>CM061136.1:152960360-153560360 GCA_030789695.1 Scilla litardierei | reverse complement strand
TTGGGAAGTGTATAGGTGGGTATCGAGTGCTCGACTACGAACTTCCGAGATAGGATGCACATGGAAGCTCCAGAATCGAACAGGGTCAAGGCCGGATGAGATGAAACTAAGATGACACCTAAGGGTAATATGCAACTAAATTAACATGGATATAACTAATCAAATATAATGCATAAATAAGGAAGACTAGTATAGAAGTTACCAGCAATAACTCCATCCTCGGTCTCGGCCTCCACTGTAGTCATCGTGAAGGCTTACCTCTTAGGCTGAACAGCCTGCTGGAAAGCCTGCTTCTGGGGAATGAGAGGCGCTCCACGTCCAGCAGCCACTGGAGCTCTCTGCCGCTGAATGCCTTCCACAGTTGCTTAGTTCTCGGACAGTCCTTCAATGCATGCGTAGCGTCACCACAAACTAAGCACTGGCCCAAGAATCTCCTACACTGCTCCTTCACATGACCAGCCTTGCCACAAAAATGGCACAACTTCGGAGTAGGCCCACCTGGCCTCTTAAACTGCACGGACTGATTAGGCTTGAACCCAGGCCTAACCACAGCTCTGGCCTGCTCCATAGGCCTCTTCCCAGCACCTGAATACTGCCCTCTCCTCTGATTGGCAATCAGCTCCTGCCTCTTGGCAGCTATCAACAACTTCTGGTAAGAATCCAAGTCCGAAGAGGAAATCAGACTCTGCAGCTCTAAAGATAAACCTTGTAAGAATTTCTGAGCTCGATCCTCAGCAGTCTCCACCATCTTTGGCGCAAAGCGACTCAGTCTCATGAACTCTTGGTAGTACTGGTCCACCGTCAGATTCCCTTACTTCAGATTGATAAACTGCTGCATCAGCTCCCTCTTGGCAGCTCGAGGGAAATACTCATCATTAAATCTCGCCTTGAAAGTGGCCCAGGGGATAGGCTTCGCCAACATCTGCTCTTCTGACTCCCACCAACTGCGGGCATTGTCCTTCAGTTGCTTCTTCACTAAGTCAACCCATCCAGCCGGGTTAACCTTCGAGAGAAGCAGGTTATCCTCTGTGTTCTTCATCCATTCATCCGCAGCTAATGCTCCTTCTGACCCAGTGAAATATGACGGGCCCAGCTCCCGAAACTGCTTCGCTCCCGGCTCGAAGCGAGTGGCATTCTGAAGCATGCCCTGCTGAACGTGCATCATCTGCTGCATCATCCTCATCATCTCCCTCGTGGTGGGTTCTCTATCAGCATCCTCGCCATGTCCTGCTCCACCACCAGCTCCAGATCCACTACCAGCTCCTCGGGTGATGCGTCTACCGGCCATCTAAGACAAGAAAATGCTCAGATTAGACTTAATCATGACTCGAATGTTATGAATATTTAAATGGATGTTGTTATCATCATTGTTGTTCCGATATTTCGCAAATGCAAAGAGGGGACCTGCATGGGCCACCACTAAAACCTGTCACGCCCTACTTCCCTAATATGGAAGGCGAGATGTGAGGAGGTCCGCTCAGACGTGGAGCTGTGAAGCTGCAGTCTGATAAGCGTCTGTAAAAATTTCGAAAAGTAGCAGGTCCTTGCATTGCGACGAAACAACAACAATAATAAAGCAGATAAGAAAATATCCACCAACAACATCCAACAAATATTACAACATCACAGAATAGTCAGAAAAGTACAAGTCTGAACAATAGGCCTAAAGCATGGCCAAACAAAACAAAGAGAGATAGGTGCTACACACCGAAACCTAACAACAACTAAGGAAAGGTAACAACTAAGGGGAGACTCCAAGTGAGTCTAGGACTGGTCACCCGTGTCCTCGAACTCGGTCTCAGCAGGGACCTCAAACTTAGCGTCCCCGAACTGCTCGTCTTCTGCTACCTGCTCTGTCTCAAAGTCTAACATGTGACACCCAAAGAGAAAAGGGCACCTGTCAGCAAAAGTCTCCCAAGGGAAGCGGGGAACTTTTGTGCAAGGATATAATAAACTGAAACAACTAACAGTTCTAATATAATGAGGTGACATGACATTTTAAGGATGCAGCAATTTTAATATGACATGAAGCATGCAATACAAGTAACAAAAACACGAAACATTATCCATTCACTTTGTGCACAGGGTTTACGCCTTTTGGCTGAAGTGGCTGTACGAGCACACTTCTACGCTCAAGTGATCGCTTAACCCTACCCCTCCACGTGTATCGAGCGTTGGTTTCCCAACAACACTGTGTTCGTTTCTGGATCACGAGCCAGGAAGTGTTTTTCAACATGGCATAGGGTTGTGCCCGCAAAATCAGGTGCCTAGCCTCACTAGCAATAACATTTGTAGCGTGTGCTACTCAATCACGAAGAACACATGATGCATGACATGACATGAGATGAGCAGTTAAAGTGCGTACCGTTAATTGAAAATTAAACATGGCATGGCAGCATGAATGAAAGCAGGTAAAGTGTCGGATCTAGTTTCGTTGTCAAACTAGATCAAAAGGCGTCTAGGCAGCTATCATTTCACTGCCTAGTCTCTTTTACGCTAACAAATAAATTGTCCTAAAAAACGTGGCCTAAACATTTACTGGCAAGTATCACTTGCCTGTTTTCGGTGATATCGGTTGTCGTGGGTTCGCCTCGACGAGCGTTACGCTATAGAACGACTGGTTCTCTGTTTCGGTTAAACAATCACCAAATTAGATTTTATTGTGAGATAATCAAAATATCGAGTTAATCCCTAAACTGGGTTCGTCAGATTTTTATCAGGGTCTCAGGCTAGGGTGGTGTTTATATTGGGTTATATAAACAGGGCACGCATTATTTATTCTAATATTACTAATGGTATGTAATCATATCAACATGGTGAACTTGTCATTAACAAATTAATATCAATTTTAATACTAACCAAACTTAATCTTACTTTAGATAAAATGATATGGTTAAGTTTATTGTTAACTACTTACTAGGTTTGACTAAAGTAATATGGTTAAAAGTTCAATGTGACAACTTAATATTATTAACCCAACATTTCTAATTTGCTGAAACTACTTAACGAATATCAATTAAAATTTGATTAACACTAACTACCCTATTAGTTAATTTACTAAGTTAATTACAAGATTAGCATGGCATCAATGGTACATCTACTCTACACCTACCAACTTTGACTATGGGGTAAGTTAACATGTTAAAACTTACTTCTAAAAATTATTTTAACATATATCAATTCCTTTACTCATTCTTTAATAAATATAAACCCTTAAGAGTAGAGTGGCTGTCACCCCCTTTCAAATTTAACTCTCAGCTCTCTCTCTCTCTGTTAATACTATAGGATGTCCTCTTTTCTACATTAAATCCATATTAAAATCCACATCCTACACTAAGGATGTCACCTAACCATTTACACAAATATTTTATTAACAATACTAACCCTCTATCTCTTTCTTCTGTCATCATTTACTCTTATTTATATACCTATTAACTCTATTTCTTCATGTTAAAATATGCTACCCCTCTCTTTATTCACTGACCCTTCTCTCCTTCATTCTGTTTTCATTTTTTTTCTTTTTCGTTTCAATGTTGCAACAACAAACCAATGGGATTCCTTGCAAAAAAACAAAAGGGAAGAGGGAGATCACCTTGCGCGCGACGGGGGAAGAGGGCAGGCGGCTCCCAGCGGCGGCGGCCTTGCTCCGGTGGCGGCGCAGGAGCTGGGCACGGCGGCGGCCTAGGGTTACGGGCGACGGGTTACAGGCGACGGCAGCGCGTCTCCAGGCGAGGGTGGGGAGGGAGGTGCCAGCCTGGGGAGAGGGGAAGGAAGAAGGAGAAGAAGCTCTGAAGATGAGGGGTTGTATTTGATGTTTTTTTTGTAATGAAGCTGAAAAATATTCAGCTTTGATTTTGGGTTTGATTTTGAATTTGTAATGGTTTGTTGGATCTGAAATTTGTGAGTCGAATTTCTCTCTTCAATGTTTTGATTTTTGGATTTGATTGAATTTGTTGGAGGGCTGAAATTGGTTTGGAGAATTGTTTGCAGGAGATTGGGATTGGAATTGAGGGTTGATTTGCGAGATGGGATGAAGCTTGCAGGGAGATGGGGGTTTCTGATTTGTGTTTTGGGTTGGAGAACTTTGCAGGGGAAGATGAATTGGCAGGAAAAGAATCGTTTTTGGCAGCTCATCTTCCTACTGTTGTTGTTGTTACTGTTATAAGAACAGAGGAGGAAACATTTGTTGAAGGGGGTTAGCTGGAGGTGGGGGTGATTTGATGGAGGATGTTGGATTTGAACTGCCCAAATGGTGGCAGTCAATAGGATAGTTTAAGTAGCGATTAACTTAATTAAGTGTAGTTAATCAATACTGATTAGTGACAATTTAATTAGGGTAATTAATTAGTGTTAAAAAATTTATTAATCGTGCCATGGAAGAAAATATTAAGAGATGGACGTGCTCAGGGCGACGCACAAAAGAAATCGCGCGCAAAAATACCCGGATGGTTCAAACGAAAATACGTGCACACAATAATACGCCTAGAAAAATACCGGCCGTTACATTTTATCTCCAGGATCGGGTCAAATGACCAATCTTGATCAAAATCGGGCCAATGTTGGCCATGTTTAGCTTCAGTCATCAAAGGAACCGAATAAGATGGTGTAACGACCGGTATTTTTCTAGGCGTATTATTATTGTATGTCCGTATTTCCACCCAGATATTTTTTGTGCGCGAATTCTTTTGTGCGTCGACGCGAGCGCGTATCCGCTTTTCATTTTACCGTACCATCGTTAATTGACTATTAATCTTAATGAATTATCTTAACTTAATTATCTCGCTAATTACAAAATTACTAATCACCTTTAGCCTCACTAATTACTTTATGTATTTTAATAATTACATTTTTTTCTTAACAACTTAATTACTTAAATTAAAAGGCTAATCACCAGTTAACTTTAATCTTAATCAAGTTATTAATTAACCTAACCTATTGATTCCACCGTTTGGGGTGGTTCAGATCCGACATTGAATTGAATCTTTCCCCCACCTCCAGCCCTTCCTTCCATCAATCTGTTCCCCTTCACTCCCCTTCACTGTTGTATTTCAACAGCAGCATGGAACGTTGCCGACAACCTCTCTCTGCAAACCATCTTCCTCCCTGCAAAATTCTCCAAGCCAAACCCGAACCAAGTTCAACAAATCAGCCCCCCAAACCAGCTCCATCTCACCATCACCACTACCAAGCTCAAACAGAAATTCAATCCAAGTCAATCCCCAAATTGAAGATCAAATCATCAATCAAAATTGAGGAGAGGGGAATCTAGATTGAAACCCAAAATAAAAAAATTTGGAGAAGGAGTAACCACAAATCTGAAAGCAATTTCAGATTCAATCAATCTCCCAAAATCCAATTTTTACAACCCTCAACTTCAGATCTTTCTCTCCTTCTTCCTAACCCTCTCCCCTAGCCGGCCTCCACCCTCTCCCCGCGCCCAACGCCGCCCCCCTCGCCTGCAAACAGCGCGCGCCGCCGCCCGTGAGGAACCGCCGCCGCCTGCCGGAGGAAGCTGCGCGTCGCCGCCAGCCGTCGCCGTGAAGCCGCGCGCCGCCGCCAGGAGCCGTGAGCCGCTGCCTGAAGCCGCCATACGCCGGCGCCCCCTCCTCCCCTCGCGCAATGTAAGACTCCTCTCCCCTTCTTGCTCGAGAACTCCTTGGTTGCTGTAAGTTTCATTTGAACAAAAAAAAATAAAAGAAATGAAGAACAGCAAGGGAAAGAGAGTGAAACGAGAAGACAGAGAGGGGGCCTGAGATTAATAAGAGAGGACACAGGTTAATAAAGAGACAGCCTAGAAAATAGAGTAGGGAAGTGATAGCATTAAAGAAAAAGATATAAAAGAATGAGTAAGAATAAAAGATGAGTAAAGGGGTTAATTGACAGCCTTACTCTTAGGGTTATAATAAAGTAATGAAAGAGAATTTTGATGGGAGAGAGTTAGATAAAGTTGGGTATTTTTAAATAATGTAAATTTTAACATGTTACACTTTACCCATGATCAAACTTGTTTGGCAGACTTATTTATGTATGTTTAACATGTCATTAACTTATGGTAATTGTTTATTTTCGCATGTTAATAATTGTTAATCAATGTTAGTGTAATAAATTTGAATAAAATAATGTATACCTTGTTAGTATTAAAACGACTAATGTATCTAGACTTGGTACTGCACTAGTATTGGAATGAAGCTTGATCCAGAGTTTTTAGAATGCTAGCAGTCATATATAAATAGTACCACATTTAGTTTTAGGTTGTAAAACATGATAGTTGCCTTAATATAATTTGTTAGTAAACTGTGTGCAAGGTGAGTAAACAGTTAAAAATAATGCAGGAGCAGTACCTAGAATGTGAGTGCATAAGCAATAACGTTAGTTAATAACATGATTTTCAACACCCCTAGGGTAGATAACCTAATAAAGAGAATGAATTATTGTTTAATTTATTTTGGGACGAATCTGATTCAAACATGTGTTTAATCAAAACAGAGAACCGGTCGTTCTATAGCGTAACGCTCGTCGAGGCGAACCCACGACCACCAATATCACCGGAAACAGGCAAGTGATACTTGCCAGTAATTATTTAGGCCAATTTGTGAAATTGTGTAAAAGAGACTAGGCGGTGAAATGATAGTCGCCTAGACGCCCTATTTGATCTAGTTTGACAACGAAACTAGATGCGACACTTTACCTGCTTTCATTCATGCTGTCATGCCATGTATAATTTCAATTAACGGTACGCAATCTATCTGCTCATTACCATGTCATTGCATGCATTTAATGTTCATCGTGATTGAGTAGCACACGCTACAAATGTTATTGCTATTGAGGCTAGGCACCTGCTTTGCGGGCACAACCCTATGCCAGTAACACTTCCTGGCTCGTGATCCAGAAGATGGGCGCCAGTCCATATACACGTGGAGGGGTAGGGTTAAACGATCGCTTGAGCGTAGAAGTGAGCCCGTACAGCCACTTCAGCCAAAAGACGGAAACTCTGTGCACAAAGTGAAAAATCAGTGATTCGTGAATCGTGAAATAGTGAATTGTAGCTTTCTGCTACGACGTGCTTAATTATTTTTATCTTGTTAATTTAATTGTTGCACTCTTTTAATGTCATGCCATATCATCATTGTAGTACTGTTAGTTTCATTATTTTATTTGTATCCTTGCACAAAAGTTCTCCGCTTCCCTTGGGAGACTTTTGCTGACATGTGCCCTTTTCTCTTTGGGTGACACATGTCAGGATTTGAGACAGAGCAGGTTGTTGAGGACGAGCAGTTCGTTGACGCTGAGTTCGAGGTCCCTGCAGAGACCGAGTTCGAGGACACGGGTGACCAGTCCTAGACTCGTTTGGAGTCTCACCTTAGTTGTCACCTTTCCTTAGTTGCTGTTAGGTTTCGGTGCGTAGCACCTATCTCTCCTTGTTTTGTATGGCCATGCTTTAGGCCTTTTGTTCAGACTCGTACTTTTGTGACTATTCCGTGATGTTGTAATATTTGTTGGACGTTGTTGGTGGATATTTTCTTATCTGCTTTATTATTGTTGTTGTTTCGTCGCAATGCAAGGACCTGCTACTTTTCGAAATTTTTACAGACGCTTATCAGACTGCAGCTTCACAGCTCCACGTCTGAGCGGACCTCCTCACGTCTCGCCTTCCATATTAGGGAAGCGGGGCGTGACAGGTTTTAGTGGTGGCCCATGCGGGTCCTTCTTTTTGCATCTGCGAAATATCGGAACAACAATAATGATAACAACATCCATTTAAATATTCATAACATTCGAGTTATGATTAAGTCTAATCTGAACATTTCCTTGTCTTAGATGGCCGGTAGATGCATCACCCGAGGAGCTGGTAGTGGACCTGCAGCTGGTGGTGGAGCAGGACGTGTTGCGGATGACGATAGAGAACCCACCACGAGTGAGATGATGCGGATGATGCAGCAGATGATGCACGTGCAGCAGGGCATGCTTCAGAACGCCCCTCGCTTCGAGCCGGGAGCGAAGCAATTTCGAGAGCTGGGCCCGTCATATTTCACTTGGTCAGAAGGATCATTAGCTGCGGATGAATGGATGAAGAACACAGAGGATAACCTGCTTCTCTCGAAGGTTAACCCGGCTGGATGGGTTGACTTAGTGAAGAAGCAACTGAAGGACAATGCCCGCAGTTGGTGGGAGTCAGAAGAGCAGCTGTTGGCGAAGCCTATCCCCTGGGCCACTTTCAAGGCGAGATTTAATGATGAGTATTTCCCTCGAGCTGCCAAGAGGGAGCTGATGCAGCAGTTTATTAATCTGAAGCAAGGGAATCTGACGGTGGACCAGTACCACCAAGAGTTCATGGGACTGAGTCGCTTTGCACCGAAGATGGTGGAGACTGCTGAGGATCGAGCTCAGAAATTCTTACAAGGTTTATCTTTGGAGCTGCAGAGTCTGATTTCCTCTTCGGACTTGGATTCTTACCAGAAGTTGTTGATAGCTGCCAAGAGGCAGGAGCTGATTGCCAATCAGAGGAGAGGACAGTATTCATGTACTGGGAAGAGGCCTATGGAGCAGGCCAGAGCTGTGGTTAGGCCTGGGTTCAAGCCTAATCAGTCCGTGCAGTTTAAGAGGCCAGGTGGGCCTAGTCAGAAGACGTGCAGTCATTGCGGCAAGACTGGTCATGTGAAGGAGCAGTGCAGGAGGCTTCTGGGCCAGTGCTTGGTTTGTGGTGACGCTACGCATGCATTGAAGGACTGTCCGAGTGCTAAGCAACCGTGGAAGGCACCAGTCGGAGTTCAGCAGCAGAGAGCTCCGGTAGTCGCTGGACGTGGAGCGCCTCTCATTCCCCAGAAACAGGCTTTCCAACAGGCTGTTCAGCCTAAGAGGCAAGCCTTTACGATGACTGCAGCAGAGGCAGAGACTGAGGACGGAGTTATTGCTGGTAACTTCTATACTAGTCTTCCTTATTCAAGCATTATATTTGATTAGTTATATCCATGTTAATTTAGTTGCATATTACTCTTAGGTGTCATCTTAGTTTCATCTCACCCAGCCTTGACCTTGTTCGATTCTGGAGCTTCCATGTGCATTTTATCTCGGAAGTTCATAGTCAAACACTCGATACCCACCTATACACTTCCCAAGTGTTGGAACATTACAACTGGGAATGGTGTAGTGAAGGTTGCACTGGGATGTAGACCATGCCCGTTGGTGATTAGTGGACACGAACTGTATGCTAATTTCATCGTCCACGACATACCCAACTTTGATGCTATTCTCGGTATTGACTGGTTAGGAGCTTTTTATGCCACGATCGACTGTCACCGGAAGAAAGTTGTGTTCGAAATTCCCGACCATCCAGTGTTCGAGTTTGTCGGTGGAGGACGTTCGCTTGGACCTGTCAAGTTCCGAGCCCAGCCTTACCGATTGATCATTGCATCTATGATTGCTGAGCCAGAGAAGCCTGCAGTAGTGAGAGATTTCAAAGACGTCTTCCCTGAAGACATTTCTGGACTGCCGCCCGATCGAGCGTTGGAGTTCGGCATCGATCTTATGCCAGGAGCCCAACCAATTTCGAAGGCGCCGTACCGTATGGCTCCTGCAGAACTAGAAGAGTTAAGGAAGCAGTTGGATGAACTACTACAGAAGGGTTTCATTCATCCCAGCGTATCTCCCTGGGGTGCACCCGTCTTGCTAGTGAAGAAGAAAGATGGCTCGAGGAGAATGTGTATTGATTATCGAGAGTTGAATCAGATCACAGTGAAGAACAAGTACCCGCTGCCTCGCATTGATGATATCTTCGATCAGCTTGGTGGATCGAGGGTATTTTCGAAGTTAGATCTCCGGAGCGGATACCATCAAGTCAGAGTCAAGAAGGAAGATGTGCTCAAGACCGCTTTTCGGACTAAGTACGGGCATTATGAGTTTGTTGTCATGCCGTTCGGTGTGACCAACGCTCCTGCTGTGTTCATGAATCTCATGAACCTTATCTTTTACGACTTCCTCGACAAGTTCGTGGTGATTTTCATAGACGACATCTTGGTGTACTCGAAAAGCGAGGAAGAGCATGCAGAGCATCTGAAGATGGTGTTAGAGACGCTCCGTCACCATAGACTGTATGCCAAGTACAGCAAATGCGAATTCTGGCTAGATAGAATTGCATTTCTTGGGCATGTAGTATCGGGAGCTGGTATCTCAGTGGATCCGGAGAAGGTCAAAGTAGTCAGAGAATGGCATACACCTCGATCGGCATCGGACATCAGGAGTTTCCTTGGATTGGCTGGATACTACCGCAGATTTATCAAGGATTTCTCGAGGATAGCTGAGCCGATGACGAGATTGACAAGGAAGGATGTTAAGTTCAGTTGGTCAGACTCGTGTGAGCAAGACTTTTCTACTTTGAAGGAGAGACTGACTACTACACCAGTATTAGCTATTCTAGATAGAAGCGGAGGCTTCGAGATTTTCTGCGACGCATCAGGCAAGGGACTTGGATGCGTTCTGCACCAGCACAATCATGTGGTCGCATATGCTTCGCGACAATTGAAGGTCCATGAGAAGAATTATCCGACTCACGACTTGGAGTTAGTTGCCGTCATCTTTGCTTTGAAGATTTGGCGACATTTCTTACTGAGTGAGAAAGTGAAAATCTTCACTGATCACAAAAGTTTGAAATATATATTCACCCAGAAGGAACTAAATATGAGACAGCGCAGATGGTTGGAATTGATGGCAGACTACGACATCGATCTTCAGTATCACCCAGGGAAGGTGAATGTTGTACCGGATGCCTTGAGTCGACTGCCCGAAGTGATGATTCTCACAGCTCAGTGAAGATTGCAGCAGGATCTACGAAGGATGAATGTTGAAGCTGTTCTATCGGGAGTCACATCGTCGTTGATGAACATGCAGATTCAATCAACGATCGTGGATCGAATCAAGACTGCTCAAGATGGAGATGCTAAATTGAAGAAGATCAGAGAGCAAGTTGAAGCAGGACTTCGGACAGATTTTCTGATACACGCGGATGGATCTTTGAGATATGGTAGCAGGATCTGCGTACCTGTCGGAGATATCAGAGAGGAGTTGATGAATGAGGCTCACAGTTCGCCTTATTCTATTCATCCTGGGGGTACTAAGATGTACAAGGATCTTCGACAGAATTTCTGGTGGCATGGGATGAAGAGAAGTGTGGCACGTAGCGTTGCCAAGTGCCTCGTGTGTCAGCAAGTGAAAGCTGAACACCATCGCACTGCTGGACTACTACAATCTCTGCCGATTCCCGAGTGGAAGTGGCAGCACATCACGATGGACTTCGTGACTGGCTTACCTCGGAGCACCAAGCAGAACGACGCGATCTGGGTCATCGTGGATCGATTGACCAAGTCCGCGCACTTTATACCTTTCCGAGTTGGGCAGTCCACTGAGATATTAGCAAGGAAGTATATGGAGGTAATGACTTAACTCATGCCTTATTAATTTCCTTCTAGTACTAGTCGTGATATGAATTATGTCGTGTAGGAGATCGTGCGCTTGCATGGAGTCCCTGTGAGCATTGTATCAGATCGTGATACGAGATTCACATCTCAGTTCTGGAAAATTCTGCAGACCAATCTGGGTACCAGTCTGAAGTTCAGTACTGCGTATCACCCGCAGACGGATGGACAGTCGGAGCGCACTATTTCAGATCTTGGAAGATATGTTGCGAGCTTGCATGTTGGATCTCAAGGGTTCGTGGGAGGATCATCTGCACCTGGTGGAGTTTTCCTACAACAACAGCTACCAGGCGAGCATTGGCATGGCGCCTTTTGCTGCTCTCTACGGAAGGAAATGTCGATCGCCACTGAGTTGGGATGACGTGGGTGATAGAGAGCTCTTGGGGCCAGAGATGATAGTGGAAGCAGTTAATGTTGTGCGAGATATCAGGGACAAGCTTCGGATCGCCCAGGACCGTTATAAGCATTGGGCAGATGCTAAGCGGCGTCCTCTGGAGTTTCAGCCAGGAGATCATGTGTTTCTGAAGATCTCACCAAATCGAGGAGTGATTCGATTTGGAAAGAGAGGCAAGCTTAGTCCGAGATTTATTGGACCTTTCGATGTGCTAGAGCGAGTTGGTGAAGTAGCATATCGCTTAGCCTTGCCACCGTCCTTAGTGGGAGTACATGACGTCTTTCATGTGTCCCAGCTCCGTCGTTATATCAGTGACCCTTCTCATGTTGTGGACTACTCTGAGATTACTGTTCGGCCAGATCTGACGTACGAACAGCAACCGGTGGAGATCTTAGATCGACGTCAGAAAGTCTTCAGGAACAAGACTGTTGATCTAGTCAGGGTGATGTGGCGTCGTGACTCACCAGGAGAGTCTACCTGGGAGCGGGAAGATGAGATACGGGAGCGTTACCCATATTTGTTCCCTACTCTTTAGTGGATGAGAATTCCGAGGGCGGAATTTTTCTTAAGGTGGGTAGAATGTAACGACCGGTATTTTTCTAGGCGTATTATTATTGTATGTCCGTATTTCCACCCGGATATTTTTTGTGCGCGAATTCTTTTGTGTGTCGACGCGAGC
Organism: Scilla litardierei; assembly: GCA_030789695.1. Classification (NCBI taxonomy): domain Eukaryota; kingdom Viridiplantae; phylum Streptophyta; class Magnoliopsida; order Asparagales; family Asparagaceae; genus Scilla; species Scilla litardierei. Next base: position 153,547,819 of record CM061136.1, on the reverse strand, counting down.
GCGTATCCGCTTTTCATTTTACCGTACCATTGTTAATTGACTATTAATCTTAATGAATTATCTTAACTTAATTATCTCGCTAATTACAAAATTGCTAATCACCTTTAGCCTCACTAATTACTTTATGTATTTTAATAATTACATTTTTTTTCTTAACAACTTAATTACTTAAATTAAAAGGCTAATCACCAGTTAACTTTAATCTTAATCAAGTTATTAATTAACTTAACCTATTGATTCCACCGTTTGGGGTGGTTCAGATCCGACATTGAATTGAATCTTTCCCCCACCTCCAGCCCTTCCTTCCATCAATCTGTTCCCCTTCACTCCCCTTCACTGTTGTATTTCAACAGCAGCATGGAACGTTGCCGACAACCTCTCTCTGCAAACCATCTTCCTCCCTGCAAAATTCTCCAAGCCAAACCCGAACCAAGTTCAACAAATCAGCCCCCCAAACCAGCTCCATCTCACCATCACCACTACCAAGCTCAAACAGAAATTCAATCCAAGTCAATCCCCAAATTGAAGATCAAATCATCAATCAAAATTGAGGAGAGGGGAATCTAGATTGAAACCCAAAATAAAAAAATTTGGAGAAGGAGTAACCACAAATCTGAAAGCAATTTCAGATTCAATCAATCTCCCAAAATCCAATTTTTACAACCCTCAACTTCAGATCTTTCTCTCCTTCTTCCTAACCCTCTCCCCTAGCCGGCCTCCACCCTCTCCCCGCGCCCAACGCCGCCCCCCCTCGCCTGCAAACAGCGCGCGTCGCCGCCCGTGAGGAACCGCCGCCGCCCGCCAGAGGAAGCTGCGCGCCGCCGCCAGCCGTCGCCATGAAGCCGCGCGCCGCCGCGCGCCACCGCCCGGAGCCGTGAGCTGCTGCCTGAAGCCGCCATACGCCGGCGCCCCCTCCTCCCCTCGCGCAATGTAAGACTCCTCTCCCCTTCTTGCTCGAGAACTCCTTGGTTGCTGTAAGTTTCATTTGAACAAAAAAAATAAAAGAAATGAAGAACAGCAAGGGAAAGAGAGTGAAACGAGAAGACAGAGAGGGGGCCTGAGATTAATAAGAGAGGACACAGGTTAATAAAGAGACAGCCTAGAAAATAGAGTAGGGAAGTGATAGCATTAAAGAAAAAGATATAAAAGAATGAGTAAGAATAAAAGATGAGTAAAGGGGTTAATGGACAGCCTTACTCTTAGGGTTATAATAAAGTAATGAAAGAGAATTTTGATGGGAGAGAGTTAGATAAAGTTGGGTATTTTTAAATAATGTAAATTTTAACATGTTACACTTTACCCATGATCAAACTTGTTTGGCAGACTTATTTATGTATGTTTAACATGTCATTAACTTATGGTAATTGTTTATTTTCGCATGTTAATAATTGTTAATCAATGTTAGTGTAATAAATTTGAATAAAATAATGTATACCTTGTTAGTATTAAAACGATTAATGTATCTAGACTTGGTACTGCACTAGTATTGGAATGAAGCTTGATCCAGAGTTTTTAGAATGCTAGCAGTCATATATAAATAGTACCACATTTAGTTTTAGGTTGTAAAACATGATAGTTGCCTTAATATAATTTGTTAGTAAACTGTGTGCAAGGTGAGTAAACAGTTAAAAATAATGCAGGAGCAGTACCTAGAATGTGAGTGCATAAGCAATAACGTTAGTTAATAACATGATTTTCAACACCCCTAGGGTAGATAACCTAATAAAGAGAATGAATTATTGTTTAATTTATTTTGGGACGAATCTGATTCAAACATGTGTTTAATCAAAACAGAGAACCGGTCGTTCTATAGCGTAACGCTCGTCGAGGCGAACCCACGACCACCAATATCACCGGAAACAGGCAAGTGATACTTGCCAGTAATTATTTAGGCCAATTTGTGAAATTGTGTAAAAGAGACTAGGCGGTGAAATGATAGTCGCCTAGACGCCCTATTTGATCTAGTTTGACAACGAAACTAGATGCGACACTTTACCTGCTTTCATTCATGCTGTCATGCCATGTATAATTTCAATTAACGGTACACAATCTATCTGCTCATTGCCATGTCATTGCATGCATTTAATGTTCATCGTGATTGAGTAGCACACGCTACAAATGTTATTGCTATTGAGGCTAGGCACCTGCTTTGCGGGCACAACCCTATGCCAGTAACACTTCCTGGCTCGTGATCCAGAAGATGGGCGCCAGTCCATATACACGTGGAGGGGTAGGGTTAAACGATCGCTTGAGCGTAGAAGTGAGCCCGTACAGCCACTTCAGCCAAAAGACGGAAACTCTGTGCACAAAGTGAAAAATCAGTGATTCGTGAATCGTGAAATAGTGAATTGTAGCTTTCTGCTACGACGTGCTTAATTATTTTTATCTTGTTAATTTAATTGTTGCACTCTTTTAATGTCATGCCATATCATCATTGTAGTACTGTTAGTTTCATTATTTTATTTGTATCCTTGCACAAAAGTTCTCCGCTTCCCTTGGGAGACTTTTGCTGACATGTGCCCTTTTCTCTTTGGGTGACACATGTCAGGATTTGAGACAGAGCAGGTTGTTGAGGACGAGCAGTTCGTTGACGCTGAGTTCGAGGTCCCTGCAGAGACCGAGTTTGAGGACACGGGTGACCAGTCCTAGACTCGTTTGGAGTCTCACCTTAGTTGTCACCTTTCCTTAGTTGCTGTTAGGTTTCGGTGCGTAGCACCTATCTCTCCTTGTTTTGTATGGCCATGCTTTAGGCCTTTTGTTCAGACTCGTACTTTTGTGACTATTCCGTGATGTTGTAATATTTGTTGGACGTTGTTGGTGGATATTTTCTTATCTGCTTTATTATTGTTGTTGTTTCGTCGCAATGCAAGGACCTGCTACTTTTCGAAATTTTTACAGACGCTTATCAGACTGCAGCTTCACAGCTCCACGTCTGAGCGGACCTCCTCACGTCTCGCCTTCCATATTAGGGAAGCGGGGCGTGACAGATGGCCTTGCCTCGACATCTGATGGTGGTGGTAGTACTAGTGGCAGCAAGCTAAGCAAGGCATCAATGCTGGGTAGTAGTTCTTCGAGAGCAAATACATTATCGGACGACGACGACAATGGATTGCTACTGTCGCTGCTGCCTTACTGATCCGTGGCATTATCAAACACCACACCACCTCTCCAAGTTTCATAACCATCAGCCTCAATCACCATGGGGCCATGTTGATGTTACTGCTGCTGTGCTGTGGTTGCTCGACTCGCCTTCTCTTTCTCCTTCCCCAGAGATGATGATGCTCGTGGTGATGGGCTCACCGTTGAGGCTCTGGCCAGGGGTCACGAAATCAATACCAGCCTGGACATGCCCATGAAGACCAATGACGTAGAGCTCCATACGATAGAAGAATATGTCGTTGATGTAGACCCCGGGGATGAATGGTGGGGGATGGTCGAGGGCATCGTCTCTCTCAAATAAAGAAGCTCTGCTCCCCCAATAAAGGGGCCAAGAGGGTCCACCCCTCTCCCCACCCCTCCCCCACCTCCCTCCTCCCATCTCTCAGCCCACCCGACCGCTCTCATGGCCCTAGCCTCAGCCATCTTCGTCGAGGAGCAGGAAGTGCTTGCCTATCTATTAGGCTGCTGCTCCTCCGACAAGAAAGACATGGACAAATAGAAGAACAAGAAGAACAAGAACAACCAATCCCCCCTAGATTGGGCTGCTCCTGCTTCGACTGCTACAAGAGCTTCTGGGATTGCTGGGATTCTTCCCCTAACCGACATGTCATTCATGCCATCATAGATGCGTTTAAGGAGACCTCGGTATCGCCTGCCGAGATAACGAAGACCAAGAACATCAGCCTATTCACGTGCAACTGCCAATCTTTTGTAGCAAACAACTTAAACAGAATAGGATATGGTGGGCATGCCAGATGGAATGAGTTGAATTTAACAGTCTTTTATGTTCTTCAAAGGTACTTGGGTGAGCAATACTGCATCGACGAGGTCTTCGTTGCCTTTTAGGGTCGTCTGCTCCATAGGGCTTCTTTTTGGCGGTTCAAACTTCTTGATCTTCATGGTTGTCTTCGTGTCCATTCTCGTTGGTTGGTTTATCGTCGGTACTTACTGCCTCAAGAATCTCATCAAGATGTAACGTTCATGTTTTGACATATATTTTACCCTTGTAATGTAATGCATGATATCTCTGCTTCTCAAATTGAAATAGCTTAGTGTTTTTCTAGATGGTGTGGACTGCGATGCTACTCTGCATCTGATGCTAATGAAACATTCATGTATTTGATATATACAGTAAGCTATTATTTGTTTTCCCTTTCAATGTTCATTTCTGCTTGCTTTCATTGTCTTGCTGGCTTAATTTTGTGTGTTCCTTTACTATTTCTTGTTTGCAGCGAAAATGTTTTGCTTACTATCATTCTTCTTTCTTTTTCTGTATGAGAGCAGAAATGAATATTGAACTGGTTACACAAGCCAAAGCCAACCCTAATGGATCATCATGGTAATCAAATTGTAGTGCAGAAGAAGTCCCTTTGATGGACAAATGTTCACTGTATAACGGAATGGTCGATGGTGGCGGTGTTGGAGGAAGATGATGAAACGATGGAAGAGAAGAAGGCATGAAATAGCGATCGCTAGGGTCACAAACGAGTTGGTTGTTTAATTGAAATTGAGGGGAAAGAATTGGCCGTGAGAGAATTGGTGATACTTGGGATGATCTTCTATTTCTTGGTGGAAGCCTTGGAACGAGAAGCTGAAGCCAGTGAACAAGCTAAAGAAGGTAACAGTGCAGCATCGGCGACGTGAGCAGACGGCGCGTTGTTTGTTGGCTGGGGTCATAATCTACCGCATCCTCCCTCGAATTTCCTTTAAATCATTATGCCGTCTCAAGTCCGTGAGCAAAAATTGGAGTTGAGCCATCTCCAACTATCATCTGTTCAAGATGCTGCAACATGGGCTCGCAGCTAAACATGGTCTCGAGCGGGTATTAACTTGAAAGACACCCCAAACGTTACGATATTAACTTGAAAGATACACAAAACGTTAAGGTATTAATTTGAAAGCTACTTCAAACGGTAGGGTATCTTTTTGGGAGCTTCGATCAAGGGCAAAACGGGTATAATTTAACGACGTTGTCGTTCGTTAGCCAAAACACGCAAAAAGGTATTGTTGTGTACGACGCAAACGTTGAGGGTATTAATTTGAAAGATAACAAAACGCTGGTCTATTTTTTTTGTGAATATCCGTCCAAAAAATTGTCCTTCGTTAATGCATTGCTGTTTGGCAACCCTAACAAAAACCCTTGTCTTCACTCGAGAAAATTGGGTAAATGCCATCGGTCAACCATGGGTTTTAATTTTTACCACCAACTTTAAAAAGTTTGCTAGAATAACACCCCAACTAAAAAAGAGACGAAAATACCCCCGTTCGTTCCCAAACATTAAAACCAAACAATTGCAGCAGACGACGTTCTCTCTCCGGCGAGCGAAGCCCAGCACCTCGCACCGACTCGAACTCCCCTCGACAGCCTCGACACCGCTCATCACCGCCAACCCACAACCCAACGCCGACAGCACCCCGCATCTACGTCGACGCCGAACTCCGACCACCCCGCTTCGCCGTACTCCGACCACCCCGCATCTACGGCAACGCCTCGCCGTACTCCGACAAAGCCCTATGAGCCAATATAACCCAATTTGCGCCAATATGGCGCATATTGGTGCAAATTGGCGCAAATTGGGTTATATTGGCTCATAGGGCTTTGTCGGAGTACGGCGAGGCGTTGCCGTAGATGCGGGGTGGTCGGAGTACGGCGAAGCGGGGTGGTCGGAGTTCGGCGTCGACGTAGATGCGGGGTGCTGTCGGCGTTGGGTTCCGACCACCCGGCTTCGCCATACTCGACCACCCCGCATCTACGGCAACGCCTCGCCGTACTCCGACAAAGCCCTATGAGCCAATATAACATAGTATGCGCCAATTTGCGCCAATATGCGCTGACGTATATCGGCGCATATTGGCGCATATTGGCGCAAATTGGGCTATATTGGCTCATAGGGCGTTGTCGGAGTATGGCGAGGCGTTGTCGTAGATGCGGGGTGGTCGGAGTACGGCGAGGCGTTGCCGTAGATGCGGGGTGGTCGGAGTTTGGCGTCGACGTAGATGCGGGGTGCTGTCGGCATTGGGTTGGCGGTGATGAGCGGTGTCGAGGCTGTCGAGGGGAGTTCGAGGCGGTGCGAGGTTCTGGGCTTCGCTCGCCGGAGGAAGAACGTCATCCGCTGCAATTGTTTTTGCAGGGGGTTTAATTTTGTTGGGTTTTAATGTTTGGGAACGAACATGGTATTTTCGTCTCTTTTAGCAAACTTTTTAAAGTTGAGGTAAAAATTAAAACCCACTGCTGACCGATGACATTTACCCAATTTTCTCTCTTCACTCTTTCCCTGCTTGATTCTCCTCCTGCTCCGTCGTCTGTTGCTTCTTCGATTTCAATCCATCATGTCGGTGAGCGTCTATCGGAACCCTATTCCTAGTTTTTATCCTTCTTTCTGCATCCGATTGGTCGAGCTTTTTCGATCTATCGCAGATCTTTGAGTACAATGGCAGCGCCCTGGTGGCAATGGTGGGCAAAAACTGCTTCGCGATCGCCAGCGACCGCCGCCTTGGAGTCAATCTCCAGACGATCGCCACCGATTTTCAGCGGATCTTCAAGATACACGACAAGCTTTACATAGGACTCTCTGGCCTCGCTACCGACGCCCAGACTATGTATGTAACCGTAAAAACCCCTAATTTTCTTCTCTTTGGTTCATGGGATTTATCTCATTTGGGTCTTTTTTGCCGTGTTTTTCCGTTGAGAGGTTTAAGGTACCAGCGGCTGGTGTTTCGTCACAAGCTGTATCAGCTGAGAGAGGAGAGGGATATGAAGCCAGAGACGTTTGCCAGCCTTGTCTCGGCAATTCTCTATGAGAAAAGGTTCGAGGTTTCGTGACATTTTTATTCGCTTACTATCTTTCCTCTAGTCCTAACGAAGTTGCTTTTGGTTTCTGTTGAAGGATTTGCGGTTTTGTTTTGTTCTCACCGTGTTGATTGTTATGTTTTTATAGCTCAAGGCTGCTAGGTCAAATTTGTGGGAAATAGAGCATAGTTCTATGGTCGGATTTGTTGGGTTGGGGGAAACTATGCTTTTATTCAGGGAAGCTATTGTGCTATCTATAGAAGGCTAATATTAACAACTAGAAAACTCAAAAGGTTTCAAAAGAGGGGACATAAAATATGATTATTATGTTTGGAGAAGAAAGAACAATTATGAAGGGTGGAAGTTTTTGCCAACGGAATTAGGAAGGGGAAATTGGGAATGTGAAGAGACAAAAGGCCAGGAATAGCCCACAACTGTAGCTCTTACTTTGCATAGCTGCATCATTTGCTTGGAAAGTAGGAAAGGCCCATCAACCAAACATCTGGGTATATATTGTTCTATATGTATGGCCAAGATGTAATGCTTATTTTGCATATTGCTGGATATGATTATGTGAGATTCGAGTCTGATCGTCCGACCAGGATTTACAATTGAGATATTGTGTCCATCAATTACTCAGGTTAGGTTATGATTCTGTCTTAAGTGAGGGAGTTCTAATAGTAGAAATTAGAGATTTGATTTTTGAGCTACATGTATTAGAATTTTATAGCACATGCTTTATATTGACATCGTAGAATTTTCAGGCATTGAATGAAATATCTATATATTAAAACACAACTGTTTTTGAATTCTAGGGCTAACTAGGACAAGATGACTAGGACAAAAGGGTTGATAGAAGAACGACTTAGATTTAATCTTGAGAAATGAATGGTTGAGATGAGATTTTGTGAAAAGTTTTGGAGGGAAAATTATTTCTGGGGAAATGAAAGTTTCTCGGGAAATGAAAATTTTTGGGGAATGAAAGTTTCTAGGGAATAGCAGAGTGCACGCAATTAATGCATTTGGAAAATTTTTTTAACTTGCACTTAATGCTGCAGATTGAATGATCTCTCCTTCAACGCAGGGCCCACCGTCTTTTTGACCCGTGGGGCAAAGATGAGAATAATTTCCCGAGTCGAAGGTGCTCGCGTCGATTTTTTATGCTAATTTGTTGTTCCGTGTCGAAGGTGCCGGCGCCGAATTTGTTGTTATGCACTGAAGGCGACCATGCTGCTAAATATTTTTACGCTAATTTGTTGTTCCGCGCAATTTTCGTTGTGAAAATAATTTTTTGGAAACAAAGGTTTCACAGGGAAAAATCTTAAATGAACCGTCCCCGCGGACACGGATTATGACTAGTTTATATTACAATTGATGAAGTTGTCCTACTAGGACAAAAGGGTGGATAGAGATGTGGCCATGGTTTGGCCACATCGGGGCCCACTTGGGGATGTGGTGTGGGTTGGGTTTTTTTCGGTGCATCCAAATTTAAGCCCACACTCTTCCCATGAATTACAAGCGTGCCATTGCTTTTTCATCCAACCAAAAACCCCTCCCTCTTCCACCTATTTACGTGTTCGTCATTAGTCGTTTTCCACTTTACCCCCTGCGTTTTTTGCACTTAGGCCACTCCTTCCCCCTTTACCCCGACGATTCCCACACACAAACCCACACTTCCCCCTCTTTTTCGGCTGCGTACAGTTTCCGGCTCCTACGTGGGTTTTTGTTTTGATCCCAGTGCACTATGTGCACGAGTAATTTAAGGTTCTTAGGTGGCACATTTCTCCTATGTGGCAATGTCACATCGCCACATGTGATGTCACATAAGACAAAAATCCCACATCCCCTCATTTAGTTACATGTTTGATATTCCCTACCCATCCCAAAAAATCACACACTATCTCAATTATTTACAAATTTGCCATTCTCTTCTCACCCCAAAAAATAACCCACCATCTCAATTATTTACATTTTTACCATATGGGATTTTTCCACTATAACCCACAAGGTTTTGGGACTTTCCCACTATAACCCCGAAGGTTTTTGCGTTTACTCTTTTACCCCGGATGATGCCGACACATACATCCACAATTCTCGATCCTTTCCGTTTGTGCGCGTGCACCGCATCCTGTTTGTGTTGGGTTTTTTCGGCCCTGTGCACAGAGGTTATTTCTAGTAGAATTGTTAAATTAATGAACATGATGTGCGGAATTGTGCGGAATTATCTGAACATAAGGATGAGCATGATTTACCAACTCTGATGGGCTAAGCTTGACTTCATGACGAGGTTGATCTTCTAGGATAGGCTTACGATTTTAAAAGAATAATTGAAACCACATTAGCCTGGCTCTGCTTGGTGGTCTTGTCCATTCCAATCCTTAGCCATTTGGAGATAGGACTGATGAACCCATATACGCTCTAATATACAGTTTGAGTAAGGTCCATCTGGTCTGTCTTTTTTTGGGGGAATGTTGAAACTTCTGATTTTGTAGTTTGATAAGTTTCAAACTGTTTAAACTTCATAATTTGAGAGTGTTTTTTTGAACTGACCATAATTTAAGAGCTTGTTGATAGTGTTATACATACTGCTTCATATTTTGGGCACTCAAAACATTTGGGCAGTTTAAGGACACCTTGGTGCATTTCATAGACATATCAGAAACATATCAAGCCGTGTGAGCAAGGTGTACAGCCTCACTTTGTGTCAAAACTTCTATGTCACAACCAAGGTTTGAGGTATCGTCCGATACCTCTTGGTATCGGGCGTATCGGACCGGTACCGCCCAGTACCGGTCCGAAACTGCGGCAGAAAATCGGTATCGGCCGAAACCCTAGTGTTTCGGCCGGTTTCGTCGAGTATCGGGCGAAACTGGCCGAAACCCTAGGGTTTCGGCCAGCAAATGTGAAAAAAAGGGATCAAAATCGAAAATAAGAGGAGGAAGAAGAAGAAAAATGGAAGAAATTGAAAAAAAAAAAGAAAATCGAACTTACCTCGCCGCCGCTCGCCACCGCTCGCCGCCGCCTGCCGTCGTGCCTCGCCGCCGCTTGCTGTGGCACCGACGGCGTGCCGCTCCTCTGCCGCTCCTAAGAGAGAGAGAGAGAGAGAGAGAGAGAGAGAGAGAGAGAGAGAGAGAGAACGACGTGCGCAGGAGAGGATTGGGAAATTTTGAAGGGTAAACTTGTAAATACGTTATAGATGTGTAGAGTAAGATATTTTATGACAAACTTGTAAATAAGTGATATGTGCACAAATCAAAAATGGTATGTGCGCAAAGCAACTCTAAGACAAACATGCAAATAAGTGGTACGTGCGCAAAGTAAAATGGTGGGTGTGCAAGGCAAAATTGTAGCTACTTTAATTTTTTTACGTATCTAATAGATTTTATATATTTAAAACTGCCGATACTGACCAACCGAAACCCACGTCCGATACCGCCGAAACGGACGATACCGATACCGAAACTTAAATTTTCGAGAGAGCGATACCGATACCGAAACCGAGACCTCAAACCTTGGTCACAACCATGTAAAAAATCTAAACCATTTTGTTAAAATTTGAAGGACTTGATTACATCAATATTTTTGCACATATTTTAAGTCGCACTCAGCAATGAAATACGGCTGTGTTCAGCGTTTCAAATTTATGGGCCTTTTACCCGAACATGAAACATTCATGTTCCTTGTACAATGAAAAAAATGCCCGATGCAAAGTAAAAGCCATCGCTTGTTAAGAATGATAAATGTTAAGTGTTCAAGTCACATCATTATCATTTATTTTGCATTCTTAACATTTAAGTTTTATGACTTAATTTCTGAATAAAGTTTCTTAATTTTTATATTTCAAAAGTGTAAAGTTCACAACTCAATGAAGAAGGGTTGTGAACCTGGGGATAATTCAGTATTATTCGACAACTGGGCGAGCGGTTGTTCTGTGGAGTTGTCCTGATAGATGCAGTACTAGTAGTCAATTTACTGGTATAGGTGTTGTATTTGTTTCCTTGATGAGAATGTACAAGGTGGTCTCTTCCCTGTGATGAATGATTATGCACACGAAGATCTAATTTAGGGTAGATGTCGTATTTTTTCATTTTTTATAGAAAAAATTTAAGCAACCAGTCCAAGACTTCTTTTATGGTTCAATAAAATTTTTTAATTAATGCATGTGATAACCATCCATGGTCATCTCTGGTTCTCCTAGCGTTTGTATATTTATATCAATAAACTATGATTTATCGTAATTAGTTTTTCCATATTTCTTCTATGAACATAACATTTAGCAGCTTTAACCTTAATCATATTAGAGATTTATGGGAAGCTTCTGATCTAAGAACCCGGATGCTTGACGTTGTGTGTTTCTGCTTCATTTGTCTACTTATATTCCAGGACGTGTCAATACATTCCAGATGGTAGATAAATTCATAATTCTCAAGTACCTTAATGGAAGAGTGACAACTTCAGCTCATCCTTTCTTCTTTCGATTCAGGTTTCATTTCATTTCATTTTTTTGGAGGGGGTTGGGAAATTGACAGTATTCAGCTTTCATTTTAACTGATTCATTTATTCTTATTTTTTTCTCAAATTTTCTTTTCTGATGACTTCTTTCTTTTATCTTTCTTTATTTCAGGTTGCAGGTCAAATTTTAAACTTTCACCATTGTGATTTTTTAATAAAAAAATTATTTTGTGGTTTCTTTGGAAATTTGTGTGTATTCTTTAAATACTTTAAGCTTAAGTGCATAATCTGAAATTGGATGCTTTCACTTATGGGATAGGTTGAACACTTGTATTATTGAAGCCAAACTATGATTAGATTATGATTTCATAGTAAGTATGATTAAGATAACTGCTAGTATGGGATCACATGGGTGTACCCATGATATCAAATAATGTGAATGCGTTCTTTCCACAATTTTAAACCAAAACTTTGTTAAATGCGTTCTTTCCACAATTTTAAACCAAAACTTTGTTACTCCAAATCAAAAAAGCTATGGGCATCTTGCTGTTTTAACTTGCGCTCAAGCTTATTTATTTTGGATTTTAGAAAGACTAGCTTTTAGGCATGTGCAATTCACATATTAAAAAAATCTGCTATGTGCAAGTAAGATCGCTCGATAGCATTAATGTTTTTTCAACAATCATTCATTAGCTTTTACATTCTAGAAAGAGTTCAATTAAGTAAAAGAAAGTTGGCTTCTTAAGTTGTTGAGGATATCACTATAAACTAAATCTATAATAATAAAGTTAATGTAAGCTTTATTATTTTAAGATTTGTATGTACTAAATATATAATTATTTTTTGCACTGAGAAATCAAATTTTAAATAAGATTTGTGGATCTAAAATTATGAATACTTATTTGGAACCTTATTATCATCATTTCCCCCATTATCATTGCCTTCGGCATACACTCTAGCTACATAATTGTTATTACTGAACCCCTACATGTTTCCATTCAAGACATCTCTTTATTCCTTGGCCGTACTGCGAAAATCCTATGAACCTGAATTTTACACATGTTTCAGCCATCTATTCTCAAGTAGTTCCTGTTAAATTGTATATAGTTTCTAAAATATAGTTTCCAATGCTTCTAGCTTGGTTTCATTGTTGAGAGAGATAGCTAACATACTACATGCTATGTAGAAATTTGGAACTGTGTCCTTTTTTATGGTCAAGACTTATTTAAGAAAATCAACGGCCAAGAGCACTCTGTATAGACCCAAAAAAGATAAACCCGAAGATCCAAACTTGCTTTTTAAAAGTAGTGAAGAATAGATGGAAATACAAGTATTCAGAACTTTAGTAGCAAAAAATAGAAAAATTAAGAAAAAAAGAATAATCAAAATACGATTAAGAGAGGCGAGATTTGAAGTTTTGCAAGGCTGATTTCAAAATTCTTTCCTACATGAAGTATTTAAACTATTATAGTCGTTTAATTAAGCAAAATAGATTGCATGAATATGCTGGATTATCAGTCACTATGGCAGTGTCATGCACAATACAATATTATCTGTGTCTGGGCATATTGATATCGTACCCAACACCGCATGCTTATGAAGTATGCCCACTCTGTGTCATCATTACACAGATGCTTGGTGTAATTCTTTCAGTTAGGTTTGGATTTTGGTGCGACAACCAAACATCAAGGCTAGAAATGTAGTTTTCTATCTTTAAGTGACAGGCTTACCCTGATCCAATTTTTAGAAAATGTCATATAAAATCATTTTAGTGCTGAAGAATGTCCCAAGTTTCAAATGGTTTCATGTAGCATGCAGGGTGTATTCCACTTTCAGAATTCTAAGATAGATGATAAATATCGATTACTTTGTTAAGATCATCTAATTATTATTTGCCTTCGGGTGCATGCAAAATTAATAGCAACAACAACAACATCATTATTTTTTGGATATAAATGTTATCCATATATACATTTTTGGATATATGTTTTGGTCTTGGCCTTAGGACTTGTTCTAACCCATCACTCACTTTAACGTTGTGTCGGAGGCATGATGATGATTTTGATGATGACGATGCATAGTCTAAATCAAAAGATTGTTGATTAATAAGTGATCCTACTCAAATAAGGACTGTTTTTATATATCCCCTAAAATCTTCCAAATTTCCATTTAACTGCCAAAATCTTTATCTTTCTATTTTAAAGCCTCCAAATTATCTAAGTTGTTTCAAAAAAGCCCACATGCTAGTTTAAACTGGAAATCTAAAGAATATTCTTTCATTCCTATTATCTATCTTTTTATATTTTAAAATCCCCAATAATACTCTTCGATCATTTCTTCTCTCTATCATTACATCATCCACCCACCCATTAAACCCTTTAAAATACATGTTACAGTCACCAACTCCAAATCTATGGTTACATGACTTGCGAAATTGAAAAAGATTATTCACGAAAAATTGACTCAGGTTCATGGTGAATTCCAGTCAATTTTTGGTCAAGGGTTTTAGAACAAAGAGGGAGAGAAGAAATTATATTTCAGCCATTTTAAAATTTTAAGCCAACCTGTTAAGTTTTTAACTTTTTAACAAAGTCTAATGTGGGTTTTTATTTTTTAAACAACTTATAAGGCTTGGGGCTTATACGAAAAAAAAATAGATTTGGGGGTTATATGAAAATTTGGAAGTTTTTTTTGGGTATATAAGAAACCCATAAAGTTTTCTCATGGTAAAGCTAGGTGATTGTATTCATGTACATAATTTTATTGTTACACCAATAAGAATTTTTAATTTACTGTTTATGCTAAACAATTAAGAGCTCTTAATGAACTAATTAATAATTTAACAGTTTTCTAGTAAAAATAATTTGGAGTAATGCTTTGACGTTGAATTTAACATGTTTCCTGTCAATTAAAATTTTATAAGTAGTTATTTAACTCTTGTCAAATATTCTTAATCAAAATTGACCTTATTTGATGGGTGTTAAATTTTGTGATTCAAATCATCCATCTCACACTTACAGGTTGCTCGGTCGAGCTGTTCGAGACGCTCGATCGAGCTAGAGGCACAAAATGAGGGCCTAGCAGAGAGCGGTTTGAGCGCTCGACCGAGCTATATCAACATGGAGTTTTTGGAGCTCTGCAGAGCAAAGCGCTCGGTCAGCCGCTCGACCGAGCGCTCCTCGCTCATCCACCCAGCGGTAGCAACAACAGAAAGACCGCTCGGTCGAGCGATGAACTCGCTCGACCGAGCGGCGCATGGCCATGCTGTTTTAGCCGACGGTTCAGATGCTTTTCAGGCTTATTTTGGGAGCCCTATTTAATCTAAAGGGTTGATTTCATTAGGGCTAATGCTGATTTCGGATCTGGAGGAAAAGAAGAGCCGTAGCCGTCGCCATTGAAGATTGTTGTCGAGAGATTAGGGTTAGGAGTTTGTGATTGGAGTTGAGCGATTCTCTCCTTTATCTCCTTTGATTTCTTCTGCCTTGAGTGAGTTTGTGAGGGTTTGTGCTTTCAGCCAAGTTATTACTCACGTGAGTGGAAGCTATATTGTAACCCATTTGAAGATCTCTCTGATAGTGGAATCATCTCAGAAGTTGCTGGATATAGGTTGTGCGCAATCGAACCATGCTAAACTCTTATGTATCTGCTATTGATTTGATTACTGTTGCTATTTTCGTTTGCTACTTCACTTTGCAAGGTCGTATGGATTTTGTTGGGTTATTTGAGAATCCATTGTTACTAGTTCTAGATTCCTGATCAGTTTTTAGGATTGATTATTTCCGCACAGATCTCAATTTGGTTGTCGTCCAATTTCCAACAAGTGGTATTAAATCTTGTGTTCGTTTGTGAAGGAAGTTTGTGACGAAGATGTTGTCATTAGCAACTTTGAATATTGAGAAGTTCACTGGCCGGAATTATTTTCGAATCTGGCAAACGAAGGTGAAAAATGTTTTGATGCAGACGGGTTGTTACCCGATCATATTCGATGAGGCGAATATCGATAAAGAGGTGAAGGAATCCGCTAGAGCTGAAATGGAGAGAAAGGCATACAGTGCGATTCAGTTGTCGTTGACAGATAATGTTCTGAGAGAGGTCTTGGATGAAGCAACGACGTCTGACATCTGGAAGTAGCTTGAGGGACTGTATATGAAGAAGTCATTCACGAGTCGTCTCTATTTGCTTCAGCAGCTGTATACGTTCAAGATGAAGTCTGGATCCGTGGTGAAGGATCACATGGATGAATTGAACCGGATAGTGCTAGAGCTGCGGGGTATGGATGTGAAGATTGAAGATGAGCAACATGCAGCCATCTTGTTGTGTTCATTGCCTGAGGAGTTTAACCAGTTTGTTCGATCGATGATTTATAACCGAACGACTCTTACCGTGGAAGAGGTGAAGGCAGCGCTTCACACCGAGCAGCTATGTGGCAAGGTTCAAGATAGAGATCATGTGAGTAACTGTGATGGGGCCCTACATGTGAGAGGTCGACAGGAAAGGAGAGGTCACAAGAAGAACAATGATCGCTCCAAGTCGAGACATTCGCAGGATAGATTTGCGAAGATCACATATTACAATTGTCAGCAGAAGGGCCATTTTGCGAATCGGTGTCCTAACAAGAATACGAAGAAAGGCAAGGATGCCGATAAAGAGTCCGGTTCTACATCATTGGGAATAAATGGTTTGCATATCCATGATGAAGGTAGAGATCCGAAAATGTTTGGCAGGGATTGCAGGTGAAGCAAATACTACGTGGCTTATGGATAGTGGGTGCTCATACCATATGACTCCGCATAGGAGTTGGTTCACGACACACCGTCCCACGGAAGACGGAGGCTCAATCCTCATGTGGAACAATGCAGTGTGCAAGACTGCAGGTACTGGAACAGTTCGGATCAAGATGCATGATGGCATAGTGCGTATACTAGCCGATGTGAGGCATGTCCCAGATTTACAGAAGAGCCTAATCTCCATAGGCGTTTTGGACAATGTGGACGCAAGTCGGTCTTTGAGAAAGACCAATTAAGAGTGTCTAAAGGAGCCATGGTAGTGATGAAGGGAAGGAAAGTGTGAAACTTATATGCCCTTCAAGGTACCACATTGGATGGAGATGCAGACGTTGGCGTTACTAGCACAAGTACCGAAGATTCAGCCAAGCTGTGGCATTTTTGCTTGGGTCATCCGTGTGACAAGACCTTTGACATACTTCGGAGGAGAAAGTTGATTGATGCTACAAATGAGAGCGTAGAGTTCTGCGAATCCTGTGTATACGGGAAGAAGACAAAGGTGCAGTTTAACACGGAAAGCACACTAGCAGGGGACCACTTGACTATGTTCACACAAATGTGTGGGGATCGTGCCCGGAGCCGTGAAAGGGAGGAGCTAGATACTTTGTCCTTTTCATAGATGACTACTCTCGCAAAGTCTGGATGTACTTCATGAAGTCAAAGGACCAGACATTTGATTTTTAGAGAGTGGAAGACCATGGTAAAGAAGCAAACCGGAAAGCATGTGAAGGTGCCGATGTCTGACAATGGAGGTGAGTATATACCTCGAGGGAATTTAGGAATTTCTGCAAATTCCATAGAATCTGTCGTCATTTTAGCACGCCTGGAGATCTGCATTCAAATGGTGTGGTGGAACAGATGAATCGGACGTTGTTGGAGCAAGTGCGATGCTTGAGGCACTCAGCCGGGTTGGGGAAGGAATTTTGGGGAGAGATTCTCACCACTGCAGGGCCTTGTTAGCAATACGTAATACGGGAAATATTCGGGACGTGAATAAAACGTGTTTAATTCGAATAATTTCAAAAGGCGTTGGGTCAAAAATTCGGTCAAATATGCGCAATACGGGAATAATATGTAAACGGGTTAAATCGTGTTTAATTCGTTAACCCGGATAAAAAACGCGACTAAAAATATGGATACCGCCAAGTTATCATTCATCCAAATGAACTTAAAAATCAAACAATATCAAATTGAAATAAGCATAAAATAAGATCTACATTCATGATTTAATTTGTACTTATAGTTTTAACCAACATGACATGATCAACTATTATATTCCATGTAGCATAAACAAAACAAGAGTATGATCATTAAATCACAGTTCAAAATGATTTAAAAGTACCAAAAATAGAAACATAGTTTAAAGTTTTTAACGCACAAGTCCAAATTACATATGAAACTGTGAAGATGAAGATGTGCCAATGCCAAGCGGCCCAAGCCTTTGATCAAGCCATGAAGGTGGATCATTGTCATGATTCTCTTCATGATCTTCAGTATCAACTTCTTCAACTCCTTCATTAACCACATCTGAAAGTGGTCCAAGATTTTCAAGATCAATTGCTTGTCTATCCTTCATTTCAAAGTTAATTGCTTCCTTTAGCATTATTGAATTCACCCTAATATATACAAGATCTTCCATCTTCTCAACTGACAACTTGTTTCTCTTTTTGGTTTGCACAGCATCAAAAGCACTCCAATTGCGCTCACATGCAGAAGCACTTGCTGGTTGACTCAATATACGAATCACAATTCTTTTGATGATATGAGTTGTACTCCCATTAGCTTCCCACCAAATTCCTGTATGTATAAATAAATGTTATGTAAATAAATAAATAGGATGTAAAATTATGCGTATGTATATGAAAACATTAACTTTGTTGTTTGCAATAACAACACTTGAATTTGCCACCCAAATCTTCAGCATACTCCCAAAAACTATCCATCTTTCTCACCATATTTCCTAATAAAACAAAAACATAAAAAGACAAATTTAAAAAAAGTTTGTAAAGAAAGAAAAATTACTGGAGGTTTCTAAAGAAAGAAAGAAACCCAGAATTATATGATTAGCAAAGTTTGTAAAGAAAGAAAAATTAATCAAACATGACCAGAGTCTTAGTACAAGTATCAACAAGTTAATTAACATATAGAGATAAATTCTCTCTCTCACGTATGGCTCCCCCTCTAATAACATATAGAGACAGTCTCTCTCCCCCTCTCCCCCTCTCTCTACAAAGAGCTTTGAACAGAATTTACATAATCTTATGATTTGTGTTTCAGGCAGTCTTAAAATAAATGGCGTCCTAACATTATATGCATGAATGCCATATTTGTATAGAATTAAGGAAGCTTATCACGATGCATTTCACTATAGTATGATCAAATTGTAAAACCTACAGCCATACGAGTATTTGTAAGCAAACAAATGATAAATTTGTGTTTTTTCATACAAAAAAATTGGACTTTGAAAATAAAATCTGAAAACCAGAGATTCTGAATGCACCCGTTCCCAAACCTAGAATTATATGATGAGTTGCCTAAACTAAGAATCATTTTGACTATTAAGAAAAAATTACTGGAGG
The DNA here is from genome assembly GCA_030789695.1 of Scilla litardierei. Taxonomy (NCBI): domain Eukaryota; kingdom Viridiplantae; phylum Streptophyta; class Magnoliopsida; order Asparagales; family Asparagaceae; genus Scilla; species Scilla litardierei. The sequence goes on along the minus strand of CM061136.1, from coordinate 153,529,055 downwards.
TTTCTTACATAAGAAGCAGCAGCTTGCCGAACTGCCGAAGATGCTTTACTGTCGAACGACTTGAACCGAAGAAGAAGAAGAGGCTCGCCGCGTCATCTCGCCTTCGCCTCGGGAGTTGGTAGTCGGAGTTCGCCTCAAGTCGGGAGTCGGCAGTTGGAGACTCAGAGTTCGCCTTCGCCTTCGCCTTCGACTCGGAAGTCGGAACTCGGTCACTCGGAGTCGGGACTCTCACGAGCAGAGTTGGGCGGCTTGGGCGGCTCGGCCAGCGATGAGACTGAGACTGAGAGAGGGGGAGGGGAGAGAGTCAAAGAGAGATGAGAGTCTGAGACTGAGACTCGAGAGAGAGAGAATAGAGATCATCTTTACAAATTGCAATTACGGCAAGTAAAGGCAATAGGTATAGGCCGTAGGCTTGCAGCCTTGCAGAGCACAGCTGTATTGCGCAGTCCGAGACTTTAATTTTACATAAAAAACGCTTTAGTTTCTCTCTACGCTTTAATTTCCCTTAGAATCGCACTCTCGACACGCGTTTTTTCAACCGAGCCGCGTTTTTTGGGAACAGACGCGTTTTGTTCGGGACCACTAAAAATCATCCGTTTTCTTCCGATTTATTCAAAAGGACGCAGAATTAATACGGCCACTCATTAAGACACGTTTTTTACGTTTTAAACTCGAATTATACGCGAATTTACTAACAAGGCCGCAGTGCACATCGTGAACAGAGTTTCTTCAGTGGTTATTGGTTACAAAATTTCAGAAGAAATGTGGAGTGGTGAAGCTGGAGACTATTATTACTTACGCATAGTGGATTACCCGACGTATGTGCACGAGAGGGGCGACAAATTGGATCCAAGAGTAAAGAAGTGTATCTTTCTTGGATATGGCGACGACGTAAAAGGATATCGCTTATGGGATCCAGAGGGTCAGAAAGTGATTGTGAGCCGACATGTCACTTTTAATTAGGATACAATGCTTAGGGCGGAGCATTCTCATTCAAAAGGGGACACGTCAGCAGAGAAGACATTGACAGACATTGTCAACCTTTCAGTCCAGCTCTCTCAGCGACCAGGCAAAGAGTTGATGGTCGATGTCCCAGTTGAAGGACATGATGAGGTCCGTGTTAAGGACCATGAGCAGACACCAGGTCCATCTCAGGTACGCGTTGGTACCAAGGTTTTAGGTATCGGTTTCGGAGAGGGTATCGCTCTGCCCAAAATTTAGGTTTCGGTATCGGTATCGCCCGTTTCGGCGGTATCGGAAGCAAGTTTCGGTATCGTCCGTATCGTCCGTATCGGTAGTTTCGTTTCGGTATCGGTATCGGTATCGGAGATATTTTATTGTATTTTCCTGTATTTTTGTATTTTTTTGCATTTTCCTGTATTTTCCTGTATTTTTGTATTTTTTTTGTATTTTATACTTTGATGTATTTTACTGTATTTTCTTGTATTTAACAGTATTTTCCTGTATTTTATACTTTGTTGTATTGTCCTGTATTTCGGTATCGGAGACACTTTGCTGTATTTTTCTGTATTTTATGCATTTTCTTTATTTTTATGTATTTTTATGTATTTTTCATGTATTTTTCTGTTCACATTACTCATTTGTAACAACAATTAACTAATTAATAGATATAAAAGAACAATAAATATTGATGAACCATAAATCTGCCTTCATAATACAAAAGCTGAATAAAATACATCAAAAGATACAAAAATGAAGAAAATAAATAAAAAGATACAAAAATCTCATTCGTAGTTCTCATCATCCGGCTGATGTGCATGGTAGTATGGAGGATATGAATACTGCATCTGTTCCGGGCCCAAAAAAGATATCATCATGTTATCATATGCTGAGGGCCGGCTCTGCTCGATGAAAGGCGTGTCATGACTGCCTTGACTGCTGGACTGCTCAGTCACGTTCAGACCGTACCTGTATTGACTATCATAGTCAGCATAGACATCAGAGTGTCTGTACGGTGCGCAATAATCGCCTTGGCTTCCTGAGTATCCACCGGAATAAGATTCATAACCTCCATAATAATCAGAAGCGCGTTGATACCCTTGATATTCAGAGTGTCTACCGTAGGCATCGTCCCCCCGTTCTTCACTGTGCTGCCTATCATGCTCTCTATACCCATGCGTATCATAAGTATGGTCTCCACGTCTCTCAGCAGGGCGAACGGATGCCGACGCACCACAACCTCCGTCTGTAGGACCTTGGTCATCGGGAGACGAACCATCATCGCTATCGTGCCGAGCCCGAGTGAGTGCCTTCTTTCGCTTGTACGTGATATTCGCAGGGGCGTGACTTGGCCGCGGCTGGTTGCTTCGTGTACGTTCTGCTTCCGCAAGCGCCTCGTCCAACCAAGGATTGTCTCTGTCATCGAGCACCCTGTCTTCTGTCTCCCTGGTCCATTCCTCCAATGGATCATCCTCGTGAAAAATCTGATCCAAATCGATCAGCTGGTGATCGGCCTTCTCGCTCCTTCTCGCATGTCTATGTCGCAGTCTCATATTATAATTGCACATAGACCAGCCTTTTAAGGTGTTCCATTGTTAGCCTGTTCCTGGTCTTTGTGTGAATGAGGGAGAAGGTGGTCCAGTTTCGTTCACAGTTGGACGACGAGACAGTTTGGCTCAACACACGCACAGCTAATCGTGTAAGCGTTGGAGCTTGCTCTAACCCAACACTATTCCACCATTGAGCTGCAACAAGTTCCAGTGGTCAGAAAAGATGGACCGTTTTATGGGGAACATATAGAAATCTAAGATCCATATAGATACCTGGAGTGACCCTTGTTATCGCCATTTCCGCCTTAGCGGAGCCGAAATAACCAACTCTCATCTTATAGGCATCCAACTACAATTATCAATCATAATTTTAGAATGTGAACTGCTACATCGAATCATATATCAAAATAAAAATATCCGAATTTCATTTACCTCTCTGTCAATCTCAATTTGATTCGAGATGTCTGGTTCAAGCCTATCGATCACGCGTCTGAGTCCAACCAGCACCTCGTTGTCGTTTGTTGCATTGGAGGAGTATTGAAAGCGAGGATTCAGAAAATAGCCTGCAGCATGAATATCTTGATGTAGCTGCCTATCCCATCTCTTGTCTATCATGTCCCACCATTTTCTGTATCCCCTACCAACATTCTTCCGAATTTCCTCTTTTACACGGTCCATGGCCTCGTAGAGATACCCCATCTCGGCCTTATCATCGCTGTCGACCATTCGAAGAACCTTCACCAGGGGCTCAAATACGGCGATGACATTAGAGATAGTCTGCCAGAATTCATCGCCGTGAATCAGATCGTATACGTTGTTTCCAACCTCCCTATCTTTTGGTTTAAGCCTTGGAAAGTTATCGGACCAATCCCTGGATGTAATCATTCTCCGCAGGTCATCTCGGTGCGCATACAGAGAGTCCAAAGCAATGAAGTGGGTCGCAAATCTTGTTATCGCGGGCCGGATCAACTCTTTTCCACCCGTCTCTCTTCTCATCAAGCTGAGCACCCATCCTTTGTTGTATATGAATCCTGTTACCATCTGACTTTGTGCGACGATATTTTTGATTACTTCTTCTTTTGCCATGTCAGAAAATATCAAGTCGATACAATGCGCCGCACACGGGGTCCAATACAGATGCTGTCTCTTGCGCATCAGTAGCTGCCCAGCTGACTTGTAGTTTGCCCCGTTGTCGGTAACTACCTGGACTACTTTATGCTCCCCAATTAGTTCTACATATTTGTCCATAAGATCAAATATGTAAGGACCATTCTGGAATTGGTCGGTTGCATCCACAGAGTCCAGGAACACCGTCCCGTGGGTCGAATACACAAGGAAGTTAATTATCTTCCTTCTGTTTTGTGTTGTCCAGCCATCGCACATCAGTGTGCAACCGTACTCATCCCACTGAACACGAAAAGTTTCTACATAATTTTTGATCTCTTCATACTCCATGTCCAAGTATGTGTGTGACAGCTCCCAAGCAGTGGGTGGAGCAACGCCACGTCCCGATTCCGCAATAGCATCCACCATGGGCCTGTAATATGGGCTATTGGTCACATTGTATGGAATGTGGTTGAAGTAGAAAAATTTGGCCATAGCTCGGCCGACATAGGCCTTGGCATTCTTCATGAAGGTATTCTTTATGGTTGATTGGGATTTACCCTTCTTCGTTTGAGAAAAAGGGTCGGCACCGGGTCTGAGAGCGCCGGCTGGTCTACCGGTTGGCTGAACATCGCGAGCAGTACCGCACACGAACATACCGGCCATTCGGGCGGCACGACTACCCGATCTGGCTAGCCCAGGGGCTCCAGACCCAGACGATCCTGCTCCCATCCTTCTGCCCTCACTTCTAATCTCTTCTTCGACGAGTTCTTGTCTACTTCTTCTAAGAGCTCTTCTAAGGTCCCTCGCCTCCTCGGTCTCATCCTCATCCTCATCTGAGTCATCTGATATTGCCTCCGTCTGCTTTGCCCTTATCTCCTCCTCTATCCTCTTCTTCTCAAACCTGGCATGTACCTTTTCGGTCTTCTTCTGAAATATGTGTGCTCTCATCTCTTCACGCACTTCTTTAGGTACCTCGGGGCATGTCAGCACATCCCTGGTAATTCCTGCCAAGTGATCCTTAAGGCGAGACACGCCTCCATGCATTTCTTTCCGGCAATAGTTGCACCTTACTTGTCTATGGTTCTCTGCGATCATTTTACAGTGAGCCCACCCAATATCCACCGTCTTCTCCTTTGGAGTTCTTCGAGACATGTTAATTACTGCACCATAAACCAAGGGTTACAATTAATCTTGAAAAGATTATTAACGTATTAGACTTAGATATAGTCGACGGTGTCACATAATTATGATTTGCGTCCTTGCGGGCCAGCGGAACACGGTCAGGGAATTGACTAAGCCAGGATCACTTATACCCAGTCTAGCTAGGTTGATCCAGCAAACTTAGCCAAGCACATTGAGCCGGATCATGGTCCATTGAAGGAAACTTATCATTCATATGTTTGCCATCAACTAAAAGGCTTTTATTAAAACTAGTTAATCCTATCAACTAGTTGAATCCTAAAATTCGAATTTATTATGATTCGTTAATAACTTTTATTAGGGTCCTTATCAACTATAAAGTTTTATTTGTTTCAACGTGCTATCCTAATCATGTATTTGGATTTTAATAGATTCACAGTACAACAATTTAGAAGAATTTTAATGGCTAACCTAAGAGGCTTTCTTGAATTATCATATAATATGCAAGAAAATAGAATTACCACTAAAACATGTCAACTAAATTTTATCTCATAAAATTTAGCATGCAGATAAGCAACTTAAATATCACATAAATAATAACATGCAATTTGTAGTATATCTATTGTTATGTATTTTAAATAGTTTTATTAGAAAATTTTAGTATTTTAATGGCTAACCCAATCCCATAAGTACTATTATTAAAAAAATTTAGTATTTTAAGCTCTAACATATTTTAAGTTCTAACATATTTTTAGTATTTTAAGTAGTTAATTGATCAATAATTAATGTAGCTTCTCTTTTATTTTTAGTATTTTTTCCTCTAACCACATATTATATGGTAATTAAATTGATGGTAGACAAATAGTATTTTTAAGGAGTCCAAATAGCATTTTAGGATTTATTATGTATTTTAACTTTTTAAGTATTTTTCTATATTTGTTATGCGTTTTCCGTATTTTTCAGTATTTATTTGGTATTTTAACTAATTTTTTTGTATTTATTATGTATTTTAAATAGTATCTTTAGGAGTCCATGTAGGATTTTTAGGATTTATTATGTATTTTTAGTATTTTTCTATATTTGTTATGAGTTTTCCGTATTTTTCAGTATTTATTTGGTATTTTAACTAATTTTTTTGTATTTATTATGTATTTTAAATAGTATCTTTAGGAGTCCATGTAGGATTTTTAGGATTTATTATGTATTTTTAGTATTTTTCTATATTTGTTATGCGTTTTCCGTATTTTTCAGTATTTATTTGGTATTTTAACTAATATTTTTGTATTTATTATGTATTTTAAATAGTATCTTTAGGAGTCCATGTAGTATTTTTAGGATTTATTATGTATTTTAAGTATTTTTCTATATTTGTTATGCGTTTTCCGTATTTTTTCGTATTTATTTTGTATTTTAACTAATTTATTTGTATTTATTATGTATTTTAAATAGTATCTTTAGGAGTCAATGTAGTATTTTTAGGATTTATTATGCATTTTAAGTATTTTTGTATATTTGTTATGTGTTTTCCATATTTTTCCGTATTTATTTTGTATTTAAAATAATTTTTACGTATTTATTATGTATTTTAAAGTATTTTTCCATATTTATTATGTATTTTCCGTATTGTTACTTATTTTTCCGTATTTCTTGCGTATTTTACAGTATTTTGGATTTTTTATTATTTATTAGTAGAACTAGAAAGTAGAAACTAGAAAATACTTATATACTTTGTAAAATGTTTTGATTTCTACATTTTTTATATTTGTCTAAGTTATAATTTCTAACATTAATTTCTTCAGTATGTTTAAGTATTTTTTACTTTTTACTAATTTTAGTGTTTATGTATTAATTTTTAGTATTTCTTTAGTAATTTTTATAATATTTATTGGATTCTTTAGTATGTTTTAGTATTTTAGTACCTAATATTTATTACTATTTATTGGTATTTTTATTAGTATCTCTGTAGTATAAGGACTTAAGTACCTAGTTTTTTTAAAATTAGCATTGTTAGAGCGTGTGACCCTAATACGGTTTTTTGACCCGACCCAAAGAGCTCGCGGTGCGACATTTAATGGGAAAATTTCCAGGGCTCTGTGGTGGAAGCGGAGGGATCGGGCCTTTCTAATCTTTGTGTACGAAATTGAGGGCAAACTTGTAATTAATTTGAACCGAGTTTAGCTAAAATGTTTACTGTGTTTAGCCAGCCATTCATTGTGCCCACCGACTTTAGCTGAATGGCAAAATTGTAAAATGTTTAATAAGTGCTGCTTCACATATTTGAATTCATTTTGCCCACCTAATTCTTTATATTTACGACCGTGCCATTCTTTTTATTGATTAGGTTTTAGGTACGTGTCAAACTCGTAAATATAACAAAGGCTTTGGGTAATTTGGTAATTGAACATGCACTGTCAGATTCAAAATGTTTTCAATATCCCATCTTTTTCAGTCTATTTACAAATATGCCATTCCCTCATTTTATTATGTTTCACTATAATGGCGAGCTTGTAAATACGAAGAACTTTGTGGGGTGTTAGGTAATTAAACGAAAGTTTCGTTACTTACCTCGATTCGACGAAGCAGCGAGGCGTCAAAACCAAAATCCCTTCTCCTCTCTCCTCGAAAAAGCAGCGCCGAAGCGATGAAGCAGCGACGAAGCGACGAAGCAGCGTCGACAGCGAGTCGACGAAGCACAACCGCGAAAAATTTAGGGCTTCTCTTCTCGACCTTCAGCGACGGCGACAGCGACCGATCCTCAACCTTTAGCGACGGCGACGACGACAGCTTCTCTTCTCGTCTGCTGCTACGGAGACGGCTCAACGGCGACGGCGATGTACTGATGCTACGCTGCACCTCACGATGATTTGATGAGCTCGGGAATGGAGTTTAGGCGATCGACTGCTCGGGAATGGAGTTCATGGTGGTTGAGGTATTGCCCTAGTTTTTTTGATCTCCTCTTCTAGTTTTATAGTCAATTTACTGCTCTCTGTTCATTCACAAGGGTTTTACTATGCATTCACGGGTTGTTTGCTTTTAGCTTTCGCTTTTTTGCTGTCAATTTTTGCTTTCGGCTGTCAATTTTTGCTTTCGGCGCTTTCAGCTTTGGCTTTCCTCGCTTTTAGCCTTTTCTTGGTTTGGGTTTCGGCCAGTATCGTCGTGTATCGGCCGATACATACTGAAACTGGCCGAAACCCAATGGTATCGGGCGATACCGATTTTTAAGTGAAGTATCGGACCGGTACTGGGCGGTACCGGTCCGATACGCCCGATACCAAGAGGTATCGGGCGATACCTCAAACCATGGTTGGTACTTATGCAAGTGATGCAGGAACGCGAAAATCTAAGAGGGTGAAGAAGGCACCCGAGAGATTTGGAGCATGTGACTATGTGAGATATTCTTTCAACGACATGGCGTCATATGCACTCAACCTGGAGCATGAGGAGCCGGTGACATATGGTGGAGCCATAGACTCAGGAGATGCCGCTCAGTGGCAAGAGCTATGGAGGAGATGTAGCCCCTTCACCGAAATGACACTTGGGAGTTGGTGCCGTTACCCAGCGAGAAGCGTGCCTAGGATGTTGTTGGATTTACAAGGTAAAAGAAAGCTCAACCCAAGATGGCAATAATGTCAGGTACAAGGCGAGACTAGTGGCTAAGGGATTCGCACAAAGGAAAGGAGAGGACTACAACTAGATATTCTCACCTGTTGTGCGACACACATCCATTCGGGTGTTGTTGGCACTAGTGGCTAGCATGGACATGGAGTTGGAGCAACTCGATGTCAAGACCGCCTTCCTGCATGGAGATCTTGATGAAGAAATATACATGCAACAGCCAAATGGGTACAGAGTTGAGGGGAAAGAAAATTTAGTCTGCAGGTTGAAGAAATCGTTGTACGAGTTGAAGCAGTCATCCAGGCAGTGGTACAAACGATTCGACAGCTTCATGATGGGAGTAGGCTTTGTGAGGAGCATCAAGGACCAGTGTGTGTCTGTACGCACACTAGAGAATGGCATGAAGATTTACTTGTTGCTCTACCTGGACGACATGCTTATTGCTTTCAATAGCATGTATGAGGTGAGGAAGCTGAAGGCGAAGTTGGGGCAAGAGTTCGACATGAAGGACTTAGGGCCGCAAAGAAGATTCTTAGAATGGAGATTTTCCGAGATAGGAAGCGACATGAGCTAAGGTTGTCACAGCATGGATACATTCAAAAAGTGCTGACTCGTTTTGGGATGGAGAGCGCGAAACCCGTGACAACACCGTTAGGAGATCATTTTCAGCTGTCTGCAACATAGTCACCTAGCACTGAGGATAAGAAGAAGTATGTCTCAGGTGCCATATGCAAGTGCAGTAGGGAGTTTGATGTACGCGATGGTATGCACGCGTCCAGATATTGCTTAGGCCGTGGGAGTGGTTAGCAGGTATATGTCCAACCCAGACAAGAATCATTGGCAGGCCGTCAAGTGGATTCTGAGGTATAATGCCGAGTTGATCGCAGCGGTAGAAGCTGTAAGGATGCCAAATAGTTGAGGAATCAACTTAGATATTTGGGGATGCCGCATAGTTCGTCACAAGTATACAGTGACAGCCAGAGTGCCATTCATCTGGCAAAGCACCAGTCATATAGTTCGAGGACGAAGCATATTGAGGTGCGAGATTCCTTCCTAGAGTTGGAGAAAAAGGAAGGGGAGCTTTAGAAGATCCTGACTGAAAAGAACCTCACAGACATGTTCACTAAGTCAGTTCCTGTCGTCAAACTCCAGGTATGCTTGGAGTTGATCTCCTTGTTGGCTTAGGCGGCGCCAGAGGGCGCATATTCCGAGATGATGATGAAACCTAGAGAGCGGGTCATGGCGAGCAGCATGAATGTGCAGAAGTATATGTGAGGAGATTTGAATCACGGTAGAGTGTTAAATTTTGTGATTCACATCATTCATCTCACACTCCCAGGTCGCTCGGTCGAGCTGTTCCAGACGCTCGACCGAGCTAGAGGCACAGAACGAGGGCCTAGCAGCACTGCACTTCACTCGGCTGAGCACTCTACCGCTCGACCGAGCAATGTCTGCTCAGTCGAGCGGTTTGAGCGCTCGACCGAGCAATGTCTGCTCAGTCGAGCGGTTTGAGCGCTCGACCGAGATATATCAACAGGGAGTATTTTTGGAGCTCTGCAGAGCAAAGCACTCGGTTAGCCGTTCGACCGAGCGAAGCACTCGCTCGACCGAGCGCTCCTCGCTCATCCACCCAGCGGTAGCAGCGCTCGACCGAGCGCTCCTCGCTCATCCACCCAGTGGTAGCAGCAACAGAAAGACCGCTCGGTTGAGCGATGAACTCGCTCAACTGAGCGGCACGGGGCCAGCTGTTTTAGCCGACGGTTCAGATGCTTTCCAGGCTTGTTTTAGGAGCCCTATTTAATCTAAAGGGTTAATTTCATTAGGGCTAATGCTGATTTTGGATCTGGAGGAATAGAAGAGCCATAGCCGCCGCCATTGAAGATTGTTGTCGAGAGATTGGGCTAGGAGTTTGTGATTGGAGTTGAGCGATTCTCTACTTTATCTCCTTTGATTTCTTCTTCCTTGAGTGAGTTTGTGAGGGCTTGTGCTTTTAGCCAAGTTATTACTCACGTGAGTGGAAGCTAGATAGTAACCACTTTGAAAATCTCTCTGATAGTGGAATCATCTCGCAAGTTGTTGGATGTAGGTTGTGCGCAACCGAACCATGGTAAACTCTTATGTGTCTGCGATTGATTTGATTACTGTTGCTATTTTCGTTTGCTACTTTACTTTGCAAGGTCGTAGGGATTTTGTTGGGTTATTTGAGAATCCATTTTTGATAGTCCTAGATTCCTAACCAGCTTTTAGGATTGATTGTTTCTGCACGGATCTCAATTTGATTGTCGTCCAATTTCCAACAATGGGTTCTAATCAATTAAGAATTTATAATTAATCAACATGTCATAAAATCAAATAAGACTTTTATGCATATATAATCAATTATTGATTCTTAATAATAATTACATTATAATTTGACCTTTTTAATTCGAAAGAAAGAAAAAGGGAAAAAGCACCCATGTGAATCCTAAAAACTTGACATTTTATAGCTTGGTTCAGATGTTCTTTTTAAAATATTATTAATTAAATTAATAATTGGAGTCCTCTTGTAGAGTAGTTTCTAAATTTTTTTGGCGATGATGGCGATGAGGACCCAAAAATACTATAGTGCACAAATTACAAAGTTTCAAAATCTACGATAGTAAGGGCAATTTTGGAAAAAGTGATGGACCCAAAAGGGTTTTCCGGGAACTAAAATTTGACAGACCCAAAAGAGTATATTTGGAATTGAAAAATGATGAAACCAAAAGTTTACATGAATATTAGTATGCACACATCGTTTATGCCACAAGGATATTATGTCTGTATTTCTTTCGGTTTCAAGCTTTCATTTGATTCATTCCCTAAGTTGGTATATCTTTGCTTTATTGATTTCACCTACTTATGAGTAAAAATATTATTACTATATAAATTCATGATGCCTTTTTTTATAGATTTGGCCCATATTTTTGTCAACCGGTGATTGCTGGATTAGGAGATGATGATGTGCCATTCATCTGCACTATGGATTGCCTTGGTGCCAAGTATGATTCTTCTCACCCTTTTTATGTATCAATGAGATGGATGTGATGTCGAACACATGGTTTAAGAATTTATGTCGTTTCATGATATGATTTATGATGTTTCATGTTTTCTATCACCACTATAACCTACTCTTGGCATTATTATTCCTTGAAAAACTCCTCAGTTGATGCATATAGATTTTATTTTAAGGATGATGTGGTCATGAAAAGGGCAAGCCTATGGGTTCCAGGAAGATAAGAGATTTTATCTACCACGAATGTTGAAATAAAAAAAATAGAGGTTGAGTTCACTTGAAAATAGTATAAGCATTTATGATGCTTCATGTTTTCGATTACCACCATAACCTACTCTTGGCATTGTTAGTCATTGAAAAACACCTCAGTTGATGCATATAGATATTAGTTTAAGGATGTTGTGGTCATGAAAAGGGCAAACCTATGGGTTCCGGGAAGAGTAAGAAATTTTATCTATCACAAATGTTGAAATAAAAAAAATAGAGGTTGAGTTCACTAGAAAATATATAAATCAGTTTTTAACACAAGCCATGAAATCTTTTCAAGTTATGATAATTAGTATAGACTCAAATCATCAAAGAATGTAATACTTGCTAATATCAATAATTTACTGAAAGTGGGACAGGAACACTTGCATTGTTTTGACACCTATAATATCCCAATCATACACACTTGACAGTGCCAGGGTCCAATCTAGTTTTATCAACACCATTATCATGAACAAAACATATATAACCAAATAACTTAAGAGGTAATGGAAACCATCACTTAGAATAGAGCAAGGAATATGAAATCTTACCATCGAGGACAATGGAGGGCATGCGATTGATAATGAGCACCGAATATCCTAAATTGTTTGGGAACATCCATATAGATTAATAAAGTTTGTGTAATTTCATGTGTCTGATTTTATGTTCTGTTATACCATTTTGTTATGGAGTCTACGGATAATAAGTTTGATGAATTGCCGCGGAAGTGGACTTGAAATCCATAAAAGAGAGAGCCATTGAGCAATTTTTCTTTAGAAACAATCAGTTTACACAAGAAAAATCATAATAATAAAATACCCAAAACCTAGATTGGGCATAAACCATAAGCATCCTGCATAAACTCTTAAGGACAATCGACATTTTTAGTTATGCTTAATTGATAATGCATACGATGGTGTATAACAATCTTTTAAAAAGCCAAGCCTATGCAATAAGGTGGCTACACAGTGCTTGGGCGGCCGGGCTTATCAGGCCAACCACCCAAGTCAATCGATAGTATCCTCACTTGATTGAGCATTATAGAATAGATATGAAGGGACATTTGTTACAACAGTTATGGAATTGTTGTGGCCTGTATACATGTGGGTTATGTTCTCTATGTTTTGGAGATAATGGATCTGGTCCCATATGAGAGGCTGAGTCCACCAAAAGATATATAAATTGTTTTCCAAAACAAGATACGAGTCTTTCAAAATATAGTATATATTCAAACCATCAAAGAATATATTGTCGGTTATAATCAAGAATTAATTGAAAGTAGAACAACAACACTTGTATTGTTTTTGACCCCCAAAATATCCTAATCACACACTTGACAGCACTAATATCCAATTAGGTTCTATTAGCACTATTATCATGAACAAAAATAACACAACCAAATATCCTAGGATGCAATGGAAAATATCACTTAGAATATAGCAAGGAATATGGAATTTCATCATCGAGGACAATGGAGGGCATGTGATTGATAATGAACATCGAATCTCCTGAAGTGTTTGGGTACATCCATGCAGATTAACAAAGTTCATGTAATCTCAAATGACAGTTCTTATGTTCAAAGTTCATCTAATCTGAACTGGCAGTTCTCATGTTCAGTTATACCATTTTGTTTTGGTATGTATATTGTATAGATAAGAAATTTGATGAATTGTTCCATAAGTGGACAAAGAATCCATAAAAGAGAATCCTTTGAGCAATTTTTCTTTAGAAATAATGAGTTTAGATATGAAAATCATCCACAAAGATAATACTATCTAAAATCATGATTGAAAGCTAATTGGCATAAATCACAAGCATATGCATGCAATAGAAAGGACAATCAACTTTTTTATTGATGCGTAATGGATGGGGCATAAGATGATGTTTACCATTGTTTTAAAAGCTCCGCTTAGGCAATACAGCTGCTACGTAGTGGTTGGGTGGCTGGGCTCGTCAGGCCAATGATCCAAGCCTACATTTGTAGGCTAAGCACCTGCTTCTGCAGGTAAGGCTTTCACAAGCAGGTGCCCTGCTTACTTAAGTGGGTCGCTTGCGAAGGCACGCAGCCCATAGCGAGCCTCTGATTCTTTTAATCCAATTGAGTTTGGACCCGTTAAGAAATACATCCAACCCAAAAAAGGAACCCTAAAACTATTTAGTAAAGAGAGCATACCCAAAAATTAAAAACCCCAAGAGTGTTTTTCCTGCATTGCTGCACACGAGATGAGTGGAGAAGAAGTAAAGAGGATAAAAGAACATGGACGAATATAAAAGCAAGGTATAAATATTAAATGAGTAATCATTGTAGTGTTTAAAATATATATCTTGAAGGCCAGGGGTTATAGTCGACACGTCTCTAATTCAAAACCAAACATGAAATTTTGATTAAGACATCAAAAATAAGGTGTTCAGTCTAGGCACATAGCATTTTAACATATGGTATGTACCAAATTAACATGACTCATAATTGGAAGGCGTCCGGGTGCCTGGAACTTCTTAAAACACGGCGGTTATCCAAGTGACATGATCCACTATTGAAAAGTGACAATTTATTAAGGAACTAATTTTTTGTAAATTCCCTGAAGGTGGTGGGTGACTAAACCAACAATGATGATTTTATAAAGTACAAGTAAAATGAAGTATAGTTGTTAAATGCATATTGATTTTTCAAGTAATACAAGTCTTGGCATCACATCACCTGAATATATACCAATGATCTGAAAAGAATGTCAAGCAATTCAAAGAACATCAAATTACTATTACATAACAGATTGAATGGAAAATTTGGAATATACTAGATGGAAGAAAAATGCAAACAATACGCGACGTGAGGGACGAGGCGGATAGGCCCCTTCCACACCCACAACCCTCCTTTGGCAATATCTCCATCGGTAGAAAGGGGATTACGAAGAATCGTAAGACAAGACTAGCATTTCATATTCCTTATTAACCTTGGCTACACCATCAGTCATTTCCTTTGGAACTGAAACATATGTATTTTTAATCAACTGGTTTGATAGATAGCGGGCTGAAGCCATTTTTTCAGAGATTTTTAGCTCATGTGCGAGGAGGCGATGGGATGGAAACAAGCAATAACAAATCCTGATGGTGTGCCTTTCGAGGTGTAGTGTATTACGGATTCCACTTAAAATAAAACATTAAGGGAAGGTTCTATATTTTACCATTTCTCCTAATTAGTGTTATCCCCCCGTCGGCCGGTTTCTAGAGCAACCTGTGACACCCACCCTCTGGCTAAGAGATGTCGCGCTGTTGGTAGCTAAGGCAACACCCTTAGGTTAGGATAAAATCCCCTTCATTCTGTTTTTCCTATTGCTGTTCTTGGGTCGAAGTTAGTACCCGCATGCGTCTTCCTTGTTTAAGTCAGAATGAGTCCCCGGGACCCCGGCACATTGGCTTCCGCCAACAGTGAACTATTAAGGATCGCATCCCGCGCATATTCAACATTATAGCCTGCAACTGATTCAGCTTCCGCTTCTGGGAAAAAAAACCCACACGCGGGATGTGGTGCACGGGCTCAACCGAAAAGGAGTGAGAAGCGTGTGTAAGTCAAGGGAATTTTTTTGGGGGGGTAAAGCGCAAAAAACAAAGTCCAGTGGCAAACATGTAAAAAAAGGAGAAGAGGGAGGGTGTTTTCGCAAACATGAAAGGGCAATGGCCACCCTATAATTATGTGGGTGGGAGAAGGGGGGGGGGGGGGGCATGTGGCACATTCTCCCCTTGCCACATGGGACGGATGGTGCCACATGGGGACAACCCCCTTACCCCATGGGGGACAAAAGTGAGGCCCACATGTTTGTCAACATCCCCCATTTGTAATAAGGATACCATTGCTTACATCTTGCACATAAGATGTGGAACCATCTGAAAAAATTATTCTTGGAAGTGATACAAACACATTTTAGTCAAATAAGATCCCTTTTGTTCCTAATCATGTGATCACATGCACCAGAATCAGTGATCCAATATTAGGGCTTATAAGTGAGAAACACGGAGTTAACAGTTCATGCTAAAGTCTTGCTAAAGTGTTGACAGACAAGGATGGTGTAATATGCGCTACTGGAACTGTTGAAACATGTGGTATCATTCGAACTCATACTGACGTAGTCATGCTCCTGTGTCATGATAGAACATGTTTCTTTGAAGGGCAAGTCATATGTGCAAATTTAAAAAGATGTGTTTCAACGATAAAATCAACCAATTACAATCACATATCTTCCTCAAACAATTAAATTTTTTTTTGCAGAAATCAAGATTTCTCAAAATAAATATTACTCTCTGGACTCCCAAAAATTAAACCAAACTTGCTTTCCAAATCAAACCAAAAATGCTCACCAATATAATCCCAAAAAACAAACCAGACTCACTCCTCAGAATCCCAAAAAACAAAAAAACACTCAAACAAAACTCGCTTTTCAAATCTTATAAAAAACATAACAACTAAACAGTCTCTTTCGAAAACAAATTCAACAGAAGGTCCAAAATAAATGAATTACTAACATAAGACATCTGTGTCCTTTGTCCTTTTTTCTTTTTTCTTTTTTCTTCTTTTTCTTCTTTTTCTTCTTTTGTCCTTCAAACTTCTCTAAATCTGAGATCGTAGAGGAAGAAGAAAGATAAAAAGGGAGAGAATGAAATGAGCACAAAGAAAATAGAAAAAGGAAGAAACAAAGATGTTTGTTATTATAGCCCTACATTATCCAGCATTTTATTCCTTCTTTTTTATGTTCTCCTTTTTTTAACAGGAAAGGGAGAAATCAAAAAGTTAAGGTCTAGGGTTGGTTCAAATTCAATGCTGAAAACTCTAATTTCTCATTTCTGAATTGGAAATTATAATTCCTATTTCCTCAATATCATATATGGGTATCTGGCAATTAACTTTTATTGATAATTAGATTCCATTTGCTAGTGACAGATTTATGACACATTTATTTTTAATTTCTCTTTGCATATTCTTTGTTTTGAAAATTGAACATTTTGAGGTCTGAGACTATTCTCGTTGTTGTCTGACTGAAAAAGACATGAACTGGAAGTTAATTTATACCCGGTAATAAATCTGAGAATGCCTCTCCAAATTGGTAATGTGAGTTCATGACTCCAAACTTCTTTCTGCTCTCAAACCTTCCGAAGCCATGTTGGAAATTGATACAGTTCTATGCCATTTAAGGAC
This sequence comes from Scilla litardierei, assembly GCA_030789695.1. Taxonomy (NCBI): domain Eukaryota; kingdom Viridiplantae; phylum Streptophyta; class Magnoliopsida; order Asparagales; family Asparagaceae; genus Scilla; species Scilla litardierei. The sequence goes on along the minus strand of CM061136.1, from coordinate 153,512,212 downwards.
AATATTTTGCAGTTTTGAAGCATTGTTGGCATAGTAGTTAATATCTTACTATATCCTATATGTGGCATACGAATTTGAAGGAATTTTGATACATATCAGATATCTATGTCGAATATGTAAATTATCTTACGATATAATTGTCATATCAGATCGATACGATATATATATTGACCGATGTATATATATCATTAATCAAAAGTTAGGTTACGCTCATATTGGTTGGGTTAGATCTAGTTTTAGGTCATATTTGTTGGGTTAGATCTAGTTTTAAGTTCGTTTTGCTTCATATTTAGAGCTAAAGTTGATCAATTGCTTTTCTTCTTGGTGAAAACAACCAAAATCTCTCCTCTTTGCTTGCCAACTCTTATCGATATTCGATGCCTCCTCAGCACTTGCCAACCATGCCAATCCTCTCTGAAGCTAGGTATCGAGCTTCGTCGACTCTCAAAAACCCCGTCAACACTTACTGATCCTCTAGGAGGCTCTTACCGGGTCTTACAGATGCCCTGCTAACCCTTGGTGTCCGTTATCAACTTTTACTGACCTTAATTGCGATTTTCAAACTATTATCACATCTCCCTATTTATTTTTGTTCTATGATAGATCTCTTCATTTTTATGATATATCCGTAATTTGTTTAATTATTGCACAACATAAATTATCTTGTGATATCTGATACAGTAATCATAAACAATATATCATGCTATGGCAAACCATGATTGTTGGTAGGACATCGTAACAATGTAGCTAAGGTAAAATACATTGGAAAAGTATTAGCAGCATACATGTAGGTATTATGTGCCATAAATGCACTGCATCCTCAAATAGCAGGCTTAACTGCTGCAGTATATTTTGGCAAAATATCATATGACTTAATTTCAGAATTCACCAAACTTTGTCTGGTTAACTAACCTTGAACCATGTCTCTCGCTTTATTATGGTTTCTTCTTGCAGTCACATGCTCAATAAGTTGTTTTCTTTGCAGGGAACTCGCCAAGGATTTTGTTGTTTCCGGTACAGCTTCTGAATCTCTTTATGGTGCTTGTGAGTCCATGTACAAACCTAACATGGTTCGTTGAATTTCTTGGCTCATATACTCAATGTAGAATATTGCTTATACCTTATTTGGCTAGCTGTTGCAATTGTGTATCTTTTCTCTTCTTTATTTTTCTTCTTTTTCTTCTTCACCCTTTTCTTTTTAATTTCCTCCAAAAGAAATAAAAGACATGATAATCTAGTGTTTTGGATTTCAATCCACATCTTTACTGCAGACAGGAAGATAATGATATGGTTCCAAGTCAACCAATCTCATTTTGTTCTTACTAAATTGCATAGCCCATCAAAGCAGGTGCCTGAAGATGTTTTATTATTTATCAGTTAAATAGAAGTGCATCTTTCTCATGCCTAGTAAGGCCTCAGTTTTGGTAACTTTACCTTAGAGGCAAACAACACAAGCTTTGCCAATCCTCGTCAAGCCTTGAAGATATATTGAATACTAGAAGATCATAAAAGAAGGTTATGCCCAACAAAATGTCTTTACTTGATAAATAATAGCCGATGCTCTCAACAGAAATAAACCTCATGACCATGCTAGCTCAGTGAAAAAAAAGATGTTTTCTCTGTACTTTTTGTAACCAACTACTTGTAGGGATTGGAATGTTACACTTTTCAATTCATATACATGTCTGTATGCCAAGATTATGTGTACTCTTGTATGCATGCCAATCAGAGGAAATTATTCAACACAAGGATAGAGAAGGTGCAAAGTAGCAGACAGTGGCACCCGAAAGTTTTGCACACATTCATATGATGCATTAGTAAAATACTTAAAAACAATTTAAGCATTATGCGCAACTTACAGAAAGGTATGTCCTTTCATCCCAGGTAATATTACTACATGTGAAAAGCATATAAAGAGGAGCATTATCTTGTGTTGTCAATTGCTATACTTGGTATGTAAGTTTTTTAGTGCCTGTGTTAATGCAATCCCCTTTCTTTTATTAGGAACCTGATGAATTATTTGAGACCATCTCACAAGCACTTTTGTCATCTGTCGACCGTGATTGTTTGAGTGGTTGGGGCGGACATGTCATTGTTGTGTAAGTGCAATTTTTTCCCCATTCTTTCCTTTTTTTCTCATCCTTTTCCAATCAGCCTTTTCAGTCGTATCTTCTTGATCTTTTCTTTGAAAGTACTAGGTGTATTATTTACTGTTAACTACAAACTATCTAACGAAATGAATTATTTGATCAAGTTTGAACCGGACATCTTTTTTGTACCACCACTGTTGTTTTAAATGAAGTGCCATTCTCATGGGTTGCCTAGATGGAACATGAACAATATTTGACGTGGTCCTTATTTTTGCTTGATCACACTCTAACTTGCTTATTAGCGAATTAATGGCATTTAATATCATCTCTTAAATAAACTCTGCGGGAAAGAATAGGCTGTCATGTTGGCCAATACAAATGCCTCCTAATATATTATCAGCTGTATGTTTAGAAAACTAATATTTTTTGATGAGATTTTTGGCTTCGCAATTTGAATGAATCTGCATCCCTAATTTAGTTGAATGTCTTCAATTACCATCGGTTTCCCGATAATACATGGAATCTGCAAAAGATGTTTTTTCTCCGATCATTCTACGTCTGATATAGGTAGATGAAGATACCGAGATGACATAACCAGCCAGACTCACTGATTTAATAAAGAATTATATTTTCAGAAAGCCACTTTTTAAAAAGAATATGGATGGATGTTTGCCACTCTTTATTGATTGCTAAAAACATGAACCAGCTTTGTGATTTTTGATTCACTATTCTTAATTTCTGCTATCCAGGGGTAGAGTTGTAGAGCAATCAGGTTTAACACGAAACTTTAATACTGGTCATCGGCTAGTTATAAATGCCGTATATGTGAGCTCAAATGTAGCCGCAAAACTAATACTTAACTATATAAGTTTTGTTTGTTTGACACAATAAAATTAGTCTTATCTGAGCAAATCGAAGAATTTTCAGTTGAGTCACACCATGATTTCTCATGGTCTCTTCATTTAATATGTTATTAAACATGTCTTTTCCACAGGACGCCAACTGAGGTACAGGAGAGAACTTTGAAGGGAAGGATGGACTAGAGGTAAATGTGGATCAAAGAAAAGTTTTTCCTTGTCATGTGTCTGCATTTTTACCCGCCAGCTTGTAGCTGCTGCTCCTTGGTTAAACGAATGTGTCATGATGCATGCATGCATACGGAGAAGAAATTGTGCGATTTCTTACACTACTGGAAGACATTTAATTCCGATGCAGCATGTTGTTTAATTGCTGCAAGATTATGAACATAACCAGCGTTTTCTTTGGACTTTCAATTTCTTTTGCTAATTTATCGATATGAAGGTCAAATATGAATTTGGAAAGATGTATCTATTTACTGGCTTAATTCGTCAATGATGTTTTTTACTCTATTAGTGTATCTGTCACATTATCATGACTCGCATAACAATATTGATGTCGGTGGTATAAAATGCCTGGGTTGGAGTTAAAAGCTAGTGTTGATGTTGATCTGAAATCATTGTTCATGCTTCCAGCTTACATGCTTGTTGAAGAAAAAGGTCAGCACCTGTGCCTGAAATTTAACTGAATGTAATTTTGACTTGGAGAGTAGCTTAACTTCATTCCTTGGCAGCCACGTCTGGTTTCATGCACGCATCAAACTTCATGCACGCATCAAACTTCCTGAGAGTTTAGTGCATTTGACAAAGTCCCTGCCTGCTTGCTTTTGGACGAAAAAACATAACTCTCATGAAACTTAACATGTTTGTGGAGCACTTGAATCGAATACTGGAGAACCCCCACCCAAAAAATTTGCCTATTGAGGAATTAAAAACAGTGTGGGTCTGTCAACATTTTGAGATAGTAAGAACAATGGGTTGCCAATCTCAAGCAAGCAGGAGCTGAATGAAGGCCACTGTGAATTTACTATATGGCCATAGATATGCTAAGTGAGCCAATGAGTTGTGTAAATAATACATGGATGTACTGCTTTTAAGCAACAAAGGTCCCAATACACACAACATTTATATCAATCACCTTTATATTGACCTTAGGTTATTTAACGACACCAGCGTACAGTTGAGCCTAGTTCATTCAGATCATATTTTACTTGTTTTCATCCACTTTGCATCATCCTATTACCGCCAGAGAGCTAATTTCCCATTTACTGGGTCCCAAATTACAGTATGGCTTGATGTAGATGTTTCCAAAAGGTCTTTATCAAGTCCTGTAATGGTCTTCTGTCATCTCCCTGATTTCATTCATGGGGCCAAATCATCGCCAAAGTCCTTATACGAGAGCCCCAAATTCCAGAAAATGAATTTCAATAATTTTTGAGTGCACGGTCGTGTGGGACATGGCACGGCCGTGCAATAGCAACCGTGAATAAAGTTTTGAGGTAACTGATTGTAAACAGCCGTGCGGCTCATCAAGTTATGCAAAGGTGACACCGCCGTGCCATCCAGAAGATGAAGTTATGCAAAGGTGACACGACCGTGCGATACATCACATGACCGTGCTATTCAAAAGAAGGATTTACGCAAAAGTGACACGGCTATGTGGTATATGGCACGGCTTTGCAACAAAACTCAAAGAGTTACACATAAAAGAAGCATAGACGACATGGTCGTGCGCGTAGGAGCTCTTGGGACAGAAAAATGAATAAAAATGAATAAAAACTGTCACGCCCCATTCTCACAAACACATTAGAAGACATCCCATACCATGGGAAAAGGAGGATGGAGCCTGACAAGCCGCGACATTACACCAAGCATGAAAAGAACACACACACTAAGTAGGCCACTGCGAATATTTGGATCATACATCACATATATTCATATAAAAAGAAAACAACACATTTAGCCATCACAGAAAGTACATCAACCACAGATTTACATAACCAAGGAGAGAACTACACACCAGTATCAAGTACAAAGTAAAACAGACTTAAGTACATATGTGAAGTACTACAAGCCACCAACACATTCCACATCTACAAGGACGACTCTTTCACCACTCGACCCAACTCACACTACAAGACAAGCCCAAAAAAAAGAGTGGTGTTCCCAAATCAAAATCTCACGTCTGAGAAATCTCCTGAGAAAGGTTCTGCTCTGGTGTCACCTGCTCAAGACCTGAAAAGTAAAATGAGCACGTCAAAACGTGCCCAGTAGAAAACTAACTAGGGTAGGAAAAAATCATTTAGGGGTTATGAGTGTAAAGGCAATAGGAGTACAAGCAACCAAGGTGAAAAGTACAACACACAAACGTCCAACAACAACACATATAAAGTTTATTAGTTAGCAGATATTAGTGACTCTTTGGAAGCCTGTGTATCACCTAAAGATAAGGGTCTGGACCTCACCCCAAATTTGGGGTGAACATAGCACACGACGCAGTGGACATGGGCACTGTACGCCGGGCCTCTCAGCTCTCCCGTCCCTGGCAGGAGTGAGGCTCTCCACATCATAACACAACCTCCGTATGTCCCCTCCACTCCCGGTAAAGGCGAGTGGGAATAAATAACACATATCACATATCTCTTTCCCCAACTTCTCAGTCCAGCCCCTTATAGTTAAGTTATACCCAAATTTCTCACATCCCAGTACTAGGATGTTCATCCGCCTTAGAGCAGATCGAGATATCCCAGTTAATATGTCATATGTCATAATATTCAATGGCCATACACCAGTTCACAAAAGTAATACATGGCACAACATTTTAATGGCCATTTTCCAAGTTTTTCAATTTCACATTCATTCGGGCATTTTAACAAACATATAGCGGACGCCATGCAAATGAAAAGTGCCACACCATCAATTTTAGTAACAAATCTCATAATTAAACTTTCTTAAAGATATCAACAACATTCATGCATGTTAAAATGGAAAATTTAACATCAATCACAATTTTAACTTCATCCAAAACAGTTCAACTTGCTAAAATTTGCAGGAACAACAACAAAGTCATCACATTTAATCAATTTCTCTTATGAATTTAACAAAACTCACTGAATGAAAGTTGGAGATATACTAGTCTTGACTTCACCTATAAAATTTCATATAGAAATGTGGACTAAAGAATTTATGGTGTTTTATTTGGTGCAACATGTGCAGACTGTTTTTCAGACAGAACTTTGGGTATGTATTAAAAGCCAATTTTAGGCATGTTGGAGCCAGAATTTCGAAATATAAGCCAAATTATAGATAATTTTGTTAAATTTCCAACAAGACCAATATCAGCAAAATCCATAGAGTGTGCAGGTAATAATCCTCATTTTGCTAAACTGTATACAGATTGACAGAATTTCAGACATGTTGCAAACATTGAATTTTTACTCCTACTTATTGAACTCAACATATGGCAAATTTTATATGAATCTGGGGTAGGACTTCGTGCACTGCATGCATATTTTTTTTCAGAAGCTAATTCCATCCACAGTGATCAAAGCACATGAATAAACTCACAGCAAGATTTAGGAATGTCAGAGAAGAGTAGTTTGCTAGGAAAACCAAGGAAAAATTGAATCTTTTTGATATGTTGCACACATAACACATAAATTCAAGAATATGAGCAATCTAATTAACATACTAGTACTCTCATAATCTCTAAATAAAACCCCCTAACCAAAGTTAGAATCCTACTTGAAGAAATCCCCTTTCCTCGTCTCTTTCCTTTCTCTTCCTTCCACCTTTCTTCCTCCTTGAAGAGCTAGTGTTTTATTGAATTTTTTGGAAGTAAAATGAGGGGTTTTGTGTCTTGATGAAGTCAAAAATGGGGGGAGAGGGGTTCGGCCTGGTTTGGTGAGGGGAGAGGTGAAAATAGATAATGAAAAGAAAAGAAAGGAAGACTAAAGAAGAAGTTAGAAAGTCCTACAAACTACCTAGCACTAGATTCTTCTTTAGGATAAGCATGCAAAGCTAAAATGACTTTAATATCCTTCTTACCCCTCAACTTTCAAGTATTTACAAGTTTTCCATTACTTTATGCACACACAACTTCAGTGTGTACGCATAGCAGCTTTAGGCCAAATGACCGTTTTGCCCCTAGCCTTTCTAAAAATTTACGGGTGTGCTACTAAACCCATCCCTTTTCACACTGGCCCCTCACACACTAACTCACGCTTTCAAAATTTACAAGTATGACACTACCTTACACAAGTTTGGTCAGGTGATCGTGAGAATGCTTTTGGCGTTCTGAAGGAGAGGTTGACGACGGCCCCTATTCTTGTTGTGCCTGATCGCAGCGGTGGATTTGAGATCTTTTGCGATGCTTCTGGCAAGGGTCTCGGTTGTGTGTTGCATCAGCACGGGCATGTTGTGGCGTATGCGTCTCGTCAGCTTAAGGTTCATGAGAAGAATTACCCGACACATGACTTGGAGTTGGCTGCCGTTGTGTTCGCTCTTAAGATCTGGAGGCACTTCCTGCTGAGTGAGAAAGTGAAGATTTTCACCGATCACAAAAGCTTGAAGTATATTTTCACTCAGAAGGAGCTCAACATGTGACAACGTCGATGGTTGGAGCTTATGGCGGATTATGATATTGATTTGCAGTTTCACCCTGGCAAGGTGAATGTGGTTCCGGATGCGCTGAGTAGGCTTCCAGCGGTGATGATTTTGACCTTGCAGTGGAGATTGCAGCAGGATTTCTGCGATTCTGGTGTTGAGATTGTTCTTCCTGGGGAGGCTTCTTCGTTGATGTACATGCAGGTACAGTCGACGATCGTGGATCGGATTAAGGCTGGCCAGGCTGAGGATCCGAAGCTGGTGAAGATTCGGGAGCAGGTGGAAGCCGGTCTGCGGACTGACTTTTTGATTCATGAGGATGGCTCGCTGAGGTTTGGAGCCAGGTTGTGTGTGCCGGCTGGGGATATTAGAGAGGAGTTGATGGCGGAGGCACACAGTTCGCCGTATTCTGTGCATCCTGGAGGCACCAAGATGTACCAGGATCTTCGTCTGAATTTTTGGTGGCATAGCATGAAGAGGAGTGTGGCTCGGAGTGTAGCCAAGTGCTTGGTTTGCCAGCAAGTGAAGGCGGAGCATCAGCGTACGGCCGGGTTGCTACAACCGCTTCCGATTCCGGAGTGGAAGTGGCAACACATCACTATGGATTTCGTGACTGGACTACCTCGGATTCCGAAGCAGAATGACGCGATTTGGGTGATCGTAGATCGATTGACCAAATCTGCGCACTTTATTCCGTTCCGGGTGGGACAGTCCACTGAGGCGCTAGCAAGGAGATATATGGAGGTAAAATTCTTTTACTCTCCGTTTTTATTTCCTTTTCCTAGTTTGGATAGTGATGTGACGTGAATCGTGCAGGAGGTTGTGCGACTTCACGGAGTCCCCGCGAGTATCGTGTCGGACAGAGACACGAGGTTCACATCTCAGTTCTGGCAGAGTTTGCAGAAGAGTTTGGGTACGCGTCTGAGTTTCAGCACGGCGTACCATCCGCAGACGGATGGTCAGTCCGAGAGGACGATTCAGATTTTGGAAGACATGCTGAGGGCGTGCATGTTGGATTTCAAGGGTTCGTGGGAAGACCATCTACATCTGGTAGAGTTTTCTTACAACAACAGCTTCCAGGCGAGTATTGGCATGGCGCCTTTCGCCGCTCTTTATGGGAGGAAATGTCGATCACCATTGAGTTGGGATGACATTGGTGATCGGGAGTTGTTGGGACCTGAGATGATCGTGGAGGCCGTGGATATCGTCAGGAACATTCGGGAGAGGTTGAGGATTGCTCAGGACCGTTTTAAGCATTGGGCGGATGCTAAACGTCGTCCTTTAGAGTTTCAGCCGGGCGACCATGTGTTTCTGAAGATTTCCCCGAATCGTGGTGTGATTCGTTTTGGGAAGCGAGGGAAGTTGAGCCCGCGATACATTGGACCGTTTGACATTTTGGAGAGGGTTGGCGAGGTAGCTTATTGCTTAGCCTTGCCGCCATCTTTGTAAGGAGTTCACAATGTTTTCCATGTGTCGCAGCTTCATCGATACATTAGTGATCCATCTCACGCCGTGGATTTTTCGGAGATTACCGTTTGCCCCGATATGACGTATGACCAGCATCCAGTGCAGATTCTGGACATGCGTCAGAAATCGCTTCGGAACAAGATTGTCAATCTTGTGAGAGTGATGTGGCGACACGGCTCACCTGGAGAGTCTACTTGGGAGAATGAGGATGAGATGCGAGAGCGTTTCCCACTTTTGTTTCCGGACACGTGAGTGTTGGGAAATTCCGAGGACAGAATTTTTCTTAAGTTGGGGAGGATGTAACGAATGGTTTTCATGTATCTGGATTTATTATAATATAATATATGTCTTGGTGGATTTTCTCCTCACATGTGGTTTTCGTCTCCGTAACTTTCATTTTCGATCGTTTCGTCGTGTTTTCTCGTTTCTTCTTTAGGATCGTCGATTTCGGAGCAAGTCATTCGTGACGGGCTTCATAACGGTCGTATCTTACTATTAGATCAAGCCTAGGAGTCTTAGGAATCGATCCCGGAGCTCCGCGCTCCGTATCGGAACTTTTGGTGCTTATTAGCCGGTGTAAGAAGGGGCACCGACCGACTAGATGACGATCCAGTCGGTCGGCAATCCTTCTTGGACTGACTAGTTAGCTTTCTAAATTTCTCAGAAGTTACTGTTTATCGTTAGTCGGTCTAAGAACGTTGGTTGACCGACAATGTTGCAAACTAGTCGGTCGGCAATGCTTCTTTAACCGACTAACACATCATCTAAATTTTAGTATCAGTACAGTTCATTCTTAGTCGGTCTAAGTTCATCTTTCGATCGACTAGTTGTTAAACTAGTCGGTCAGTAGTTGTTCATCGACCGACTAAATCTAAATCCTATTTTCGTTCAGAAGTTACTGTTTACACTTAGTCGGTCTGCGTTGGTCGACCGACCGACTAGTTGCCAAACTAGTCGGTCAGTGGTTGCTCTTTGACCGACTAATCTGTGTTAAAACCCTAATTTCTGGGCAGCCGCCAGCCCATCCTATTTAAACCCCTCCCAAACGTTTTCTTCTTCCTCCACTCGACCCAAAACCCTAGTTTCTCCCCCAATGAGCCCCCTTCTTCCCCAAACCCTCATTCCTTCATTCCAAGCCCAAGATCCATCATCCAAACCATCCCTCAACACATTCTACCCCTCATCTTCCCCAAAATCTCATCAAATCCCCAAAATCCCCCAAAAACCCCCAAAAACCCTAGTTCTCCAAACTTCTCCATTCGTTTCCAGATCTGGTCCCTAGGTTCTCCGGAGTGTTTCTTTCGCCTCCTCACGGTAAGAAATCGATCTCTTGATGTTTTCATAACCTATTTGTATTTTTATGAAACCCTAATGAAATGGATGTTGTTTTGATGATTGTTTCCCCTTAACAGCGATTTCCTCGTAGTTTAGCATCCGCGAGACGAACCTTCGTGATCGTCATCCCCGGTGCTAGGCAAGTGAAACTTGCCACTTAGGGTTTAGGCCATGTTTTAGGCCATCTTGCTTGTTATAGGCGTAAAAGAGGCTAGGCGGCGAAATGATACTCGCCTAGGCGCAAATTGGGGAACTAGCTTGACAACGAAGCTAGTTCCGACATACATCATGTTGCACAATTGCCATGTCATGTTTAATTTCTATTAACGGTACGCAAATTAATTGTCATGTCATTGCATTCTTAAAGTGTTTCCGTGAATGCGTAGCTTCGCTACAATGTTTGTGTTCCTGGCTCGTGTTCCAGAAGCGGGCCATGTGTTGGTTGATAGCCAATGCCCGAAATGCTTGTTTCCGGCTAGGTGCACCCCTACGCCAATTGTTTATGAATCGTGAACTAGAATGCGAGCTCCTGTGCGGGGCAACCCCGGCTCATTTACTGAGCTCGTGTGCGGGGACCCTGGCTCGATTACTTGTGGGTATTGGGGGTAAGAGTTAATCGGCCATTCAACTGGGAGTCTGCCCAATCAGCAACTGCAGTGGTAATGCGTAAACTCTGGGTTTTGGGGTAGTGTTAAGCGGCCAATCAGCGTGAATGTTATACCATTCAGCTGTAAGGCGTAAACATCTACAAACAACAGTGAAACGTGAATAGTGAATTGATTGAGATTGTTAGTAGCTTGGCTACTCTTGTGTTGTCCCGTTAATTGTTCTTTTGTACTTATTGTTCACCATGTCTTGCTTGTGCACTCATGTTATAACTGTCATGTCATGCATACTAAAACTGCTAGGTTGCTAGTTGCCTTACTTTCAGTTTCCTTGCCCAAGTCTTTTAGACTTGCTGACATGTGCCCATTTACTCTTTTGGGTGACACATGTTAGATCTTGAGCCTGAGTACCTTGTTGAGGACGAGGTGTTTGCTGACGCCGAGCCCGAGCTTGTGTTTGACGGGGAGTACGTGGACACTGGGGACCAGTCCTAGTGTCTTCGTTGTGTTTTCCTTTGTTTAGACTGCGGTTTTGTTGTCGGTGCGTAGCACCTATACTTGTGACGTTGTTGCTTTTGTTGGCCTTGTTCTGGGCCTTAGACTCTTTCTTTTAGCCTGGTGGCTTTTCTGGATGTTGAACTTATTTTCATGTTGGACAATTTATGAGATATGAGAATTTTATTTCTGTCTCCCCTTTTATTATTATTGTTGCTCCGTTTGTGGTTACAGGGACCTGCTTATGTTTTATTTACGCTTATCGGGTTTGGGGCTTCACAGCTCCACTCTCGTGCGGACCTTTTCACGTCTCGCCTCCATTTTAGGGAAGCGGGTCGTGACAGGTTTTGTTGGTGGCCCATGCAGGTCCTTCTGTAACTGCGATTATCGGAATAGCGATAATAATATTAGAATGTCCAACAAACTAAGTTCGACGTCCGAGTCATAAGCTATGAGTCTAATCTGATTCGTTTTCTGTGTCATTAGATGGCAGGAAGACGATTCACCCGTGGTGGGGGTAGTGGTGCGCTCCCTCATGATGAGGAGCCTGAGCGGGAACCCACCAACGGTGAGATGATGCGGATGATGCTCCAGATGATGTAAGTGCAGCAGGGCGTGCTCCTGCAAGTCCAGAATGCCCCACTTGCTCGAGCTGCCCGGGCTCTTCCGGATGCCCCTCGCTCTGAGCCGGGAGCGAAGCAATTTCGGGAGCTGGGTCCCGCATATTTTGATGGGTCTGAGGGTCCTCTGGCTGCCGATGAGTGGATTCGGAACATTGAGGATAATTTGAAGATGGCCAAGATCACCCCGGCTGGATGGGTTGATTTGGCGAGGAGGCAACTCAAGGATAATGCTCGGAACTGGTGGGATGCGGAAGAGAAGATGTTGGTGGAGCCGATAGCTTGGGCTACCTTTAAGTCCAGGTTTGATGAGGAATTCTTTCCGAAGGCTGCCAAGAAGGAGATGCTGCATCGCTTCATTGATCTGAAGCAAGGGAGCTTGACGGTGGACCAGTACCACCAAGAGTTCACTAGGCTGAGCCGGTTCGCACCGAAGATGGTGCAGGATGCTGATGAGAGGGCTCAGAGGTTCCTGCAGGGACTTGCTTTGGAGCTCCAGAGTTTTGTGTCTTCCTCCGATCTGGACTCTTATCAGAAGGTTTTGGTCGCTGCGAGGAGGCAGGAGCTGAACCTGAGTCAGAGGAGGGGATCTATTGTTGGTGCTGGAAAGAGGCCTATGGAGCAGGCCAGGGCGGTGGTTAGGCCTGGTTTCAAGCCTAATCAGCCAGCTCAGTTTAAGAGGCCAGGAGGGCCTATTCTGAAGACTTGCCATTTCTGCGGTAAGCCTGGCCACATCAAGGATCAGTGTCGGAAGTTTTTGGGCCAGTGTCTGGTTTGTGGTGATGCTTCCCATGCCGCGAAGGATTGTCGGCATGCGAACCAGTTGCGGAGGGCACCTGTTGCAGCACAGCCGTTGCAGCAGCGAGCGTCTGTTCCTGCTGGACGTGGAGCAGCTCTTATTCCGCAGAGGCACGCTTTTCAGCAGGCTGTTCCGCCGAGGAGGCATGCTTTTCTGATGACCGCTGTGGAGAGCGAGGCTGTGGATGAGGTTATCGCAGGTAATCCTCAATCTGGCTGTTACTTCCCTAGTTGGTTTTGATTGATTAGATTGTGTTGTTTGCTTGAACATGGTTGTTTGTTAGGCTAGGGTTTGATTGTTAATTGCTTGTTAGGTGTGGTTTTGGTTTGCACATTTCCTGCACGGGTCCTCTTTGACTCTGGTGCATCGATGTGCATTATTTCTCGGAGCTTCGTGGAGAGGCATTCCTTGTCGACGTCCCCTCTTCCCAAGAGTTGGAACATCGTTACAGGGAATGGCGTGGTCTCGGTGCATCGTGGTTGCACTTCTTGCTCGTTGGTGGTCTGTGGACATGAGCTTTTCGCTGATTTCATTGTCCACGACATCATCAACTATGATGCAGTTCTTGGGATGGACTGGCTTGCGAGCTTCTATGCTACGATTGACTGCATGAGGAAGAAGGTGGTGTTCGAGATTCCCAGACATCCAGTATTTGAGTTCAGTCGTGGTAGCAGTTCGCTTGGTCCTGTCAGATTTCGGGCCAGGCCGGTGGAGGTTGTGGCTATGCGGATGGAGTTAGAGTGGCCAGCTGTGGTGCGTGATTTTGGCGACGTCTTCCCCGAGGAGATGTCTGGTTTGCCACCTGATCGAGCTTTCGAATTTTCTATGGATCTTATTCCAGGTGCGCAGCCGATTTCGAAGGCGCCGTATCGTATGGCACCTGCAGAATTGGAAGAGTTGCGGAAGCAGTTGGATGAGATTTTGCAGAAGGGTTATATCAATCCCAGTGTGTCTCCATGGGGAGCACCGGTGTTGCTGGTGAAGAAGAAGGATGGTTCGCGTTGCATGTGCGTGGACTATCGGGAGTTGAATGCTGTGACCATTAAGAATAAATACCCGTTGCCTCGCATCGATGATATTTTTGATCAGCTTGGAGGTTCGAGGGTGTTTTCTAAATTGGATTTGAGGAGTGGTTACCATCAGTTGAAGGTGAAGAAGGGAGATGTTCCGAAGACAGCGTTCAGGACGAAGTACGGACACTATGAGTTTGTGGTTATGCCTTTCGGCGTAACTAACGCGCCCGCAGTTTTCATGAATCTGATGAACCTGATTTTCTACGACTTTTTGGATAAGTTTGTTGTTATCTTTATTGACGACATTCTGATCTATTCGAAGTCGGAGGAAGAGCATGCCTCGCACTTGAGGACGGTGTTGGAGATCTTGAGGAAGCATCGGTTGTATGCTAAGTTTTCGAAGTGCGAGTTTTGGCTGGATAGAGTTGCTTTTCTCGGGCATGTGGTGACTGGAGATGGTATTTCAGTGGATCCCGAGAAGATTAGGGCCATCAGGGAGTGTCCTGTTCCGTCGTCTGCGTCTGAGATTCGGAGTTTCCTTGGACTTGCTGGTTACTATCGGCGATTCATTAAGGACTTTTCCCGTATTGCTGAGCCGATGACCAGGTTGACGCGGAAGGATGTTGCTTTTGTTTGGTCAGGTGATCGTGAGAATGCTTTTGGCGTTCTGAAGGAGAGGTTGACGACGGCCCCTATTCTTGTTGTGCCTGATCGCAGCGGTGGATTTGAGATCTTTTGCGATGCTTCTGGCAAGGGTCTCGGTTGTGTGTTGCATCAGCACGGGCATGTTGTGGCGTATGCGTCTCGTCAGCTTAAGGTTCATGAGAAGAATTACCCGACACATGACTTGGAGTTGGCTGCCGTTGTGTTCGCTCTTAAGATCTGGAGGCACTTCCTGCTGAGTGAGAAAGTGAAGATTTTCACCGATCACAAAAGCTTGAAGTATATTTTCACTCAGAAGGAGCTCAACATGTGACAACGTCGATGGTTGGAGCTTATGGCGGATTATGATATTGATTTGCAGTTTCACCCTGGCAAGGTGAATGTGGTTCCGGATGCGCTGAGTAGGCTTCCAGCGGTGATGATTTTGACCTTGCAGTGGAGATTGCAGCAGGATTTCTGCGATTCTGGTGTTGAGATTGTTCTTCCTGGGGAGGCTTCTTCGTTGATGTACATGCAGGTACAGTCGACGATCGTGGATCGGATTAAGGCTGGCCAGGCTGAGGATCCGAAGCTGGTGAAGATTCGGGAGCAGGTGGAAGCCGGTCTGCGGACTGACTTTTTGATTCATGAGGATGGCTCGCTGAGGTTTGGAGCCAGGTTGTGTGTGCCGGCTGGGGATATTAGAGAGGAGTTGATGGCGGAGGCACACAGTTCGCCGTATTCTGTGCATCCTGGAGGCACCAAGATGTACCAGGATCTTCGTCTGAATTTTTGGTGGCATAGCATGAAGAGGAGTGTGGCTCGGAGTGTAGCCAAGTGCTTGGTTTGCCAGCAAGTGAAGGCGGAGCATCAGCGTACGGCCGGGTTGCTACAACCGCTTCCGATTCCGGAGTGGAAGTGGCAACACATCACTATGGATTTCGTGACTGGACTACCTCGGATTCCGAAGCAGAATGACGCGATTTGGGTGATCGTAGATCGATTGACCAAATCTGCGCACTTTATTCCGTTCCGGGTGGGACAGTCCACTGAGGCGCTAGCAAGGAGATATATGGAGGTAAAATTCTTTTACTCTCCGTTTTTATTTCCTTTTCCTAGTTTGGATAGTGATGTGACGTGAATCGTGCAGGAGGTTGTGCGACTTCACGGAGTCCCCGCGAGTATCGTGTCGGACAGAGACACGAGGTTCACATCTCAGTTCTGGCAGAGTTTGCAGAAGAGTTTGGGTACGCGTCTGAGTTTCAGCACGGCGTACCATCCGCAGACGGATGGTCAGTCCGAGAGGACGATTCAGATTTTGGAAGACATGCTGAGGGCGTGCATGTTGGATTTCAAGGGTTCGTGGGAAGACCATCTACATCTGGTAGAGTTTTCTTACAACAA
The DNA here is from genome assembly GCA_030789695.1 of Scilla litardierei. Classification (NCBI taxonomy): domain Eukaryota; kingdom Viridiplantae; phylum Streptophyta; class Magnoliopsida; order Asparagales; family Asparagaceae; genus Scilla; species Scilla litardierei. The sequence goes on along the minus strand of CM061136.1, from coordinate 153,496,280 downwards.
CAGCTTCCAGGCGAGTATTGGCATGGCGCCTTTCGCCGCTCTTTATGGGAGGAAATGTCGATCACCATTGAGTTGGGATGACATTGGTGATCGGGAGTTGTTGGGACCTGAGATGATCGTGGAGGCCGTGGATATCGTCAGGAACATTCGGGAGAGGTTGAGGATTGCTCAGGACCGTTTTAAGCATTGGGCGGATGCTAAACGTCGTCCTTTAGAGTTTCAGCCGGGCGACCATGTGTTTCTGAAGATTTCCCCGAATCGTGGTGTGATTCGTTTTGGGAAGCGAGGGAAGTTGAGCCCGCGATACATTGGACCGTTTGACATTTTGGAGAGGGTTGGCGAGGTAGCTTATTGCTTAGCCTTGCCGCCATCTTTGTAAGGAGTTCACAATGTTTTCCATGTGTCGCAGCTTCATCGATACATTAGTGATCCATCTCACGCCGTGGATTTTTCGGAGATTACCGTTTGCCCCGATATGACGTATGACCAGCATCCAGTGCAGATTCTGGACAGGCGTCAGAAATCGCTTCGGAACAAGATTGTCAATCTTGTGAGAGTGATGTGGCGACACGGCTCACCTGGAGAGTCTACTTGGGAGAATGAGGATGAGATGCGAGAGCGTTTCCCACTTTTGTTTCCGGACACGTGAGTGTTGGGAAATTCCGAGGACAGAATTTTTCTTAAGTTGGGGAGGATGTAACGAATGGTTTTCATGTATCTGGATTTATTATAATATAATATATGTCTTGGTGGATTTTCTCCTCACATGTGGTTTTCGTCTCCGTAACTTTCATTTTCGATCGTTTCGTCGTGTTTTCTCGTTTCTTCTTTAGGATCGTCGATTTCGGAGCAAGTCATTCGTGACGGGCTTCATAACGGTCGTATCTTACTATTAGATCAAGCCTAGGAGTCTTAGGAATCGATCCCGGAGCTCCGCGCTCCGTATCGGAACTTTTGGTGCTTATTAGCCGGTGTAAGAAGGGGCACCGACCGACTAGATGACGATCCAGTCGGTCGGCAATCCTTCTTGGACTGACTAGTTAGCTTTCTAAATTTATCAGAAGTTACTGTTTATCGTTAGTCGGTCTAAGAACGTTGGTTGACCGACTAGGTTGCAAACTAGTCGGTCGGCAATGCTTCTTTAACCGACTAACACATCATCTAAATTTTAGTATCAGTACAGTTCATTCTTAGTCGGTCTAAGTTCATCTTTCGACCGACTAGTTGTTAAACTAGTCGGTCAGTAGTTGTTCATCGACCGACTAAATCTAAATCCTATTTTCGTTCAGAAGTTACTGTTTACACTTAGTCGGTCTGCATTGGTCGACCGACCGACTAGTTGCCAAACTAGTCGGTCAGTGGTTGCTCTTTGACCGACTAATCTGTGTTAAAACCCTAATTTCTGGGCAGCCGCCAGCCCATCCTATTAAACACCTCCCAAACGTTTTCTTCTTCCTCCACTCGACCCAAAACCCTAGTTTCTCCCCCATTGAGCCCCCTTCTTCCCCAAACCCTTATTCCTTCATTCCAAGCCCAAGATCCATCATCCAAACCATCCCTCAACACATTCTACCCCTCATCTTCCCCAAAATCTCATCAAATCCCCAAAATCCCCCAAAAACCCTAGTTCTCCAAATTCTCCATTCGTTTCCAGATCTGGTCCCTAGGTTCTCCGGAGTGTTTCTTTCGCCTCCTCACGGTAAGAAATCGATCTCTTGATGTTTTCATAACCTATTTGTATTTTTATGAAACCCTAATGAAATGGATGTTGTTTTGATGATTGTTTCCCCTTAACAGCGATTTCCCCGTAGTTTAGCATCCGCGAGACGAACCTTCGTGATCGTCATCCCCGGTGCTAGGCAAGTGAAACTTGCCACTTAGGGTTTAGGCCATGTTTTAGGCCATCTTGCTTGTTGTAGGCGTAAAAGTGGCTAGGCGACGAAATGATACTCGCCTAGGCGCAAATTGGGGAACTAGCTTGACAACGAAGCTAGTTCCGACATACATCATGTTGCACAATTGCCATGTCATGTTTAATTTCTATTAACGGTACGCAAATTAATTGTCATGTCATTGCATTCTTAAAGTGTTTCCGTGAATGCGTAGCTTCGCTACAATGTTTGTGTTCCTGGCTCGTGTTCCAGAAGCGGGCCATGTGTTGGTTGATAGCCAATGCCCGAAATGCTTGTTTCCGGCTAGGTGCACCCCTACGCCAATTGTTTATGAATCGTGAACTAGAATGCGAGCTCCTGTGCGGGGCAACCCCGGCTCATTTACTGAGCTCGTGTGCGGGGACCCTGGCTCGATTACTTGTGGGTATTGGGGGTAAGAGTTAAGCAGCCATTCAACTGGGAGTCTGCCCGATCAGCAACTGCAGTGGTAAGGCGTAAACTCTGGGTTTTGGGGTAGTGTTAAGCGGCCAATCAGCGTGAATGTTATACCATTCAGCTGTAAGGCGTAAACATCTACAAACAACAGTGAAACGTGAATAATGAATTGATTGAGATTGTTAGTAGCTTGGCTACTCTTGTGTTGTCCCGTTAATTGTTCTTTTGTACTTATTGTTCACCATGTCTTGCTTGTGCACTCATGTTATAACTGTCATGTCATGCATACTAAAACTGCTAGGTTGCTAGTTGCCTTACTTTCAGTTTCCTTGCCCAAGTCTTTTAGACTTGCTGACATGTGCCCCTTTACTCTTTTGGGTGACACATGTTAGATCCTGAGCCTGAGTACCTTGTTGAGGACGAGGTGTTTGCTGACGCCGAGCCCGAGCTTGTGTTTGACGGGGAGTACGTGGACACTGGGGACCAGTCCTAGTGTCTTCGTTGTGTTTTCCTTTGTTTAGACTGCGGTTTTGTTGTCGGTGCGTAGCACCTATACTTGTGACGTTGTTGCTTTTGTTGGCCTTGTTCTGGGCCTTAGACTCTTTCTTTTAGCCTGGTGGCTTTTCTGGATGTTGAACTTATTTTCATGTTGGACAATTTATGAGATATGAGAATTTTATTTCTGTCTCCTCTTTTATTATTATTGTTACTCCGTTTGTGGTTACAGGGACCTGCTGATGTTTTATTTACGCTTATCGGGTTTGGGGCTTCACAGCTCCACTCTCGTGCGGACCTTTTCACGTCTCGCCTCCATTTTAGGGAAGCGGGTCGCGACACACATACACGCCATATCACCTCTTATCAACTCATTATACTCACTCTACTCATGTATAAGGGACTATCGTATCAGTCGCAGTAAAGGGCTAAACAGGCCATGACATCCTACCCTCCTTAAACTAAAGTTCGTCCTCGAACTTTCGAAGTCCAAGGATTCTAGCTTAATTAAAAAGAGAAATACTTCTTATTCCATGACTCTCTATATATTACCCCACACCACTGTCTCCACAAAATTTTGCACTCAAGACTAACAAAAGAGACATTGATACAGTGATAAGATACTTACATAAACAGGTGAGGGTATCTGTCTCTCATCTCGTCCTCGCGCTCCCAGGTGGACTCACCAGGGGATTCTTGCTGCCACATAACCCTTACTAGATTAATAGCCTTCTTCTTCAGTATCATCTGTCTTCGATCCAGGATGGCCAATGGTTGCTGTTCATAAGTCAGGTCAGGGCGCACTTCAATCTCTGAAAAGTCCACGAGGTGACTAGGGTCTTCCACATATTTCCGAAGCTGGGATACATGGAACACATCATGGATGCCTTCAAGGGAGGGAGGTAAGGCAAGACGATAGGCAACTTCACCAACACGAGCCAAGATCTCGAATGGACCAATGAATCTCGGGCTCAAATTCCCTCGTCTACCAAAACGAATCGTGCCACACGTCGGGGAGATCTTCAAGAACACATAATCACCTGGCTGAAACTCCAATGGACGCCTCTTTGTATCTGCCCAATGTTTATAGCGATCCTGAACGATACTGAGATTCTCCCTGACTGTCCGAACCACATCGATCGCTTCCACCACCAAATCGGGTCCTAAGACTTCACATTCCCCAACATCGTCCCAGCTTAGAGGCAATCTGCACTTCCTTTCATATAGAGCAGCAAACGGTGCCATTCCAATGCTTGCCTGATAACTATTGTTGTAAGCAAACTCCACCAAAAGCAAGTGATCTTCCCATGATCCTTTAAAGTCCAGCATGCAAGCTCTCAACATGTCCTCGAGAATTTGAATAACTCGCTCGGACTGCCCATTCATCTGAGGATGATATGCGGTACTAAACTTGAGATGAGTCCCCAAACTAGACTGCAAACTTCTCCAAAAATGTGAGGTGAATCTGGTGTCCCGATCAGAGATTATACAAACAGAAACTCCGTGAAGCCCCACGATCTCCTGCATAGAACATTATGTTAAACACATCACACTACCAACTATAGAAAATGTAAGGGTGACGAAGGGGTTTTACCTCCATGTATCTTCGAGCCAAATGCTCGGTAGACTGTCCAACCCGAAAGGAAATGAAATGTGCAGATTTGGTCAAGCGATCAACGACTACCCAAATTGTGTCATTTCCCTTGGGTGTGCGGGGTAGCCCAGTCACAAAATCCATCATCACATGTTGCCATTTTCATTCAGGAAGGGGAGAGGCTGCAATAGACCTGCAACTCTTTGGTGTTCGGCCTTCACCTGCTGACAGATTAAACACGAGGCCACACTTCTGGCTATACTACGCTTCATCCCATGCCACCGGTAATGTTGTCACAGATCGTGATACATCTTTGTCCCGCCTGGGTGAATGGAATAGGGGGAGCTATGGGCCTCTTTAAGCAATTCCTCTCGGATAGCACCGGCCGACATACATAGCCGAGTCCCAAATCTAAGAGAGCCATCTTCGTGAATTTGGAAGTCGGTCCAAAGTCCGGCCTCTACCTGTTCTCGGATCCTCTTTAGCTTTTCATCTCCAGACTGTGCCGCCTTGATCTGGTCCACCAGATCGGACTGGACCTGCAAGTTCAACATGGTTGCTTTGATGCCCGGAAGAACGACCTCTATCTCCATCTATTGCAGGGCCCACTGGAGCTGAGGCTGAGATGTCAACATCATCATAGCTGGATATCTACTGAGTGCATCAGGAACCACGTTCACTTTCCCAGGGTGATACTAGAGATCAAGATCATATTCTACCATCAGCTCAAGCCACCGACGTTGTCTCATGTTGAGTTCCTTCTGGGTGAACACATACTTGAAACTCTTGTGGTCAGTGTACACCTTGACATGATCCCCTAGTAAAAAGTGTCTCCACTGCTTTAGGGCAAAAATCATGGCTGCCAGCTCCAAGTCATGTGTAGGGTAGTTTAGCTCATGCACCTTCAAAAGTCTTTAGGCATAAGCTACCACACGTCCATGCTGATGTAGGACACATCCAAGCCCTTTACCAGAAGCATCACAGAAAATCTCAAATCCTCCAGAACGATCTGGAATCGTCAAAACTGGCACGGTAGTCAACCTTCTCTTCAACTCCTCAAATGCATGCTGACATTCCTCAGACCAGATATAAGCAACATCCTTCTTAGTCAGGTGAGTAAGTGGTGCCGCAATCTTAGAGAAATCCTTGATGAACTTTCTGTAATAGCCAGCCAATCCCAAGAAACCCCGAATCTCTGAAACCGTCCTGGGAACATGCCATTTCTCCACTACAGCCACCTTTTTGGATCAACTGATATGCCTTCTCCTGAAACTATATGCCCCAAAAATGCCACTTTAGACAGCCAAAACTGGCACTTGCTATATTTGGCATATAACTGATGCTGCCTCAAAGTCTCTAGGACAATCCTCAGGTGCTCCACATGTTATTCCTCATCCTTGGAATATATTAGGATATCGTTAATAAAGACTACCATGAACTTGTCCAAATAGTCAAAGAATACCTGATTCATTAACCTCATGAAGGTAGCTGGAGCATTAGTCATACCGACGGGCATCACCATGAACTCATAATGTCCATAACGGGTTCGAAAAGCTGTCTTCAGAACATCGGACCCCCGAACTTTTATCCAATGACAATCACTCCGAAAGTCCAACTTTGAGTAGACTCGGGATCCACCAAGCTGATCAAAGAGGTCATCGATGCGAGGAAGTGGGTACTTGTCCTTTATAGTCACCTTGTTCAATTCCATATAGTCAATACACATCCTTCGGGATCCATCTTTCTTATTCACCAAAAGCACTAGTTCTCCCCAAGGTGACACGCTTGGCTGTACCAGCCCTCAGTCTGATAAGTCTTTTAACTAATTATGCAGCTCAGCCAACTCAGGTGGTGCCATCCGATAAGGAGCCTTCGCAATGGGTTGTGTGCCTGGTATCAAATCAATGGTGAGCTCCAATGATCGATCAGGAGGAAGTCCATAAATGTCATCGGGGAAGACATCAGGAAAGTCTCGCACAACCCTGGGTAAGACTGGTTCCGCCTCCATGGCCATCGCCAACACTTCTGCTTCTACTGGTGTTGCTCTGAATCTTACAGGTTCTAATGTGCAACTACCACTTTTGAACTCAAACTCTGGATGATCGGGAATCTGGAAGACTACCCTCCTTAATTTGCAGTCAATAGTGGCACAAAACATCTCTAACCAGTCCATCCCAAACACCACTTTAAAGGTGGGCATCTCAATCACGAGGAAGTCAGCATATAACTCCCGACCACAAATTTCCATTGGATAACAACGGAGTCCTGAAGTACCTCTGATCACATCATTTCCTGTGTGAATGTTCCAACTAACAGTGAAGGAGTCAACTGGTATTGCATTTTTGTCCATAAATTGTCGAGACAGAAAACAGTGTGAAGCTCCAGAATCAAAAAGTGCTAAGGCAGGAAAAGTTGCAACTTTAACCATACCTAAAAGCCAACAAGGAAATCAAACCAACGCCTATCATAACTTAGTAACAAGTGATATAATGTAAAGTAAAGAGAGGGCTAGAACCATACCAGTGATAACCTGGCCTGAGTTTTCTGCCTCTACTGCTGTCATGGTGAAAGCCTGAGGCTTTAGAGCAGAGTTTGTCTTCTTGTAGGCATGTCACTGAGGAGGCAAGGAACGTCCTTTATGGGCTGGTGTGCCTGGTCCAGCAGGCACTGGAAGGAAAAGCCGCTGCGGACGAAGTGGAAGAGCTCGCTGCTGCATCGGTCTAGAAGTCACAGGTGCAACGGGGGCCGGGTAGGCACCCTGCTGCGGGTAGAACTTGCTAATGTGTCCTCGGCCACCACAAGCGATAGACCAAGCCCTACACTCCTTCTGCTCATGACCAGTCTTGCCACAAAATTGGCACGTTAGACGTCTCTGTGTCACCACAGGGGCTCCTGGCCTCTTGAACTGGGCCGTCTGCACTGGCCGAGATAATGCCTTCTATGATCCTGAGGGTCGTCTGTCGCCTGTAGGCATTTTTCCCATGCTCCGCAAATGGATCTCATATAGTCTTGCTGCCTCGAGCACATCCTCCTGTGTGGCCAGTTTCTATGTAGATATCGCCCCCTATACTCTGGATCCAGTCCCATACGGAAGCGTCGAGCTCGGGTGGCATCAGTTGTAATAAGCTCCGGGGCAAACTTGCTCAGTAAAGAAAACTCGGCGTCATACTCATCCACACTCCGCCGACCCTGATTCAACTGCTCAAAACGCTGTCTGAGCTCATTCTTTGCAGTATCTGGAAGGAACTTGGACTCAAAACGCTCCTTGAAAGTCTTCCAAGAGATAGGACCTGTCAGGTGTCGCTCCTGGGCATCCCACCAATCTCGGGCCTGATGTGTCAGCTGCCTTTTTGCTGCATCAACCTAACTCTCCAACAGAAATCCAACAGCTGTGAGGTCATCCTCCGTGCGCCGTAACCACTCATCGACCTCCAATGCAGTCTCCTTGCCAGAAAAAGTCCTCAGCTTCATTGCCCTGAACTGCTTGAAGCCTGGGGTCTTCTAACCCTGCATCTTGGCGAGCATCTCAGCCTGCTGACCCAGACTCGCCTGGAAACCCAGCAAAATCTTCTCCATCAAAGAGGGCTCAGCATGCTCCATCTCTGACGAAGATATCCCGTTTCCACGATCCATTCTGCAGAGAAAGGACAGCACAAGATGAATCAGTACCATATGTGATGGCATTAAAGTGTGTTGGATGTATCATCCTTTCGCATATCACAGTGTGACTGGCCTGCATGGGCCACCACTAAACCTGTCACGCCCCATTCTCACAAATACCTTACAAGACATCCCATACCATGGGAAAAGGAGGATGGAGCCTGACAAGCCACGGGATTACACCAAGCATGAAAAGAAAACACACACTAAGTAGGCCACTGCGAATATTGGGATCATACATCACATATATTCATATAAAAAGAAAACAACACATTTAGCCATCACAGCAAGTACATCAACCACAGATTTACATAACCAAGGAGAGAACTACACACCAGTATCAAGTACAAAGTAAAACAGACTTAAGTACATATGTGAAGTACTACAAGCCACCAACACATTCCACAGCTACAAAGACGACTCTCTCACCACTCGACCCAACTCACACTACAAGACATGCCCCAAAAAAAAGAGTGGTGTCCCCAAATCAAAAAATCACGTCTGAGAAATCTCTTGAGGGAGATTCCGCTCTGGTGTCACCTGCTCAAGACCTGAAAAGTAAAATGAACACGTCAAAACGTGCCCAGTAGGAAACTAACTAGGGTAGGGAAAAATCATTTAGGGGTTATGAGTTTAAAGGCAATAGGAGTACAAGTAACCAAGGTGAAACGTACAACACACAAACGTCCAACAAAAACACATATAAAGTTTTTTAGTTAGCAGATGTTAGTGACTCTTTGGAAGTCTGTGTATCACCTAAAGATAAGGGCCTGAACCTCACCGCAAATTTGGGGTGAACATATCACACGACGCAGTGGACACGGGCACTGTACGCCGGGCCTCTCAGCTCCCCCGTCCCTGGCAGGAGCGAGGCTCTCCACATCATAACACAACCTCCATATGTCTCCTCCACTCCTGGTAAAGGCGAGTGGGAATAAATAACACATATCACATATCTTTTTCCCCAACTTCTCAGTCCAGCCCCTTATAGTTAAGTTATACCCAAACTTTCCACATCCTAATACTAGGATGTTTACCCGCCTTAGAGCAGATCAAGACATCCTAGTTAACATGTTATATGTCATAATATTCAATGGCCATACACCAGTTCACAAATTTAATACATGGCACACCATTTTAATGGCCATTTTCCAAGTTCTTCAATTTCACATTCATTCGGGCATTTTAACAAACATATAGCGGACGCCATGCAAATGAAAAGTGCCACACCATCAATTTTAGTAACAAATCTCATAATTAAACTTTCTTAAAGATATCAACAACATTCATGCATGATAAAATGGAAAATTTAACATCAATCACAATTTTAACTTCACCCAAAACAGTTCAACTTGCTGAAATTTGCAGGAACAGCAACAACGTCGTCACATTTAATCAATTTCTCTTATGAATTTGACAAAACTCACTGAATGAAAGTTGGAGATATACTAGTCCTGAGTTCAGACATACAATTTCATACAGAAATGTGGACTAGGGAATTTATGGTGATTTATTTGGTGCAACATGTGCAGATTGTTTTTCAGACAGAATTCTGGGTCTGTATTAAAAGCCAATTTTAGGCATGTTGCAGCCAGAATTTCGAAATATAAGCAATTAGATGAAATTATATATAATTTTGTTAACTTTCCAACATGACCAAGATCAGCAAAATCCATAGAGTGTGCAAGTAATAATCCTCATTTTGCTAAACTGTGTACAGCTTGACAGAATTTCAGACATGTTGCAAATATTGAATTTTTACTCCTACTTATTGAACTCAACATATGGCAAATTTTATATGAATCTGAGGTAGGATTTTGTGAACTGCATGAATATATTTTTTCTAGAATCTAATTCCATCCACAGTGATCAAAGCACATGAATAAACTCACAGAAAGATTTCAGAATTTCAGAGAAGAGTAGTTTGCTAGGAAAACCAAGGAAAAATTGAATCTTTTTGATATGTTGCACACATAACACATAAATTCAAGAATATGAGTAATCTAATTAACATCCTAATACTCTCATAATTTCTAAATAAAACCCCCTAACCGAAGTTAGAATCCTACCTGAAGAAATCCCATTTCCTCTTCTCTTTCCTGTCTCTTCCTTCCACCTTTCTTCCTCTTTGAAGAGCTAGGGTTTTATTGAATTTTTTGGAAGTAAAATGAGGGTTTTTGTGTCTTGATGAAGTTGAAAATGGGGGGAGAGGGGTTCGGCCTGGTTTGGTGAGGGGAGACGGGAAAATAGATAATGAAAAGAAAAGAAAGGAAGCTTAAAGAAGAAGTTAGAAAGTCCTACAAACTACCTAGCACTAGATTCTTCTTTAGGATAAGCATGCAAGGCTAAAATGACTTAAATACACTTCCAAAATTACCCCTCAACTTTCAAGTATTTACAAGTTTTCCATTACTTTATGCACACACAACTTCAGTGTGTACGCACAACAGCTTCAGGCCAAATGACCGTTTTGCCCCTAGCCTTTCTAAAAATTTACGGGTGTGCCACTAAACTCATCCCTTTTCACATTGGCCCCTCACACACTAACCCACTCTTTCAAAATTTACAAGTATGACACTACTTTACACACCCACCTTCACTCTACACACACTTCCACCCATATGGCCAAATGACCAAAATGCCCCTACACTCTTCACGAAATTACACAACTGCCACCAGCCACATACACGCCATATCACCTCTTATCAACTCATTATACTCCCTCTACTCGTGTATAGGGGACTACCGTATCAGTCGCCGTATATGGCTAAACAGGCCATGACAAAAACAGATGCAAAGTGAATGTCTTTTCACCATCCCTGCAGTGCACACCACAAATGTCTGTACTTCCATCCAGATCATATTATATTGTTACAAATTGTCCCAGCTTTCAATCTTGTCTATTCTATCGATATGTTTGTGACCTTCTCTTCTATGTCTTATCGTAAGAATTCCTTCGTTATTACGACCTTCCCCACTACGATGTTGTTTAGAGGTCCATTTTTTCTATGGATGAGATTACACATAAAAGAAGTACAGACGACACGGCCGTGCAAAGTCGCGCACGGCCGTGCTACCCCAAGTTGGTAGTTTTAAAAGGCAGACCCCTAATTTCTCTTTCTTTCTTTCCTCTTCATCAAACCCTAAACTCTAACTCTTCCCAATCTAGATCACTCTCAAATTCTCTCGACTCTCCCCTCAAATTTATTTCATCTCCCCAATCCCTCCCTACATCTTCATTTCCTCCCCATCTCTCACAAAAACCTAACCCTAATTCATCCCCAATCACCCCTCGCCAATTTTGGGTCAAAGTTCACAAGAATCAAGATTGGGGGAGAGTCACGTACACGCCGAAAGTTGCTCGCATCGTCAAGGAAGGAGATCAACAAGTTCGATTGGGTAAATTCGCTCCATGATCTCCTAGATTAATTTTAGTCAAAAATTTTGATTTTTGGTGGCGGAAAATTTAAAATAGTTCCTGTTGTATCAACAATCATTGCATTCATGTGTTAGTTATCCATTGTATCACCCTTTACACACACATTATGGCCTATAAACGCCTAGTCAGGAGAGCCCCAGCTTTATCTTCACCAACAAGGCAAACTCGTCCCTGCAGGATGGTTGAGCACGCACCACTCCTCCCGTACCCCCACCCAATACAGACACACTAAGATCACATTTAAGGATGTGGCCGATCACCTAGTATTTTCAACCAATTGTCGTCGCTCCCTTTCGGCGATGAAATTCGATGACACCATCACCCTTCAGCACCTTGGGGTGCTTGAAGTCGTTGGGACCCTCTTCGCCAACATAGGGTGGGGAGCGTGTTGTCCTCAAAATTTATACCGCAAGCGCATGGTGTAGTTGTAGCGCTATATGGGTCATCCACTGGGAGGCAGTCGTGAACATCGATTTCTTCCTAAGTTATTGGCTACATAGTCAAAAATGTGGGATTGAGTGATGAATAAAAAGGGGAAATATCAATGGGAAAAAGCTCTAGGACCTAGGTGTCATCGCCATTGGAGTATAACTAGGATTGATTTGGATTGATCGGTTGTTGAATTCTTAGGACTAGGGAGAGTTTGTCTAACCTAAGGGCATTCTCCTATCCCCACTTTCGGGATGCCATGATATGATATTCCCTTATGTTATCCATACCCTCCACTCTTGTGATCTATGATAGGACTACCTACCCCATGTCGAAGCCAACTCCCATTGGTCATCGACATGGCGTAGATGCATTACGTCCGACAAATATTCTCAACCTTCCTCCATGCCAACTTCCATGGATTTGGATTTGGGTCTATTCTAGGAGGGCAATAATCCACGCCTGACTCCCGTCAATCGCATGGATAGTATGGATCAATGTAGTGATCAGAAATCTTGGTTTAGCCCCACTCCCGTCATCGACTAATCTATTTATCCACAAGGGAGAAGATCAATTTGCATTGATAATTAACGTCCTATCATACCCCTAATCACCGATTATTCAACAATTAATCAATTTAATCAATCCCTGACCAAATCCAATGGGTTTTAACCCATGGCCATAGATGGGCAACTACTCACGATCCATGGAATAAAACACAATCAAAATCATAGATGGAATAGCCATGACAACACAAATTGAATAAGATTTCGAAATTGAGCAATCCACAATAATAGAGATAATATAAAACTATTTCTATTTCAATATTAAAAGTCAAAGTCTAAGAAAAACAAAAAGAACAATTAAGTTGCAGAGAATAAAAATTAAGAGTACACTTGATTGAATCTCAAAAAGCTCTGAAAATTACAGTAAAAGGCGTCCTCTCCTTCCTCAGAAGGAGAGGAAAATTTATACCCCTAAAAAATACCCAGAAAACCCCAAAACTACCCCTGGCGGTGCCCAGAAAAACCCTCGGGGTCCTATTCAACGCGGCTACGTTGGATTCCACGCGGTCGCATTGTCCAATTTGCGTAACTTGGGGGTTCTGATCCTCAATCGATGTGACTGCGTCGTGATCCACACGACCGCGTCGTTTGCGCTTTCGCTCATCTGTTTATTTGTCTAAACGGTCGTGTGGAGCGACTGTTTGGCTTCAGCGGCTTCTGGATCAACTGGTCGCGTCATCTGCCAAATGACCACGTCATTGTTAGGTTTCTTCTTCTCAGCTTTAAGATGACGCGACCATTTCGACTTCTTACTTGACCGCGTCGCTTGGTGCTTGGCTGCTGTGGGGCTGTCTTGGTGACGCGGTCACGTGGATAAACCTTACGGTCGCGTGAATCTTCAATTTTTTCTTCCCCTTATGCATTTTAAGCTCCCAATCATCGGTCTCTTCACATTTTATCGCTTTTTCTCCTGCTCTAGGGTCTCGATATCTTTTATTTGCGCCTGCAATGCACATGAGGGACCCAAAAAGTAAAAAGAAAACAGAACAGGTGAAAATGGAGTGGAATGGTGGATACAATGATTTGAAATGCATATGGAATGAGCATGAAATATGTATATAATAAACACTCATCAAAAATCTCCCAAGTTAAACTCTTTCTTGTCCTCAAGGAAGGCACGAAAGAGTAGAGATTGGAGGTAAGCAAGCAAGCACACACATGATGACATGAAATTTGAGAATTTGACGACATCAAGCATATATACATGGGTGAATGAGAATTTCAAATTCATGGGAATTAAAAATACGCTAATTTCTTTCCATCGATTAAAATATAATCCTAGGAAGTTGTTTCTAGCTCAAATTATAAAACAATATACTTAGTTATGAACATGCTCAAGTCCTACGATAATTCCTCTATCCTGCCATAGGTTGAAGGAATGGGAATCGAAATTATGCAAGGGTCGGATGGAAAAATTAGTATCAGGTAATGGCCTATATGTCGATTATAGAAGTGGCTCTTACAATACGTCACTGTTCATTGATTCGTGAAATTTCTATTCTTATTCATGCTTAGATAGATAGATAGATAGATAGATAGATATATCTAATTGTTTTATGCAAGTGTATATATATATATATATATATATATATATATATATATATATATATCCCAAGTTAAAATTAATTTCTATTCTTTTTTTGAAGGATTCTAATTTTTTTATGCAAGGAGCTTTGGGTCGATGACTCCTAGGTCAGACGACCTTAGGGCATCAATCCAAGAGGGATCCCTCGGACCAACTAGCTCAAACCAAGCATATCTTTATACATATGCACTCCCCCAAGCTAAACCTTTCAGCACGAGGTCCCAATGCTTCCAGAGGCACGGGAATCCGGCTACTTAGTGAAGCTGGGAGACGATGCATATTTTTTTCTATACATGTATGCACAATATTTTATTTCTCCTTTTTTTGAAAGCATGAAAAGTGCGAGTAATTTCATTCCTCATTACTAGGTTATCATGTTGTTATCCAAGTCATGAAGGACTATATGCTATTATCTTTAACTAATAAATCCACGGTTCATGCATAAGGTGAAGTGGATTCCTAAGGAAAATTCAACCTAGGTTGGTTTTGAGTACTCCTATCCTAAGGGCTATGAGCATGAGCACAATAAGCATATTAAACGATATCTAAGACTAAAAACATGCCCTAATTGTATATTAAAATCGATGTCAAGAAATCGAGCGATAAAAATAGAACTTGAAATTCCATTCAATATCCATGCATATAAAGCTCAATTTCGAAAGATCCTCGAAGAGTATATTTACATATGGGTGCATGAAATGCATGTGATGCAAGACGCATGATGCAAATGCAAAGTTTTTGAGGAGTTGTTATTTTTTGAATGTAAAAGGGAAATAAAATATGATGCATGGGGATAAAACGAGAAGAGAAGAGAAGAGTGGAATGGGGTATGAAGTATGAACATGTGGGTGAAAATGTGAGGGAAAATGTGAGTGCATATGGAATATGGAAATGGAAGTGAAAAGAAAATGAGAAAGAAAAGTGAAATGCTTCTCCCCCAAGCTAGAATCGAGCATTGTCCACCATGTGATGTGTATGATGAGAATGTGAGGGCGTATGTGTGGGGGGAGAGGTGATATGAGTCTCCCCTAAGCTAGGTCAAAAACATGCCCTGAAAGTGATAGGAAAATTAAATATGCGGGCCATGTGTGATGGGGGAGAGTGTGATTACATAAAGAGGTGCCATCCTACGGTGGAGACAAGGTCTAGCCTCTGGATAGTAGCCCTGAGCATAGTGCTAATGATAAATTGCGTCGAATTTGGCGTGTAAGCTATCGAGTGCGGTACGGACACCATCCATAGCAGATCTAAGCTCACAGACACTCTCCTCCACACGTCAAATGCGATCCTCAAGAGGAGGAGGAGGAGGAAGAGGAGGAGGAGGAACAGAGGAACTAGTACCCTTGCCAGGCTGACGAGGCCTCCGTGTGAAATGACGATGAGGTGGGGGTGGGGGTGGGCCTCCATGTACAACAACATGAATAGTGGGGACTTGAGCATGGATGGGTTATGGCCGTGCAGGTCGGGGAAAAGATGGATCGGGTTGGAATGCCCACTACACGGCCCCCCTCTATGCTGAACCGCTCAGGATTGGGCAATGTGGTGTAAGGGGTGTGATGGGGCCAATGAAGCCAAAGAAATCTCTCGCCCATGATAGGTTTGATCATATACATATTTTTGAGGATGGAGATGTCTAATGAAGTGGGGCCATGAATGTGGAGCATGGTGGTAGTGATCTGGAGGGAAATGGGAGTGAGCTTAGCAAGTGATAAACCCTCCGCATCATATCTTAGCAGATGGGCTGTTAAGGGTATGAAAAAGCCTATGAGCCAACCAAGAGCCGACATGAATGAGATAGTGTGTGGAAGTGTTGCCGTCATCGTAAATGTTGCGGGGTTGGGTCATGGCCCAAAGACAGAATAACTCATTTTGCGATACCTGGCCTGTCTCTTCCCTACAAAATACAGAATTGTCAATGATGCGGTGCACTGGGCGAAGGCAAGGATGGATAATAGAAGAAGCATTTGCTCTGTTAATAGGGAATGTGGTAAGGCCTGTGATCTACTCCCAGAAAATGTCATGATCGTATTCATCAGGTAATTGGCTATTATGCATGATAGCATCGGGAGTGAGAGCGGTGGGCCAACAAAAAGAGGGTTTAGAGAGTTGGTAGACATGTAGTAATCTTTTTTCATTAGGCGGAAAGAGAACCCAGATTGTTGGTGCCTAAGAGAATTGAGAAACTCTAAAGTAAGCCTCTTATAAGTGTGGGCCTCACACACTAGAAACTCAGCCCACCCTATGTTTGACAAGAGAGTCTAGACAGCCTCGACGAGTCCAAGAGAATCAAGAGTATGTACGCTCAGGAATTTTGTGGAAATAATGACTCATCGAGATAGGGACATGAATGTGTCGCGTTGATGCTCATCCACGGATATGATCACATGGTGTGATCTTTGGGGGTGCAATGGGTGGTGGAGCAGATGCAGAAGTGGATGTGGAGACCACATCAGTAGAAGCATGTGCATGTATGGAGCGTGTTCCTTGGTGTGGGGGTGTCGCATGCTTTATGTGCTCTAGTGGAGGCATGGAGTGAAATTGGCCGATATCATGATGATACTAGGTATGTTGCTGTGAATGTGTATGCACGACGGTGAAGTGAACGGTAGCCCAAGAATGTCGAGACTCTCATGCAATATGTATTAAAACAGTGAGCAACGAAAATTAGGGCAAAAGTTGTGAATATTAATTTGAGGAACGAGTTTACCCAATCGTTGATGCTCCTCATGATGATGGCACTGTTCCAAGCTTCAAAGTTTGCTCCCAAACTCAGACGGTGGCCGCGTTGTCGAGAAATCCAAGCAAAAACCCTTGAACGACCGTTTTAGGGTTTGGAAGTCGGTCAGTCGACGAAGAAAACGATGGAGGAGGAATTGTAAGTGTGGATGGATGTATGAGATGATTTCGGTCGGAGGGGAGGAGATTTGAAGAGTTGGAGTGGCCAGAGATGAGATGAATTAAGAGAAGAAATCAAAACGATCAGGGAAAATGAAGAGCAGCTCGACCGTTATATATATATACTAGTCATTACCCGTGCCCATAGGGCACAGTTTACTTAATGGCTGAGTCTTTTCCCCCCACAAATTTCAAGTTCCCCCAAATTTCAAGTTTTCCCACAAAATTTCAAGTTTCCCCAAATTTAAGTTTCCCCCCAAAATTTATGTCCCCCCAAATTGTCATTGCCACTTAGGACAAACTTGCCACATAGGACAAAGCTTTGTCCTAGTAGGATAAGATTCAAAATCTTCAAAGGACTGGAAAAAAATTGTCGGAAGGGGGGAGAATAAAAAGTGTGGGTGGGTGTGTGGGGAGGGTCCAAGGGCAAAAATGCAAAAACCGGGGTTGTATGTGCAAAATTCCCCACCTCCTCTGTTATCCCTCAAAATCTCATCTCTTATATTTTCTCTTATCCAATTTCCCTCTTTTATATAATAGATATCCAAATTCTCTTATCCAATTTCTTATGTCCAATTTCTCATATCTAATTTCTCTTGATAACATCCCTCTTTTATATATATTTATATATATATATATATATATATATATATATATATATAGAAAGGTAATCGAGTATGTATATTTGTATGAACAAGTAGCTACATCAAGGAGTGTACCAACAAATAGGGCAGGTAAGGGAGGGGCTGGGGAAGCAGTCACCTTACACCATGACTACTAGGTACACTCCAAGAAAAGTGGGGAAAAGACTAAGGAGGGGAGAGGCATTCGATGCGGTCACTCAACATGGTCACGTCGACCGGGGTTGGCCATATCGATTTGAAGTTCAAGAGTCAATGAGGATTTGGAATGACGGGGGCGATTCGAGTGGTCGTGTTAGACTCATGTAGATCACGTCGTTTAGGAGATTATGAATGGCCAAAAGCTTAGATGACACGGTCGTTTTGAAATTCATGCGACCGCGTTGATATTGAGTCAGATTTTTCCAGTAAGTTGGGGGACCTTAAACTGTCGTGTCGTTTGAGTTACGCGACCACGTCATTTTGGGAAAAATTTGGGATTTTTGGCCTTGGAGCTAAGAGATTGATACGGTTGTGTCAAAGTGGGTTACGCGGTCGCATCAGATATGGAAAATGGGGGAATTTTGGCTTGGAAAATATGTTGTTTCAAAAATTACGCGACCGCATTGTAATGCCCTGCTAAGCTACTGCACAAGTACTAGAGGGGGGGGGTGAATAGTACTTTAAAATAATTAAGAGGATAATTCCTAATTATCTTGCAAACTCTACCAATCAATGCGGAAATGCGGAAATGTAAATGTATGACAACAAAGAGAACAAACGCAAACAAGCAATTTAACGGGTTCGGATCCACCCAAGTCTCCCCGACTTGTTCCCGGTGATCCTACGTCCCAAACACCCGGATCCCCTCCGGATACTTGAGTTAGAAACCCTAAATCAAGATTTGCACTATGAAATACTTGTAGAAAACCTCTACAAAGTCAAATCATACACAAATGAAATTGTGACTCCCACAACCCGGGATCACAAACAAACTCTCACAACCGAGAGTAAAACACTTACAATATCGAAAGTAAATGAAATAGAAATTCTTACCGACAAAACCCTATGCCTTGAGTAAACTTACGATTTAGGGCAAAACAGATTTTGGGAAAGATGAAGAGGCACCAAACCCTAGCTCCAAGATGTAGATCAGCGATGGAGAGCTATGAGGTTGTTGGTGACCTAGACTCAAGCACTTGGCTTGGAAGGCTCACAATCAATGAATCTCTCTTTTGAAATAAGAGTGAGGAGAGATTCAAGATTGGAAATGAATGAGCTTTGAATGAGATTGAATGCTTTCTCTTTGATCTCTAAACTTCTCTTAATATCAACCTTGAGTGCAATGAATGCAGCACACCAAGTATTTATAGGTTAGAGGAAAGAGAGATAGAAAACGTTTCAATTAAAGCTCCAACGGCTCTATTCTGAACCAAACTAGTCGGTCAAAGAAGGTTGACTGACCAACTAGTTCATCAACTAGTCGGTCGGTCAAACAACATGAACCGACTAGTGGTAGAACAGCCAAGAAGAGAGGTTCAGACTAAAGAGAACTAGTCGGTCAAAGAAGACTTGCCAACCGACTAGTTTCACAACTAGTCGGTCGGTGAGTCAACTGAGACCGACTAATAGATAAAACCAATAGTCTGAATAGAAGTTGAATTAGTCGGTTTAAGAACAAATGTTGACCGACTAGTTCATCAACTAGTCGGTCGACAAACGTTCTTTGACCGACTAACGATAAACAGTAACTAGGCATGTACAGGGAAAGCTCAACTAGTCGGTCTAAGAAGAAACACTGACCGACTAGTTCACAAACTAGTCGGTCGATGAGTCAACGTTGACCGACTAACTGTAAACAGTAAAGAGCTTGGAATTGAAGGAGGCAAACTAGTCGGTTCAAGAAGCTTTGCTGACCGACTAGATCACCATCTAGTCGGTTGGTTCTTCTTCTTGAACCAACTAACATGCACAAGAAGTCGCGAATCGAAGCACGAAGCTTCGGGAAAGTTCGTATGGACTTCTACTAAGATCCTAGCTCTAAGATATGAGCGTTATGAAGATTAAAACGTAAGACCTACTCAAGGCTTAACATTCTACGAAAATGAAGCTAGAAGACATGTAAATAAACTATGACGAACCGTCTTCAAAAGCTTCAACCGAATCTTCATGACTTCAATAATGGTCCATAAGCTTCAACGAAGCTTTAGGCATACGATCACGTGCTTTGAGAAGTCTCAAGACGTCGCTTTGGATGTTCATATAAGTTTGGCGACGATCTCCATAACTGCGCTCACAAAGAGTTAGTTCACGATATATTTATGTTTGTTCATCATCCAAAACCAAATCCGGGGAGTCAATACTCAACATTCTCCCCCTTTTTGGTGATGACAAACCAACATAAATAATAATCAAAAATAATGATTCAAATGTAATTTACTTACTCCCCCTGCATTGATGACACGTTAATTCCAAATTAAACAATAATTCATATGCATCAAGCAGACGAGTAAACTATAAAATGCGAATCGATTATTGAAATATCGGATTTGAAATCCATTTTTATATCTTAACTCCCCCTGAATCTAACATATCAAATTAGATTCTTGGAAAAATGCTTTAAATTATCATTTAGCTCATCGTCATTATTATATATCTCCCCCTTTGGCATTAGCAAAAAGAGTGGGAGGAGATCAACGACAACAACAATGGCTTTAAATAAAAGCACGGGAGTCGTAGAATATGACCACGGTCCAAATGACACCAAAGTAAAATACGAATTAAATCAAAGCGTGTCAATGAGACCAAAGTTGAAAATCGATAAATAAAATCATCAAAACTCAAATCAATTGTACGGGTTGAGTTATGGAATATACTCTCCAATATCAACATTCTTGGTTAATTTAGTGCATTGAAAACAATTCTATGTTTCCATAGAAATAATTTCTATTTAACCAAGTTATTATCGTCGAGCGACGATATCAAACATCAGAGACATAAAAAGAATATAATGTGCACAATAGAATAAATGTCAACATCGATGTATATATATATATGAAGCATGAGTACATCAAAATGATACATCGACAACATACATAAACGATCCAACGATCGAGGCACAAAATACAACATCATATCACAGCAGATATATCAGAGTGTCACATACATACAAAAATATCAAAACATCAGCGATACATCAAAATACATCCAAAAATATCAAAACTCATAACCACCCTCTATCCTACCCAGCACTCTGACAACTAGATCTATCATCCAAAGTGCATCGGGAGAGTCCTCAGAGAAGCTCAGGAAGCAGCGTGAGGATCTGTAGCAGCAGCAGGCTCTGCAGCAGGAGTGGTCACTGGAATGGCAGGAGTGTCAACGGGTGCGACGAGAGTGGCCTCGGGAGCAGCAACAGTCGAAGTATCCACCACAGGTATGGTGGCACCAGGTGTGCTCTCGGGGTCACCGGCAGAAGTAGCAACGGCACCAGAAGCAGCAGCAGCAGCTGAAGTACCCTCAGGGGCACGAACATCAGATCCAAGGAGCTCCTCGAGCTCATCATCATCCATCTCCTCCTCGTCAGAAACAGACAGAGGGATGTCAATACCCAAACGAGAAGCGATACGAGCAAGAATCTCCTCAGATCGAGCACATCGAGACTCCACATGGTTGATCGAACGTGAGAGATCAGCAAGAGTAGGAGAGGGAGCAGCTGAGGCTGAAGGAGAGGCTGAAGCAGATGGGGTCGTCCTCTGAACATGATGAAGTGCCACAAGAGATTTCTTGACGGCCGTCGCATTCAGAGGGGGACCGAGGGGACGCTCATCGTCAGGAGGAAGAGTGACACGAAAGTGGCGAAAGACAAGTGTCAGAAGGCATGGATATGGGATGTGAGCAGATTTCGTGGACTTTCGGATACACTCGAAAGAATCCATCTTATCGAGAATGATCCAAGCCCAGTTAATCTTGCTCCCCATGAAGATGGCATAAATGAGCTTCAGGAATGGCTCGGATGGCAAGGAAGAGGAGCCGTACTTCGGGAGGAGGCACGACTTCAGAATCAAGTTTAGGACCCAGCCATTTGGCTTAAAAGACTTAGATGGCACGCCAATCATGACAGGAGGAATCTCATGAAAGATCTCAGAAAGTATGACCTGGTCAAGGGAAGAGATGTCATCGACGGAGATATCGGAAGGGAGGAGGCCAGACGAGGAGCAACCAATCAACTCCCCTAAGATTTCTGCCGTGAGGACAATCGGTGTCCCCAAGACAGTCGTCTCAATAGAGTGGGTCTCGTCGTACTGACCCCGGACACGGTTTGCATAAAACAGCTTGACTAGGCGAGGGTATGGATGGGGATTCACCTTAGGGTCATACCAAAGATAATCGATAAGACCGCTAGACGACAGAAGATCAGCAAGGCCTGGGAAGTCTGAAAACTGTACGAAATGCTCCAGAAGCAGCGGACAGTGTTCGATACGGTTATATGCCGCGAGACACATCGGGTCGTCGCGACACAAAGAGATATCGACACCGCCAATCGGCATCAGAGCCTTTCCCTTAGGCTGACGTGTGGAAGAACGGGGTCTAGAGCTAGACGTAGGTTCCCTAGGGGGGGTGTAGGATCCCTATGGGTCTCGGTCTCAGGTATGTATTCCGTGTCGGAATCGTCAGGAGGAGTGGGGGCACGGAATGAAGCAGGTGAAACGGTTTGCTTCCTAGGCTGAGATCGGGCTCGGGGCTTCGCTATCGACATTCTCTTACGCTTAAGAGGAGGCGAAGACGACGAAGGTTGGGTGGTCTTAGATCGGCGTTTAGGTGGAGTTCGTTTAGGTTGCGGGGGGGTCCAAAGGAGGTGATTCAACAGTCATAGGCGACGGACGAGTGGAATCGATCGGAATACGTGTTCGTGCCATAAGCGCGACAAGACACGTACGAATCAACTGAGATCGATGATGCAAACCCTAAGAACAACCCTAGCCGAACCCTAGAAACTGAAAATGAGTGAAACCCTAGGTCTAAAAGCTGAGAGCCTAACCCTAGACAGCTAGGAGAGGGAGGAGAGATCACCTAAGGAGGATCGACAGCTGGAGTTTGGTCAAGATGGCCGGAAAAGTGATCGGAATCGACGGAGGGAGAGGGGGAAGTCGAACGGGCTCGGGGGGGTTTGAGCTGGAGAAGAAAATTTGGATCGACTAGAAATGGAAATAGTCGATTAGAATGAGTTTAAGTCGATCGGAATACGAAAAGACCAAGCAGTCCCCGACGCAATTAGTCGGTCACAGTTCAAGCACTGACCGACTAGATGATGATCTAGTCCGTCGGTCAATGAGCTTGAACCGACTAATTACAAACAGTAACTGAAGCCAAATTTAGGGCTTGAGTTAGTCGGTCTGAGTTCATTCACTGACCGACTAGATGCTGATCTAGTCGGTAGGTCAATGAACATGAACCGACTAACAGAGTTCAAAAATTTTAGAATTTGAAATTTTGAGTTCTCTCCTAATCGCACTTGGACGAAACATCGTAAAACTCTCATTAATCATTATACTACCCCATTAAACATCGAAAATCTGAAATTTGACGTTTATGAATAATCCGAGCATAAATTCCAAAAAATCAACGAAAAATCCAGAAAATTCCAATATATCAAGCATGAACAAATATAAGGAAATTGAATAGCATGCAAGATTATTGAATAAAATGAATCCAAAATCTCGGATTCACCCATAATCCCCAATTCTCGACGTAACCGCACAAAGGAGTCTTCCTTTAGGGGTTTCGTGAAAATATCGACGATTTGCTTCTGGGTTTCAACGTACACTAATATGATGTCCTTTTTAGCAACATGATCATCTAAGAAATGGTGACAGACATCTATGTGTTTCGAACGGGAATGGTGTACCAGATTCTTAGAGAGACAAATTGCACTTTGGTTGTCCACCATGATAGGGCAAGTATCACAGTTTATACCAAAGTCTTTAAGTGTGTGTCTCATCCAAAGAACCTGAGCACACGCGGCACCGGCGGCAATATATTCCGCCTCGGTGGTTGAAAGTGATACGGAATTCTGCTTCTTGGAAAACCAAGAGACAAGAGAATTTCCTATAAAATGGCAAGTGCCACTAGTACTTTTCCTGTCGGATTTGCATCCCGCATAATCTGCGTCACTATATGAGATTAACTCATACGTGCTAGATTTTGGATAAAGTAATCCAAAATCAAGTGTGTAACTTAAATAACGGAAAATACGTTTTACCGCTACTAAGTGTGACTCCTTAGGTTGAGACTGATAACGAGCACATACACATACGTCAAACATAATATCGGGCCTACTTGCGGTAAGATATAGTAAACTACCTATCATACCTCGATAGAGACGAATGTCTACATCTTTTCCGCACGTATCCTTATCAAGATGCGTAGTCGTGCTCATCGGAGTCTTCTTCTCGGAAGCATTCTCCATTCCAAATCGCTTTAGCAACTCCACCGTGTACTTGGTTTGGTGGATGAAGATTACATCGTTCATTTGGCGAATTTGGAGACCTAAGAAATATTTGAGCTCACCCATGTGGCTCATCTCAAATTGATCCTTCATCACATTAGAAAACTCTTCGCAAAGAGTGAAGTTAGTAGCACCGAAAATGATATCATCAACATATATTTGAACTAAAATTATATCATTATTCGAATACTTAACAAATAATGTGGAATAAACTTCTCCCATTTTAAAACCTAAATCCAAAAGAAAATTCTTTAAACGGTCATACCAAGCTCGAGGAGCTTGTCTCAAACCGTAAAGTGCTTTCTTAAGTTTGAAAACATGATTTGGAAATTTTTCATTTATAAAACATGGAGGTTGAGAAACATAAACTTCCTCAACAACATCTCCGTTTAAAAACGCACTTTTAACATCCATTTGAAAGAGTTTAAAATCTTTATGGCATGCAAAAGATAACAATAATCTAATAGATTGTAATCTAGCTACCGGAGCGAAGGATTCTTCGAAATCAATACCTTCCTCTTGCCGGTAGCCTTGAGCTACTAACCGAGCTTTGTTCCGGACGACGATTTGGTTTTTGTCGGTCTTGTTCTTGAAGATCCACTTTGTCCCGATGACGGCGTGGTTCTTCGATGGCAAAGGAACAAGCTCCCAAACCTCATTCCTCTCGAATTGAATGAGTTCCTCCTCCATGGCTAAGATCCAAGCACCATCTTCGCATGCTTCATTAATATTCTTTGGCTCTATCGAGGAGGCAAAGGCACAATGAGTGAAGTAGTTCACTTGCGATCTCGTTTTGACACTATCATGAATATTGCCAATGACTTGCTCATGAGGATGGTCACGAACGGTATGAAGCCGTTTGGGAATTCCCTGATCACTAGGAACATTCTCAAAAACTTCATTAGTTGGGTTAGTCTCAATAGAATCAATAGAATCAATAGAGTTAGAATTACCAATAGAATCACATAAGACATCCATGGAGTCATCATCATTAGTAATTCTAGTCGGGACAAAGCCTTCATTAAATGAAACATGAAGTGATTCCTCGATTGTTGAGGTTCGTTTGTTGTATATCCGGTAGGCTTTGCTACGGGAAGAATATCCAACAAATATCCCCTCATCGGATCTTAGATCGAATTTGTCCAAACTACCATACGTGTTCTTAATAAAACATTTTGAACCAAAAACACGAAAATGTTTAACTTGAGGCTATCTACCAAACAACAATTCATAGCAAGTTTGTTTGGTGCCGGGCCTTAAAAGTATTCTATTAAACACATAGCAAGCGGTATGTACCGCTTCCGCCCAAAATTGATGGCCAAGTTGGCTATCATCAAGCATAGTGCGAGCACACTCCACTAGCGTCCTATTCTTTCTCTCAACAACACCATTTTGAGGAGGTGCGCGAGGGAATGAAAAGGTGTGTGTAATACCAAATTCATCACAAAAGTTCTCAAAAGACTCATTCTCAAATTCCCCTCCATGATCACTACGAATAGTGACAATGGTGGTTCCAATGAGATTTTGTACTTTCTTAACAAAGATTGTGAAGTTTTCAAAAGCATCATTTTTATTACTTAAGGAAAATACCCAAGTAAATCTAGAAAAGTCATCAACGATGACAAGTCCATATCTAGCATTACCTAATGAAGCAACTCTAGTTGGCCCAAATAAATCTAGATGTAATAGCTCTAGTGGCCGCTTAGAAGAAATGCTTTTCTTAAGTTTAAATGAAGATTTTGGAAGCTTGACTCGTTGACACGAGTCACAAAAGCTTTTCTTTTGAAAGACAAGCTTAGGGAAGCCTCTAATAGAATTTAACTTGGAAAGCTTAAATAGTGTTCCAAAGTTCACATGACCAAAACGTCGATGCCATAAGTGTTGTTCACTTGTGTTGGCAATGAGACATTGTTCATGTGATCTTGGAAGATCTAGGATATATATATCCTTATGGCATGTGCCGGAAAACAATAATTCATTATTATCTTTTCTTAAAATATGGCACATTCCTTTCGCAAAGCTAACTTTGTAACCTTTGTCACAAAGTTGGCTTATTGAAATAAGATTGTGGTTTAATCCTTTAACAAGGTAAACATCACATATAAGTGGTTTAGAGGGATTACCCACTTTTCCAACACCTATGATGGTTCCGCTCTCGTTGCCTCCAAAGACTACCCGGTTCCCATTTGCAATGGGCACCACTCCGGAGAGCAATTGAGCGTCGCCCGTCATGTGTTTTGAACACCTGCTATCGAGTATCCAATTATTCTTGGAGCTAAATTTGGATTTGTTGCTCCGTTTCTTTCTCTTGAGTACCTATAGATAGAAAATATCGTATCATGGTACCCAAGGTCATTGGGTCTAAAAGGTTAGACCTTTGGAAGCCAAGTCCAATTGGACTTAGACTTCCCCACATAATTATCACTATGCACGACATTCATAAAATACGAGTTCAGATAAATTTGTTTTTCATTCATGCTTGTGTCCTTTGGGCTCAAAATAGTGAAGATTTTGGGAGCCCTCATCCTATTGTGAGCATGCATGCGTTGTTGATTTCTACGTGATGCATGTCGTGGATAGGCATAAGGAACATGATGAAATAGTGCATTATGAGAATTATTCATATGATGATGTGGGTGAACATATGCATGTGGAGGAACACGTGCATGAGGGTGTCTCACATGGTGTGCACGTGCCCGTGGATGTGGTGCATAGAAATCATCATATGTGTGAGCATGTGGAGTAGGACGTGTGTTCCTACGTGGCATGATATTTGTGTACATATAAGCATGACCCTTCTTTGGAGGTCCACCCAAAGTGGGTTTCTTTCCAAACGAGGGTGTGTACGAGGTGGAAGCACCATTGGTAGATGAACTACCAATAGAGTGTTTGCTCTCACTCGTTGAGTCACCGGAAGTTGGCCTAACAAAGGTAGTGGCCGATTTGGATGAACTTCCCATCGTATACCCCAAGCCAATGTGGTGATTGGCCGGAAGTAAGTCACTTAGGATTTTGTCCAAATGGTCCTTACCCTTATTGAATTTGTTAATTCGGCCTAATGTGCACTCATATTTCTCGGCGAGAGAACGCATAGAAGCATACAAAGTGGATACTTGCTATGTGAGCACATAAACACGAGATTTGAGATTTTCATTCTCAATACTCAAATTCGAGTTTTGAGAAGTCAAATCCGTTATCTTGTGTTCCTCCGGATCCTCAATGCTAGCATGTTCAAGTTGAGATTTGAGATTTACAATCTCATTTTTCAACTCTTCAACAACGGTGTCGTTGTTGGTGATGATAGGTTTAGGCGAGGTTTGGATGCTAGCTAAATCATCTTTTACTTTAGTATATCTATTTACTAACTTAGTGTATTTAGACCATAATTGCTCATTATCATTTCTAAGGTCATCCATGGTTACCTCATCTCCTTCATTGTCGCTATCATCGGAGGAGGAATCTTTATCTTGCTCCTCTCTTACCATGAAGCACATGTGTGCTTGCTCCACTTGCTCATCGTCCGACTCTCCACTTGAGGAATCCTCGGAGTCGGTGAATGTCCCGACAAGCCCCTTCTTGTACCCTTTCTTGTACTTCTTGGACTTGTCAAATTTTGGCGTCTTCCACTTTTCCTTGTGTTTGTTTTGAGGACACTCCGCTTTCATGTGTCCTGGCTTGTTGCATTTGAAACACAAAGGAGAGGAGGCGTTAGAAGAACTAAACTTGGATTTGTTCTTGAAATTACCTTTCCGGAAGAACCGGTTGAACTTCTTTGCCATGAGTGCCATGGACTCCAAGTCCAACTCGTCTTCTGAGTCTTCATCATCGGTCGATGTAGATGTTGATGGAGTGGCCTTGAAAGCAATAGCCTTTTTCTTTGGCTCGTCTTGCTTCAAGTAGGACTTCATCTTGTCCTGCAACTTAAGCTTGCTATCCTTGCGTACCTCATAAGACTTTAAGGTACCCATTAGTTGCACGATAGTATAAGTTTTCATGTCATTACCTTCCTCGATGGCGAAGGTACGTTTCTCCCAACAAGAAGGAAGTCCATCGATGATCTTCGAGACTTTCTCCTTTTGGGTGTAGGTCTTACCGAGAGCCTCCAACTCGTTGGTGATGTCGACGAAGCGAGCATAGTACTCCTTCATCTTCTCACCCTGTAGCATATGAAATAACTCGTAATCTTTATTAACTACTACGAGTTTGGAGTCTCTTACCCTACTAGTCCCTTCATGCAAGATGAGGAGGGAGTTCCATATTTGATATGCACTCTTACATGTGCATATCTTATTGAAGTCCTTGGGCTCCAAAGCGCATTGCAAGGCGTTCATTGCCTTGGCATTGCTTACCTCCGTGGCGACCTCCGCGGTAGTCCACTTCTCGAAATCTTCTTCGGCGGGCTCGACATACTCCTTCATCGTGGCCCTCCATAGTGAAGCACTCCAGAGGAAAGTTTCCATCCGGCATTTCTAGTACCCGTAGTTGGTACCGTTGAAGAAGGGAGGCCTTGTCGAGGAGTGTCCTTCCATCACCGAAGAAGCTCCTTCTCGGTTCCTGAAGGTGTTGTAGTCTGAAGGTGGACGAACGGCTTTGTTGTCGTTGGCAGACATAGCTATAGACTTGGCTCTGATACCAAATGTAATGCTCTGCTAAGCTACTGCACAAGTACTAGAGGAGGGGTCAATAGTACTTTAAAATAATTAAGAGGATAATTCCTAATTATTTTGCAAACTCTACCAATCAATGCGGAAATGCGGAAATGTAAATGTATGACAACAAAGAGAACAAACGCAAACAAGCAATTTAATGGGTTCGGATCCACCCAAGTCTCACCGACTTGTTCCCGGTGATCCTACGTCTCAAACACCCGGATCCCCTCCGGATACTTGAGTTAGAAACCCTAACTCAAGATTTGCACTATGAAATACTTGTAGAAAACCTCTACAAAGTCAAATCATACACAAATGAAATTGTGACTCCCACAACCCGGGATCACAAACAAACTCTCACAACCGAGAGTAAAACACTTACAATATCGAAAGTAAATGAAATTGAAATTCTTACCGACAAAACCCTATGTCTTGAGTAAACTTACGATTTAGGGCAAAACGGATTTTGGGGAAGATGAAGAGGCACCAAAACCTAGGTCCAAGATGTAGATTGACGATGGAGAGCTATGAGGTTGTTGGTGACCTAGAATCAAGCACTTGGCTTGGAAGGCTCACAATCAATGAATCTCTCTTTTGAAATAAGAGTGAGGAGAGATTCAAGATTGGAAATGAATGAGCTTTGAATGAGATTGAATGCTTTCTCTTTGATCTCTAAACTTCTCTTAATATCAGCCTTGAGTGCAATGAATGCAGCACACCAAGTATTTATAGGTTAGAGGAAAGAGAGATAGAAAAACGTTTCAATTAAAGCTCCAACGGCTCTATTCTGAACCAAACTAGTCGGTCAAAGAAGGTTGACTGACCGACTAGTTCATCAACTAGTCGGTCGGTCAAACAGCATGAACCGACTAGTGGTAGAACAGCCAAGAAGAGAGGTTCAGACTGAAGAGAACTAGTCGGTCCAAGAAGACTTGCCAACCGACTAGTTTCACAACTAGTCGGTCGGTGAGTCAACTGAGACCGACTAAGAGATAAAACCAATAGTCTGAACAGAAGTTGAATTAGTCGGTTTAAGAACAAATGTTGACCGAATAGTTCATCAACTAGTCGGTCGACAAATGTTCTTTGACCGACTAACGATAAACAGTAACTAGGCATGTACAGGGAAAGCTCAACTAGTCGGTCTAAGAAGAAACACTGACCGACTAGTTCACAAACTAGTCGGTCGGTGAGTCAACGTTGACCGACTAACTGTAAACAGTAAAGAGCTTGGAATTAAAGGAGGTAAACTAGTCGGTTCAAGAAGCTTTGCTGACCGACTAGATCACCATCTAGTCGGTTGGTTCTTCTTCTTGAACCAACTAACATGCACAAGAAGTCACGAATCGAAGCGCGAAGCTTCAGGAAAGTTCGTATGGACTTCTACTAAGATCCTAGCTCTAAGATATGAGCGTTATGAAGATTAAAACGTAAGACCTACTCAAGGCTTAACATTCTACGAAAATGAAGCTAGAAGACATGTAAATAAACTATGACGAACCGTCTTCAAAAGCTTCAATCGAATCTTCATGACTTCAATAATGGTCCATAAGCTTCAACGAAGCTTTAGGCATACGATCACGTGCTTTGAGAAGTCTCGAGACGTCGCTTTGGATGTTCATATAAGTTTGACGACGATCTCCATAACTGCGCTCACAAAGAGTTAGTTCACGATATATTTATGTTTGTTCATCATCCAAAACCAAATCCGGGGAGTCAATACTCAACACGCATCGAATTTGACTGACAGATTCCTGAAAGTCGCTATATCTTAAACGACCGCATCATTCGGCTCATGCGGTTGCGTCAATTTTCCTCCCTTAACTGATTTTTCTTCTTTTCCATGCTCCTTGCGATGCGGTCGTGTATGTCACATACATGTGGTCGCGTCAAATAGCATTTAGCTGCTTCCTTGGGTATTTGATTTGCTCCCTTCCACGTGGTCGTCTGGGTATCCCATGCGGTCGCATCCTTCTTTCTAGCA
Organism: Scilla litardierei; assembly: GCA_030789695.1. Classification (NCBI taxonomy): domain Eukaryota; kingdom Viridiplantae; phylum Streptophyta; class Magnoliopsida; order Asparagales; family Asparagaceae; genus Scilla; species Scilla litardierei. The sequence goes on along the minus strand of CM061136.1, from coordinate 153,465,529 downwards.
TTGAAACATACTTGGGTTAATTTGGGATTTCTGGGTTTTGTTCAATCAAAAGTTCTACTAACTACCTAAATTGAAAAATGAAGATAAAGATGAAGATAAAAATTATTCTAAGACTTGGGTTGCTGTAACGACCTGCTCTCGTGGGCCCGTTACTTATTTGATTTATTCGCAGGCCTGTAGATTACCAGTGAAAACAAAATAGCCACGATGCAGAGATGTACAAAAATACTCAATTAGTGACCAATTATTACAATCCATATTGTACAAAATGTCCCAACAAAGATGCATGAAATAAGAAAGTACACATGTGAAAATAAATCTGAAAGTTGTGGTCTCAGAGTCGAACTCTGGCTCTGCAACTCAGGAACATCTATCTCAATATGTACGTCGTCTGCGGTGCCACAGAGATGGAACCGTAGGTAAGTTATAAAAATTCTAAATATAGAAAAGAAGCAGTGTACAAGTATGACAAAGATAACTACGTACAAGCAGAGCAAAGTGAAAAGTAAAGTACTGTACACAACTAAGTGGTAAAAGTAAACAACACTTAAAGGAGAGAACAACTGTATGTTGGAGTCCTAACAGGCTACTGCTGTAGCTAAAAGTATGATAATTACAGTACATGGACTGTTCAAGTGTAGCAAGTAAAGTGCATGCACTGTAAAGAAGTGATCGTGCGAGCTACACTAGCACTATGTGACTCAAGTCAGAGAGTACAATATGTGACCATCGAGTTCATCTCTTGCCCGGGTGCGCTTACCCAGACGAATGCCAAAACACAGGCAACAATACATATATTTTGCCGAAACCTAGGCAGCAGGACGGGATGCCGAAACTCAGGCGACAGGACGAGAAGATAACTCCAGTCACTCCAGCACTCTCTAAAACTATGAGTTACCTAAAATCCCCAGTGAAGTGTTAAGTGTTATGCGGGATGTTTCACTAGATGTTCCATATATTGTTCCACATGTTACTAGTTAAACTAAGACAACTGGTTGACTTTCTTATTGAAAACTAGAAAGTAGGAATCTCGTTTCAAGCAGACTATGCCAAAGCACAGTGGATACTAAGGAAAAGAGGATAAAGACAAGTCCAACATTAGAGGTGTCACTTCCGTGCTTCGAACACGTGATAGTGTGGTTTATCACACAATTTACCCAAGTTGGTTTTGTATCCTACAACCACCAAAGTTGAAAGTTGGCAAAGTAATCTGTAGTTGATTAATTTCATATTAGATTAGGTTTCTAGTTCGGTTCAAGTCAAGCAGCCGTTCTGAGGCTATATGTGATGTTATATGGGTTCGTACAAGTACATTTAACTAACTTTCTAAATCTAGAATTCGCCGTGACTTACTAAATTCGAGGCTGTCGTATCAAGCCAGGATTGGATCTAGGACTTCCATGAAAGTTTGTGCACAAGAATTGGTACCTGCAACACAAAAATCATTGATTAGAGAACACGACATTCTTATCTAAATAATTTTTTGATCGTTCTGATTTTTAAAAACTGATGAAACGGTGTCGGAAAACATTTTAAATTTTTATATTGGCTGAAAATGAAGAATATAATTTTACTGTAAGAGGAGAATATTTTCAGAAGTCTCTGTTAATTTTTCAGAAGCTCAAAAATCACTTTAAAACCCCAATTAACTTAAGTAACGTAATCCTTCCATAATTTATTCCGGATGCAATACTAGTCGAAAATGTTCAAGTGAGTAGTCAAAACGACCGTCTCGAAGATTACTACAACATAAATTTTAATCATGTAGCAGTGTACGTGAAAATAAAGAGTTACGTATTTTTAAAAGAATTTTACGTATTTAAGTTTTAGGGTTAAAAAATTATCCTTGAAAAATTAAGCATCTGATCGAGATGATACCAATGCCATTAGATCCAGAATATTATTTCTGATTTTCTGGAGCTAGTCTCACATTTTTCCGAGGCTTATATGTTTAGTTACGAATTTTAAACCAATAATACCCAATTATTAACTAATTAAAATTCACGTATACGAAAATACATATTCGTATTTTCAAAAATACGCTCGAAAACCCAGCGTCACCTTTGCTCCGTTCTCAGGGGGTGTGGCCGTTGCGTCGACCGACGGATGCGGCGATGGAGGGCGACGGCGACGGCGGTCGAGCGGCGACGGCAAGGCGACATCGGAGGTGGCGTTGGAGGCGGCGGCGAGTGAGACAGAGAGGGAGAGACGGGGGGCGTTCGGTGGTCGGGATTGGTGCTCGGAGATGGTGGGCGGTGAATGCAGCGGCGTTGCTGTGCCCCGGGGGACGGCGGTGAGGTGAGGAGGGAGGCGGAGACGCTTAAGGCGGAAGCGAGGGGGCGGAGCAAGCGGCGATCGACAGTCGTGGGAGTTGGTGACAGGCGGTGGTGGAGCAGGCGTTGGCTTCGAAGAGCGGGGGCGCTCGGGGTTGCTCCGGGCGGTGAAGCGGCGGCGACGGCGGCTTTCAGCAAGCTGTGGAGGAGTCTGACGTCGGAGAACGGGGAGGAGCGGTGTGCGGGCTTCGTAGATGGCGGAGCGGCGGTCACGTGCGGCGAAGAGGTGTGGAGCTCGGAGGCTTGCGGCGGCGGAACATCGACGGCGAGCGGCGGTCGGACCACCGTGAGAGCGGGAGAGAGGGAAGTGAGGGAGAGAGAGGTTTTTGAACGCGGGGGGGGGGGGGGGGGGGGGGGGGGGGGTTTCGTTTGCTAGGGGTGAGTACGAACGAGAGAGAGGGAGAGGGATACGTGTGTTTTGATTTGGTTAACGAAGAGAAACGTGATTAGGAGGGTACTTATAGGCTAAAAGATTCATGTACCCACTAGTAACCCATTTAATGCCTTAATTAGGGTTGGTGAAAACTTTGACTAAAAATTAGAAAATTTTATAAACGTTTACACGTTTTAAGCTTGGGGATTTGGTAATTAATAATGTAATTAAAGTTAGTTAAAAAGTAATCAGTGAGAGTCATTTTGTAACAAAATTACGATTTTGCCCCTGGACTCAAACGACTCCGAAAAATTATGAAAAATACTCACGGGATCGTATCGTCGCGAGGATCGCGAATACGAGATCCGTTTTGGGGTTTGAGCGAGTTTCAGGCCAAAACGTTTAGGAAACGGGTTTGCGGGTTCTCTATTTATTTGACTTCAGAAAATTACGAAATTAATATGGGGAGCCCTAAATCATCATAGAATGATACCGTAGAAGTTTGAAAACTTTTTGATGATGTTTGTATAGAAAATTAATTCATTAAGCCAAAACAGTAATAATTGAAAATGAATTTTTATCAGATTATTTAGAGGTATTTGATGACACCCGAACTTACTAAAATACTCTATAACTAGTTTGATACTTCAAAATATTTTTATAAGAAAATTTTGAAATCATAAAACTCCTGACGAATCATTATAAAATAGTTTTAAAAAAATTGAAAATAGGTTAAATACGTAAATAGTTGTGTTGATGAAAACAGGCCGTTACATCCTACCCTCCTTAAAAATAATTCCGTCATCGGAATTAAAAGATCGATCGTTGCCTAAGCAATTTAAACGATCGAATGAAAGTCTTGATGAACGATTACGATATAGGAAAATAAGTTGTTAATAGCATGAAATGTAATATGATATCATAGCATCAAGAAAACAAGAGATGTTTTATATGAATACATGCTATTGACATCACCATAGCCTATATAAATAGGCTCAGATAGGAGAAAAAGATGAGTACAAGAAAGATGAAGAAGTAGCTGCATTAGCTTACACTTCTCGGTTTGGTTCATCTCAAAATCTCTATCACCATCCTCCAATACTTCTGAGCGTCCTTTGATTCGCTTCCGTTATCGAACTCGAACGTCTGGTGATCGAAAATCGAATGCTACCCTCCTTAAAATAGACGTAGCTAGAGTTCAAGCGAACTAAAAATAGAAAGATTCTAAGAAGGTCAATCGAAAGGTCATCAAGCTAAAGGAAGGGTGATGATGTTGAAGTGAAAGAATGGTTCAACTTGAAAAATCAATCTAACCACTAGAAAAGGAGGTTACTAGGGAAGGTATATCCAAAGAATGGAACATGAATCCCTAAGTAAGGGTTAAGAGTTCAAAGGAAGTGATGAGGATCAAGGAAGACCTAATGAAGATGATAATAATGATGCTTCACCCGTATATCCAATACAGGTAAACACTCGAGACATCCCGTACTCGAGGTTACTAGGGAAGGTATATCCAAAGAATGGAACATGAATCCCTAAGTAAGGGTTAAGAGTTCAAAGGAGGTTACTAGGGAAGGTATATCCAAAGAATGGAACATGAATCCCTAAGTAAGGGTTAAGAGTTCAAAGGAAGTGATGAGGATCAAGGAAGACCTAATGAAGATGATAATAATGATGCTTCACCCGTATATCCAATACAGGTAAACACTCGAGACATCCCGTACTCGAGGTTAATTTGAGTATTTTATATTGTACACCCTGATCTTACTATATTGTTCACGAGGTAGTTAGCGTGGACCTGCGTGGGCTACTAAACCTGCAACGATCTGCTCTCGGGGGCCCGTTACTTATTTGATTTATTCGCAGGTCTGCAGATTACCAGTGAAAACAAAATAGCCACGATACATAGATGTACAAAAATACTCAAATAGTGTCCAATTATTACAATCCATACTGTACAAAATGTCCCAACAATGATACATGAAATAAGAAAGTACACAAGTGAAAATAAATCTGAAAGCTGCGGTCTCAGGGTCGAACTCTGGCTCTGCAACTCAGGAACATCTATCTTAATATGTACGTCGTCTGCGGTACCACAGAGATGGAACCGTATGTAAGTCACAAAAATTCTAAATATAGAAAAGAAGCAGTGTACAAGTATGATAAAGATAACTACGTACAAGCAGAGCAAAGTGAAAAGTAAAGTACTGTACACAACTGAGTGGTAAAAGTAAACAACACTGAAAGGAGAGAACAACTGTACGTGGGAGTGCTAATAGGCTACTGCTGTAGCTAAACGTACGACAAGTAAAGTACTGGGACTGTACAAGTGTAGGAGGTAAAGTGCACGTACAGTAAAGAAGTGATCGTGCGAGCTACGCTAGCACTATGTGACTCAAGTCAGAGAGTACAATATGTGACCATCGAGTTCATCTCTTACCCGGTGCGCTTACCCAGACGAATGCCGAAACACAGCCAGTGGTACATGTATTTTGCCGAAACCCAGGCAGCAGGACGGGATGCCGAAACTCAGGCGACAGGACGAGAAGATAACTCCAGTCACTCCAGCACTCTCTAAAACTATGAGTTACCTAAAATCCCCAGTGAAGTGTCAAGTGTTATACGGGATGTTCCATAAGATGTTCCATATATTATTCCACGTGTTACTAGTAAAACCAAGGCAACTGGTTGACTTTCTTATTGAAAACCAGAAAGTAGGAATCTCGTTTCAAGCAGACTGTGCCAAAGGACTGTGGATACTAAGGAAAAGAGGATAAAGACAAGTCCAACATTATAGGTGTCACTTTTGTGCTTCGAGCACGTAATAGTGTGGTTTAGCACACAATTTACCCAAGTTGGTAGTTGTGTGCTACAACCACCAAAGTTGAAAGTTGGCAAAGTAATCTGTAGTTGATTAATTTCATATTAGATTAGGTTTCTAGTTCGGTTCAAGTCAAGCAGCCGTTCTGAGGCTATAGGTGATGTTCTATGGGTTCGTACAAGTACATTTAACTAACTTTCTAAATCTAGAATTCGTCGTGACTTACTGAATTCGAGGCTGTCTTAGCAAGCCGGAATTGGATCTAGGACTTCCATAAAAGTTTGTGCACAAGAATTGGTACCTGCAACACAAAAATCATTGATTAGAGAACACGACATTCTTATCTAAATAATTTGATCGATCTGATTTTTAAAAACTGATGAAACGGTGTCGAAAAATATTTTAAATTTTTATATTGGCTGAAAATGAAGAATATAATTTTACTGCAAGAGGAGAATATTTTCAGAAGTCTCTGTTAATTTTTATAATTTTCAGAAGCTCAAAAATCACTTTAAAAACCCAATTTACTTAAGTAATGTAATCCTTCCATAATTTATTCCGGGTGCAATACTAGTCGGAAATGTTCAAGTGAGTAGTCAAAACGATCGTCTCGAAGATTACTACAGCATATATTTTAATCACGTATCAGTGTATGTGAAAATAAAGAATTACGTATTTTTAAAAGAATTTTACGTATTTAAGTTTTAGTGTTAAAAAATTATTCTGGAAAAACTAAACATCTGATCGAGATGAGACCAGCGACATTGGATCCAGCATATTATTTTCGATTTTCTGGAGCTAGTCTTACATTTTTCTGAGACTTATATATTTAGTTATGAATTTTAAACCAATAATACCCAATAATTAACTAATTAAAATTTGCATATACGAAAATACGTATTCGTATTTTCGAAAATACGCTCGAAAACCCAGCGCCACCTTCGCTCCGTTCTCGAGGGGTGTGGCCGTTGCGTCGACCGTCAGAGGTGGCGATGGAGGGCGGCGGCGGTCGAGCGGTGACGGAGGCGGCTGCAAGTGAGAAAGAGAGGGAAGCAGGGGGCGTTTGGTGGTCGGGGTTGGCACTCGGAGATGGTGGGCAGCAAACACGGCGGCGTTGCTGTGCCCTGGGGACGGCTGTAATGTGAGAAGGGAGGCAGAAATGCTTCTGGCGGCAGTGAGGGGGCAGAGCAAGCAGCGGTCGACAGTCGTGGGAGTCGGTGACAGGCGGTGGTGGAGCAGGCGTTGGCTTCGAAGAGCGGGGGCGCTCGGGGTTGCTCCGGGCGGCGGCTGTCAGCGAGCGGTGGAGGGGGAGTCTGATGTCTGAGAACGGAGAGGAGAGGTGTGCGGGCTTCGCAGATGACGGAGTGGCGGTCACGTGCGGCGAAGGTGTGTGGAGCTCGGATGCTTGCAGCGGCGGAACATCGAGGGCGAGCGGCGGTCGGACCACCGTGAGAGCGGGAGAGATGGAAGTGAGGGAGAGAGAGGTTTTCGAACGCGGGGGGGGGGGGGGGGGGGGGGGGGGGGGGGTTCGTTTGCTAGGGGTGAGTATGAACGAGAGAGAGGAGAGGGATACGTGTGTTTTGATTTGGTTAATGAAGAGAAACGTGATTAGGAGGGCACTTATAGGGTAAAAGATTCATGTACCCACTGTTAACCCTTTTAATGCCTTAATTAGGTTTGGTGAAAACTTTGACTAAAAATTAGAAAATTTTATAAACGTTTACACGTTTTAAGCTTGGGGATTTGGTAATTAATAATGTAATTAAAGTTAGTTAAAAAGTAATTAGTGAAAGTCATTTTGTAACGAAATTACGATTTTGCCCCTGGAGTCAAACGACTCCAAAAAATTATGAAAACATATCCACGGGATCGTATCGTTGCGAGGATCGCGAATACGGGATCCGTTTTGGGGTTTGAGCTATGGAGATACGAGTTTCAGGCCAAAATGTTTGGGAAACGGGTTTGCCGGTTCTATATCGATTTGATTTTAGAAAATTACGAAATTAATATGGGGAGCCCTAAATCATCTTAGAATGATACCGTAGAATTTTGAAAAGTTTTTGATGATGGTTGTATAGAAAATTAATTCATTAAGCTAAAACAATAATAATTGAAAATGAATTTTTATCAGATTATTTAGAGGTATTTGATGACACCCAAACTTACTAAAATAGTCCATAACTAGTTTGATACTTCAAAATATTTTTATAAGAAAATTTTGAAATCATAAAACTCCTGACGAATCATTATAAAATAGTTTTTTTAAAAATTGAAAATAGGTTAAATACGTAAATAGTTGTGTTGATGAAAAGAGGCCGTTACAGTTGCCCCCCAAGACGTGCTCATTTAGAGTCTTGAGATCGACTCCCTTTTTTTATTTTCCAGATGGTTCTGGGGTGGAGAGCATTGAGATTGCTCTCGCTCCATGCTTCTTCTCATTCTCATTCAACGTCACCTTGCAATACTCTCTAATCCTCAGCTCCTCGGGGTCAGGTGGATGTGATATTGGAATTTCTTTGTCAATCCCCTTTGACAGAGCTTCGTTGAAAGCTTTGGCCAAGGCCACAGTCTCCATTTGCCCTTCGTATCTTGGATCTCCAGATAGTAGCTTCTCCATAGGGCTCAGGAACACGTCCTCCAAAGTGGTTTCATCAATTACTTCTTCGAGGAGGTCTATGTGATGGCAGTGGTCATCTTCAAGGAATGTCCTCATAGATTTCTGTAGATCGAACTCAACTTTCTCTTTACCGACATTGAGAGACATCTTCCTCCCTTGACATCTATAAGCACCTCCAATGTGGCCAAGAAAGGACTGTTGGAAGCAACGATCTAGGATCTCTAGTTTGATGATAACAAACGTGTACGAACTATTGAATGTGCATACTAAGTGTGTTTGAGGAATGGCAAAGTAGTAAATCTACATTTGATGACTTGGTTAACGCGGTGGAGAAATTGCTATTCATATAGCAAATCGGAAGATGGGGAAATTGCTATCCATATAGCAACTTGGACTTGGTCAAAGAGATGGTGACTATAGCTACAAATATTGGACCAAGTCAAATTGGAGAGGATCTTATTCAAATCAATTTAAAATTGATTCATATCCCCATTGCCATTCAAATCCTATTCCAATAAGGAGAGATATGGAGTATCTTTTTTATGGAGAGATATGGAGTATCTTTTTCAAACCCCTCTTGATTGATTCAAATCAATTAAAGATCCTATCAAATCTCCTATCCTATTGAACCCAAATCCTAATTCAATTAGTAGTGCAATGAGATCAAATAGAATCCCTCCAAATCTCCAAATCCTATCTCCATTAGGATTTCTCCCTAACTGCAAATCTCCATACACTCTCCTATATAAACCAAGCCACCAAAGGGGATGAAAAAATGCGGCCAACATAAAACCCTAGTCCAAAAACTCACGACCAAAGCAAGGGAGTATTGTGGCATACCAAAGGAAGATTGCAGCCACAACCATAGGAAAATTGCGCAAGTTGCTCCCATAGGCACATCTCCACCTTGCGCAAGATATCGAGGAAGCAAACTTCATTGTCCTAAGATCCATCTTCCATAATAGCCGTAATCATACCTATAACTCCTCCATTACCTCATTGACCCAAGGCCATAAGCTTCTCCCATAGCCGAAATATCTCCAAGAACAAAGCTCACATCTTGCGCAATATACCAAGGCAAAAGTGCATCCCACTCCATCTTCTTCTTCAAGCCAAAAGAGCCCAAGCTTCATAGAACATCACCTTGCTCAAGATACCAAAGAGAACCATAGCCGCAGGTTGCCATTGACTAGAAGAGAACCATAGCCGCAAGTTGCCATTGACGATCAGAGTGTTGGACTTGGATCCTAGCCTAGAAGGGGGGGATGAATAGGCTAATACAATATTCTCGCGCAACCCACGAGAAATCACACGCAGTTAAAAACACAAGCATGGTAAATAAAATACAATCACAGAATACGCAGCAGATTTACCCTTGTTCGGTCGCAGCAACGACCTACTCCAGCCCCCAAGCAAATACTAGCATTAATATGTTCCTTCTGTACACCTACAATGGGGTCCTAGCTCCAACTCCTCACCTAGTCTATACCACACTCAACAAAGTGCAGAACCATATCAACCTAGTAAATGCGTATCTTGACTGTAACAACATGTCAAGACCCTCTTGTCTAGTCCCAACCAGACAAGTCCCCAAATAACACAGTATTGGTTAAGTTTCCTCTACAGAGATCTACACACAATCACAAATATAACGGTAAAGTAAAGGGTCCAGAAATACTCAGTTTGTGATGGTGTATCGTCTCTGTCCTTCAACACGACGTCAGCTTCTGTCTGGCACAAACGGTGTCTCGATCTGACTCATGGATCTCAAGTTTTAGCCCTTTGAAGTTGAGTGTACAAAGTGGTCTGTGTGTAAAGCAATCCCAGTGCAAGACTATAATAACTCGTCTGTGCGCACAACAACCACTTAAAACTTAATTCGTTTGCATGGAATTTCTGTCCATGTCAGCACAAACCCATGCCACGCCTTCGACTCGGATTTGCGTGGGCTTCTTGATCTTCTTCGACTGCTCGACGGCGACGACCTCGTGGGCTTCGACTTCCCCGACTTCTGCAGCAACTTCTTCGACGATGGCTCTCCGGTGGCGACCCGAATTCGGCGGCCAGCTCTTCTCTACGGCGTATGACAGCTTGGCGGCAAGGTGGAGCTTCGACTGCAGTGGACTCTTCTGCAGCGGTAACTTCGACTGCGGGCTCTCGGCGTTGGCGCTTCAACTCCGACGGTGGCAAGAGATCAACGGCAGCATTGTGGTTCTCTTTGACGTGCGGCACTACGGTGATGAAGACTCGACAGCAGCGACGACATGATGATGGCTTCGTCGACAACAACGGATGGCAGCTAGAAGCTCGACAAAGATTTGTGCTCTTAAAGTTTTGCTCGGAGAGAATTTGAGAGGAACTCGACTTCGACGTCCGACTTAACACATACGACAGAGGGTTGAAGCTCGACTCCGGCGGTGCTCTTGGACAACAGCGGGGTCTTCTCTCGATGGCAAGCTCTCCTCGATGGCAGCAGCGAGAATCTCGGTGGAAAGATGATGATCACGGCAACCTTAGACTTTGGCAGCAAGATGAGCTCTCCGGCAGCTGCAGGCTTGAAGATGTAAGGCTGATCTGCGTGAGTTGTGATCTCCTCTTGATGATGCGTGAGTTATAGCTTTGAGGATCTCCTTCTTCTTGTTGATGATGCTTCCTCTTGGTTGATCCTAGATGGTGACTTGAGGAAGCTTGAGCAATGGGGCTTTTGGCTAAAGGAGGAAGAAGAAGATGTTTCCGACGTAGGCTTTCTGGCGTGAAGGGATGTGCCGCAAAGTGTTTTTCCTTGGGATTCAGATATGGTCGGCCCCCTTGGCTAGGTCTTGGGATGTTGGTTTATATAGGTAGGTGCTAGGTCATGCTTTTCAGCAAGAGAGTATTCCCATAGGGTTGCGGCAATGTAGGGTTCCTCTAGTGGATTTTTGGGAATCATGAGCAATGGCAATGGCTAGGATGCAATCCCATTGGAGATAGGAAAGTCTGATGGTTTGGTATTGAGGAGAATACTTTTAGAGATATGAATTGGTTTGGACTAATGATTTGAAGGAGATTTGAGCCAACCAATATTGGAATTTGAACTTGAGTGTTATTTGATTTCATCACAGAGAGGTATGAATCAATTCACCATCTTTTCCCCATCTTTGACCAATTCAATTCACCATTGCTCTGTGAATACAATCTCCACCTTCAGAATTTCTATATGTATAGCAACTTCTCCAACGCTATGGCTTATTCAACCTTTGAAGAACTACGACTTTGCCATTCCTGAGACACACTTAGCACACACGTTAATAGCTTCACGTTGGTTTGGTATCATCAAACTAGAGATCCTAGATCGTTGCGTCCAATAAAGAGACACATTGCCACAAGTTGCCATTGAAGAGTAGAGACCATAGCCGCAAATTGCAGCATCCAAACACCAAGAGGAGGCTGCTGAAACATCAAGGAAGGGTCTGCACGTCGAATGCTAGAGCAAACAAGGTGCTGCACATGCACTACCGGGGGGCTGCGCACGCACTGCAGGGTTCTACGCACGCATTGCAGGGTTCTGTCCACGCACTGCAGGGTTCAGTCCATGCACTGCAGGGTTCAGGCCATGCACTGTTGCTGTACCATCAAGATAAGGCCGCAATATTCAAAGAGGAGCCAAGCAAGAGCGACAACTTGAGTTGTAGACGATACATGGCATCTACATCTTGCCAGATGAGAGCTGGCCTGTGCTGATTGACAGAGACAACTACGCCTACATACTGAGATTCTCTAAACTTTTTTACTATTATTTGTGTGTAGTAGTAACGATCTCTGTAGGGAAAACTTTACCACTTTTGTGATCTTTTGGGACTTGTTTAGTAAGGGACTAGACAAGAGGGTCTTGACAAGTGGGACTTGTCAAGATAGAATATTTACTTGGTTGATAGTGTTTTACACTCGGGGAGTGTGGTACGTTCTAGGTGGGGGCTGGGAGCTCAGGACCTGTTGTAGTTGTACAAAAGGAACATATTAATGCTAGTATTTGCTTGGGGGCTGGAGTAGGTCGTGTGACGACCGAACCAGGGTATATCTGTGTGTATTCTGTGATTGCTTCATATTTACCATGCTTGTGATTATTAACTACGTGTGATTTTTCGTGGGTTGCACGAGAATTTTTTTATAAGCCCATTCACCCCCCCTCTAGGCTTAGATCCAGATCCAACAAGTGGTATCAGAGCCAGTTTATTAGGATCTAGCCTAGGATTGATTATGAACCCCATTGATAGTGCTTTTTCTGAGGGTTAGTCCATATCTCGTCCCCTAGATTTAATGGTGTAGATTATGCATATTGGAAAAGTAGAATGAGAATCTAACTTATATCTGTTGATTATAAAGCTTGACAAATTGTTGAAACAGGCTATAAGCCACCTGTCATTAAAGTTGAAGATGTTGATATGCTTAAACCTGATGATAAATGGGATGACAATGATTGGAGACTTTATGCACTTAATGCTAAAGCAACAAATGCGCTTATTTGTTCATTAGATAAATCTGAATTCAATCTCATCTCACATTGTCTAACTGCGTAGGAAATATGGCATACATTGGAGGTGACGCACGAGAGAACGTCACAGGTGAAGGAGTCTAGACTTGCACTTCTGAGCACAGAGTACGAGAGCTTTCACATGCAACCATTAGAGTCCATATCAGATATGTTTGCGAGGTTCACCAACATCGTTTACAAGTCTAGCTCGCTCGGTAAGCCATATTCTAGCCTTAAACAGGTGGGGAAATTATTAAGAGCACTGCCAAGCTCCTTCAGGCCTAAAGTCACCGTCATCTAAGAAGTGAAAGATCTATCACAAGTGAGGGTGGAGGACTTGATATGCAACCTAATGTCCCATGAGCTTAAGTTGCTGAACATTGAAGAAAGAGAGAAACCTGAACCAAAAGAAAAAGCTCCAAAACCACTAGCTCTTCAAGCTAGTGAGGATGACAGTGATGAGGAGGAGCATGCTCTTATGGTAAGAGGATTCAACATATATATCAAGACAAAGCAAGGAAGAGCTGAGATGTCGCAAAGGTTTAATCGCTCCTATAAATATAATCTGCTAGAAATGCTTCTGAACAAAATACTACTAATGATAAAGTTGAATGTTTTAAATGCAGGAGAAAGGGACATTATGCGAGGAATTGCCCACAAGAGACGGCTCAGGTTGCAAAAGATAAAGGAAAAGCCAAAGTGCTAACGTGGGACATAGACAACAAAGCTGAGGATGACGATGAGGAGATTATAGCCCACTCCTCCCTCTGCTTAATGGCAAAGAATGATGATGTAATATCTTATACTAAAGCAGAGCTCTTTAAGAAAATGCAAGAAGAAATTGATGAGCTAGATAATACTGTTGAATGCTTTAGAAATTCTTGCTTTAAATTGCAAAAAGAAAATTGCGACATGTTTGAAGAATCTAAAATTTTAAAAGAGTAACTTGTTGCATGCAAATCAACCATTGATTTGTTAAAAAGGGAAAAATCTAGCTCATCTGAAAAAGCTGCTTATGGTTCTTGTTCTTCCTTATTGAATAATATTAGCATGCTTAAGCAAGACTTAATTAATCTTGAAACTGAAAAGGGTTATATAATTAATGAGCTTAATGAAAAATTGTGCATGTTAAATAACGAGCTAAAAAGAAAAATGAATAAATTTAAAAAGAAGAAAGAGGAAAACAAGAAAGCTTTTATAAGTAAATGTACTTTGCTTGTGAATGAGAATGCATTGTTGAAATCCAAAGTCTCTAGTCTTGGATTGTCCATTAAGAAATTTTTCATAGTAAAATAATCTTTAGATATCATTCTTGGAAATCAATTATATGTCAATAATAGACGTGGACTTGGATTAGGTTTGAAATATGTCGAAAAGCCTAAATTGAAGAAAATTCACAATGTGCCTTCTATTGTTAAAAATATGCGTGCAAAGTGCTTTACTTGTGATAGCGTTGGTCACACATCCTATTATTGTAAGTTTAGGAACACAAACATAAAGTTCAAACACGTGTGTGTTCCTAAAACTTTGATGACTAACACTAGTGGACCTTGTTGGATTTCAAGGTCACACATGACACCTTTCATGTAAGTGAGATGGAGATTTGGCGACGAGGCAATGAATTGAAAGTCTCATTTTTAGCTCCTTAGTCAAATGGCGACGCGAAGGTATATTTATTGCCCTCTTTATATTCATTGCATACCTTCATAGATTTTTGTGTGTGCTTGATTTATTTCTTGTTTGTGTGCTTGTTTGTTGCATCTTAGTTTGTTTTAGTTCATTATAAAAGAAAAATAAAAAAACAAAATAAAAAAAATGTGTTTAATGAATACCTCTTTATGAATCAGCGTAAGTGGTATTATTGTATGACCATTCATATCCTTGTAGAAATCATTGTATTATTGTTATAGCTACATGCGCATGCTGAACTTTATTTAGTAGCCATGACATGTTTCATGAAATGAATAATTTGATTTCTACACCTACATGATCACTTTCACGAATATTAAACTTGCTGTACTTTTGGAGATTCTTTTATGAATATTGGAAAGAGCATGTATGATGATAATGTAACGACCCATATTTTTCAATACATTTAAATACGTATTTAACGTATTTTCATTTTTTAAAATTACTTTATAAAGGTTAGTCAGGAGTTTTTATATCAAAATGATTTCAAAAATTTCTTATAAAAATATTTTTAAAGCATCAAACAAGTTATATTGTATTTCAATAAGTTCAGATTTCATCGAATATCTCTAAACAATTTTGATAAAAATTCATTTTTAATTATTACTGTTTTGACTTAATGAATTAATTTTCTATACAACTATCAACAAAACGTTTTCAACCTACAGTGTCATCATATGATCATTTAGGGCTCCCCATTTTAATTTCATAATTTTCAGATATCATATCGAATTAAAACCCGTAAACCCGTTTTTAAACGTTTTTACCAAAAACTAGTATCTCCGTAGCTCAAACCCCGATTTGGATCTCGTATTCCCAATCCTCTCGACGATACGATCACGTGGGTATGTTTTCGTAATTTTTTAGAGTCGTATGTGAAAACGGGGTTGTATTCATCCGGTTTTACTAATTACTTTCACTAATGAATTTTCTCCCTTGCTAATCACTTTTACTAAGTTATATTTACCCTTAATTAATACCCTAGATCTACCCCTAACCACTACCCTAACTCCACCCCCATTACTCACCGTATGTTATGGGTGAGATCCAACCCCCAATTCATTACAACAACAACAAGAATAATAATAATTTTATTTTTACTAATTACTATCTCATAACCCTATATAATGAACCCATACCTCTTCGTTCTCAGCACACACCGAATACCAACTCTCTAGGCTTTCAACTCACACATGCATGATCTCTCTCACTCCCCCTTTCACTCTCTCTTGCTCATCCACAGCCGGCGAGCATCCACCACTCAGCCTGCTCCACCGCCGCCTGCAAATCCCCCACCGCCTCCCGCCGCTTCCCTCGAGCTCTGCAGACACCCAAGCCTGTGCCCTCAGCTCCCGTTCGAACCCACGGTGCCTCCACATCGCCACCGACGAGCCCACGAATAGGCGCCCACACTTCACCGCCTCTTCGACACCGCCACCCCACCCTCCGAGCGCCGACCCAGACCATCGTCTTGACTCCCCCTCCGTAGCCGAGAGCACAGCCCAAAGGCACCCTCGCTCAGCCTCTCTCAGCTCGACCTCACCATGCTCCGACGAGCAACCCCCGACGCCGCTTCTCGTCGACCGCCGCAACCCCCACTCCGCCACATTGACACACAGCCCCGCCCTGCCTCCGCCTCGTTCGCCCACGGCGCCGCCGCCCACGGCGACACGCACACACCCCCCTCAGAGCTTCGGTCGCCGCCCGTACCGTCAGGCCATAGCCTCCCTCCCTCTGCCCTCACTCCGCTGCCAGCACCGCCCCGACGTCACGTCGTCCGCTGAGAGCCTCCGCCTGAAGCCCCACCCCACCGTCGACGTCCGAGTGCAGCCCACACCCCACGCATGCAAGTTCGAACAAAGATTATAAAACCGTATTTTTCCATATTTATACGCGTATAAGCGTATTTCAATAATTATATAATATGGATTTTCTAAATGTAAAATTAATAGTAAATAATATAGAGACCAGAAAAATACAAGGCTAGCTCCAGAAAATCAGAAATGATGTTCTGGATCCAATGGCACTGGTTTCATCTCAATCAGACGCTTAGATTTTTTGCAATACATTTTAACCCTAAAACTTAAATACGTAAATTCCTTTTAAAAATCCGTAACTTCTAATTTTCACATACACTTGTTGGACGCAACGATCTAGGATCTCTTTGTTTGATGATGACAAACGTGTCGTGATATCTAATGTGTGTGCTAGTGTGTTTCAGGATTGGCGAAACAATATATTTTAACTTTTTGGCGGAATTGCTATTCGTATAGCATATTGGGAGAGAGGGTGTGTGTGTGCACAAAGCGATTTGACTTGGTCAACATGGAGGGAGATAGAATCAACTTGGGATTTGGTCAAATCAATTAGAGATTAATCTCGATTTCATATCCAATTTGAAATTCCTATCAAATCCCAAATTGATCAAATCATATCTCCTACTTATGGTGCAAAATGATAGAACCAAATCTCTAACTCCTATTCAAAATAGGATTCCCCGTAACCGCATCACCCTATCATCCCCTATAAAAACCCATCTTCTAGGGTTAAAGAAGCGCGCGGCAACCAAAAGTCTCCAAGAGCCCTAGCCGAAAAATCCCCAGAAGATCACATAGCCGAATTCTATTTGGGTGATCAAAATCATCCGACCATCATCAAAGAAAAGGGAAGGATCTCTCTCTCAAAAATTTCAATACTCTAGCCGCAACCTTTGACCATTGCAATTCTTCACACACACAAAAAAGGGGGCTGAAACTTTTTTTTTCACATCTCCTCATTAAAAATTTCACAGCAGCACCTTGAAAACAAAACCAATTAAAAAGGGCCGTTTTGATTCTTGTGCGGAGAGTTCCCATGCGTAATGTTTTTTGCTTTCTCAATCAAAACAATCTGAAGGGCACATTTATTCTCTCTCCATATATTTCAATTCACAGGCCATCAAAGAGAAGGGCACTTCTAAAAATTATCATTTGTTTGTTTGCCAAAAATCCATATGATCCGCATGAATGTCTGAGAGGGGCTCACGCACAAGGGCAATACAAGCTGTTCCTCTTTGTTTCTCAAAAAGAATCAAAGTTGCATCATCTGTAAAGGAGCTGAAAATTGTGTTAGGTGTGGAGCCGTGAGCTTTAGTCTTTGAGGAAACAAAGCAAACCCCCAAGAGCATCAAGAGGCCGAACTCTTCTTTACCCTCTCAATCAAATATTCCACTGTGAAAGTTTTTTTTTATAATCAACAGAGCCGGCCTATATGCAAAGCACCTACTTCATTCTTTTTTTTACAGCACCCACTTCATTTTTTTTGATACAACATCCACTTAACATTTATTTATTTCGGATTTAATTGTGTGCAGGATCTTCACCAAACTGGTTGTGCTGTCAATCAAACACAAAAAAATAAAGGTAATATTGTTTTTAAAACAAAGAATAGCAAAACTCATTAGTTGATTGTGTGCAGGCCATGCTTCAAAACAATTGCATGTGACTCCTTTTGAAAAGCCAACAAGCATGTCACAGTCATTCAAAGGAGCAAGCTGCCGAATTCTTTTGACCTGAAACTCCATGTGCATGCGGCCATTTGTTTGGGAAAGAAACTCACGCACAGGCTGCCGAAAATTTATTGAGAGCTGCTCTTCTTCACACGTGATTCTATAGAGCCAGCCGTCGGTGCATCGGGAGAAAAACGTCCATAGTGCTTACAAGCGAGGAGTTCAATTGCCGCAACTTGAGTTGCCGTTGCCGAGACATGTACATCCTGTCAGACTTGTTCTGACCAGTGCTGATTGACGAAGACATCGCCGCTACACGAACTGAGCCTCCTAAACTCTGTTCTTTATTATTTTGTGTAGCAATTGTGATAGATCTTCGTAGGTGAAACTTTACCCATTTTTCTGTGACTATTTTGGGGACTTGTCTGGTTGTGGCTAGACAAGTGGGACCCAGCTAGTTTGGGACTAGCTGGTAGAAAGCGTTACTAGAATTGATAGTGAGAGAAACACTGTGTGTGGGGTACTGAGAGCCTAGCGAGTGTAGAGACGTAGAGGGTGCTCTGAGCGTGCTCTAACTTGTGGTTTTGTACCTATTGCGCTATTCAATACTAGTATCTGCTTTGGGGGCTGGAGTAGGTCGTTGGGACGACCGAACCAGGGTAAATCTGCTGTGTACTCTGTGTCTGCTTTTTATTTACCATATTGCTGCTTTAACTGCGTGTGCTTATTCGTGGGTTGCATGAATTATTTTTATTAGCCTATTCACCCCCCCTCTAGGCTAGGACCCAGATCCAACAAGTGGTATCAGAGCGGGTTTTAGGATCTAGCCTAGTTTGACCATGGACCACATTGATAGTGCTTTTGCTGAGGATCAGTCTATTTCACGTCCACCTAGATTTAATGGAGTAGACTATGCTTATTGGAAAAATCGTATGAGAATCTACTTGATTTCTATTGATTATAAAGCTTGGCAAATTGTTGAAAAAGGCTATAAATCACCTGTTATTAAAATTGAAAATACTGAGATGCTTAAACCTGATGATAAATGGGATGATAATGATTGGAAGCTTTATTCTCTTAATGCTAAAGCTATGAATGCTCTCATTTGTGCATTAGATAAATCTGAATTCAATCGTATCTCACATTGTCTAACTGCGCAGGAAATATGGCATACTTTGGAGGTGACGCACGAGGGAACGTCACAGGTGAAGGAGTCTAGACTTGCACTTCTGAGCACGGAATACGAGGGATTTCGCATGCTATCATCAGAGACCATATCAGAAATGTTTGCGAGGTTCACCAACATTGTCTACAAGTCTAGTTCGCTCGGTAAGCCATACTCTAGCCTTGAGCAGGTGAGAAAGATATTAAGAGCACTGCCAAGCTCTTTCAGGCCTAAAGTTACTGCCATCCAAGAAGCGAAGGATCTATCGCAGATGAGGGTGGAGGACTTGATAGGTAATCTAATGTCCCACGAGCTTGAATTGCAAAACGTGGATAAAAGAGAGAAACCTGAGGAGAAGGAGAAAGCTACCAAAGCACTTGCTCTGAAAGCTGACGAAAGTGAAGATGATGATGATGACATAGCGCTAATGGTCAGAAACTTCAGAAAGTATGTCCAGACCAAGCAAGGAAGAACAGAAATGGCACCCAGGTTTAATCGCTCTAACTTTTTTCAGTCTTCTAAGCAGACTTATGATCAGAATGCTACTAATAGAATGACTTGTTTTAAATGCAAGAAAAGAGGACATCGAATGAGGGATTGCCCACATGAGACAGCTCAGGTAGCTAAAGAAAAGGGAAAATCCAAGGTGCTAACTTGGATATGGATAGCGAAGCTGAGAGTGAGGAGGAGGAACACGAAGCCCACTCATGCATGGCATTGATGGGAATACACGATGAGGTAATTTCTGGTAGTAAGACTGAACTCCTTACTCTTTGTAAAGAAATGCAAGATAAAATAGTAGAGCTTGAATCCACTATAGATGATTATCAAAATGAGAACTTTGAAATGCAACAATCTGAATATGAAATGTCTAAAGAGATTGAAAAACTCAAAATTGAAATTGTTGCTCGTGACTCTACTATTGACATTTTGAAAAAGGAAAAATCCAGTTTTAATGATGAAGCACCTTGTCTCTCTTGCCCTTCCTTGATGAATAATATTAGCATGCTTAAACTTGATTTGATTAAGCTCGAAACTGAAAAAGACTATGTGATTAGAGAGCTTAATGATAAATTCTGCATGTTGGATAATGATTTTAAAAGGAAAATGATTGAATTCGAAAAGAAGGAAGAGGAAAACAAGAGGACTTTTATAAGTAAATGCACATTGCTTGTGGAAGAAAAATAAACTGTTGAAATCCAAAGTCTCTAATCTTGAATTGGCCATTAAGAAATTCTCTATGGAAAAACAATCGTTGGATACTATTTTAGAGAATCAATTATATGGCAATAATAGAAGAGGACTTGGATTCGGTTTGAAAAACGTTGAAAATTCAAAATTCAAGAAATTCCACAATGCACCCTCTATTGCAAAGAAAAAATATGCAAAGTGCTTTACTTGTGATAGTGTAGGCCACACTTCATATTATTGTAAATTTAGGAACACAAATATCAAGTTTAAACAAGTGTGGGTTCCTAAAACTATATTGGCTAACACTAGTGGACCTTGTTGGATTCCAAGATCACACTTAACACCTTTCATGTAGGTGTGATGGAGTTTTGGCGAGGAGCGTTAAATTCAATGTCTCATTCTTTTAGCTCCTTCGTCAAAAAGCGACGAGAAGGTATAATTTTTATCACTCTTTGCATTTCATTGCATACCTTCATAGATTTATTTGTGTGCTTGATTTATTTTGATTTGTGTGCTTGCATGCATGATTTTTTAAATGCTTTTATTTCTGAAAAAAAAATGAAAAACCAAAAATGAAAAAAAAAGTTTGTGCTTATTGATTATCCTCTTATGAATCTCTTAAGTGGTATTGTATGAATGATCAATCTATCCCTTGTAGAAGTCAATTCATTATTGTTGTAGCTACATGAACATGATGTTATTCTTTTTAGTAGCCATGACATGTCTCATAAGTTTTAAACTTGACTTCTACACCTACATTTGCACTTTCACGATATTTGACTTTTTAGTACTTTTGGAGATTCTTTTGAAGAATAATGGAAAGTGAATGTAGTAATGATTAATTTCTGAATTTTCTAAGGGATATGAAGTGTTTAGCCATGAATTAAAATTGAGCAAAAAAAATTTGCAAATGAAAAAAAATATATGAAAATTGCTCCGTATGAAAAATGGATACACTTCATGGCTAATACACAACCCACGAGTATCCAACTTGTGCTAAATGGGTAATCATTAGCGTTGGTATATATAACTCGTCAAGCAATGCAACCCCACATTTAAAAGTCCTTTTAGGCTATGTTTTGGGGTTCGGTAACTTGAACTCATCTTTGATGAGGTGGGAAAATTCAATCCTCGCGATATTCATGAAAAATTGGAAAATGCAGGTTGATTTGGCTGATTTTCTAAAATTGAATCTCCTCATGTACTTTATTGTCTATATCACTACACTTACACAAAGGTGGGAAGTCGTGTTATGAAATTCTATGAGCTTGAATTGTCTATTCTTTGGAAAACTCATGCAAATTGCCCGCTACTTTTAATAATGGTTTATTTTTTGCTTGGAATATTTTTGTGACTTCATTAATCCACTTTTGGTGATTACAAAGGGGGAGAAAGAGAATGAAAGATTTGTGTGTTGTTTGTCGGTATTTTTTGTTGAAGGGGGAGCTTAAGAAAAATACTTTACTTGAATAAATGTTGAAGGGGGAGCTTGAGAGAAGGGGGAGCATGCTTTTATATCTCCTAATTGGTGTGCATGCTTTGTAATGTTTGAATGACTCATCCATACATCATATATCATTACACCCTTCAACACACTTCACACACCCATCTATTGCTCAAATCTTTTATGGGTTTGTCATCACCAAAAGGGGGAGATTGTTGGACGCAACGATCTAGGATCTCTTTGTTTGATGATGACAAACGTGTCGTGATATCTAATGTGTGTGCTAGTGTGTTTCAGGATTGGCGAAACAATATATTTTCACTTTTTGGCGGAATTGCTATTCGTATAGCATATTGGGAGAGAGGGTGTGTGTGTGCACAAAGCGATTTGACTTGGTCAACATGGAGGGAGATAGAATAAACTTGGGATTTGGTCAAATCAATTAGAGATTAATCTCGATTTCATATCCAATTTGAAATTCCTATCAAATCCCAAATTGATCAAATCATATCTCCTACTTATGGTGCAAAATGATAGAACCAAATCTCTAACTCCTATTCAAAATAGGATTCCCCGTAACCGCATCACCCTATCATCCCCTATAAAAACACATCTTCTTGGGTTGAAGAAGCGCGCGGCAACCAAAAGTCTCCAAGAGCCCTAGCCGAAAAATCCCCAGAAGATCACATAGCCGAATTCTATTTGGGTGATCAAAATCATCCGGCCATCATCAAAGAAAAGGGAAGGATCTCTCTCTCAAAAATTTCAATACTCTAGCCGCAACCTTTGACCATTGCAATTCTTCACACACACAAAAAAAAGGGGGCCGAAACTTTTTTTTTCCCATCTCCTCATTAAAAATTTCACAGCAGCACCTTGAAAACAAAACCAATTAAAAAGGGCCGTTTTGATTCTTGTGCGGAGAGTTCCCATGCGTAATGTTTTTGCTTTCTCAATCAAAACAATCTGAAGGGCACATTTATTCTCTCTCCATATATTTCAATTCACAGGCCATCAAAGAGGAGGGCACTTCTAAAAATTATCATTTGTTTGTTTGCCAAAAATCCATATGATCCGCATGAATGTCTGAGAGGGGCTCACGCATAAGGGCAATACAAGCTGTTCCTCTTTGTTTCTCAAAAAGAATCAAAGTTGCATCATCTGTAAGGGAGCCGAAAATTGTGTTAGGTGTGGAGCCGTGAGCTTTAGTCTTTGAGGAAACAAAGCAAACCCCCAAGAGCATCAATAGGCCGAACTCTTCTTTACCCTCTCAATCAAATATTCCACTGTGAAAGTTTTTTTTATAATCAACAGAGCTGGCCTATATGCAAAGCACCTACTTCATTCTTTTTTTTACAGCACCCACTTCATTTTTTTTGATACAGCATCCACTTAACATTTATTTATTTCGGATTTAATTGTGTGTAGGATCTTCACCAAACTGGTTGTGCTGTCAATCAAACACAAAAAAAAATAAAGGTAATATTGTTTTTAAAACAAAGAATATCAAAACTCATTAGTTGATTGTGTGCAGGCCATGCTTCAAAACAATTGCATGTGACTCCTTTTGAAAAGCCAACAAGCATGTCACAGTCATTCAAAGGAGCAAGCTGCCGAATTCTTTTGACCTGAAACTCCATGTGCATGCGGCCATTTGTTTGGGAAAGAAACTCACGCATAGGCTGCCGAAAATTTATTGAGAGCTGCTCTTCTTCACACGTGATTCTATAGAGCCAACCGTCGGTGCATCGAGAGAAAAACGTCCATAGTGCTTACAAGCGAGGAGTTAATTGCCGCAGCTTGAGTTGCCGTTGCCGAGACATGTACATCCTGTCAGACTTGTTCTGACCAGTGCTGATTGACGAAGACATCGCCGCTACACGAACTGAGCCTCCTAAACTCTGTTCTTTATTATTTTGTGTAGCAATTGTGATAGATCTTCGTAGGTGAAACTTTACCCATTTTTCTGTGACTATTTTGGGGACTTGTCTGGTTGGGGCTAGACAAGTGGGACCCAGCTAGTTTGGGACTAGCTGGTAGAAAGCGTTACTAGAATTGATAGTGAGAGAAAACACTGTGTGTGGGGTACTGAGAGCCTGGCGAGTGTAGAGACGTAGAGGGTGCTCTGAGCGTGCTCTAACTTGTGGTTTTGTACCTATTGCGCTATTCAATACTAGTATCTGCTTTGGGGGCTGGAGTAGGTCGTTGGGACGACCGAACCAGGGTAAATCTGATGTGTACTCTGTGTCTGCTTTTTATTTATCCTATTGCTGCTTTAACTGCGTGTGCTTATTCGTGGGTTGCACGAATTATTTTTATTAGCCTATTCACCCCCCTCTAGGCTAGGATCCAGATCCAACAACACTGATACATGAGAAAAATATATGTTGTAGTAATCTTCGAGACGGTCATTTTGTCTGTTCACTTGAACAATTCCGATATGTATTGCATCCAGAATAAATTGTTGAATAAATACATTACCTAATAAAAATTAGTTTTTAAAGTGATTTTGAGCTTCTGAAAATTATAAAAATTAACAGAGGCTTCTGAAAATATTTTCCTCTTGCAGTAAAATTATATTCTTTATTTTCATCCTATATAAAAATTTAGAATGTTTTCTGACA
The DNA here is from genome assembly GCA_030789695.1 of Scilla litardierei. Taxonomy (NCBI): domain Eukaryota; kingdom Viridiplantae; phylum Streptophyta; class Magnoliopsida; order Asparagales; family Asparagaceae; genus Scilla; species Scilla litardierei. Next base: position 153,441,275 of record CM061136.1, on the reverse strand, counting down.
CCGTTTCATCAGTTTTAAAAATCAGAACAATCAAATTAATTAGATAGAAATTAGTGTAGCCATTAACTAATAATTTCTTGTGTTTGCAGGTACCAATCCTCGTGCTCTAGCTCCAACCTCGTCTTACTACGACGATCTCAATTGCGTAAGTCACAATGAATTCTAACATTAGAAATTTAGCTAGTGTACTTAATGGAAATACCGCATGCTCGAAGCATGGAATCGGTAACTTAGTTGTTGGACTTCAAAACATTGCTCGAGATTGACATTCTCTGTTGAGGTTTCTACCTTGACTTTTCAACTAACGGAGCTCTTTGGAGGTCATTCATGCATTCGAACATCTTTACCTTTGGAACAAAAAATTGACATTCCGTACTGCAACAAAATGATTGAATGACATACTGTATTGTCATCATACTACTGGAACATCCTATTGAAATTGAATGCTTAAAAGTAGTTGGCACTGCACTGGGTTTTGGGGTAACTTATATTAGAGAAAGCGTGGGAGCGACCGCGAGCCATCTACACATTGCGTCGTACCGACCGTAAAAATGAAATGTACCGCCTAAAGTGAAATGAGATCCGCCCGGGTGAGCGTCCCCGTGGCAAGAGATGGGCTCAATGGGTGCACACTGTACTTTCCAATATAAGTCACGTAGTTTCTAGTTTTACTAGTGTCTGTTTGTCCTTTTTATTGTTACTACATCTACCTGGTTGTTCTACTATTGCCATCACATTGCTTGCTGGTTAAAATATTGTTGCTACCATATGCCATGCCACAGTTGTTGCTCTTGTACGTTACTTTTGCACTTACACTGTTGATTCGGAGTGAAAAGTGTATATTTATACCCCCTAACTACCCCATTTTGTGCTAAAGATTAGGCTTAAACGTGCTCTTTTTGGGTATATTTTCATTTCATGTCATTTTAAGAGCTTACTCTCATTCTTGGCACAAAATACGGATTTTATCGTCTTTATTGGCTTCCTGATATTTTTCATATGCTCCTGCTATTATTGTGATCATATCGCTATTTTTGGGAATTATTTGAGCATGTGAATAATTTATATGGATTATTGGAGGTCAATAGTGTTTTATAATAGCCATTATATTTATTTTCTCATCAAAAGGACTAATTTCTCCTTCTCCTATTTTTAGGTACTGCTGGGAGTCTTGGGGATTTTCCAGAATTTTTTGGGATTTTTCTGAGATTTCTAGTTATTTTTTGGAATTATTTGGAGGAGAAATAGGGGAGAAAAGCAGGAAAAAGTAAATTATTCGGGGCACCACGTGGCGCGATCTGGAGGCACCACGTGATGCCATCTGCGTCTTCAAATCCGCTGGCGGGCCGCTGGAATTTTTAAAACAAAAAATTTAAAAAAATAAGGTGCAATTTTGGCGGCCCGCTCTCAGCAGCGGGCCGCCGCTGCTTAGTTGATTTAAAAAAAATTTAACCAGCAGCACGTGCTGCGAGCCGGCTCGCCCTGCTATTAACGAGAAGCGACGGGGGGGGGCACGCGAGCAGCGCATACCCCCCATGATTGAGGCGGGCGCCCTTCAATTTCCGCGGGTCAGGCGCCCGTGCGCCCGACCCGCTAGCCCGCTTGATCTGTTATTTGGGCTTGATGCGAAAATTTAAGGGACAATTTGTTTTTTCGGGGTTTTTTTCGTTTCTCTTTGCTGTTTTTTAGGTTTTTGGGGTTTTCTTCTTCCCCAAGAGGCTTAGGCTAGGGGAGGAAGCCATTGGAGCTTGGTGGAGCTTGGAGGAGGTGCTAAAGTGGAAGGGAAGCTTCATTTGGAGAGATCTTGGGTGAAATCCTTCTTTTCCCCTTTTGTATTTTGCATCTCTCAATTTGTAATGAATTTGAGTTAATTTTGAATGAAAATTCAACTTTTGTTTCATGATGATTGAGTAGTGTAAATTGCTTGGGTTGTGATTCATTGTGATTGATAGTTAATCTTGGCACTAATTGCCTATTACTTATTAACTTGCTAATGTTGGGTTATTATTAGGGCACAATTTAATTAGCTATGACCCAAGTGGGCACTCTTTGAGAAGAGACCACGATCTTAATTTAATTAGTGCCATGATGATACATCCATCTCTATTGCTAATTGTGGTGTTCTTTAATGCTAAATTTTCCGATTGAGTGTCCTTAGCCGGATGATCAATTGAGTTATATGCGGTAATTAGAACTCGATTAACACCAATTTTAATGAACCCACAACCCATGCTCTCTCCCCTTGCTATTCTAAATCCTCATTTGGTTCTCTAACCCTACCCACTTAGGTTAGGAATTTAGATTCACAACAAGTTTTTTCCACACTTTTTCACTGTTAGCGAGGTGGTTGTAAAACACTTTATCTTTCTTTATCGATCAATTTTGTGAATATAGAACGTCTTGTCCCTGTGATCCGACCCGGTACTCACCGGTTATTTATTATTGCATTGAAACTCCTACGCTTGGGAGTGGAAGGCGTGCTCCTTGCGCGTCCTCCAGTTCAACCAATTGGCGCCGTTGCCGGGGACAACGGTTTCTATTATTAACATTTTTTGATTGATTTTGAAAGCTTTAGTGTGATACTTCTATCTCTTAGTATTGTGTCTTTCCATTTTATTTATTTTCCTCTTATTGAGTCTTTTGGTTGTTTATTCTCATTTTCTTGAGAAAATTTTTTTACAACAACATGGCATCTTCTTTAGATTTCTCCGAATTTGATTTGGAGGATATCCCACTTCCACCATATTTTCATGGCTCGGAGTGGGAGAACCCTCATTTACATATTAAAAATTTTGAAGAATGGATATTTTCATGTCTTGGTGGGAAAATTTATGATGATTGCATATACTTTAGATTTTTTCTCTCTACTTGCAAGATGATGCTAGATTGTGGTTTGATTCATTGTCTCTCGACTCACATTTTACTTGGTTGTCATTTCAGGCTGAATTCCTTTGAGTGTTTTTGCCTATTTTCTTGGAGCAGGTACATGGGCGGCAGGCCATGGAGCAGCATATAGCGAGCTTTACCCAGGCTGATGGAGAGGCCTACCATCAGGCTTGGCAGAGGTTCAGTGATTTGGTGTTCGTGTGCCCACTCCAGTGTTTCCACGAGGATCATCTCCTGTAGATATTTTATACAGGATTATCACCATCTGGGCGAGATTTCGTGCAGATGAGCTGTGTGGGAGAAATCTTTGATTATTCGACCGAGGATTCATGGTGTTACCTGAGGGACCTGGCATAGTATGAGGACACGGTCCAACAGGTCCAGGACCAGCCTGAGCAGCCAGCTGAGGGCTCATTCCAATGCGACCTTATGGAATACCAAGAGAAACCTGTGAAGAGGGTGCATTGGGGACAAGTAGAGGAATTTGAGCATATACATTTGGATGAGCCGGAGGAGATGGATGATGGAGTGCGTGTCAACCACGATGGTGACACGATGATTTTTCACTTTGAGGTTGAGGATGAAGCGGATGTGCATGATGGCCAAGAGCAGATTGAGGACATCATGGAGCCTGAGCCACAATCCACTTCAGAGTTAGCTTCACTGGTCGACGCAGTTGAGTACTTAGGGGGGGATGACTGAGATGAACTATTTCTGGGATGACGAGGATGATGCATGCTTGGATTTGCCCGAGACATGTCTACCTCCAGTCCTGTCACAGATGTCACTTCCCTCGCCTCAGGATGCGCACTTGCCAGTCATCGAGGAGGTTTGTCAGGAGCAGTTACCAATTGTGGGGAGTGCTGCAGAGATTATTGATGTTGATGTCGAGGAAGAGGATAGTGACGAGGATTGCGATATAGTATATATTGAGCCCGAGCTCCCTCTTACTCCTGTTTTCTCTCTGCAGCCACTTCCACCACCTCCTGAGGCAGAGTATCATGCCACACCTAGCGACATTTTTCACGGAAGTTCCCACCATCTCATGCCTTGCATTTCTGAATCCAAAGTTTCACTTCCATACACATTTGATTCAGATTATCGTCCATTGCATTTACATTCTTTTATTTGTTTTGACGACCCGTTTTGGAATGCTTTTGCAGGGCATGAGGACATGGCTTGGATTGATGCAGCTCGTCTCCCACATGACACATATTACCCAAAAGGGATGCTGGGAGAAGCATTGCTGGAATCCAAGGAGGCCGGTGGCAGAGGAGCAAAAGGATATGATCGAGCAGTTGCCACCACCGTTATACATTCGAGATCCGCCTTTCGCCACGGTGTGTTCTTTCCAATAGTGTAAATAAATAAATGTTTTATTTTAGTGCTTTCGTGTGCTTTTCTTTTCTTTTCTTTTCTAGGATCTTTTGTGAGATCTAATACTCTCCCAACATTGAGGGCAATGTTTATTTTAAGTTGGGGAGAGAGTGTTAGAATCTTTAGGATTGTTAGGATTTGATGTTAGCGTAAATTTTTTTTTGAGATACCTCCATTTCGCCATCACCCCATTGCTCTTTATTGCATATCGTATTTGTCCTCCTTGTCCCTACGCCATTAGCTTTATGTGTAGTCCCTACATACTTAATGCCATGCAATTTTTTCGGATTATTATTTTGGTATCAACTTCTTCGATGTTTGAGTGGCACGTTTTCAATTTTTTTCCATTTTGGAGTCATATGTTAATATGCCATGTATGAAACCATTCTATACGCCGTGATATCTCTTTGAAATAATTTGGGAATAGTTTGGTGTAAGTGATTGCATAATTTGGGATGAATGGCTTAGTTTTTAATTGGATTGGACGTGGCCATATGGTGCATGTTTTGTTTTCCTCTTAAGGAGTGGGTGGATGAGTTGATAATTCATGTTTGGAATGAGAAAGAGAGTTAATATAAGCGAATGGTTTTTCTAATCAAATCGAGTAGCCGATGTCCCACGAAACATTGGGGAGGACATCAAAGATGAGATTTAAGGGATCATTCCATCCCATTGCCTATATAGCGTTATCGCGTGTAGGCAAAAGGTGGCCGTGTTTGCATTTCATAGCGTTATCGCGTGAATGCAAAACATAAACATAAAAAAAAGAATAGAAAAAAGAAGGAAAAAGAAAAGAAAAAGAAAAAAATGAATGAAAAAATGGAAGAATAAGCAACATGAGTGATGCAATCTCATCTCCCATAACTTAGATGAATTTCTTTTGTTTTGGTCATTTTCATGAAAGTTGGAAACTTTGCCATTTGTGATATATCCCAAAGAATGCGATACGGTGCTTATTTCCTTAATTTTCTTGGAATTGGATTGAAGAGAATGTTATTTGTTGTTTACTTTCATACATTGTGTATATTGGCTTTGGAATCATTTGGAAATACCATTTGGAGTATGCCTTGAGGATATTTTGAGTTGGTGTATGTTTTTCAATTTAAACAGAATTTATCGCATATTTTGCTAGGGACTAGAAAAAAGCTAGTTGGGGGGTGTGATTCAGAGTGAAAAGTGTATATTTATACCCCATAACTATCCCCATTTTGTGCTAAAGATTAGGCTTAAACTTGCTCTTTTTGGGTATATTTTCATTTCATGTCATTTTAGGAGCTTACTCTCATTCTTGGCACAAAATACGGATTTTATCGTCTTTATTGGATTTCTGATATTTTTCATATGCTCCTGCTTTTATTGTGATCATATCACCATTTTTTGGGAATTATTTGAGCATGTGAATAATTTATATGGATTATTGGAGGTCAATAGTGTTTTATAATAGCCATTATATTTATTTTCTCATCAAACGGACTAATTTCTCCTTCTCCTATTTTTAGATACCCCTGGGAGTCTTGTGGATTTTTCAGAATTTTCTGGGATTTTTCTGAGATTTCTAGGTATTTTTTGGAATTATTTGGAGGAGAAATAGGGGAGAAAAGCAGGAAAAAGGAAATTATTCGGGGCGCCACGTGGCGTGATCCACGTGGCTCCATCTGCGCCTTCAAATCCGCTGGCGGGCCGCTGGAATTTTTAAAACAAAAAATTAAAAAAAAATAAGGCCCAACTTGGCGGCCCGCTCTCAGCAGCGGGCCGTCGCTGCTTAGTTGATTTTAAAAAAAATTTAAACAGCAGTGTGCGCTGCAAGCCAGCCCAGTGGCTGGCCCGCCCCACTATTAACGAGAAGGCGGGGGGGGGGGGGGGGCACGCGAGCAGCGCGTGCCCCCCATGATTGAGGCAGGCGCCCTTCAATTTCCGCAGGTCGGGCGCTCGTGCGCCCGACCCGCTAGCCCGCTTGATCTGTTATTTGGGCATGATGCGAAAATTTAAGGGACTATTTTTTTTTGGGGTTTTTGTTTCTCTTTGCTGTTTTTAGGGTTTTGGGGTTTTCTTCTTCCCCAAGAGGCTTGGGCTAGCGGAGGAGGCCATTGGAGCTTGGTGGAGCTTGGAGGAGGTGCTAAAGTGGAGGGAAAGCTTCATTTGGAGAGATCTTGAGTGAAATCCTTCTTTTCCCCTTTTGTATTTTGTATCTATCAATTTGTAATGAATTTGAGTTAATTTTGAATGAAAATTCAACCTTTTGTTTCATGATGATTGAGTAGTGTAAATTTCTTGGGTTGTGATTCATTGTGATTGGTAGTCAATCTTGGCACTAATTGCATATTGCTTATTATCTTGCTAATGTTGGGTTATTATTAGGACACAATTTAATTGGCTAAGACCCAAGTGGGCACTCTCTGAGAAGAGACCATGATCTTAATTTGATTAGTGCCATGATGATACATCCATCCCTATTGCTAATTGTGGTTTTCTTTAATGCTAAATTTTCTGATTGAGTGTCCTTAGCCGGATGATCAATTGAGTTATATGCGGTAATTAGAACTTGATTAACACCAATTTTAATGAACCCACAACCCATTCTCTCTCGCCTTGCTATCCTAAATCCCCATTTGGTTCTCTAACCCTACCCATTTAGGTTAGGAATTTAGATTCACCATACGTTTTTTCCACACTTTTCCACCGTTAGCGAGGTGGTTGTAAAACACTTTATCTTTCTTTATCGATCAATTTTATGAATATAGAACGACTTGTCCCTGTGATCCGACCCGGTACTCACCGGTTATTTATTATTGCATTGACATTCCTACGCTTGGGAGTGGAAGGCGTGCTCCTTGCACGTCCTCCGGTTCAACCAATAGTCACCTTTACTTTACGCATTACATGCACTTTACTTACCACACCTGAGTAGCCACCAGTACTTTACTTATCACTCTTACACACATTTCTGCTCGTACTTTACTTTTGCACTTGCATGATCATCTTTTGTTTACTATAACCTGTTCCATACTTGTGCACTACTCTTTTTCTATTATTAGAATTATTGTGACTTACCTGTGGTTCCATCTTCGTGGCACCGCAAATGCCACACAGGTTGACTTAGGCACTCCTGAGTTCGCAGAGCCGTAGCACGATCCTGGGACTGCCGACTTTTACATCTAGAGTGTATGTGTGATGTACTTTCGATGTATTTCCTTTCCGCTTTACTTTTCATGTATTTGGTGAGAGAGAGCTGTTTGTTGTTGTATTTTTAATTTGTGGACTGTAATAATGTACGCTGGCTTGAGTATTATTGTACGTCTCTGCATCGTAGCTATATTGATTTCACTGGTAATCTGCAGACCTGCGAATAAACCAAATAAGTAACGGGCCCCCGAGAGCGGGTCGTTACAGATAATAACTGAATAATCTAAGGGATATGATGTGTATTGCCATGAATAAAAATTGAGCAAAAAAGAATTGGTGTTTATGCTACAAAAATGAAAAAAAAGATATGAATATTGCTCCGTATGTAAAATGGATACAATTCATGGCAAGTACACTACCCACGAGTATCCAACATAAGCTTTATGGATAATCTTTAGCGTTGGTGTATTTTACTCATTAAGCAATGCCACCCAACATCTAAGAGTCCTTATAGGCTATGTTTTGGGGTTTGGTACCTTGAACTCATTTCTAATGAGGTGGGAAAAATCAATTCTAGGTGATATTCATGTTAAATGGAATATGTGGATTGGTTTTGGTTGATGTTCTTGATTGAATCTCCCTTTGTACTTCAATGTTTAATTATCACACTTACACAATGGTGTTGAAGTCTAAATTGCATTTTTCATTGAACTTGAATTGCATACTCTATGAAAAATGTCATGCAAGTGCTAGTTATAATTTATAATACTTTATTTTTGCATGTGATATTTGATTGCTTCATTAATACGCTTTTGATGATCACAAAGGGGGAGAAAAGTTGAAGAAATATTTGGTATTAAGATTTGGGATTATTTGCTGCGTGGCACTATACTTGGTATTATTTGTTGAGGGGGAGCACTAGAAATACATGTTCAAGGGGGAGCATGCTTATCACTATTGCTATATTGTTGTGCATGTTAGCAATGCTTGAATGTCTCGTTGTATACATCATATGCATTACATCCTTCATCACACTTCACACACATTTCTCATTGCTCAAATCTTTTATTGGTTTGCCATCATCAAAAGGGGGAGATTGTTGGAAGCAACGATCTAGGATCTCTAGTTTGATGATAACAAACGTATACGAACTATTAAACGTGTGTGCTAAGTGTGTTTCATGAATGACAAAGTAGTAAATCTACATTTGATGACTTAGTCAACTTGGTGTAGAAATTGCTATTCATATAGCAAATCGGATGATGGGAAAATTGCTATTCATATAGAAATTTGGAATTGGTCAAAGAGATGGTGACTATAGCTACAAATATTGGACCAAGTCAAATTGGAGAGGATCTTATTCAAATTAATTTTAAGATTGATTTATATCCCCATTGCCATTCAAATTATGAGTATCTTTTTCAAACCTCTCTTGATTGATTCAAATCAGTTAAAGATCCTAGCAAATCTCCTATCCTATTTGAACCCAAATCCTAATTCAATTAGTATTGCAATGAGATCAAATAGAATCCCTCCAAATCTCCAAATCCTATCTCCATTAGGATTTCTCCTTAGCTACAAATCTCCATACCCTCTCCTATATAAACCAAAGCCACCAAAGGGGATGAAAAAATGCGGCCAATATAAAACCCTAGTCCAAAAACTCACGGCTAAAGCAAGGGAGTATTGCGGCATACCGAAGGATGATTACAGCCACAACCACAGGAAACTTGCGCAAGTTGCTCCCGTAGGCACATCTCCACCTTGCGCAAGATATCAAGGAAGCAAACTTCATTGTCATAAGATCCATCTTCCCTAATAGCTGCAATCATACCTATAGCTCCTCCATTACCTCATTGACCCAAGGCCATAAGCTTCTCCCATAGCTGAAATATCTTCTAGAACGAAGCTCACATCTTGCGCAATATACCAAGGCAAAAGTGCATCCCACTCCATCATCTTCTCCAAACCAAAAGAGCCCAAGCTTCATAGAACATCATCTTGCTCAAGAAACCAAAGAGAACCATAGCCGCAAGTTGCCATTGACGAGAAGATAACCATAGCCGCAAGTTGCCATTGACGAGAAGAGACCCATTGCCACAAGTTTCCATTGAAGAGGAGAGACTATAGCCGCAAGTTGCAGCACCCAAACACCAAGAGGAGGCTACTAAAACATCAAGGAAGGGTCTGCACGTGGACTGCTAGAGCAAACAAGGGCCTGTGCATGTACTGCGGGGGGCTGTGCATGCACTGCGGGGGGCTGTGCATGCACTGCGGGGGGCTGTGCACGCACTGGGGGGTTCAGGCCATGCACTGCTACTGCACCATCAAGATAATGCCACAATATTCAAAGACGATCCAAGCGAGAGTGGCAACTTGAGTTGCAGACGAGACGAGACATCTATATCTTTTCAGACGAGATCTGACCCGTGCTGATTGACAGAGATGACTATACATACACACCGAGATTCTCTAAACTCTTTTACTATTATTTGTGTGTAGTAGTAACGATCTTTGTTGGGGAAACTTTACCACTTTTGTGATCTTTTGGGACTTGTTTAGTCTGGGACTAGACAAGAGGGTCTTGACAAGTGGGACTTGTCAAGATAGAGCATTTACTAGGTTGATAATGTTCTGCACTCGGGGAGTGTGGTACGTTCTAGGTGGGGGCAAAAAGCTCAGGACCTATTGTAGTTGTACAAAAGGAACATATTAATGCTAGTATTTGTTTGGGGACTGGAGTAGGTCGTGGGACGACCGAACCATGGTATGCGTATTCTGTGATTGCTTCATTTTACCCTGCTTGTGATTATTAACTGCATGTGATTTCTCGTGGGTTACCGAGAATTTTTTTATAAGCCTATTCACCCCTCCTCTAGGCTTAAATCCAGATCCAACACGGATGTCTAAGAATTATCGGTGTGGGGGCATCATCGGACATGTCCATTATAACGAAGTCACATGAAACCAAAATCTTCCCCACTTGCACCTGTATGTCTTCTATGATGCCTTGGGGATACTTAATAGATCTGTCGGTGAGCTGCAAGGATATATTGGTGGGCTTCGTTTCTCCCATCCCAAGCTTCTCGCTAATGGACAACGACATCAAGCTTACACTTGCTCCGAGGTCACACATCGCTCTCTTGATAGTCACATTTCCTATAGTGCATGGGATGGAGAAACTTACCGGATCTTCTAACTTTTCTACCATTTTCCTCTAAAGAATTGCACTACACTCCACCGATAGCATGACCTTCTCACTCCTGCCCTTCTTTGTGACAATATCCTTTAGGAGTTTGGCATATGATGGGATTTTAGAGATGGCATCGAGGAATAGGATGATGATATGCAACAAATTAAACATGTCAAAGAATTTCCCATACTTCTCATCAATCTTGGCCCTTGCCAACCTCGACGGATGAGGCACCTTGGAAATGTAGACTCTCACGGGCTCCTCCATGGTGTCCCTATCTCCCTTCATAGCTTCTTCATGTACCGGTGGTTCTTTCAATGATGGTGCTAGCTAATGTTCCCTCAACCTCAACGTCAATACGAGGGTCCACCTCATTTTAGCCTCCCTCTCCTCAACAACTGGCATTGTAGGGCCCTTAGTCTGCCTCTTGCTTAATAAGGTGACGGCGTTCACATGTCCTCAGGGGTTGGGCTCAGGTTGCCGCGTCAATTGACCCTGTGGCCTAGAAAGCTGCGCCACCTGCTGCGCCACCTGCTGCGCCACCTGCGCTACTTGTTTTTCCACCACCTTTTGACTTGAAGCTAATTGTTGCGTGGTGGTCACAAGCTGCTGAATAGAAGTTTGAAATGCTCATTCTTCTACCCCTTCTCCATTAGTATTTCTAAATTAGATTTAGCAGGGGAGGGGTGGCATATGATTGGGTGGTCTTTGATTAAAATTTTGAGGTGGTGCTTTAGGCGGTGCATGAAATTGTTGGGGATGATGTGTGTATGGTGGCTGAGGCTACAACCTTGGGTTCAAATAGGAAAATTTTAGATGGTTCTTCCACCCCTGCTTAAAAGCGTTGGAGTAGGGATTGTTAGACGGCCTTGCATTGTTTCCATACAGCACGTTCGCCTGCTCAATAGTCATCCCTGGTGGTGTTGCAAGAGTGGATATGCATTCAATGCTTGGATGTCCCTGCACACCACAAACTTCACATAAAGCTATCGTAGGATGATTAGTAGCACCGATTCCATACATAGATAACTGCTTATTTAAGACGTCTAGTTTTGAAGAAAGCATGGTGACAACATCGAGTTCAAACTTACCTCCCTTCTTAGAGGTTGCTCTATCATTGCTCCAATGGTAATTATTGGCGACCATGTCCTCCAACAACTTCTTCACTTCGATCGGAGTCTTACTCATAATTGCCCCATTAGCGACGGTGCCTAAGACATCTTCACCTCCCTTGAAAACCCGTTATAGAACATTTGAATGAGGATCCAATCTAGGACTCCATGATGCAGGCATTGCCTTTGGAGATCCTTAAATCTCTCACATGCTTTGTATAAGGATTCTTGATCTTGCTAGAAGAAGGAGGTGATTTCGTTCCTAATCTTCACGGTTTTTCATTGAGGAAAGAATTTTGTCAGAAAAGCACGCGATAAATCATCCCAAAAAGTAAAGGTATCGGGATCGTGGCTTCTCAGCCACTCCTTAGCCTTATCCCTTAGTGAAAAGGGGAATAATCTCAAGCGGATGGCATCATCAGAGACGTCCTTCGGCTTCAGCGTATCACACTTCTCCAGGAAAACGTTTAGATGCTCATTAGGGATCTTCATCAGTGATCCTCCATATGGATCCCGCTGAAAGAAGCTTATCAACGAAGGCATGAGATCAAAATTGTTGAGGTTTAGAGGTGGGTGAGTCATGCTCGACGTCGATCCATTGATGGGCATAGAGAAGTCCAAAACGGACTTAGCAGGTGGAGGAATTTCTTTGGCCATTGCTTCTTGTGCTAACCTTCACCTCCTCTCGGCGTTGCGCCTACGTGCTGTAGCCTCGATCTCAGGGTCTGGTGGAAGCAAATCCTCAGCACCATGTGATCTCATGTGCATGCTGATGAGTTTTTATTGTATATAGTTTTCCCCTCTTTTTCATGCACGTTTTACATCGTTTTATTCTCTATTCCTTCCCGTTTCCCCCGTTTCCGTCTCCTCTTTTGCTTTTGTGGTCTCTCATGTGCTTTGCAGGAAATATATGCCAATTTGGGGCCATATGGCGAGATTTTAGCACAAAGAGGTGAAAGGAGCGAAGTCGGAGGGTCAATTGGTGCAATGGAATGAGATTTTGTGAACAACAGGAACCCACGCGGTCGCGTCAGCATGTAGCTTGCGGCCGCGTCAATTTGCGTTGGAGAAGACATCTAAGCGGCTGTGTCGAAGACCACCAAACGGCCGCGTCAAAGAAGATGAAGATTGAAGAACAAAAGCCTATGCAGCCCGAGCAGATGAAAACGACGCGGCTGCGATTCTACAAAGACCAAAGTATATCGACGCGGTCGCGGCAAATATAACGCGGTAACGTAGCCATTTTTGATGCAGCCGCGTCTTTTATGACACGACCGCGTCGCTGAAGCCCCGCTTCCCCATTTTACGCAAGGGATCGACGCAACGACGTCATTTTCGACGTGACCTTAGACCGGTTTCCTGAGGCAGCTAAGGCAAAATCTGGGGTTTATTTTGGTCTTTTGGACGCGCGTATATAAGCGCTTCGTCTTCCTCCTGCGAGAGGATATCCTTTTTAGCATTTTTCTGTTACTTTCTAGGGCTTGGTGAAGTTTTATAAGGATTCTAAACTCTATTTCTTTGTTATTTTTATTGTTCTTATTGCTCATTAGTGTAATAGCTTAACTCTTCTCAATAGAATTTCTCTCTTTTTTGTTGCTACTGCCTTGTTTTATCATCTATTGCCTACTAAATCTGAATCCATGGCTTTTGATGCTTACCCATTGCTAGAAATCCTTTCTATTGCAATGAGTAGTGAGTAGTTTCCTTCTAGAGCAATGAGATGAACCCCATTTGGATTAGAGCTATGTGTTGGACTAATTGATTAATTTAATTGCTGGGCTAATTGAGATTAGGGGTACTTTGGGATGATTATTATCGTCATAGATCAACTCCCTCCCTTCGGGGCGATCGGATTGGCCGCCGGCGAGAGTCAGGACCAATTTGGGGATCCGATCCCTACGACGACCCATACTATCGGTGTGGCCAACGAGAATCGGACACCGATTAGAGCTCTCCTAATGTAGGTCTAATCCCCGAACGCCACGGTGGGAGGGAGGAAGATCGAGGATATTCGTCGAGCATAATGCGCACAACGTACACCGATGCATCGGAGATCACTGACATCGGTGTAGGTTGGGTTGGCATATCATTGCATCGCAACAGCAGGGGGTAAGACATGGCATAAGAGAATAACCTATCATGCATCACGACAGTGGGGGGATATGCGAATGCCCTTAGGTCACACTACCTCTCCCGAGTCCCAATGAGCCCGACAACCGGTTGATTACTAGTCTAACCCTAACTTTAGTCCAATGGCGGGGATTCCCCATGCCCTAGAGTTTTTATTCCTTGATTCACACTTTTTCCATTTTCACTGAATCACCGATTTTACTGCGTAGCTTTTACTTGAAGACTCAAAAACCGATACTCACAATCTGCCTCCCTGTGTTCGACCCGTTATCGACTACACACGACCCATGCGCTGCGGTATTTTTATTAGCATCGTCGTCTAGGCAACGATCAGCTTTTTGGCGCCGTTACCGGGGAGGCACGATTTGGTATTGGTTTTAGTCTTTATTGAGAGACTACATGTTTCTTTTTCTTTGTTTTTGTTGATATTTCCTTTTTCATCGATTCTTGGTGCTTTTAACGTTTCTTTTTGGTGTAGCCCTTTTTGCATGCACAGGAGGTCTCAGGGCATTGTGGATTTGCGTCTATTAGACCCGGAGATTGAAGCCACACAAGAAGACTTAACGCCGAAAGGAGGCTGAGACAAGCCCTCGAGACGATGGAGGAAATACTCAACCTCGAGAATGGTCCCCGACCACCACCCCCCACAACCACCACCGGCTAGGTCGCTCCTGGATTATTCAATACCTCACAATAGATCAACATCTAGCATCCAAAGGCCGGCGGTGGAGCCAAACAACTTCGAGCTTAAGCCATATTTGGTTGACTTCGTACAAAGGGACCAATTCTCAGGGTCCCCGATGGAAAACCCGAACGACCATTTCAATACCTTTTTGAAAAAGATGGACACGCTGAAGATAAATGGTGTCACCAATGATGTCATTAGGCTGAGATTATTCCCCTTCTCACTTAGGGATAAAGCCAAAGATTGGCTTAGGATTCACAGTCCCAACTCGTTCACTACATGAGACAGCTTATCTATTGCATTTCTAACGAAATATTTTCCTCCAGGAAAAACTGTTAAGTTGCGCAATGAGATCACCAATTTCAAGCAGTCGGAGCGAGAATCTCTATATGAAGCTTGGGAGAGGTTTAAGGACCTCCAAAGAATCTGCCCCCACCACGGCGTGCCAGACTGGTTGCTTATTCAAGCCTTGTACAACGGGTTAACGTCACCGGTGAGGATGTCTATCGATGCCGCCGCTAATGGCGCTATAATGAGCAAGGCCCCAGCTGAAGCAAAGAGACTGCTGGAAGCCATGGCGGAAAACAATGACTCCTGGAGCAATGAGAAAAGCACTTCCGCGAGGGGAGGTAAGTATGATGTTGATGAGGTATCACTACTTTCAGCAACGAGAACGTGCACGCCATCTTCCCATATTTTGAGGAAACCCAACTCACTGCTGCTAGCAACAAGTCCCGACGAAAGTGCATCCACAGAATAAATCCACCAAGAATGTTCCACCATCTCGAGCAAGACTTGACGAATTATTGGAATTCTTTAAGCCTTAATTGGAACTCCACCATACACTTGGGATTCTTCAATCTGGCATTCATGGGCCTGCAAGATCCCATCCTGGCTCCTTCTCCCTAGATTCCACATTAGGCTTTGGAGCCAGAAGACCAGCGTCATAAGATAAGGTACCGCACGCCTTAGGGGTTGAACCTCCTGGATCAAAGCAAAGATATTTTGTTTTTCTTCTCCCCTCTTCTTGCTCTTTCAAGAACGTGCTGGCCACGAAGTACATGGATGCGATATCGACTGCGGCCAGCAATGAGACCTGTGCAAGGAGAACAGGTGGTGGGTTGGCCCTCTATTATTTCTTTGACCTCAAGGAGCTTCCTGTTGCTGGATTCAGAGTGGGTATCATGCTTGCCCCATCTATTGTTTCCCGACCTATTCACGTATCCATTCCGAGCCATCTTGTCAATCAACTTCCGAGCGGTGTTCTGGTTAGCCTCTCCATCTAGCTTATATTGAAATTTTGCTTCGATCACGTAATCCATGGAAATGGAAAGAGCATGGTACAAATCCTTCAGAGTCCTGCAGCAGCCATGTCCGAATGCTCCCATCTTCTTGCTTACTATCAATATCAGCCCACAGATCACCGATACCACGTACACCAATATCAGATTTCTTGTTTCCCGGAGCAGCCGTGGCCGTAGCCTATGCTTTTACACGAAGTTGGACTCCAAAGTTTCTTCTGATGGAACGGCCAACCTGAGGTAGATGCATTCCTTCGAAAGCAGCAGCTTGATTTGCCATAAAATTGCCGATGTCTCCTGATTGATGGTAAATTTTGCATATTTAACCCGTCATTTAGCATTATTTTGTGCATCCCATGATGCGTATTTCGCTTCATAATGAGAGTAATAATAATTATTAGAAGATTATCTTGATATACAAACAAAACATTATTCTATTAAGTATTTCTGTCTTATAATATTTTTCATGTGTTGATCTCAATTTTATGATTCCAACGGCTATTTATTCATATTTTTCTGAGATCTGTGATAATTTGTATGTAGGTTTGAATGCAGAATATCATTTAAAAAGGCAAAAATATGCGAAAAATACAAAAATATGACATCTCGACCGTATGCTTCTCTGCTCAATCGACGCGCCACGTGGTGTCATTGCAACAGCATCCCGCTTTATCCAACGACACCAGCTGCGGGCGACATGGTCGTTTTTCTACCATTGGATGATGATCCAACGGCTTGGATTGACTCCACAAGGATCTCGGATCAGAGTGCAGAGTGGACGAGATTCGAGGATCCGCTTGACACGTGGCGAAGCATGGTGCGATCCCACATTTGATCAACGGCTATCATCTGCTACGCCGACGCGAAGCAGGTTTGGATCAATTTTGTGCGGATCCGCAACCTGTCAACTATATCATATATATCCACAGTACCATGCGGCGTATTGGGGGATTTTTCAACCGTATTTTGTGCCGTATTTTTAGGGGTTTTATGCGTATTTAGAGGCTTCCCTTGTGTATTCCTATATATCTTTTGGGGGCCTGGGATACATGGGCAAATTCACAATTTTGAAGGAGATTTGGGGTCCAAAAGGAGAGATTTGGTGATAAAATTCTCAACTTTTCTTTTGTATTTTGAGTATTTGCCTTATATTTTGAGCATTATATGATGTATTTGTCTATGAATATTGATTCTTTTCTTTCCATTCTTGGCTAAAACTCATGTGTGTTGGTTGTGATGTAGTTAGGGCTATGTTATCTCTGGTTTTAATGTCTTTACACCCTATTTTGCATGTTATATCGCGTATTTTATTAGTTTATTCAAGTATTATCGTTGTTGGTGTACTTGGATTGAAATGATCCTTGCGGGCATTGACGTGACCCTTGCAGGCACATAAGCTTAAATTCCTCATGAAACTAATAATATACTCGATTGCATACAACATTATTTCATGCTCATTATCGTTATATTTTCCGACGTTCTCATACCCTTACGGGGTGAAGTGTTGTGTTACTTAGGTTAAGCAATTATTTCTAATGTTTTAGATCTTGATTCACACACATACTGTGAGGACTCCGAGAGGATGATGTGCCGCGATGATACATTTATGTGTGCATACCCGGAGTACCCGAGAGGGTGATGATCCACGAGGCTCATCTATGAATCCTGATTGCGAACATTAATTATAAACCAATTGATTAACCTATTAAAAGACATTATTAACCATTCATTGTAAAACCCCTAACGAAATCACGACCAACACATCATTTCCACATTGGTACCCTAATATCGACTTCCCCGTAGTTATCTTAGGATTGTTTTTATTATTTAAAACCATAGTCACCATTAGTTCGCCTTAGAAAGGTGATTGTTTCTTATCGTTTAGTACTTTTTATGAACTGAAATTCGTGGTTTTGCAGGTCAGTTATCCCTTGGATACGATACATATACTAACCAGGATTATTACTTGTTCGATCTCCTACACTTGGGAGTAGCGCTCGCATATTTCGAGATTGGCGTCGTTGCCGGGGACAACAGTACTTGTGATCTACAATTTCAGTTTGTACATAGGAATATTCGATGAGATCCTTCCATCTTATAGCTTAGGACTTTTATTAGTTTTTTGTTTTTTGTTTCCAAAAAAATAAAAAAATATGGAGGTTTATGGCACAGACTATTGGTATGTTGCAGAGTACGCTATTTTGCACAAGCATAGAATAGAGAAGGCCAAGATCGTTGCCTTCAATCAGAGAGATTGTGAAACTTTCTATCAGGCCTGGAGGAGGTTCACAGATCAAGTACTGGCATATGCTCAGCATGGGTACACAAAGAAAGAGCTTATGGAGTCCTTTTCTTTGGACTACAACCAAAGCTACAGGAAATTTTGGGAGTCATGACGCCGACAAATGCTTATGAGTACATGTAATCCTTACAAGAGAATGACCAAATCATTAATAAGCCTTTAGAAAGTGAGCTAACAGAGCATTCTTGCGATGACACTGGAGCATGTCCTGATTAGGGAGAGCAAAGCGTAGACATATCATTGCAACCTTTGAAAGAGGAAATTTTATTGCTCATTCAGACACATGACGCTTAATCCCAAGAATTTCAGCAAAATTTCCTTACTCGGAGTCATCAAATTCAACAAATAATTGAAAATCTTACTTTGATGACTATTTGCTTAGAAGAAAGTAACCCTTTTGAAATTCAATTTCAAGTAAGTTAATATGGGTTCATCTTTTATTGCAGGCATACTAAGCGAGCCATGTCACATTGAAAGCACACATCAAATTATTAGCATAGAAGGAAATGTGTACAAAGAAGGAGAGGACGAGTAAGCAATTTTGGATGAACAGGAGAAGGAGACAACTAGTGACATGAATTTAGAGATTATCAATATGGAGCCCGAACCGTTCTTTACCCCAGTTTTCCCCCCCAAAATCATTCATTCCTCTCTCCCATGGCTGAGCATCATACCAAGAGTAGTGCAACCTTTTCAGGGAGTAGTCATAATATGCTCTATGTTATGTTACTTATTTTGATGACTATATTTGAAATTTGTTTATTGAGAAATTTTTTAGACTAAATTGAACTGACATAACTCATCTCTTACAGGACATTGGTAAATATTTTATAGAGATGCTGTGAGTTGTGTTGCGGTGGTCCAATCTAGCTAGTGGAGGAAGAATACTCATCGAAGAGCGCAAGGAGCAGATAGAACAACTTTATCCACCATTAAAGATCCATGATCCGCCATTTGATCACGATGTATTCTTTCCAGTAGTGTAAATTTTTAAACGCATTCTAAGATAGTCGTTTTGAATAAACTCGTACTCTTTTTGACATTGAGTACAATGTCCATCTTTAGTTGGGGGAGTATGAGATCTTAGGATTTTTTTTTAAATAAAAGAGAGAAAAGAGTCAATCACCATTTTCATCATTTAATACTCCTTCAAGCATCACATTATCAGATAATTATGCATTGATTCAATTATAAAAATTGTTTATGGCTTGAATTAATTATTCTTCCTTCATAGAATTAATCATTATTAAGCCTTTTATGAAAAATTTCAATTGCCATGATTAATATCTCGAAATAGTTTGAATTTATTTCATGCAAGTTATTGTGATGCATAAGTTTAAAGTGTACATGATTAATTGGATTAGTTTTCTACTTGAAGAAGAATTTGGCCATTATTCATGCTAATGTTTATGTCCGATGAATATGCATTGAATTGCTTCACAAAATGAAAAAAAAGAAGAAAAGAAAAAAAATGAGAAAAAGAATAAAATGCATCGTTCCCTTGAGTTCATTAAGTAGTCGAGTCTTCATAAACACGTGCATCATACATGATGATATGCTAGAAATAAGTTGTGCGTATAGTGGTCGATTCAAATGAATAATACCCACATGTAATTTGTTTGAAAGGAATAAAAAAATAAATTTTCCTTTTATTGCCACTTTTATTCCCCAAATGTTCTCGTTTATCCCCTTGTTTTCCCCCATATTATCCCTATTCCCCCCATATATTTCCATTTAACATTGGCCCATAATCCCCCTTTTCCTTTCTTTCTTTTCTTTTTGTGTTTTGGCATGCTGGCCGAAGCCCACAGACCGCTGCAGGCTTCAGCCCACATCAATTTTATTTTATTTTTTTGATATGCTTGTCTTCCGGACCGAAGACCGCAGACCGCTGCGGGCTTCGGCCCGTAGCTTTTTCCTCCTTTCTTTACTGGGCCGAGGCCCACAACTGAGCTGCGGGCTTCGGTCCGAGAGGAAAAAATAATTTTTATGTGTTTAGGCCAATGGCCCAATTAGGTTTGCGGGAGAGTGGTAGGGTTAATAACCGTTGCTCCCCGCGGTGGTTCACCACCGGCAGAGGGGGGCATTGGGGTGGCCACCGCGGGGCTTCATTGGGGGGGGTCGATGCTGCCTGCGGCGTAGGTGCCGACAGCTGTGGGGTGTTTGTGAGTTATTTTTTGTGAAGAAAAAACCTAGATGGGGTTTTGTTGCGCTGCATTCGGCGGCATGCCACCGCCGCAAGGGGAGTGGCGGTGCAAGGGGGTGAGGTGGTGGCCGTTTTTCCCTAGGATATGCGGCGAGGAGCCGCCGTCCTACTCAAAATTATTGTTTTTGTGTTCGATATAGGGAGATCTATATCATAGGCATCATGATCATGATAAAAGGAATTGCATCGTTTTTTATATTCCTCAAAGATCGAGAAAGACGAGCGCGAGGAGTTGGATGATGTACGTGCGCAATGGATCGAACTTCTCCTTCCTAGCTTTCGCAAGGAACGGGCCTTCAATCTCAGGGAGAACATGCTGATAATGTGTTGTGAATGTTGTGAATGTATCTCCTGAGGAGACCCCATGCCTTTATTTATAGGAGATGTGAGAGTTCATACATGGATATGATACACTATCTTTGAATAGATTACAATCTTATCCTCTTATCCTCTGACCAAGCAATCCAATTACAACATAAGTGATGTAATTATCACCCATGAAATTTTTGGGGTTAATATATAAACGTTGCCCACGGAAATTCAGTTTCTATGGGCATTATGTTGAAATAAAAAAAGTTAAAAACTATCACACTTGAAATTCCGTTTGTGTTATGAACTTAAACCACGGTTATTTCAAATTTCATGGGCCATATGCGATGCGGTGAAAAAATAATAATTTTAATCAACATCATTCATGAAATTTTTCGTGGACAAAAAATACCGAATATAATTAGATTTGCATGAGCGATGTTTAATTTTTCAAATAAAAAAAGAGGATTGCCTATGGGTATTTATTGGGCATATATCTGTGGGTGACATGACCACCCACATAAATGTAATTACCCAAGAAAACTTCATGGGCCATTAAGCCATCATATACTCTTTATATAAAGCTAATAAAGTAATAATTTCCTTTGCCCAACACTTCGTGTAATAGGAAAAGAGCTTCACATTTGCCCAGCCCTTTGTACTTGTGCCAAACTCATTATTCGTCGCTTTGGAAACATCATGAGAATCAAATATCATGAGAATCATGTAGATCAGGTGTCATCTTTTCTACATTATTCTGAAATATCATATTCGCACGCTCTTGTTATCTCTTCTAGCCACTTATGACTACTCGTAGACCATCAACAACCACTTTTTCAAAGCTTTGGACAAGTTATTGTTGAGATATTGAGTCACATCCCGCCCGTATAGTTTTGATGATGAGCAAACATATCATCTAATATCTATGAGTGCAGATATAAGAGCTTAAGTCAAATTAAAGAAGCACTAGTCAAAGCTAATGTAAGTTCAACAAGGCCAAGAACCAAATAGAGCAAGAGAAGGAGCTTGAAGTATCAAGAATGCATCATGAACTTCAATGTAATTGTTTATTTGTGATGTAATTTATTATTCCTTGTCTAGCACGTTAAAGTCTTAGTTGAAGCTCACACATACTTAGAACTCACAAAAAATGTTTTAAAAATATTTTCAAATCATTTTCTAAGTTTTTTAGAGGCGTGTCAATGTATCAGTAAACAAGGTGACTCATGTTTGTACTCTGGTCGACTTGTAAAACTTGCTACCTCTCTCTGGATTCTCCGATCCTGTAGGGAGTCGACTCCTGTTGATCAGGGAGCCGACTAGTGAGCTACTAGTCGACTAGTAACATGTTGGCAGCCTAAACGGTAAAATTTCTAGTCGTTTTTTCTACCAGTTGGAGGGGTATTTTGGTCAATCCGTTTGGCCTGATTTGTTGCCTATATATTTGGGTTTGGGGTTGTTCTGATTTATTGCAGATATATATGGGGTTGTTTAAATTTTATTGCATGATTTTAAGCTCAAAAAGTTTTCAAAAGAAACCCTCTTTCTCTTTACCCAAGTTTTCCAAAGAAATAATCGTTTGGCCAACTTCTTGATCTTCAAAGAGCTTCAAGTTTTCATCATCTTGGTATCAAGATTTCTTCTATAACCACTACATATCCACACGAGCTTCAAGCAAGGCTGTATGTAATTGTATCAACTTCATTGCAAGTGGAAAAATCCTTGAGATGGTAAGTTGTAAATTTTCTTGGAAAGAAGTGATGTACTATTTGTTAAATGATGGAACTAGCCAAGGGGGACTTGGGTGGTGGACTAAGGTACTAGGTACCTGTACCAGTGTATATCTTGTGTATGAGCTTGTTCTACTTTTATGTGTTGCAAATTATCTCTTGCCTGTGTTATCTCCGCTGCATACTCTTTAACAAGTTATAATTCTTATTGATTAAGTTTAAACTAGGTAACACTAATAATAGACCTAGGTAGAATTTTCTATAGGGCTTCGATTATTTCATACACACCATTCCCACACACTCCTCTCGTGTCTACTTGCCATCCACAGGGATCCCAACAGTTATCGTGTTCCATCTCCATAGCTTGGGCATATTTGTCTCCTATGAGAGCGTATAACTTGGCCATCCAGGGGAGCCGGAGCATGGACTTCTACCGGTATGATGACATTGTGCCAATCGCTAATCGCTAGGTTGTCTTCTATGGATTTCTAAATTGTTTCTTGGAGAATTTTGTTAGTTTATTCGGCTTGGACATTGGCATGAGCATAATATGGAGTTGAATGGAGGAGCTTACATATCCAATTCTGGGAAAACTCCTTGATTGCTTCTCATATCATCATATGAGGGCCACTGCATGATAAATTCTAATTGACTCCATCAAGCCTTATCCATGAGTGATATATGTTGTATGAACCTGATGACGGCCATTAGAATATATATCATTTTGACAACTTTGGGTATATTTACACATTTCGTCAAAAATAAGCGGCCACTAGAATGTGTAGCCTTTTGATGACTTTCGGTATAATTCTCATATAGCATCAATAGCCCAACATCTGCAAAGGCCAAGACTTGATGATGTAGTGTAAATCATCTATCGGCATATGTTCAATTTTGCAAAACACAAGTAAATATAAGCTACAGTTTTGACTCGACTCGACTGTCCCCCTTTCCTTGCATACCGTAACATATGACAATATACAGTTCTAAGGCCATTTTCCTTTAGCGGCAGCAACCAATTGTCGATGCTGCAGCCAGCATTTGGAATATGTATAATGCACATCGCATCAGCACAAACCAATATTTACAAAATTTCGAGGCAACTAAGCAATCAGCTTACAAACAAGCTCGGGTCATAGCTGTGGATTGTCGCGACGTTTGTAACTCAACCCCAGGCCATCGAATTTCAGAAGTACTTTCATTATCTAACACTGATTACAATCAACCCTCAGCCCGACCAGCCTTGCAACTACCAGATCAACACTCGATGTTTACTCGTTAAGGCATAGCTATGCCGGGTTTTTGCTGCCCAATGAAATGCTCATTTACCGATGCAGTTCCCAAATCAATATAAGTGCACAAGCAAGGATCCCGATGATTGGCGACCACAATTAAGCAATTGTTTGCATCGTTTTTCTTGATAGAAGAAATAGATATCAATAGCCCAGCCGGTCATTCAGAGAGGTCCGGCCATCACCAGTTTGCCCTGCAAGCTCATCACCAAAGCTATCAGAACAATATCATTTTTATTTAAATGAATGAAGGAAATCAAAACACACATAGTATGCCTTGCAGAAAACTTTACCTTCAGGCGGCACCCATGCCTCGTAATCTGGACCTCTATCCAGAAAATCAGGTTTTGAGGGTCCAAGTACTCGCTTGGGCTGGGAGGTTGCTTTTCCTGGGGCTGCAACACGACATTGCTGGCTTTCATTCTCTACATCTTCATCTAGTGCGATGTACCCACGCTTGTGCTTTAGAAGCAAAGCCACAGCATCAGCAGCTGTGGTTTCGGATTCAGCTGAAGATGAAGCTGACACTCTAGGGACTTTATCGACAGATTCATCGGGCTCTTCTATGGGCTTTCGTTTCCTAATAATGAGACCTGGAGCTGCATTCTCTAATTCGGCTGCATTATTCACAGAAGCAAGAACCTTTTTCCTATCTTTATAGTCCACAAAGCTGTCAGACTCTGCCACTTCTACAATGGCTTCTCGTACATGGTCATCTTCTAATTTCATGTCCTTTGCATCACCAAGCCATTGAGGCTTTGTTACTGTGTAGACAGTGGGTTTCTTTTCATTGTTTTCGCAGGCATCCTTAACTTGTCCAGAACTTGCCGGCTTCTCACCCTGCGCAGAACTTGATGTCTCCTGAACTGTAGAGCTTGAAATTGGCTTTTCATCTCTGAGAGGTTTCTTCTGCTTAGGTTGAGGTTGTTTCCGTAAGTCCAGAACCGGCTGATTTGGCTTTGGCATTTCAGCTTTTGTTTCTCTTTTCCGAGCAGCATCTCCTCGTGGATCCGCAATTTTAAGCAAATACGTTGTCCTGTCCAACTCCGTCTGAAGATCGGATAGTTCCTTCTCAATTTTTACTGTTTTGTCGACAACTGGCAAATGTGGACAATTTTTTCAGTCACAGTTCAGGTAATCATTTTACATGCAATAAAGAAAATTTTTAATTTGTGTATTTGTTTGCATACATATACACATCTCCATCCTTTCTCAAACGATGATTACTCAGTATGCGGGGAGTTCATGCAAGTATATGAAGCCATTTAATAATGCAAAATACAATAAGCCTTTTTAATTGTGAAATTAGGAGGTTACATATCTTGACAAACATAGGTGACATGCATTGTGAAAATGGACTGCTTATGAAATTACATTTCTTGACAAACATAGGTGGTGTATAAAGAGTACAGAAAGTGGGGAAACTCACCTAGTTGAGATGATAGGCCACTCATGTATGCATCAAGATCATCGCCACCTTCAGAGTTGCTCCCCACAGATACCAGTCTCTCTCTCTCCTTTAGAAGCAAGGACTTTTTCTCTTCCATTTCCTTGGTAATAGCCTCCTTTTTGTCAAGAAGGGTATCCGCTGTTTCAACTGATAGCTGCTCACCAGATTTTTGGGTAGAGTGTTTCTTCTTAGTCCGATCATAGAAGTCATCGTCCTCACTGAACCATGCCATATTTTGCTAAGTAAAATATATAGATAAAGTTGATATGTGGCTAGCTAAAATATAGAAAAAGAAAACATTAGTTGGAAGCAATATTAAGCATACAATTGCTTACAGGCATCCATGTCATGTTTACAGAGCATCTATACACAGGCGCAGAACAGAAACTAGATAGCTTCAGGTAAAGAATCCCTGATCACATCATCATTAGTTGCCATGAATGCATGAACCCAAAACGCATCAGCATCCAGAATGATGAAAGCATGGGATGACTAAATTGTGAGCATATGTAAGCTGTTAGTGATGTTCATGGTTGTAGCAAGTGTATTGTTTATCAAGCCAATTTAATAATCCACACATGGTGGAAAGGCCTCCAGTGCAAACATGTTTAGTGGGGAAGGCAGAGTAAATGGGGGTACAAATTACAAAAAGTCTCATAAACTGCAATGAACTTTACCACATGCACAAGAAAAACAATTTTGATAGTGTTAGTTACCACCACAAACTTATCTCTAACTTCGTGGAAAATCACCTCTTGTTAACCAGCTATCCAGAAATTTGTCGCTATGGGTGTGAAAGTATATCCAAATCCGCTCTGTATCCACATGGATTTAAGTGGATTCGGATATGGGTATATATGATTCGTATATGAATTAGATAATTAAAAAGATATCCGCTAAAAACAGAGTGGATTTCAGATAGTATAGCATTTACTGTTAATTATCCGCTCTGCATGTATGTGTGCAATAATGGAATTATAAATTTCTTGTTGTTTTTTTTTCAAGTTTATTATTTGAGAGTGATGTACATATACTAAAACCTCAACAAATCAAGACTCAAGTGACCCTAACCTATTTGATTCTCGTTCGAATCATTGCAAAAAGTTTATGATTGAAATAGTTGAATTTGGACAATCCAATCGAAAATTAAATAGGCTTAAGTTCCCTGGATTTTTTATGTGTTGTGATTTTGGCACGTGTAGGTCACTCCCACAATCAAAACTAAAAAAATTCAAAGATCCTACGGAAATGCACTATAACATAGAAAATTCCTTGTGTTGATAACATATATCCATTATCACACACACACACACACATTTATTGACAGGTAAGTGATAGTCTTTATTAATATCTGAAATAAATACATATATACAAGCTAGAATACACCAGAGGGATGGTAGGAGGAGCGGGGATAGGGCACAAGCGCCGTCACCCTTTATAACCTACATTCCTTCCAATAAGTACCTAGCGAACAAAACAAAAGCTAGTCATATATACATATTATCCATTATCAACGAAACCCCAATTAGAGAAAGGGGTTATCAGCTAACAAAAAGTCTCTTTCAACATTACGAAGAATGATGCGGACATCTGACGCTATATCGTCAAATAGAGCAACTTTTCCTATTACTATGCCATCGAAAATCCTCGTGTTGCACTGCTTCCATATGTGCCAGACCATAGAAGCCAGCACGGTTTTCGCCAGAACCCCAACACAATCTGATTTTTTGTAAAGAGAGAATCAAGTCGCCGACTCCCTCAAGAGAAGATGGCCCAACCCCCGAATACCCCAACTTGAGAAGGCTTCTGGCAAGGATGTATCTACTATAGTCACACTCAAAGAATAGATGTTGGGAACTTTCGGCAGCAGTAGAATTACAGAGAACGCAACTTCCAACAACCGTGACCCCCCACTTAGAAAGCAGGTCCATTGTAGGCAACTTTTTGCGAAATGCCCTCAACAATGTTAAAGCCATCTTAGGCACCTGCTTATCATGCCAAATCACTGTGGCGTAAATAAATAGAGGCCATGTAACTCGCGACCCCTCCCAGGCATCACGAAGGGTGAATCTCGACCCGGAGATCCAGCTCCAACTATCAGCGCCTGGAACAAGATTGATTCCCTGGAGAATTGGTAGCATGCCGCTAATGTCTGGAGATGAAGTCCAATTTCCATTAGCCCAATAATCACTTACAAGAGCATTTTCAGACCCGGGGAGTCATAATGTTGATATAGAGGGCCAGTAGGGTGCCAGTTGTCAAACCAAAACACCGTAGTAGAACCATCTTTGACCAATCGTTCGATAAGTTTTTGAGAAATGGGACGATGCCTAAGCATGAATTTCCACGTACCTGATTGAGTTGGTCTAGATATAGCAGAATAAAATCCAGAGCCAGGTCCATGATTTTTCCGCATGAATTTAGTCCATAACCCATTAGAAGCAAGGTATCGCCATATCAAACGAACACCAGAGGCTGACTTTAAATCTTTTAGCATTCTCAGACCAACCCCGCCCTCTTTCTTTGGGACACAGAGATCCTTCCAGGCCCAAGAGTGTAATTTCCCCCAGATAAACCTCTTGCAAGCCGAATTAATTGCACGAATAGTGATTGGAAGGCAATATGCTTGCATCCAGAATCCAACCATGCCGTAAATCACTGAACATACTAACTCGATCCTTCCAGATATAGACAGTAAGGAGGAAGACCACCCATGAAGTCTTTTTTTGCATTTGTCTATCAAACGCCCGAACATAGAAGCTTTAGGGTATTTAGAGGATAGCGGTACGCCCAAGTAGGTAGTGAGGGAAGAAACCAATTTGATTCCAAGAATATCAGCCAAGCTCCTAGGATTGCGCGTGCCCTTGCAGAAAATATCAGAACTCTTGTCAAGATTGACCTGGCGTCCAGAGTAAAGATTGAAAGTGTTAAGAAGTTCCTTGAGTCTCTCAAAGGACAAAGAATTAGCTCGACAAAACACTAAAAGGTCGTCAGCAAACAAAAGGTGGGAGATAGACCCGGATCGCCTCATCAGTTGAATAGACTGCAGAGATTTAGCTCGTGCCATAAGCAGAGAAAAAGCTTCTATAACTAGCACAAACAGGTAGAGAGAAAGGGGGTCACCTTGGCGTAAACCCCGATTAGACATGAAATACCCCTCAGATGATCCATCAATTAAAACTGAGAAAGACGGGATAGCAATGCATTCTACAATCCAATTAATAATCTGTTCTTGAACCCCATTTGATGAAGCATGTAGGTGACACATTTCCTATTCACGCTATCAAATGCCTTGCGAATATCGAATTTAATGCAAGCCCTAGACCCCATAGGGTTGCTGAAATCACGGATTTGTTCATGGGCAATGAACGTACATTCAGCAAGCAAACTGTCTTTTAAGAATGCAGCTTGATTAGGAGAGATTAACTCACTGAAAGCCATCTTCAACCTGTTGCAGAGAACCTTGCTTATAATTTTGTAGATAACATTACAGCACGCACTCGGCCTGTAATCCCCTAATCCAGTTGCCTTGGTGTTTTTAGGAACAAGAGTTAAAAATGTATAATTAATCTGGTGCAGCATACTACCGGATCTAAAAAAGAGGAGACAGCAGCAATGACGTCCTCTCCGATAATACCCCAACAATTCTGGAAGAAGAAGGCATTGAACACGTCAGGCCCTGGGGCTTTATCTTTTCCCATTTGGAAAGTAGCCTTATTAATCTCTTTCGGAGAAATATTACGATCCATCCAAATTGATGCCTCAGAAGTCGGTTTTCGCTTAGGAGCAAGCCTTGAAAATTCATTCATATAATTACTTTGATTATACATGGCCTTGAAGAAGAGGGGGGCCTCAGCCCTAAGAACAGTAGCACTAGAATTCATAACTCCTTTAGGGGAGACAAGATGGATTAGGCTATTGTAACATTGTCGGGTTTTCATAGCAGTATAAAAGAACTTCGAATTCCTATCTCCCAATGTTAGCCAATTCTGATGACTTTTCTGACGTAAATCAGCTTCCTCCACATCCAAAGCATGAGCGAGCTTGAAAGAAGCAAGCTTCTCCAATATTTGAGTATTCAGATCTGTACTCAAGCTAGGGTCAAGTTGTAGAGCCTCCAGCCTCCTCCTACACAAACTGACATCGAGGCCATCTCTATGAACTGCCGACCATCTTTTAAGCTCGAGTTTCAGGAATTTCAACTTTTCGCCAAACCTCTTCATAGGCGAGCCCTCAATATTGCACAAACCCTGGGCTGAAGCTAGACGATCATTGGCGCATGATCGCTTGTGCCTGCATCTGAATATTCACATTAGGAATGGGAAAGAATATGTAACCAGCGAACATTGCACAATGTACGATCGAGCCGGGCTGTAATGCGAGAAGACCTAGTGCGGTTATTGTTCCAGCTAAGACAACAACCCCGACTTTTCAGCTCAGTAAGCTCGCAGTTCCCAATAGCACAATTGAAAGCATCCATGGCTGATGAATCAACAAGCCGACCCCTAAGCTTCTCGTCGGAGTTACGCACACAGTTGAAATCGCCACCAACTAACCAAGGCAACGACTGAAGCGTTATAGAATCAGCAACAAGATTATCCCAAAGAGGTAATCTGGAGTTGGAAGTATTAAACCCATAAACAGCTGTAAGGGCCATGATAAAACCCCCAGAATTGGTGAAGGAGCATGAAATGTGATGTTCAAAAACTGAGACAATCCCACAGCTCCAGCAAGTACCATTGTAAAAGATGACAATTCTACCACCTTTACAAATAGTCATGTTATCCATACTAAGCCAGTCTCCTCCAAAGCACTTAGAAATTCTGGACTCATTGTTGGATTCGACCTTTGTTTCAAACAAGCAAACAATAGTCGGTCCGATTTTACGCAATCTCAACTTTAGATCAGCTCGACAAGTAGGGTTGTTAAGACCCCTAATATTCCAAAAATAAATGGACATTAAATAGAGTGGTTGGGGGGACAAACACTGAGTTACCTGCAATCCGAGTGCTTCGCCTGGTAGACTTAGGAGAGCTAGGAACAACAAATATTCCCTTGTGTTTAGTCACCGAGGATTTGAGCACCAAATGCTCATCCGACCATTCTGGCACTGGAATGGTCCATACTGATGGCAGATCTTGATCAGGGTCTTGCTGAGAAGGGGTAGAAATGTGACCCGTTGGAAGAGAAGACCCAAGGCCAGCGGTACTGTGACCCGTTGGGTTACCCACTGCTATCTTCTCAATAGGTATAGTAGCAGACAAAATGATGTTGCCATTCTCCTTAGAGAGCATAGAAGAGTTTGTAAAATTTTTGCTGGTACTGGGAACCACCATATGCTGGATTTCATGCACATGAACAGGATTGAATACCACTGCCTCCTTAACAAATCCGGATGCAAAAGCAATTTCAGAAGGCTTTGAAACCTCCTCCGAGATTAGGATGCCATCTGACCTCAGCGAAGCAGCAATGCCATTTAGTTCCTGGCCCATACTAACCTCAGTCTCAGGAGGCATTTCTCCAATTAATTCTCCCTCTTCCGATACCTCTGAAACCTCAGATTCATGGCCCGAATTGTTGCAATTCTCCAATCCCACGCCAGATGATGTAGCCACATTAGGCGCTGTGACCACAGAGATGGGGTTAGAAGCCTCTCTTTGGATTGAATCGGCCTCGTTATAATTCTTCTTGATCAAGCACTGAGCCTCCATGTACCCAAAACTGGAGCAAGCAGTGCAGCGGGGTGGCTCGCCCTAATACTTAACAGCTACCAAAAATGTTGATGCATCCTCCAATTCAACAAGTACACTTCTAGCCAAGGGTTTATTTGCTTCAACCTCAACCAAACATCTTGCATACATAATTCTACTCAAATTAGCCGTTGCACGGTCGAGACAAATCGGTGTTCCAACTCCACTCGCTACCATATTCAAGATATCCTTAGTCCACATGTGGAGGGGATGGTTGTGGATTTGAATCCAAACCGGGACCGCTGTGAGAAAATCACGATCGTGCTTAACTAAAGGGCTCCATCACTGAAGAACAACTAGACGTCCATCAAACAGCCAAGGGCCCCCATGTAGGATAGCTTTGCAATCTTCTTTTTTTTTCAAACCGGAAGTAGAAAAATCCATTTTCTTTGCTGAAAATCTGTAGCCCTCCATGTAGCTTCCAAAGCCTATCAGTTCATGCCTTGATCTGACCATAGTATGGGATATCCCCCAATACATAACCCACCAGCGAGTTCTTCCATCTACATACTCCCACCTCCAAATGGGAATTCGAAACCCTCACCTTTGCAATTCCGTCCTCCTCCCCCACCGGCGGAATAAGTGACATCACTAAGGGGTCATCATATTTACGCCTCAAGGAACAAACGTCGAGCCATGACTTCTTCCCCCCTCAGGATTGATCCGAATAGTAGCAGCAGGCCTAATAGGAGTTTTATCAACCACCTGATGGCCAAAGCTGGAAACAGCAGGAGGTCGGGAGATGCCTCCTACATGTCGATCTTTGCTGAGTCCCGAAGCTTTGCTGATGCCACCTACCCCACGATTAGCAGGAGTTTTGTTGTGCCCAGAAGCCCCTACAGGAGGGCGTCCCCCCCCTTCTTTCCCAACTGGAAAAATCCCAAGATTGAAAATGAGACTTGGCCGCCCTCCTCTTCACATACTCCACAGTTCTCGAACCCTCCTCAACGTGAGACTCATTGATCACCTCTTTACCTTTGACAGATCTTGAATTGGCCAGGTGCCCACTTGAATCCCCTGCCAATTTTGAGCCGCCGACACCACCTCCAGGATTGCCCCTATAGGCTCACTCCACGAATGTCGGAAACCATGTTTAATATATATATATATCACCTTATGTGCATATATCTCTCAAATATATATATAGTAGTTTTTAGGGTGCGAAAACGTTTTTTTTTTGAAATTTTTTTAATTTTTTTAAGTTTAATCCATACAATTATATACCACAGGGAAAATACTGGGTGAACCCTTAGGGGGATTTGAGCACACATCCATCCGTTACAAATTTAACGGTTTTAGAACATGCGAATTTGTTGTAATGCCTTGATCAAAGGCCAAATGACATTATTTTTCAACGATTATTTTTTGAGTGGTGTATAATAAAATGAAATGAAGGTGGAAAAAAATTTGGAAAAAAATTTCAAAAAAATTAAAAACATTTTCACACCGTGCGAAATTTTCTCATTAAATTTACATATACATATATACATGTATACATGTATATATATACATCTATATTACATTTGAGCACTTTTTGAACTGCCTTGCTGACTAGGACAAGCTGATGTCATGCTGATGTATAAAGAGATTGATAGAAGAAAGACTATGATTTAATCTTGGTAAAAGAAGGGTTGGATGAGTGTTTGGGAAAACTAAAAACCCACAGCACATGGATCACTGATGTGGCTAGATTCAATGAGATCTAATCACATGGATTGATGACATGACAGAAATCTCATACATTCACTCTAACATAATTAATACAGCTAGATCTCATCCAAAAATTTGAATCCCCACCTATTCCCAAGAAAAGAAACTTTAACACCTCTCACTCACATTAACTCTCCCTTATCAAAACCAATCTCTCTCTCTCACCCCTCTCCACATAATTAATTATGGGAAAGAATTACTTATGTAGAATGAGTTAATTACATGGAATTAATTAATTATGCACCCGCGCCGAAGGCGCCTGCTAAATTTTTGTTCTTTTAAATTGTGAAGTGGAATATTATATGTCCCAAAATTTTGGAGGGGGAAATAATTTTTGGGGAAACCAAGATTTTAAATGAACCGTGCCCGAGAGCACGGGTTATGACTATCTATATCACATTTGAGGACTTTTTTGAATTGCCTTACTGACTAGGACAAGCTGATGTCATGCTGATGTATAAAGAGATTGATAGAAGAATGGCTAGAATTTAATCATGGTAAAAGAAGGGTTGAGATGAGTGTTTGGGAAAACCAAAAAACCTCAGCACATGGATCGCTGACGTGGCTAGATTCAAATTAGATCTGATCACATGGATTGATGACGTGGCAGAAGTTCCATCCATTCAATCTAACATAAATTAACACAGCTGGATCCCACCCAAAAATTTGAATCCCCGCATGTTTCCAAGAAAAGAAATATAGTTAACTATTTGTGGAATTACTTATGGAAAAGAATTAAGTATGTGGAATGAGTTAATTACGTGAAATTAATTAATTATGCGCCCGCTAAATTTTTGTTCTTTTAAATATGAAGCGGAATATTATATCCCAAAATTTTGGAGGTAAAATAATTTTTGGGGAACACAGATTTTAAATGAACCGTGTCTAAGGGCACGTGTTATGACTAGTGTGTATATATATATCATGCATGTTCGGGATGCCCTTTTGTCTTAAGGTTGTTGTGTCTTGTTTTTGCGAGCTCTTGTGTTCAATGTGGTTGGTTGTTCATTGTTGGTGTACGGTACTCTTTTGCTTGTGGCACATATGCCCCCGGTTTTTCGTATGGTGTATGGCCTTTATTTCTGATGTACTTGTGTTTGAGTTCTTTAAGCCTTTTAGTAGTTTGAGTCTTTTGTTATTTGTGTTTGAGTTCTTTAAGCCTTCTAGTAGTTTGAGTCTTTTGCTTATTTTGAGTGTTTTAGTTATTTTAGAAGTTCTAGTCCTATTGGATTTTTGAGAGTCAAGTTGTAAAGGCCACAAATTTATTTGTTTTTAGTGAGAATATCAATGAATAGAAATTTTAGTGTAAACTTCCAGTTTCTTCACAAAATTAAACCTTTTGCATTAGTGTGCGTGAGTGGGCTTGGTTGCCTGGACAAGGGTCTGAAAAATCTACACGTACAAGGTGTGTGAGTCGGTAATAGTCAGATTTTCAGGGTGTGACATCCGAAAAAGTTATCAATGTTCGAGTGTTCTCCAAATACCCACCACCACCATTCCCTTCCGTCATGCGTCAAATTGGCATCAGAGCTAAAATCTGATTTGTATTCCTTTCTTCTTCCTCCATCAATAAAATCTTTTAGTAGATTTTAGAAATAAAATAATAAATAACTTTTTGGTTAGATAAAAGACAGATCAAAAAATCAAATGAGAAAAAAACAAAGTTTTGAAAAGAAAAAACAGATTGAAGAAAAGAAAAACACAAAAATCTTCAGAAATAAACCAAGAGAAAGAACATAAAAGAAAAAAGAAAAAATTTCAAAGAAAAAAGATGAGAAGAAAAGCCTTACCCTAACCCAAATCGTCGATGCCGCCACGCTCGTCGACGTGCATCGACGATCTGGGGCCGCTCCTGATCCCATCCAACATCACCAACGACGTACCCAACATCGCCATCTGCACCCAGCTCCGCTGCCATCGTCGATCAACTCGCCACTAGCTGTTGTTGCCCCTCCAAACAGCCCCGTTGACCCATGATGTCACTACAACACTCTACTCTTGTCGACTTCATCTGCAAACAAAATCGCCGTTGTCGACAAAAATCACTACGCTACCGTCCTCCAATTCCTGAAAGATCACTCGCATCACCATCAGTGATGGCAGGAGGCCGACTCCAACAGTCTTCCCTACTTCAAAACGAAACCACAACAAAAGGACTCGGGGCGAATTGCCGTCAAAATCGACAAAAAACTCGTTCGAAGTTGACTACTTCAGAGTCGGTCGAGCTGACACGCAGGGCCATGCCGACCAACGCACCAACATTGTTCACAGCTCAACCGAGCCGAGTCGATGTCGTGCCGACGAAAGCAGATCATAGCCGTGCTATAGTGCAGCTTCCGAATTTCAGCCGTATTTCTACCAAATTTGAGCCAATGAATTTTGGCGATTTCTCAAGCTTTTCGCGTGAAATTGTCGGCCATGTTCGTCTAAATTAAAGCTCTATAAGTTCTAGAGGCCTTCAAGATACTACAAAACTGATTTGTACTCCAGGTAGCCTCTAATCTGATCAAATCCTCAATTAAATTCCAAAAAATTCTCTATTTGATTTCGTTAAGATTAATCGATATCATTGGTATTACATATTTCTCTAGTCGCAATCTATGTCTGCATTAGCATACTTAGGATTGCAATTTGACATATAGATTTGGACCTTATAATAATTTTATTTTATTTACATAATTAGTGCATGCATTTAGTTGGTATTTAGGGTCTTGCATTTGCATTTTTGTAATTGATTGGTATTGCATATTATTGCATGGTGGCAAAATAATAGGATCAAACATGAATGATATGGGAATTTAATGGCTAGAAAATTAACTTCAAAAGATATACGTAGAACTAAAAGCCGACATAAATCAAAGAGATCGCCTAGAAGCCATAGAAAATAAGCTGAACAAAGAACAAAATTTTGAGGATGAAGTAAAGAGTGCATTTGATGATGAATTTAGAATGATCAAAAATGGAAACCATCGAAATAATAGGGGTGACATGTGAATTATGAGAATAATTTTGGGCGAGATAATATTACACGATGGATTATGGTATATGCTTCCCATTTTGATGAAACTTATAATACTAAGACCATCTCAGATTGTTAACAGAGATAGAGCATTTATTTGAGTGGTACCAGTTATCAAACGAGCGAAAGATCCAATTTGCTAAGATAAAACAGGTAGTGTCTGCTAAATTTTTTTTCGACATCTATAGAGAGACTACGATAGAAAGAACATCTGAGACTTGTACAGAATTGGAATCAGAAAAATATTTACCTCCAACATATAAAGATCGCCTATTAGAAAAACTGAACGACCTTTGACAAGGGAGCATGACTGTTGAGGAATACATAACTAAATACAATGGCCTATTTGTTAGGAGTGAGCTCCAAGAAGCCCTACGATATACTCATGCTAGGTTTCGTTTTGGATTGAGAGAAGATATTAAGCGTGAGATGCTCTCACAACGTAGACAATATGTAATAAGCATTTAATCTAGCCTTAAATTTAGAATCTATGAGAACCCACATAGACAAGAAGCCTACTTTTAAAGCCATGTAACAATTTAAAGGACAAATAACAACAAAACTAAATCGGAAACTAATACCGCTACAGAGATAAATGAAACGACAAAGCTTGGAGAACCATCACAACAAAAATCTAAAGAGGTGCAGTGCTTCAAATGTCATGGCTTTGGGCATTTTGCTAGTTAGTGCCCTAATAAATATCTACTTGTGATATAGATTAATAATGATGATGAAATTGAAAAAGGATATACTCTTGAGGATACTGATATTATAGATAACAATGAAGATGATTCTGGTGCATGATTACTAATCATTAGGTGTTTGATTACAGCTAAGAGTGAGGTTGATTGACGAAGAACTAATACATTCTTTACATACGTCAAAATTAGAGATATTTTTTTGCAGTGACAATTGATGGAGGTAATTGTACTAATTTAGTCGCCAACTCAGTTATTGAAAATATAGGGCTAAAAGATGAACGTTCAGTCTTATAAAATATTATGTGTTAATAAATCACATTCTGTTACTGATAGACCCTGCGGGTCTACACCCGCCGCACCCATGGGCTTGGGCCCATGGCCGCCAGCCCTAGCTTGTGCGCGCACGCCTCCTTTGCCAAGGAACCCTAGTTTTTATTATAAATAGGAGAGTTAGCCGTCGCTTGTATTTTTATGCTTGATGATTGATATTCTCGTGAGCGTCTTTAGGTTAGATCTAGATTAAACGAGTGCGGACGTCCTCTTCGATGTTTTGGGAGGAGAACGCACCTCTTTTGCGTTCAATTATCTTGTTCTTCAATTTTAGTTTGCTATAAAAATCGTATCTTTGTTAGTTCCTAACAATTTGGTATCAGAGCGTGTGACGATCCATGGCGGCTTCGACAAGATCGCAAGACAAAATTGAGGCTTTGGATGCGAAATTTACAAGCGAGATCGATGGGATCAAGAAATCGTTGGCGGCAAACGATGAATCCATGGCAAAGTTGACGGCTTCCATCAACCAATTGACGGCGAATCAAGCGAAGCACGACGAATAATTCGCGCAATTGATGGGAACCCTAAATCAATTGGCAACGAACAATAAAGGGGATGGGAACCCTAAATTAGCGGGAAAGACGCCACCTTTAGGCAAGGGGAAAGAGAAAGTTGAGAGCTTTGACCCGGAAAACGACTTTTTGGTGGAGGATTTGGCCGAGGATGAGGATGAGGAGCCGTGGAAGGTCAACTATCGAGAAGTGAGGTGAAAGGCGGCGGAAGCCCAAGGATGGGCCGGCGGCTACATCCAACCCCACCGATAGGCGCGCGAAGTGGAGGGGGGCCGCGGCAGCCCCCAGGGCCCCGCCGACCCCCAGGAGGGCCGCCAGGGAGGCGGCGGCCTCCCCTGGCTCCGCCCAGGGGCGGCGAAGTCCCCAGGGGGCCGGGGAACCCCCCGAGCCCCGGGGGGCCGCTGGGGCCTCCAGGACCTTCGCCCAGGGGCAGCAAAGGCCCCAGAGGGGTCGGCGAACCCCCCCCCCCCCGAGCCCCGGGGGGCGCTGGGGCCCCCAGGACCACAGCCCAGGGGTGGCGAAGCCCCGGGGGGGCCAGCGACACCCCCCGACCCCCGGGGCGGCCGCTGGGGCCCCCAGAACTACCAGGCGGGGCCGACGGCCCTGCCCCAGGCAGGCGCGCAGACCCCCGCGCGGGGTTTTCGAGGCTACAAGCGACGATTTTCAGACTTTTCGCGACGGACAGCCCCGTCGAGAGGCTCCGGCACGTGACTTCGAGGAGGATTTGGGACTCGGTGATTTTCAGGAGCACGGAGACTACGGCGAGAGCTATCGGGACCCTCCCGACGCTCGATTTGACGATGGGAGGTGGCAGCCACCGCCCCACCACCAGGAGAGACGCACAGCAGGCGCCGGGGGAGATACAGAGACTACCAGGAGTGGCCAGAGGGCGGATTTGGAGGCGACGAGGGGCACGGAGACCGAGGAGACTATGGGGGGCCGCGGAGGGGAGGCCTGAGCAGGGGCACTTTGGGGGAGAGTGCAGAGTACGGAAGCTGGAGATGCCGCTGTTCACGGGGGAGGATCCGCATGCATGGCTATTCACAGCAGAGAGGTATTTTGCAGCACACCGCATGACAGAGGCGTAGAAGTTGGAGGCCGCAGCTATTTGCATGGAGGGGAAAGCTCTGGGTTGGTACCAGTGGAAGGAGAGCAGGCAGCAGATTCGCGGCTGGGAGGAGCTGAAACCCCTGATTTTGGAGAAGTTCCGAGATCCCCGTTTGGGGAACCTGCACGAGCAGCTGTATGCCCTCAGACAGGAGGGGCCGGTGCGGGAGTACATCGAGATATTTGAGATATTGGCGGGGGTGTCGGATGAGTCACTGGAGGGCATGTTCTTGAAGGGACTGCGACCCAGCCTTCGAGCCGCAGTGAGACCCTACAAGCCCAGGGGGCTTTCAGAGGTCATCAAGATGGCGCAGATGGTAAAGGACTCCCGGTCTGAGGATAGGAGAGGCAGGGACAGCTACAATGGGCAGTTACAGCGGGTCACCTCGACTGGAGCAGACGGAGTGGGGGCCACTACTGAGGCAGTTCAGGTGGGACTTGAGAAGACGGGAGAGCAAAACAACCCACCACCAGCTGGGGGCCCATTCCGAAGGATGACCGATGCGAAGATGAGGGAGAAGAGGCAAAAATGGCTATGTTTCAGATGCGACGAGCGCTTCACTCCGGGACACCGCTGTGTGGATCGAAAGCTGCAAGTGTTGATAGCGGAAGCAGACGAGGAAGATGACGTGGAGGACGAAGGGATCGGAAGGGAGGACGACTCCCACTCGGAGTAGCACCGCTGGCACTTACATGCACCGCCTTGAGGACAAGGTGACTCTTTGGGGGGAGTATTGATAGATCTTGCGAGTCTACACCCGCCGCACCCATGGGCTTGGGCCCATGGCCGCCGGCCCTAGCTTGTGCGTGCGCGCCTCCTTTGCCAAGGAACCCTAGTTTTTATTATAAATAGGAGGGTTAGCCGTCGCTTGTATTTTTATGCTTGATGATTGATATTCTCTTGAGCGTATTTAGGTTAGATCTAGATTAAACGAGTGCGGACGTCCTCTTCGGCGTCTTGGGAGGAGAACGCACCTCTTTTGCGTTCAATTATCTTGTTCTTCAATTTTAGTTTGCTATAAAAATCGTATCTACCTAATGTTTTTAGTGCATATCCAGTTTTCAAGCTATCACAATGGCATTTGGTGTGATAACATACTGTTAGGAACTAACAAAAAGGCACAATTTTTATAGATAAAAAGTAGCAAAAACAAGATAGTTGAACACAAAAAAGGTGTGTTCTCCTCCCAAGACGCCGAAGAGAACATCCGCACTCGTTTAATCTAGATCTAACCTAAAGACGCTCGAGAGAAATCTCCATAATCAAGCATGCCTAAACAAATGATGGCTAGCCCCTATAAATAAAAGAAACTAGGGTTCCTAGGCGAATGGGGCGCGCGCATGGGCTAGGGAGGCCGGCGGCCTGGGCCTAGACCCGTGGGCCCGCGGGTCTAACATTAATTCGCCCCTGAAAATCCACCTTGTCCTCAAGGTGGTGCATGAAAGTACTAGCGGTGCTACTCTGAGTGGGAGTTGTCCTCCCCTCCGATCCCTTCGTCCTCCACGTCATCATCCTCGTTTGCTTCCGCTATCAACACTTGCAGCTTTCGATCCACACAGCGACGTCCGGGAGTGAAGCGCTCGTCACATCTGAAACAGAGCCCTTTTGCCTCTTGTCTCTCATCTCCGTATCGGTCATCCTTCAGAATGGGCCACAGCCGGTGGTGGGTTGTTTTGTTCTCCCGTCTTCTCAAGTCCCAACTAAACTGCCTCAGTAGTGTCCCCCGCTCCGCCTGCTCCAGTCGAGGTGACCCGCTGTAACTGCCCACTGTAGCTGCCCCCGCCTCTCATGTCCTCAGTCCAAGAGTCCTCTACCATCTGCGCCATCTCGATGACCTCTAAAAGCCCCCTGGGCTTGTAGGGTCTCACTGCGGCTCGAAAGCTGGGTCGCAGTCCCTTCAAGAACGTGCCCTCCAGTGACTCATCCGACACTCCATCTACTCGCCCTGCCAATGTCTCAAATCTCTCGATGTACTCCCGCACCGGCCCCTCCTGCCTGAGGGCATACAGCTACTCGTCCAGGTTCCCCAGACGGGGTTCCTGGAACTTCTCCAGAATCAAGTCTTTCAGCTCCTCCCAGCCGCGAATCTGTTGCCTCCTCTCCTTCCACTGGTACCAACCCAGAGCTCTCCCCTCCATGCAAATAGCCGCGGCCTCCAACTTCTGCACCTCTGTCATGCGGTGTGCTGCAAAATACCTCTGCTGTGAATAGCCAGGCATGCAGATCCTCCACCGTGAACAGCGGCATCTCCAGCTTCCGTACCCTGCACTCTCCCCCAAAGTGCCCCTGCTCGGGCCTCCCCTCCTCTCGGTAGTGCGGACTGTAGTGCTGATACCTCTCCTGGCGCCGCTCGAAGTCCCCATGGGGCCCTCCTCCTCGGTCTCCGTACCCCTCATCACCCCCAAACCTGCCCTCTGGCCTCTCCTGGAAGTCTCTGTGTCCCCCACCTGTGCCTACAGTGCGTCCCTCAGTGTGGTGGGACGGCGGCTGCCACCTTCCATCGCCAAATCGAGGGTCGAGGGGTCCGATACCCTTCGCCGTAATCCCCGTGCTCCTGAAATCCTCCGGGTCCCAAATCCTCCTCGAAGACACGCGTCGGAGCCCCTCGCCACGGCTCCCTCTGCTGAAAATCGCCGCCCAAACCCCCCGCAAAGCCACGCGCCTGCTGGAAGGAGTCGTCGGGGCAGCGGCCTGCCAGGGGCAGGGCCGCCGGCCCGGCCCGTAGGTCCTGGGGGCCCCAGCGGCCCCCCGTGGGTCGGGGGGGTCGCCGGACCCCCGGGGGGTTCGTCGCCCCTGGGCGAACCCAGGGGGGGTTTGCTGGCCCCGCCCGTAGGTCCTGGGTGCCCCAGCGGCCCCCCCGTGGGTCGGGGGGGTCGCCAGACCCCCAGGGGGTCCACCACCCCTGGGCGAACCCAGGGGGGTTCGTCGGCACCCCTGGGGGGTCCGCCGCCCCTGGGCGAGCCCAGGGGGGTCCGCCACCTCCCCGGCGGCTATCCTGGGGGCCGACGGGCCCCTGGGGGGTTGTCGCGGCCCCTGCCCTTTTTGTGTGCCCTCCCGCTGGGTTGATCGAGGTCGCCGGTCCATCCTTGGGCTTCCGCGGCCTTTCGCCTAACCTCTTCTCGATAATCGACCCTCCACTGCTCCTCTTCATCATCCTCGGCCAAATCCTCCACCAAAAAGTCGTTTTCCAGGTCAAAGCTCTCAACTTTCTCCTTCCCCTTGCCTAAAGGTGGCGCCTTTCCCGCTGATTTAGGGTTCCCATCCCCTTTGTTGTTCGTCGCCAATTGATTTAGGGTTCCCATCAATTGCGCGAATTGTTCGTCGTGCTTCGCTTGATTCGTCGCCAATTGGTTTTTTCGCCTCCAAAGCCTCAATTTTATCTTGCAATCTTGTTGAAGCCGCCACGGATCGTCATGTGCTCTGATACCAAATTTTTAGGAACTAACAAAAAGGCGCAATTTTTATAGATAAAAAGTAGCAAAAACAAGATAGTTGAACACAAAAGAGGTGCGTTCTCCTCCCAAGATGCCGAAGAGGACGTCCGCACTCGTTTAATCTTGATCTAACCTAAAGACGCTCGAGAGAAATCTCCATAATCAAGAATGCCTAAACAAATGACGGCTAGCCCCTATAAATAAAAGAAACTAGGGTTCCTAGGCTAATGAGGCGCGCGCATGGGCTAGGGAGGCCGACGCCCTGAGCCTAGACCCGTGGGCCCGCGGGTCTAACACATACATATGGATACTTCACATATTTTGCTAGATAAGCCTTGGTTATATGACTTTGATGTTGCACATTCTGGGAGATCCAAAACATACACATTTATAGTTGGAGAAAAGAAAATTGTTTTTGACTCCTTATAGATCCAAGAACATAATTGAAAATTAAAAAATGAGCTAATCCTCAAAAACCACTAACTAAAATGTCTCATCATGTGAGTCCCAGTTGCTTAGAGTCTAGCTTTCCTAAATCATTCCATGAGCATCTTGCACATGATTTGGGTACCTTGCATATTAAGACTTATGAAATTTTTGTGATAAATGATACTTACAAGTTTGTTGCAAAATGAAAGAAAAATTTTCAGGAATTTGTAGTTATGGATGACGAGAGGATTCGAGTTTGCCTAGAAAGGTTCATACTAGAACCAATGAGGCTTTGCATGCATCATACAGGTTCTCGACGAGCTTTACTGAGTTAATCTTAATGTGACTGAGTCACGTATTTCACAGATCCATGAGGATATTAAGCACATCTAGTTTGTCATCCCAGACCCCCCTCATCATACCAACAAAAAGGTTCTATATGCTTTTATTTCTTTTGTTATTTGGAAGAATTTTTCAGAAGATATTTGTCGAAAGATCTACATCCTATTATACTTCAAAGTTTATGTATGCATCTTCTTTAGACATAAGTGACTATTGATTTCTATTCGGTTGTGCTATTCATATCGTCGTTCACCAGGTAGTGAAGTTCTTAAGCCGGATAGAAATAGAGATAAAATTTGAGATGGAGTGCTTCATTTGTGAAGGAGATAAAGTTCGAGTCTTTAGAGAATTCTAGTTCATTGAGTCTTTTTGTTATTTTTAGCATGTTTTGTTATTTTGGAGTTTGAGTTATTTGAGTCTTTTAGTTGTTTAAGTTTTTTATTTATTTTGAGTGTTGTCATTATTTTAGAAGGTCTAGTCCGATTAGATTTTTGAGAGCCAAGTTAAAAGCCTATTTAAATGCCACAAACTTATTTGTTGTAAGTAAATAATATTAATGAATAGAAATTTTGATGTAGACTTTCAGTTTCTCCACAATTAAATCTTTTGCATTGGTGTGTGATTGGGCTTGGTTGTCTATGCGAGAAGTCCGAAAAAGCTCTACGTGTGAGGTGTGTGAGTCGGTGATCGTCAGATTTGCCGGGTGCGAGATTCGAAAAGTCATTAATTTTCGAGTTTTCTTTTTCTCCAAATTCCCATAACCTCCCTTCCCACTTCTGTCTTGCGTCACTCATGATAGTTCTTTATAATGTAAGAACTGCTATTTACTAATAATTAAAATTGGGTAATAGTTTCTTATAAAAACGGTAAAAGTTCAGGGTGGCTGATGATGATTTACACTAAATATATTTTTAAACTGCTTATGAAGAGGTTTCAACCTAAGATCTATTTAACCTCAGCGTTTTGGTATGTTGACAGTCATGGTGAGCTGATTATGTATATCAAGGAAATGCTTATTTTTGAATACAAAAAAGAATGATTTACTAGAATGAAAGAATTCTCACCAAATTCATTCCACATGTATTGATAAATTCAATATTGGTGGGGTGCTATTGGATGTTAAAAACCAGATCAATAATATTATTTTAGACAAACAAGGAATGCTGCATTAGGGAAAAGTAAGAGAGGGATCAATAATGGTAGCAGCCAAATGAAGACTGCATCCCTAATAGGTTTTCTTTCGATATCATAAGTTATCTTATAACGGAATATTTGCTTCTTCAGAATATGATCATCAGCTAATGGGGAATTTGTGGCTGGTTGTCATACTGCAGGACAAATCAAAAGCAGGGCTGTGACTTGATGTTTATATTTATTTTAGTTTATTCATACCATGTCATGTTCCAGAGATGGATTCGTTGCATAGATTTACAAATGGATTTTAAATGGAAGGATACAAGCAAGTTAATGTATCATTGCTTGTTTCTTCAGTAGATATATGACTTGGAACTTAATAAGAAACAATGCCCACAATGAGTGTAGGTTAGATAAGAAAGTTGAGATGCACGAGTGGCAATAAGCTAGTAGATACTAGAAATGATAATCAATGAGTATATCCTTAGCTGAACCTAAAGTTAGCTTCAGTCAAGGAT
The DNA here is from genome assembly GCA_030789695.1 of Scilla litardierei. NCBI lineage: Eukaryota > Viridiplantae > Streptophyta > Magnoliopsida > Asparagales > Asparagaceae > Scilla > Scilla litardierei. The sequence goes on along the minus strand of CM061136.1, from coordinate 153,397,189 downwards.
GAATTGAAGAACAATCGTAGTTAATGGAGGAAAAAATTTGGACTGTTATTAGGTTCAAACGATGCAACAAGAAACATGACTATACACTAATTCTAAAAAGAAAAAAGAAAAAGCATAATGTTGTGTTTGAAGAAGGGAAATGTCCAAAAGGATAAGAAGGAATATATAGACGAATCTATATGGAAGAATAGAAGAAAGAAGCCTTACCAGGAATCATGTGTTTTGCTCACCCTTGAGGTTATCCAAACCAAGGTTCGTCAACTAGGTTTTTGTTTCGGTCGTTGGAAAAACGTTATGTTTCGAACAATTTTGTCCTCGTCAACTAGGTTTTTGTTTCGGTCGTTGGAAAAACGTTATGTTTCGAACAATTTCGTCCGTTTCGAAAGTGTCGTTTTGAGTTTTACTTATATATATATATATATATATATATATATATATATATATATATATATATATTATAAAAGAGGGATGTTATCAAGAGATATTGGACAAGAGATATTGGACAAGAGATATCTATATTATAAAAGAGAAATGTTATCAAGAGAAATATTATAAAAGAGGGATGTTATCAAGAGAAATTGGATAAGAGATATTGGACAAGAGAAATTGGACAAGAGATATCTATATTATAAAAGAGGGATGTTATCAAGAGAAATTGGACAAGAGATATTGGACAAGAGATATTGGACAAGAGATATCTATATTATAAAAGAGGGATGTTATCAAGAGAAATTGGATAAGAGATATTGGACAAGAGAAATTGGACAAGAGATATCTATATTATAAAAGAGGGATATTATCAAGAGAAATTGGACAAGAGATATTGGATAAGAGATATCTATATTATAAAAGAGGGTTGTTATTAAGAGAAATTGGACAAGAGATATTGGACAAGAGATATCTATATTATAAGAGAGGTATGTTATCAAGAGAAATTGGATAAGAGATATTGGACATGAGAAATTGGTTAAGAGATATCTATATTATAAAAGAGGGATGTTATCAAGAAATTGGATAAGAGATATTGGACAAGAGAAATTGGATAAGAGATATCTATATTATAAGAGAGGGATGTTATCAAGAGAAATTGGATAAGAGATATCTATATTATAAAAGAGGGATGTTATCAAGAGAAATTGGATAAGAGATATTGGACATGATAAATTGGATAAGAGATGTCTATATTATAAAAGAGGGATGTTATCAAGAGAAATTGGATAAGAGAAATTGGAAAAGAGAAATTGGATAAGAGATATCTATATTATAAAAGAGGGATGTTACCAAGAGAAATTGGATAAGAGATATTGGACAAGAGAAATTGGATAAGAGATATCAATATTATAAGAGAGGGATGTGATCAAGAGAAATTGGATAAGAGATATTGGACATGAGAAATTGGATAAAAGATATCTATATTATAAGAGAGGGATGTTATCAAGAGAAATTGGATAAGAGATATCTATATTATAAGAGATGGATGTTATCAAGAGAAATTGGATAAGAGATATTGGACAAGAGAAATTGGATAAGAGATATCTATATTATTAAAGAGGGATGTTATCAAGAGAAATTGGACAAGAGATATTGGACAAGAGAAATTGGACAAGAGATTCTATATTATAAAAGAGGGATGTTATCAAGAGAAATTGGACAAGAGAAATTGGATAAGAGATATCTATATTATAAAAGAGGGATGTTATCAAGAGAAATTGGATATGAGAATTTGGACATGCGAAATTGGATAAGAGAATTTGGATATCTATTATATAAAAGAGGGATGTTATCAAGTGAAATTGGATAAGAGAATTTGGATATCTATTATATAAAACAGGGAAATTGGATAAGAGAAAATATAAGAGATGAGATTTTGAGGGATATGAGAGGAGGTGTAAAATTTTGCATATACCACCCCGGTTTTTGCATTTTTGCCCTTGGACCCTTCCAACACACCCACCCACACTTTTTATTCTCCCCCTTCCGACCATTGTTTCCCAGTCATTTGAAGATGTTGAATCTTATCCTACTAAGACAAAGCTTTGTCCTACGTGGCAAGTTTGTCCTAGGTGGCAATGACAATTTTGGGGGGACTTAAATTTTGGGAAAAAACTTAAATTTGGAGGGAAACTTGAAATTTTGTGGGAAAACTTGAAATTTGGGGGAACTTGAAATTTGTGGGGGGAAAACTCAGCCATTAAATAAACAGTGCCCTATGGGCACGGGTAATGACTAGTATATATATATATGAGGAGGGATCAAATGACCCCCAAAAATAACCCCCAAAAATGACCCCCTATCAAAAATCCTATGCCCCCCAATTTTCAGAAGATCCGAACCGTCCATCTTGATCTCCACCCTCTAAATACCTGACCCACCAATTTTCAACACGATCCCATGTGTTTTGCCCGTTCATCCATCCGACCCAAATTTAACGGTTTCGCATGAACAGAGCTTTTGCGAATGGTTGATGAACGGCCAAAACACATGGGATCGGGTTGAAAATTGGTGGGTCAAGTATTTAGAGGGTGGAGATCAAGATGAACGGTTCGGATCTTCCGAAAAAATGGGGGGCATAGGATTTTTGATAGGGGGTCATTTTTGGGGGTTATTTTTGGGGGTCATTTGATCCCTCCTCTATATATATATATATATATATATATATATATATATATATATATAGAGGGAAATGTGCCTAAGAATGACCTCAGGTAGAGATACCTGAGCACACCCCCGCTGTTCGGGGTTTGTGAGTATATTTTTTTGAAATTTTTTTTTGCAGTAGGTAGATATACTTGTTATGTAGCTCCCCACAAAATTTCAGCTCGATCCGACACCGTTTGAGCCTCCGTTCATCGATTTCAAAAACGTTACGCAAAACTGTCCAGAATTCTGGACAGTTTTGCGCAACGTTTTTGAAATCGATGAACGGAGGCTCAAACGGTGTCGGATCGAGCTGAAATTTTGTGGGGAGCTACATAACAAGTATATCTAACTACTGAAAAAAAAATTTTCAAAAAAAAATACTCACAAACCCCGAACAGCGGGGGTGTGCTCAGGTATCTCTACCTGAGGTCATTCTTAGGTACATTTTTTGCATATATATATATATATATATATATATATATATATGAGGGAAATGTGCCTAAGAATGACCTCGGGTAGAGATACCTGAGCACACCCCCGCTGTTCGGGGTTTGTGAGTATTTTTTTTTTTGAAAATTTTTTTTGCAGTAGGTAGATATACTTGTTATGTAGCTCCCCACAAAATTGCAGCTCGATCCGACACCGTTTGAGCCTCCGTTCATCGATTTCAAAAACGTTGCGCAAAACTGTCCAGAATTTGGACAGTTTTGCGCAACGTTTTTGAAATCGATGAACGGAGGCTCAAACGGTGTCGGATCGAGCTGAAATTTTGTGGGGAGCTACATAACAAGTATATCTACCTACTGCAAAAAAAAATTTCAAAAAAAATACTCACAAAGCCCGAACAGCGGGGGTGTGCTCAGGTATCTCTACCCGAGGTCATTCTTAGGTACATTTTTTGCTATATATATATATATATGGGATTAATGAGAGTAGGTGGCACCTTATCCATTGGATCAGGTGCAAGACACAAAAAGGTAGTGCCCCACGATTACAAGCCCATGTGGGGTCTTGTACTTTCCACCTTTTTGTGTCTAAGCACCTGATCCAATGGATCAGGTGCCACCTTTTCTACATTAAATCATATATATATATATATATATTTATATGAATATATAAGAATATGTATGTGTGCTGACAGCGCATGAAATTTCCCTGCGCTGTCATCAATTTGAGGGCCCAAAACAATTTTTTTTCTTGTATGTTCTACTACTTGTTAACTACATCCCCCAATTTTCAAGTCAATCCAACACCGTTTGAGCCTCCATCCATGCGTTTCAAAAAGATAGCTCAAATTCTGAAACTGCCGGCGCAATCTTTTTGAAACGTTCAGAATTTGAGCTATCTTTTTTAAACGCATGGATGGAGGCTCAAACGGTGTTGGATTGACTTGAAAATTGGTGGGGATGTAATTAACAAGTAGTAGAACATACTGCAAAAAATTTAAAAAAAAATTGTTTTTGGGCTTCAAATTGCTGATAGCACAGGTAGCTCAAACCAGTGCTGTCAGCACACATACATATTCATATATATAGCGAATGCCCGTGCCCGGAGGGCACGGCGAAGGTCGTCTCTCGGGTGCGAAACCGAGGGGTCAGTCGGTTCACATGTGACATGGCGACGTGGACAGTCGTCTCCCGAGCGCAAGAACGACGGGGACAATCGTCTTCCGGATGCAATACTGACGGCGAAAAGAAACCCTGGGTCAGTCGTCGCATGGGAACAAAAGCAGACAATAAAGCGCAAAAAAACACGGGTGCAAAGCGAAAAAAGAATGATTGCAAATCCGTAAATGGGGGAAAGATGAGGGGTTTTGGGTTTTATGAAAAACAATGGCAAACTTGCAATAGGGGAAATGTGGTGGGCTTTTGTTTGGGGGTTCCACCAAAACACCCAACCACTCACCCACACTCCATTGGGTCCCGACTCCCCCAAACATTTTGTCCTAGTTATATTTTAATGCCATGAAGGACAAAGATTCAAAAAAGTCCTCATTTGTATAATAGATATCTCTCTCTCTCTCTTCAAATGAGAACATTTCCTATGGGGCGAAAATGTTACCTTTTTTTGAAAAAAAATCATGTTGTTTTACACCCCACAAAATGTTATCTTTTTCAAAATGAGAACATTTCGCACGGGGCGAAAATGTTTATATCTTTTTCAAAAAAAATTCCTACCCTCATTTCATGTTGTTTTACACCCAAAAAATGTTTGAAAAATAATGTGATTGGCCTTCGATCAAGGCATAACAACATTTTTGCACGTTCTGAAACCGTTAATTTTGTAATGGGTAGATCGGTGCTCAAATCAATAATCGGAACCGTTCATCTTGTTATATCTATCATGTGATCTTTATGTATAATTTTTTTTGTTATTTGGAGATTTCTATCAAATCCATTAAGTGTTCACAAGATGGACGACTTACTAACTGCATGCAAATGTAACAAAATTGTAACAGGTTGATCCATAGGATTTTGGGGTTTATAATCTCTAATTTTTAGGGTATAGATCTATCAACATGTTCTTCAACATGAATGGTGTCGATCGTTGATTGGTGTTATTGATTGGTTCTTCTCACAATAAGAATCTCTTCTCACCTTCTCACAATAGCATTATCATATATATATAAGAATAATGGCTATCATACGCCATATGAGAGCCTCTCTCATACGCCATCTCGCATAAAGCACCCAAGTACAACCAAGTACAAGTCCATGTGGGCTTGTACTTGTGTGCTTTATATGAGAGGGCGTATGAGAGAGGCTCTCATATGGCGTATGATAGCCATTATTCTATATATATATATATGCATTTATAATAAATATTTTAGAATTTTAATGAACTTTTATACTATAAATTTTAGTCAATAAATTTTTAATTTTTTTATAATTTATAAAAATTTAATAACTATTTTTTATATAAATAGTTCAAATAGTTTGTGTATTCAAACTAAAACTGATATTTTATTGTAAGGAATGAGTTTTCGATCAAACCCATCGTAACCGATCGAACCTGACCAAGACTGAGTTTTAGTATTAGTTTTAGTATTAGTTCGTACCATCCAACTTTAAAATCGAAATGAAACAACAGAAACCAAATGGTTCAGCGCATTAATCCAAACATGTGCATTTTTATGTTAGAAGGCATGGTTGGTAAGCAAGCATCTAAAGAGAAAACCAAATATAGGCATGTCTCCTAGTATCCTACTTTCCAAAGGTTTTTAGTGCCGGACACTTTTATATGGCCAGCACACTTGACATCCATGTCCTGTGTCCAACTGGGAGTCGACTTTATGCATTGGATTTTGTGTCCTGACATTTTTCGACTATCTGCTTACATGTCCTCACTCTCAGCACTCCAAATCAAGAAAGTAACTCATGCAACCTCAAAAATGCTAACAGGTGTAACAAAGAATTTGAAAGCCTACTATCATTTGCTCAACATTTGTTCCTACTATCATTTGATCAACATTTGTTCAGGTAACAAGATTTAAAGCCCAAAAGGGTCCGGTCAATGGCACACCTATATAATTATTTAGCATGCTGACCCTCACATTTGTCATCTGTCTCTCTGAAGTAAACTCCTCCTCCCCATTCTTTCAATAAAGATTTAATAAATGATCAAAAATCTCAAAATTCATTGTGGTACTTCAGTATTATATATACCAGTTTAAATATAATACCCTATGTATGCTCAAAGAAGAATGACTTATCTGTAATTCCAAGTAAGAAAGTTTGTTTTAACATCACGAATGTGATGGAAAAGACAAGAGTATTACCTTTCATCAGTTTACCAGAATGACTAGAAATAGAACACACACAGAACATAAATTGCCGACTACCAAATGACATCACACCACAAAAAGGAACAATCCTTTCAACAACTCATAAAAATAGTACTGTCGTCTAACTCAGGGATAACGAGAGTTCATGTTCGCGTGCGCTGGGGGGGGGGGGGGGGGGGGGGGGGGGGGGGTTTTGTGTGTGTGTGTGTTGTCTTTGGGTTCCTATGTTCAATGAAGGGATACATCATTTGTTTAAAAATAAAAAAGAGAAGAAAAAAAGGACGGAAGAAAAGGATACACTAATCGATAAAAATAAGAGCACATTTTGCAAAAAAAATAACTACAGTGAGAAAGAATATCAACCTCAATATATCATCCTCCTCAAAATTTCCAAGCTTCATATTGCGGGGAACCTTTCCAGCACGTGCACCTATACTCTCTTGAATGCTTTCATTCAGAGTATCCTCCAAGCTTTCCAATTCTTCCATGATCTGGGTGTTGTACCATATAATAATTTATCGACTATAATGATTTGGGTGGAAATTAAGACATCCAAAGGACTGAAATGTCTTTGAATACTAAAATATGAGTACCTGGGCCATTCTTTGTTCATTTCGAGCAATCTGTGTTTGCTGACCTTGAGTTAAGCCACCTTGTGCAATATCTTTTGCTCGAATAGCATCAATCTCTTTCTTCATATTCGCTACCTTTTGGAATCCACACACAAAAGAATTAAATCAATTGCTCAACAACAGGAACAGATGGTTGATTTGAATGTTGAAGCAGTTAGTGATGCTAGAATGTTTAGGACATATGTAAAATGGTTAAGTTGGTCCATCAGATAATTGTACGTGGCATAGCCAACTGAAGCAAACAAAATACATTGAACAAAAAATTTGCTTATTCACTGAACCTTTCAACATGATACACATGTATATTAAATGATGGTGTTGTGTAAGACTCGCTGACACATTTGTCAGATGTGCACATGCCGACCACAATTGCTTTTCCTAATGTTTTTCGTGCATAAGAGAGCACTTTAGGTGCTTAAGCACTGCGTAGCTATGTAACAAAGTTACCAAAATCGTGGATTGTGGAATGAAATTGAGTACATGAATGGAATGGTGCTGATCCAAAACATGGAACACTGGGGTATGCTTCGTTGGATGCTTAATCAGAACGAAATACATTCATTGGGAAGACTTGGGAAGAAGAAGAAAAAATTGTTCAAGAGGTCCTCTATTTCTGTACACATTTACAGCTACGTATACAAGAATAATAGTTTGTATTGTAGAATTTAGCAAACATGCATCTCATCTTGGTCACAATGATCTTTTTAGATAGTCTAAAAGAGTACTAAAATTTTGGAACATTGATTTTACCTTTCCACATCATTAATGTACCACAATTAGGAACACGTGATCGGGATCATGGACAAGGGGTATTACGTTTTAGGTAACATTACTGGTAATTGCAAATATTAAGCTACTATTCCAAAAAAAAGTAACCATACTGATCAAGGTGCTAGAGGTGCAACTTATGGAGGACAGACTAGGTTTGGGTCAGGCCGACTACGATTTACCTTGCAAACAACACTGTCCATACATGACCCAACCCAAGTCAGGTTTCATTATAGTTATTCCCAAACCCAACCCAACTGAAAATACTGGGTTTCGAAGTTGGGTTATACTTCATTTAGGACCTTCAGCCAATTTGAAAACCCAAGGTTATCAAAATCGAGACTGGATCTTTAGCACAAAGAAAAGCCACTTAGATCTAGTTGAAGATGAAACAAAAAAGACGGTAAGAGAAAGAAAGGTTGGAGGATAAGAAAATCACAAGACTTGAAGAAGTTAACATGACAGCTAGAGTTTAACAAGAGAAACCTAGGAGCGGAGAATGCATTTAGAGCTCAACATACTCAGAACTTTATCAAGTATTGATTAATTGCCGAAGATTGTCATTATTATAGTGATTTAACTCGGATCCGGCCCAGGCCGGGTTTTAAGAAGTAGTTGCACATGCCAGACCTAGCTTTAGTTTGGTCTCTTCTTATTTTATTTTATTTTTTGTCCATACATGACCCAGGTTCTAAAGTGAAGTGCCCAGATCTACTGAGAGCGGCATCCCGAACGCTTAAGAAAGTGCTGTGAAGATGAAGAACTTGTTGCTTGACCTGACCATTGACATTTGCACAAGGCATTTGCCTTCTTATAATGCTCTTGAACCCTAAATAGCCTTCTACTTCTTGCTAATGATATTACTACCAGAAGTCTTCGATTTGAATTTTTTTAGCTGTAGAGATTACGGCTACTATTTTCTCACAGGATGCAGGGCGATGCGTATGGCATATAATTTAGGCGAATTTGATAGTCTTTCGATATCTAGGTGCCTTTTGTGTCAAGCTGATTATGAGCGAATGCATAGTTTTGTTATTGCAGAATGACTTGGTTCATGGATGGGACCTTCAATAGTGGGGAACCTCCTCCTGCCCAGGCTAAAAACCTAACTCCAGGGTCATCTGTTATACTATTGAAATGAGAGGAAGTTGGGAATCACATGTGTGCCAGTTTGAAAGCTCAAAGGTGTGAAAGAGCCTCATTCTAAATGCTCTTGCAGATGGAGACTGCAAAAGTTAATTATAGTTAAAGGCCTCTATAATGGCACAGCTTTGGAATCCATATGCTAGATTCCAGGTTTCTTTTTCCACTGAAGAGAGAAAGATGCGCTACGCCTCCCTCTTGTTATGATATGATCCTCTAGCACCTTTCCTCTTCCTCCTCTGTGGCTCTTTTTATCCTCTCTTTACCATATTTTTATAATCAACATAAGATATGATAACCATTTGCTGACAATTTTTACATTTGATAACCCTGGTTTGAATTCCTAATTTTCTTTCAACTCTGCTTATGATTGCTTGCATTCCAGCTCAAAACAAGGGATCTTGTTAATAATGACGATATACACATTCAATCAATGCTTTCGAGAAGCCAGTACTCCTTCAACTAGAGGAATAGTTGTGGGAGGAACAAGTAGCAATTCCCTACATTCCCTCTAATGAGCATTGCCTTATATTGAAAGATTCATGATGGTGCTCTTCATTCTTAATGGCAAGCATTAGTTATTCCTAACTATTATTCTGATCCTAGGAGTTGATTCGATGGTATGCCAATATGATTCAATTGCACACCCTTTTGCCACAAATCGACTTTTTTTGAATAAATTACGTTGTTTAGATGAATACGCTCTTATTGTTAGAGAATCCACTCTTAAGTTTGAGTGCTAGCTACAGTCCCTCTTATTCCAACTATTGGCTACATCTCTCTCAAAAATTGAATGACATACTCTAATCCAGTGATCAAAGCCAACAAGATTGGTTTCATGACTAGCTGACTTCATCATGACAATGGCTTATTCAAGAATCAATTTATCCACTTTAGAAAAGGATCTTCAATTTCTTTCATCATCCCAAAAGACTACCCAAAAAGGAAAAACTTTGAAAGAGGGGCACACATTCACCACTCACATTGGGAAACAAGCATATCTCCTATGACAAGAAAGCCAGTCAACGGGTGGGTAATAGCAATTGGAACAAGCAAAAAACTAGAGAACCTTATTTTGGCAAACGAATTAGGCAACGTAAAAGGAAGGCATCATCTACCCTTCTTTGTTTTTAGTAAGTCAACTCAGTTTCTTTCCTCTTCTTTGAGCTTTCCTACAGTGCATTCTTTAAGTCTGAAACCCTATATGTGTAAAGACTAGGGCTGGGGTTAGTAACTCCATTAATTTGGAGATTCATCCTCTCCTTTTCTGCCTTGGCAAACTCTTTTAATTGAAGACAAGCAACCCTGTCAGCAGCATCATTCGCCCTCTTTATTTCAATCCAGAAATTAGCCTCCAAATCGCCAAATTTACCTTTTGTACTTCGACACCTTATTTTGAAGCTTGACCCTACCCTTTATTTATTGATTTCACCATAGCCATCAAACAGAAATTCATTCTCATCTGTAAGTTACATTATATGCTCATATTTCTCCCAAGAAAGGTAAGAATTTCGTGCTTTCTTGGCTTTCTATTTCATACTTTTTAACGCTCCTTTAAAATTGTCTTTCTATGCATATGTCCAACTTTTAACTCCGAGCGGACTAGGGGTGGCAAACGGGTCGGGTCCAGGTCGGGTCAGGTTCGATCCGACCTAAATAAGGGTATACCCGAACCCGACCCGGATTAGATCCGGGTCACGATTCGGAAACTCGTATCCGACCCGGTGTAACCCGGTTTGACCCGAACCCGACTCGATTTGTTTTGCATGTCGGGTTCGGGTCGGGTTCGGATGAAGAGTTGGGACTGAAAGTAAAAATCTTTTATTAATTCAAAGAAAATTGTGGCGGTAATGAGACTCGAACCCGCGACCTTAGCTTTCTGCACATTGGACGTTACCACCAGGCTACAAAGCCACTTGATAACTAATTATATTCAACACATTTATATTGGTTCAATACATCTCATTATTTAAATTTGAAGCAAAAAGCTCTAAAAAGCAATTGATCTAGCAAGGCTCGAACCCGCGACCTCTCCATAAACCAGCAGAAGCGATAATCAACTTACCCAATTGCACAGCTTAGATAAGAATGGATAATATTATTTATATATTATAACAAATAAACGGGTAGAATCCGGGTCACCCTGGTTGATGGGTCAACCCCGTACCCGATCCGGATTTTATCCAGGTCGACCCGGCTGCGACCCAACCTAGATTGGCCCCTACCCATACCCGGCCCAAGCGGCCGGGTTCGGGTCGGGTCGAGTGCAATTTGCCACCCCTAGTGAGGACTACCTTGTCAATTGACTTTGATACAAAATCTGGTATTCGAAGAAAAGAAAGGAGACCTTTTTACAGAAGATAAAAGGTAAAAATCAACCTACAATGGATATTTTATATAAAACACATCATCATCATGAGTGCATATTCTATGACCACACTTGCAAATAGAGTAAGGCTCGAACCGACTTCTATACTTGGAAAAAAGGGCCTAGTTGTATAAATAACAACTTTTAAAGTCATTCAAAATTTTGTCATCAACTGCCAATGGAGTGTCCTTGCCCGACATAGAACACGTAAATGATGTAGCAAGCTCATTGGCCTCATCCAAGACGTCAGCCTCTAGAAAGAGAGGTACAACAGGGACATAAGTAAGAGACTCATGACCAGCCTCTGTCTTCATTGCGGAACGGGTCTTAGCAGCGAAAGGAGACCTTAGACCAAAACATTCCTTTCCTCAGATATTGAAGATGGGGAAATATCTCTTTTCAACTTTGAAAATCGATTAAGCGATAGGATTACCGGATTGAGAACCGGACTCACCAGTGTGATCCCAAGAATGGCATACTTGCTACTAAGGTTTGAGGTTTCGGTTGATACCTATGCGTATCGCCCGTATCGTATCGGTATCGGTGGGTAACGATACCGAAACTAGGGGTTAGTTTCGGTATCGGCCGATACTGAAGGGTACCGTTCAGTTTCGGCCGATACCGGCAGATACTGACAGATACCGTTCAGTTTCGATCGAAACAGACCGGTACCGTTCAATATCGGACGTAGACGGAGGAAGAAGAATGCGTAATTAAATAAAAATTCTCTAAAAAACCCAAAAAATTTTGTGAATCAAGAGGTTGCAAAGAAAGCTCGGTTAAAAGAGAGGAGAAAACCCTAGGGTTTCGACTTAAAAATAATGAAGAATTAGACGAAGAAGAGGCAAAACCAAGAACAAATTGTTGAAAAAAGAAGAAAAAGGAAAAAAAGAAATTGAACTCACCGCATCGCGTCGTCGCCTCACCGAACCCGCATCCTGCCTCGTCGAACACGCCTCTTGCCTCGCCGCCCCACCTCGACCATCTAGCGTGAGAGAGACAGAGAGCAAAGAGAGAGAGAAAGAGAGGCCCGAGTCGCCTTTCATGAGAGGCTGCGTTTTTTAAAAAGGCAACCTTGTAAATAAGTGGTATGTGCGTAGAGTAAAACAGTCGGTGCACATAGCAAGCGGATTTTTGTGGCAACCCTGTAACTAAGTGGTAAGTGCGCAAAGCAAAATGGTGGGTGCGCAAAGCAATGCCCAACGATTTTTTTTGGCAAACTTATAAATAAGTGGTTTGTGCGCAAGGTAAAACGGTAGGTGCACAAGGCAAGCTTTAGTATCTATTCATTTTTCTAATATTTAGTATTTAAGTACCAAACTTTAGGTATTTAGTATTTGATATGATTACGAACTCAAATTTAGTTTATTTATTTAGTATGTCGTATTTGATAGTATATGATTAATATTTTAGTTTGTTAAGTATTTAATCGTATTTGATAGGTTTAGATTTAAGAATCTCCAAAACCATCACTGTCTATATATTATATACATATTTAAAGTATCTCCGAAACTGAAACCGATACCCGAAACGAAACTGTCGAAACTGGCGATACGGACGAAACCGAAACTTGCTTCCGAAACCGCCGAAACAGGCGATACCGATACTGAAACCTAAATTTTGGAAAGAACGATACCGAGACCGAAACCGAGACCTAAAACCTTGCTTGCTACCAATAGGAGACAAAATGGGTGCTCTCTTCTCATCAACTAGAATTAAAACGCTACCAACCAATTGTACAAAAGATTCGGCCCCATGGCACAAGAAAATAACCTTTTCAGAGACATTTTCCTTTTATCCTGGTTAGAGGTTAGAGATCTCTTCAAAATGAGGCGAGGGGGGTAGCAGGTTATATAGGCTTTGAGTTTCGTGTTCCTTATAAGACATGAATAACCATATCTTGACCATACTCCGATTCAAATGTGCGGTGACCCACAACTAACAGAAAGACGGCTTTAACTTTGGTAACCCTAACACAACTAAAAGAAAGATGGCTTTAACTTTCATAGCCGTCTTTCTTTTTGAATTGGTTTCGTGTAAAATACTTCCACTTGTGGAATGTTAACCATCCTGATACGATCGAAGTGAGAAATGATGGCATATTTCTGAAATTGGGACGGGCGAGCTATACCAAAAGTAAATGGCCTTCAACAACCAAAATGAGGGGAAACATATCGGCCTTCAACAACCAAAATGAGGGGAAACATACTTCCCAAACCTTCTAAAAAAAGAGAAAAAAATCTGCTTATTACTGTAGAAGAGAACATGCTTGCCTGGAAAGCCCTAATTTTTAGCTTGTAAGGGGCTTGCTTGGAAAGCACTAATTTTTAGCTTGTAATGCAACTTCCCTTACCACGACACATTGCTTGTTAGGCTCCAATCACTTGCAAATGGCTTGATTCTTTCATAGGTCGAGATGGTTGGAATTCAACCTTTACTAGTCACTCTGGCTAAATATAGTCCACTATTGACTGATCCCTCAAGCTTCGCTTTTCTAAGAATGTCGTGGCGAAAACGGTCATACCATGAAGTGCATGGGAAATAGACAGATGGCATGGCACTGATAATATCAACAAAGAAGGAAGACATTAATGTCATGTCACATGCTTTTGATGGTAAATAAAACATATCCGCAGTTCTCGGCTAATTGCTACTTTGAGATCCAAAATGTCAAGCAAATAAAAAGTTATTTTCTAACTTTCGAGTGTGATGTAGCTCTATATGTTATATTATGCACATCCAACCAACTTTACATCCTATTCTCCAATGACTGAGAACTGGTAGATTACTAGTCTTTTTGGCCTTATACTTCATCCTTTCAACAAGAAGCATGGAAAAACACTCCGTTATGGATGACACTCTTGTTAAGGATAGAAAGAATAAGCAAACCTGATGGAGGAAAAAGAAAATATTGTGTTAAGCCGCTTGAAAAAAGAGACTTATTTAAAGCTAATACCAAGTTAATGAAAGGCACAAGAGTAAAACGCTTGGAATTGAGTATCAGTATGGAACCAAATCCACTCATCTTGTTCATACCAATGAACATTTTTCACAGTTCTCGAAAAAGACAAGTAACAAATCGTATTTTTATAGGGGAACTCATGCATGGATTGAGTTGCATGAAACCTTCCCGCGAAGAAAACTATCCAAATTCGAATATGCTTCCAATGCCGAAAAATAAAGCTGTATCAATACTAAAATGAGCTTCGCAAAGTTGACATCTCTATATATTAACATGGTTAGCGTGCACCTCAGCCTATAACTGCACCCGATCTTGATGAAGTCCACCTAGCCTAAATAAACCAGGCTTGCATCTCCTATTAGGTCTGGCTAAAAACTATTGATGCATATGCTTTGATTGCCGAAATGGATCTGATTCATCGTATGTGGTGATTTGTCTCTATGGACTTGCCTTATCCTGGCTCCAATCACAGTTCACCTACAAGGCAAGATGATTAACAACTGGAGCTGAAGTCTGAGTTTAGCTATCATTGACTTAAAATGGCCCTACGACCTCTCCATATCAAAAAGGAATACATCCTTCCCTTAATACCACTCCTAATGAAAAATCAGGAATTAGGCCTCGAACTAAAATGTAAAAGATAGCTTGAGCAAGAAATGTTGTAAGTTTATTAAAGATCCAAAAACTTCAAGCACGACAAAGGTTTTTCTTGTTTAGAAATAGGCTTACACCTCTAATAGAAAAAAGACGTCACCCCTTAAGATTAAATAAGATCTTGGCCATTACTTGTATAGTTAATGCGAGAACGAGATTATCAAACACATATGCCGTCACTTTAGTCCCTTACGTGGTGTGCTCCTTGGTGCACCACTTCATGTGCCCTCTGCTGTCGCTCTAGTTCTCACATTTGCAACAAAAACTAATGGATCAGACTGTTTTTCACCAAAGATGCAGTCATTTAGTGCTTTCTACATGCTCCATCATGCTGTTTGCTAATAAGGATGCACAATCATTAGGTCTAAAACTCATTTGCTCTGAAGCTGATTGAGCATAGAGTCTAGCCACTGATCAAATAAGGCAACCTTGTGGGAGGATATTTATAGTTGCAAAAGAGACCTAAACAAAAAATTCCTTATCTATAAACATAGCAAGTGTTCTTCTACCATTTTTTTCACCTTTATCACACTAAGTATGCGTGCATATAAGACTACTTATCACCTTTCTCTTGAAAAGATTTTTCTCTGTTAGGATGGCATTATGGCATGCCTTCCACATCATAAGTAGTGTAAGACTTTTAAGGGTTGCTATGACTTTCCAAAAAAGACTTCAAAATGAATGGGGGGAGTTGGAGCTGCTTGCCTTATTCTGGGATTTATTTGTGCCTCTTTCATGTTGCTCTTTATCCCAGGGAATATCTTGTACTATTGAATCTGCACAGGTGGAGGAGAAAATGTTCTTTCGATAAATTAATGACACCCACCAAAACCGAATTCCATCTGAAGTGAAACCAACACCACCATCGAATGACATTAAGGTTGCTTTTCTTACAAAAAAATTACTTTCTGCCCTTCTTTGGACTTGGACCGAATTTTTCAAATTCATCTTGTTTAAGCTTACTTGTGTGAACATAGACAAATTCTTCTATGAGAAGCAACTTCAGTATAGGTAGAAATCGAGGTCAATAAATGGTTTACAATGTCATTTAAAAAGCACTTCTCTTGCATTCTTGAGTACACGTAGAGCACCTATTAGTAGTTGTTAGGAGTAGGGATGCTTGCCCTAATTTGGGGAAAGAGATCCAGCATCGGTACTTATCCTACCATTTCTTCATTTAATCAAAAGGCGAACATCTAGTCCAGCTCACTCAGGAATAAACTTGCATCCGGAGATAGCATTGCTTGAAGCAATTGTTATGATATATACATTCCTTTGTGGGCAAAAAAGGCTTATCTAGAAGCCTGTATTCTGCATCAAGGATTAGGAATAGCTGAGTGGGAAAGCATTTTATTCTTTCTTGGTGGATTCTCCAAACACCCCCTTCAGTTAGGAATGGCTTAACTTCTTTTTGACACCGTTTAAAATTGGATGGGTCGGTCAAACATTAGCAAGCCTAGCAAAGCCAATCAAATCAGGTGTGATACCTGGATCTCATAATGGGGATTTATACCCATGAGTGGAGGTCTGACGTAAAACACGATCTATATCAGGTTAATCTAGGTGCTACCAGTTCTTTAGTCTAGAATAAGTGAATAGACGGTAATTCGTTCGATCTTACTATCAAATTCAGTGGCATTTTAGGAAGCTTGGGAAGGGAAAAGGGGCCCCTATTCTGAACATCCTTCATGCCCCAGAAAGGGTGAGTTTCATGACTAAATTGTGATGATCATATGCCATGAGGGGTTGACTTAGGGGACAAGCAATGAAAATAGCAGCTGATTTAAACAGGCCACGATGGAAGTAGCCAATTCAAGTATGGTCGTATTCATTCTCTGTTATTCTCCCCAGAGGAAAGCCTGCTCAATTGTTGTAGATTATATAGATCTTTCCCTACCCTTCCTTCTCCGTCATTTTGCTTCCAGTTCATCAATATAATGGGGAGGTGTTAGAATCAGTTCTAAGGAACAGCTGGTTTTTTTAGCAGGATTTTATGGACTTGCGCCTTACTTGCCTTTCTAATCAACGTAGGGATGATGCTTTCTAGACATTTAGCCAAACCTGGTCATAGCTAGTGGCAGAGCCACGATGTGAAAGGCTTCCCTATTGGGATTTCACTCTTCGCCATATCTCAGGATTTCAGCATATACGAAGCGGAAGAGTTCCCTGAAACTTCATGCTCCAAGACTATCAATTGCCAATGACATATGCTGAACCAGATTCCATCGGCGCTTAAATGTCTGGTAGTTATGCATTCATCATGGCATTGGTAAACTCGAGTTCCCAGTTCAAGCTAGATGGTTTAGTGACTTCTCCCTTACCTGTTTCCAAAGAGAATGCAACTCTCCAGACAGTTTTCAGTTGGTAAATTCAGTGTCTGGATAGCCCCTTTGGATTCAAGGCAGATGTTATTGGCCAAATTTTATAGTACGCCAGGTGGAGTCCCTCTGACACCAAGCCCAGCCTCTCTATTTCAAGCCCAGAAGAGTCTGTGAAACTCATTCATACCCATCGAATACTGCCACTACTAATCTTTTTATCTTTTTATAGTACGCCAGGTGGAGTCCCTCTGACACCAAGCCCAGCCTCTCTATTTCAAGCCCAGAAGAGTATGTGAAACTCATTCATACCCATCGAATACTGCCACTACTAATCTTTTTATCTTTCTTCTTAATTGTCTTATACATGGAGTGAGTGAATTGTTTCACAAGGGGCACATATATTCTCAATTAAGGGAAGATATAGTTCCTATGTTAGCAAAAAGAGTCTCTTTTAATTTATGGGGTGCAAAGCATTGATATTATAAGAGAATAGAGCTTGAATCTTGCCAAGAGTGAGTGCCTGAAGTAAGTGTAGGTCGCATGCATTACAACATCCTCTCCTACTAGGGGTGTACAGAGTATATTAGATAATTAGAACTGCCTGGGACAGATGAAGTTTAAGCTGCAAAAAGTGTATGTCTTAAAGGAAATTTGACCAACTAGTACCAGAGCTTTCCCGATCTTCAAAACAAGATTTGATGAAAAGACTTGGTTTTTTGAAAGTTATATACTTGAATTGCGACAATGACTAAATAATCTTAAAGTTCCGACACTCAAAAAAGACAAAGAAACAGTAAACTACCTCTAGAAATCCACATATCAGGCCCCCACAAGCACCAAGATAAATAAGCAGAACTCAGTATGCATGTGTTAAATTATTGTGCAGTTGCATGGACAAAAATCAAATCGAGACAGACGATTACACAAGATATTTGATGACCGTAACATAAGACAATTTTCATTAAAATTAAAAGAAATTCAAGCCTACTACAAATAGTACAAATATATATTTAATCTACTCAAAATTTAGCCTCTAAACAGGTAAGCTTCTGGATCAAAGTACGCATGGGAGCAATAAATATTTAAAATGTTTTGACAGATTAAGTTTTTTACGTTGGATGAATTGACAGAAAAAAGGACCTTAAACATATTTATTTATAGGTAGCTTACCTTCTCCATTCTTTTCAATATTTTCCCACGTGTTTTTTCCTGCCTCTCGGTCAGTTGCCCTTTGAATGTCTGCCATGTTACTTCATCTGCAGCATTCTAGAAGATGCCCACAATTCAGTGATCGCACAATCAGAAAGAGCAATATGTACACAAATTTTGGCAGAGAGTTCCAAGAACTGGAGGAGTCTGGAGCTAGCTAAGAAAACACATTAACTGTGTCACGCAAGAACACAGAGGTTCAAATTGGAAACAAATAAACAATAGAAACGTTTGGAACATAGAAAACTAATGAAAAGTGAATACGAAAACTGCATCGTAGGAAACTAACATACCTCAGTAGATTCTTCAACTGCATCTTCAGCAAAGCCCCATGAGGCACCATCTGCATAAGATGCTTCAACTCTTGCTCGTGCAAGTGAAGCTTCACGATCAAGCATCTCTTCGCGTAATGCCTTAGACGTGCGCATTTTATCAAGGTCCCCCTCCTATACATCATAATCAGAGAAGAGTGAAAGCCTATAATCATCGTAATCATCATCGTCATCTAAGCCTTTACCCATCTAGATGGGTTCATTATGGAGCAAGGCTCCACGAAGGATCAATTTTATGACCAGTTGTCAACCCAACGTCAACAGTCGCATACTTTGTTTCCAAGTTTATGACCATATACACTATGGACAAGAGAGGTGCTTGCATAATCATCGTAAGGAACCAGTTGGCATGCTCCAAGTTCACTATAGTAGGTAAAACATCGACAAAAAGAGGGAAAAGATTAAATATTTTCTCGAAGTGCATTTAACTGTGATACACACATAAAGCCAAGAGCCAAACACATTTCAAAAGAAGAAAGCAATCAATAGAATCTATAATCTGATCTATATGACTACAATTATAAAATTTTGTAAAGCAGAAAGTGATAAATATTATCTACAATCTGATCACATGAGTTGACACAAGACTCACAACTAAGGAGTATAGAGGTTAGGTCACAATAAATATGCATAAATAAGTTAGCAATTGAAAGATGGAAAACTTGATGTTACATGCAAAACATTACTATAAGATCTAAAGCACTCAATAGTGATACTACACAATTTGATTAAATGAGATTCAAGCATGTATATGGTTACTGCTTGACGGTTCATTATTTGTTTTACCGGATTCATTATGCCGTTTATACTTGAGGTTATTATTGCTTTAATGGCTTTGGGGAACTTACCGAGCGACCACGCATTGATGGATTATTCTATTTGTTTTTTTTTTCCTTTTGAAATAATATCCATCGGTCAATTATATTAAGGTGGCAGTACTTACAACTTGGATTTCGCAGACCAAGACTTTACCAAGAAGAAATTAATCGTAGGAGTCTTATCATTTATTTTAGTAGTATATACTCAGATTTTCTTTTATTTATCTACCTTATGTTCATCACTTCTATTGCTATTGTTCTTGTTGCTATCATTTATCCTTGACTTGTAGACGGTAAAAATTGCTCATTATTAGTTTATACATAAAAGAACATGTAGTTGTATCATAGACGCTTATCATATTTAGGTCAAAGGGTGATTAATTTTGACTTGAATATATCACAGGCTTGCATGTTGAAACCTCTAAGAATTTTTGACTTGAACCCCCAATCGCTATCTTCATTTTGTAATGCACCATGTTCAGATAACCACACATCAAGAGAAAACTTGGAAAAACATCGTCGTCTGCAAACAATACTGAGCCAGTAAACGTCATAAAAGAACAGTTAGAGATTCGACAACAACCCACCCTTTGCTAGTAAGCATTGTTGCAAAATCATCAGGCTAACCCTAAGGTCAAGCAGTTCCAGGAGCTTCGTCCAAAAAACTTACATGGCAGGGAGAACCCCTTGAGGCGGAGGAATGGTTTCGTAGCACGATGGACAACCAGATTGCTACTTGAATTCCACCGAAGGACGGGTGGTCATTGTCAAATCCTAGCTAACTGACGATACTCAAGTTTAGTGGCAAGCAGAGAAAGATCATTTGACCAGACCCATTCTTTGGGATATTTTCCAGAAACGTTTTAAAGCTAAATACTCCTCACCTAAGACAAGGATGAATATGGTGCAATGCTTCTTCAATCTCATCCAAAGTTTCAAGACTATAGACGAAATGATTTCAGCCGTTTCGTCTCGGTTTCAGTTGAGGGTGGTACGAAACAAGAGATGTTTCTTGGTTTCGGATGGTATCGATGGGTTTCGAAAATCAGTCCATTGGTTTCGGACGGGAGAAGAGCGATAATTGAAGAAATTAAAAAAAGAAAAATACTTAGAAGAAAATTTAAAAAAATTACTAATCTTGAGTCGCTCCTTCCGATGCCGCTCATTTGTTTGATTTAGCAAATTCAGTCGCCGCCGATTCCACTGCTTCTTCCGATGCCGTTGCTTCTTCCTCTTCCTCATTCATTCCATAATTCCGGCCATCACTTCTGTCCTCTCATTTTACGATATTGCTACTCTTCTCAATACCGTCGCAGCTGCTTTTTTAATTTGATGACTGCGAGATGAGATGAGATAAGCGGGAAGAAGAGAAGAGAGTGGGATATTAATTGCCCCACGTGAAGGCGTGTGATACCTTGGGAGTAGGCAGAGGGCTACTGCTAGTCACATTACACATTTTGCAAAATATATTACATATATTTACAAATTTGCCATTGTCTTTTATAAGTTCAACACATGGAATGGCAAATTTGTAAATACATGTACTATGTTTAGCAAAGTGTTTAATGACTAGCAGCACTAGAAGTTTGACATTCTTTACAAGTTTGTAAAGCATGCTTCCTCTCTTCACTATGCCGATCACATTACACATTTTAATAACCATATCACATTTTATTTACAAGTTTGCCATTCTTTTTTTTAATATTCATAATTTTTCTGTTAAATCTCAAAAACCAAAACCAAAACCAAAACCAGAAATGAAACTGTCGAAATATCGATACGAAAGAAACGAACCCCCGGAACTGCTGAAACGAGCGAAACCTAACCGAAATCTAAAATTCACAGAAGACCAAAACCTAAACCTAAACCGAGACCAAGACCTCTAACCTTGCTATAGACAAATATGATATTAAGTTCTCAATGCTTAGCCGAAGAATGATTTTTTATATAATACTTTAGATGTTTCTGTTATTTTTCTCAAAATTTTCTCGATTAACTCTCTTGTTGATGCAGATTCATCATAAAGATGGTCGCAACTCCCATTCCCTAAGAAAAACATTTCCAGTAAGGTTAGGATATCAACATTGAGAAGAAACTAATCGCATTTCAAATGAACAAGTATAATGAGGTACCATTAGCAGCTAGGCAACATTGAGGCCCTTTACAAATGTTGCAAGGCAATTCAGATCGAGAGAACAAACATCACGTTGAACCGAAGAAGAATGCTTTCCGGTCAATGCACACCACCAAGTTCAAGAAGCCGGAAGCTCCCGTAAACATTTAGGGGTCGGTGGCAAGTCATAACACAACAAATCAGGGCACCATAAGAAGGGCACCATAAGAAGAATTACGGATACCTTCGAAACATATGCATCATCTATGGAGCATTGACACATTCCTCCTGGAACTACCATCAACGAATAAACATGCCAAAACCCCACCGACTTCGCCTCTGGAACTACTTAGCAATGGCATGCTCTGTTGCCAGAGGCAGCATGCCATTTAGCATGCTATGAAGAACCCATAGAAACGTCAGGTGTTCCTCATGATAGCCAAGGAGAAGAAAGCCACTGACCCCAGGACGGCATCTTTTTGAATCATACTTTGTTTACTTAATAATGTATCGCTTTTGTTTTCTGGACTCTACGTTTAAAAATTTTCCAAAGATGAAATTTTTTGGAAGGGGTTTAGGATGTAACAATCTTGACATTTTACAAGAATATATTATCATAATATAATTTTATTTTTAACAAAATATGTTGAAATTGTTTTTCCTAATTTTTGAGTATTTTTCTGTAATTGTTTGATTTTTATTCCATGTTTTTAAGCTCAACCCATTAACCCATTCGAACCCACTCTTAATCTATACTCGTTTTGAATTAGACCCGAATCTAACCCGTTAACATCCCCATATATATATATATATAACCAAACCCTTAACCCTAATCTAATTTCCTCTTTTCTTCCTCTTTCTTTCCCCGATTCCCCGAGCGGCAACCGCTCATCCACCTATTTCACAATTGTTCCATAACCACAACCATGTGATTCTCCCTCACCCTATTGCTACATCCTGCTCTCTCATCGTCCCCCTCATGGTACCATTTTCATCACTCACATTCACTCCCCACGGCTCTCGCTCCATCCCCATGTTTCTCTCTCAGCTGACACTCTACCCACTCACCTACATTTTTCAAACCTTCCCATCTCCTGATCCCCTGTGTGTGTGTCAACCTAAAAACACTAAGCCTCGATCCTTCTCTCACTCCATGTGATATCTCTTTAGTTCTCTCCCTATCTTGATTCTCTTGCGACTGCTGCCTTCGCTTGAACCTACTTGGGTCACTACTTAGGTCACTGGAGCCCAGTGTTATCAAATGGCGCCGCCACGGCCGCCATGGCGGAATGGCGTGGCCCCTTTTGGCCTAATCGCAATTTGCCATCTATTTGGTCTAATCGCAAATGGCGCCGCCACGGCCGCCATGGCAGCATGGCATGGCCCCTTTATGGCGGATTTTTGGCTCACCGCTATAGGCCGCCATTCTCCATTGATAACATTGCTGGAGCCTCGATTGTCATTCAATGCTTACATCAAAGTAACATCAAAGCCCCACCGCCCTTGCTTCAGCACTGAAGTCATGCCAAGCTACCAAAGCTTACCGGTACCATCGATTGCCACCATTGTTTAGTTTCACCAAGAAAATTTGATCGCTAAGAGTTAAGTTTCCCATTTCAATGACTTAGTTTGATATGCATTCTCCTGCAAGTTTAATCAAAACATATTCGTGTCATTGTTTTGGTTGTATAAACTGCAGGATTTGTAACTTGTTCCATTGATGAAAATTTCATTATACATTTGATCAAATTTGTAAAAACTTAAGATTGGATAATGAGCTGTTGAATACTTGAATCTAACAATTTAGATCTGACACTTACTTGATGATGGCATTAATATGCATACTTTCAATAATCTAGTATCAAATTGTATCTTGGCATTTTAAGCTAATATTTAGTTTATTATTTATGGGTACATGAGTATTGTGTCGGTTTTTTACATTTGAATTAACCTTTTTATTTATGATGAATTACTATCCTTCTATTTTCCAATGGAGATTACAATTTACGCAAACTTTTCTTAATTTATTGATTTGTGCTCTTAGCAGTATTCACACATATTCGTGATTTTGGTATCTTGTCTTAGTTGTTCACAGTGCACAGGGACCCAAGAAAAAAATCCACACAGGATGTAGGGGCCACGCGTAGCCGAGAAGGAGAGAGAAGTATGGGTCTGTGTGTGGGTATTGTCGGGGGTAAAAGGGTTAAAGCAAGGGCTAAAATGTAAAGAACACCGGGATGCAAAGTGAAAAATGGCCAATGACAAGCATATAAAATAGTGGAGAGGGGGGTTTTCTTGTCAATGGTAAGCATGCAAATAAGGAGAATGTGGGGGCCTTTTCCTTGGGTGCTCCACAACAACACCAAAAACCTCACCCAACTCTCCACCCACCCCCAAGTGGGTCCCACCATGATGAGATGGACAAACATAGGCCACCACTCTATGTACTCTTTTGTCCCAGTAGGACAAACCCCATCAATCAACCATCATTTGTATAATAAATGGTGTGATAGATCATGTTGCTTAATATGCTATTTGCTAAATTAGATGGATATGACTTGATTTACAGAATTGGGATGGACCCTATTGGATCCAAAATATTATATTCTTGAACCTCACTGATTTGGAAATGATCAAATGTAAATGAAAACTAATGCAATACTTATCAGTACAATACCTGTATATATTAATGACACTGCATATGTTTACTAACTTGATACTGCACATGTTTACTGTACTTGATTACCGTTTCTGATAACTGAATCTAAATATCGAATCTGATGCCACAATTGTCATCGAATCTGTAAACCATACTTGAAACTATAACATAAATTAGAGACATGCGAAGTTTGAAAAACCTATTGTCACAGGAGGGTGAGGGAGTGTGAGAGTGACTGGAGCCACCTATTATATTATGACCCACCTTCCAGACGTAAGGTGATGATATTACAACCATTACAAACATAGAGGTGATGATATTATGACAGGCGTGGCAAACAGAGACCGGTCGGATTGGATTTGGGTCAGGTTTGACCCGACCCGGATAGGGGGATAAACACGTACCCGACCTGGGTATAATTCGGGTCACCCGAACCCGACCTGAATTTCCTAACGTGCCTGGTTCGGTTAAATTTAAAAAGTGAAGTTTGAAATAAATTACATATAACAAGTCTTGATCACATGATTATTATGTAAAATAATAGGCTGATGTTGTGTAAAGAATATCAAATTATTTATGTAAAGTAATAATTATGATTGGGTTCGATTAAATTTAAAAGTGATGTTTGAAATAAATTGCATATAGCAAGACTTGATCCCATGATCACGTAGATTAATACACATGTGCCCACCAATTGCGCTAAATAGGCTAATGTTGTGTAAAGAATATCAAACTAATTTGAAATTAACCAAAAAATAGTTTCAAATATGGGATTCAAACCCCAGACTAGTTAAGCATATGCATAACAATTGAAACTCCCAACCAAAACTCCAATGCAACTTGTGTACCTAAGTTTTTATATAAATATAAAAGCAAATATAAGGTAAAACGGGTAGGATTCGGGTCAATCCGGGTTGGCGGGTCAAACCCGCATCCAACCCGAATTTTATCACGGTCAGTCGGGTCGAGCATGATGTGGCCCGACCTGGTTAGCCCTCTACCCATACCCGGCAAAGAATGCCGAGTATGGGTCAGGTCAGGTCACGTCGTGTTGGGTCGAGTTCATTTTGTCAACCCTATTACGACACATTATCCAGACAGGAAGGTGATGCACTTGGGCTTGTATGTTTCATATTGTTCAATCGGGTATAAGTTAAGCTTTAGATAAAAACATCTGAATCACTAAACTGAATAATTGAACATAGATTGATTCAGCATAGTTGGTGATAGTGATCTATTTACTGATTGATAGTACTTGATCATATCTGATCATATCTGATAGTATCTAACATTATCTGATAGTATCTGACATTATATGATCACCGAACCGACAGACTTGTACATGCCATAAACTACAGTATTGGCTGATGTGCTTAGATTTGGCATCCCTAATTGTTGCTCTATTCATATATCATTGTATCGGATCATGTATTATCTTGCTTATATATTGATCATTCATTATTGCTGTATAAACTTATTTTCAGCAATTTACTGCTTGACAATTCATTGTTTGTTTTACCAAATTTATTATACCTTCTATACTTTATGCTATTATTATTTTATTGGATTTAGGAAATTTAGCAAGCGATCACTCACTGACGGATATAATATTTATCAGGTCAAGTGGTCAACTATATTTATACGGTAATATTTGCAGTTTAAACTTCGCAGAGCAAGACTTTGCCGAGGAGCAACTAATCATGTGGCTTACCTCTTATTTTAGACTATCTTTTTATTGCCTACATCTTGTTCATCACTTTCATTTATGCCATCTTATTGTTATCATTCATACTTGAAATGTAGCCTGTAACATAATTAGTGTAGTTGCTGATTATTCGTTTATATGTAAAATAACATATAGTTTTATCACAAACGATTAGTGTATTAGATCAAGAAGATGATTCTAGTTGGCTTAAATATGTTGCAGACTTGTCATGTGCCATTCCCCTAGTATTTTGGGAAACTGGACATGACATATATCGTCATCTGCAGATGAGAAGTTTGATGGCTCAAATTCCTGATGAAAGGAGGGATTACAAGTGAAGCCAATCAGTTTAGAACTCACTTGACCCAAAACTAAGCATGAAGCAAGAGCAAACCCAAACCTGATTACACATGAGCAATGATCAAGGCTTAAAGAAATACCAGAAACAGTGAGCAGAATAGGTTTGTTACGGTCCTAGAGACCTTAGACCTGGTCGCTTATTAAGTTGTGCTCAGCAAAATGAGCCAACTAAACAATAGGGTGAAATGGTTGCAGTTTGCACTGACATACAAACATGCACATCCAGCAAGCAACAGTGCAAATAGCGCTGAAGCTAGAGAGGTAATTTGAAAAAAGAATCAAAAAGCTATCCCACTTTGAAACTAAGACCACGATAGTCTGAAAAGCAATTTATCATATCTCTTAGGAAACGTTCCAAACAACTGATATATGTTGACATATTAAAACAAAATCTTTTAATTCACTGTCAAACTTTTAAAGATAATTTAATATCTCATATACGAGGTCATGCAGAATGTTTAAGCATGCCAACAGGGAAATCTTAGATGAATAAGCTAAAACTTTAGTATATAAATCCATGGAATGACTTTTGCTGCTGTGGAGAACAAACTTCACTAAGAACAGAAACAACAAAGAATCCAAGGAAGAAAAGTAGCTGTATGTATGCTTATGAATAGCAAATTTTCTTATGAAGTAAAATAAGTGGTTTTCTCATCTTACAGGAGGCATTAACTCGGATGGTCCTTGGAATATATACAACCGGGAGGAGCTGTAAGAAACATTGGTAGAATGACATAAGCACCAGGAGCCAAAAAATTAAAAAATAAAGTAAAGCTGACAACTATGCATTTCCAATATATTGTAGACTAAATTAAATGTTAATGGCTTAAGCATAAATATTGATTTAGATTCTATTTAACACATGCAGTCCACGTTGCTATAAATTTTAACAGTTGGTCATCATCATGTAATCCTTTTACCATCGGAACAGGAACAGCCAAAGCGGAAAGCCCCATGGAAGAATAGACCAATTTTGTTTACCATCTTTTGGCTGAAACCAACTCACCAACCCTTTATGTTGGTGTTAAATCCTGGTCGATGAAATTATTGACCGAGAAGGACCTGCCACTAACCTCCAAAACCAGTTGGTGACAAGAGAAATTTAAGCAATTTGTTGTGTAGTTTAAAAGCTCAATCAACCACGAATCAGATACTCCAAAATTCTCGAAACAAAGAGTGGAGAAAAACTTATCTGAAGTCACTACTAACAAAAATCAAGAACTGAAAATATAGCAAAGAGCCAGGAATAAGTGAAATTTTCTCAGATATGGATAGGACTAGTGGACAGCAAGCAATGTTATTACATGAATAAAGATGCGGTCAAGGGCCACCATGCTTTCAATATTTAAGTATGAACAAGTAGCTCATGTCGGATTGATATGTCCACAAACTACACATTGGAACAAGATCCAACTATGAGATAAAACAATTTTGATCCAAAGGGGCCAGGCATAGCTGTATAATCAACAACGGGATCCTTCACATCTCTCTGCGTGGAAGTATGCATCATTTGTAGCTTAAAAAACTAAAGAGTTAGCATTAAGAATAAACATATAGCAAGTCAACTTACTGGCCAAATCGAATAACATTGCCAACGTGAACTTTTGTGTACTCTTTCTTTTTGACCTAACAGATTGAATCATAAAAAAGGATAAGGAATTGAAGAAAAAAATAAAAACCAAGTACGATAGAATAACTAATTAATCATTCACATATGTGCAAAACCCCTTCAACTATAGTAGAAATTAACACATCAAATACAATAAAGCAACCAAGAAGCATGAAACACGGTTTGAACTAGATTTCCTTACCCGGCAAGAAATAGTACGCTACTGACACTGTTTTCAACTACAAAAGTTTCGTGAAAACCATGCGACAAGACGAAGCGGTTGCGAAGTTGGTGTCTTATTGCTCTCACTCAAAAGTTGCTAATTATGTAAGTATTATACTGGCAGTTGTAGGCTACGATGTAGCATGGACAATCTTATCTTGAAGCGATGTCAAGTCAAAAATGTGTCAGAAACACATGTCAATACACACACGTGCCATATGTATTTTTTAGTAGTTGCGGTATGTCAGCATATTTTCTCCATGTTTAAGTTCTTCACCGGTGACTGGTTTATCATCACATAAGAGATTCATGGTGAAAATTTCTATTATTGGGACCAGAATTTATTATGTATCACAGTATTTATTTAATTAATACGAGTTGAGCAACATATCCTTGATTATGTCAACCTCCCCCTTGGAATTATGAGTGCTGCCAAGAAGATGCCGTAGGATAGTCCATTCACAGTCAAGAAACCCAGCTGATTTTGAGAATCCATTGTGTGACAATTGTTAAGAATAGATCCAACAAAAGAACCAACCCAAAACTTGACGGATTGCAACTTGCAGACATAAATCACATGTGCAAAATGGAAATAAGATATCTCAAATGCCCAGACTAATTCTGACCACATGTACACATCCCTAACCCATGCAACAGTAAACTTGTTTCAAATCCAGCAACCACTTCCCATCAATTATTCAATCTGCTAAATTAAATTTAGCATTCATGGCAAACCTATCCAAATCAACCCACACCACATGCATCATGCATCGAGTACATGTGATGCTTTAATAGGAAGTAACCTTACCAACATGTTGTTCCCACTATCTCCCTGACAAACAGTTTAGTGTGCTCAGATGTCCCCCATATTGCTCACTTGTCAAATTTCTCTGTTATGCCTACTCTGTAAGTATATTGCAAAAGCTTCATTTAGTTTCAAGTTGGGATGGAGAGCCATAAGTTGGGGTCGAGAGCCATGAAGGATCAGCTACAAGCATCATCAGCTAGTTGTACCGGGATTTAGTTCTCTGCTTTAAGGAGTATAAACACTTGAAAGTGAGTCTCACATGATCACATCGCTAACTGACATGACCCAGCAACCAAAACTTGTGCAAATAACATCCGCGAACTACGTACCAATTCAATGGAAAAAAATATCACGGTCAGATATGCTCGTGAATAATTAGACACTGTTCGACATGGGTCAAAAACATGCATGAAGAGCTCTTAACACTGCTTTAAAATGCAAATGGAATTATTGCTCTGATCTCCCTCATCCATACATCTGTGTCTATCTTGTCCAAGATTCCTACTTTTTTAGATTTTGATGTGCTAGATGCGTGTCGTATCCATAACCCTTGTCAGTGTTTTACCACTCTTCAGACAAAACAATAGACTTTTAATGGGTTTATGCCATAAAAGTTCAATTCAATGGTTCCATGAAACAACTAGAGGACATAATAGCAGCATAGAAATACCGGACATTTGTCATATATCATGCGAAGGTATTCTTCCATGTTTCCAAGATAGCATTTGTTTGTGTTGTTCCCTATTGCTGCAGGTTACAGTCGCTCGATTTATAGGTATATGCGAAAAAACTCCCTTGGTTATGGTGAAGTCTGTGAATATTGCATATGAAGCAGCTTGTCTGTTGCTTAAAGGAAATGCTCAGGTATAGCTATAGAAAACGCTATCCATAAATAGGAATTGTCCAAACAGCCCAGCTGTATAAAGTTCAACAACCTGCCGTCCATTGTAGACTCGGGTTATATGGTATGAATCAAAATGCTTGAGGACACCGTCATCATCAAGAAGCATAAAACAGTCTAAACGGCATAGCCATCCACTCAGACAAATCATCCTTCATCTTAAAGGTTGTTTTTTGTTTGTCTCCTCACAGATTTGAATATGATGGTAACCACTTTTAACATCTATCTTTGAAAATATAATATATATATAATGACAATTGCCATCGTATCAAGCATATCATCTGGTCTAAGAATAGAAAACTGTAACAGAATTTGGAATAAAATTATTCTAAATTTTTACTTCACATTGAATTGATAATAACACACAGCTTTATATAGAAGATTACATGAGAGGGAATAGGTAACTAACTCACCCCTAAATCAGAAAACTGCCTAACTAAATCCAAGAACTAACTGTCTAACTAAATCCATCAATTAAAGGGATTTCAAAACGGATTCTATCTATTTACAGCTCATATACATCTCGACACTCCCCCTCAAGCTGAGGAATATATGTCTTCCATTCCCAGCTTGAATACGATATCATGGAACCTCGAACTGTTCAGCCCCTTTGTTAGAACATCTGCTAATTGACATTCCGATGACCATAGGACATAGAAACTAGTCCATCCTGTAATTTTTCTTTGATGAAGTGTCTATCAATTTCAACATACTTTGTCTTATCGTGTTGTATATGATTATAAGCAATATTGATAGCTGACTTGTTATCACAATAGAGTTTCATAGGACCTTTACACTTAACTCTCAAATCATCATGAATAATCTTCAACCAGAGTAGTTCCCACAATCCTTGAACAATAGCCCTGAATTCTGATTCTGCAAATGACCTTGCCGCTACGTTCTGCTTCTTGCTTCTCCATGTTACCAGCTTACCTCCAAGAAACGTATAATATCCGGTAGTTGACCTTCTATCCATCAAGAAACCTGCATAGTCAGCGTCGGTGTAAGCTTCTAGAGCAAGAGTATCGTTCCTTTTGAACAAATTCCTTTCCCCGGATTGCCTTTCAAGTAATGCAACACTCTGTAAGTAGCTTGACTGTGGGATTTTCTTGGATCATGCATGAATTGACTGATGATGCTCACCGAGTATTCTATGTCAAGCCGAGTGTGAGCAAGATATATGCATCTACCAACCAACCTCTGGTACATTCGTTTATCAACATCTGGTTCTTCTTTAGCTTCTCCCAACTTCTGGTTTGAATCCATTGGGGTAGATACTGGTTTGCACCCAATCTTTCTTGTTTCTATTAATAAGTCTGTCACATATTTTTGCTGAGATATCAAGATCCCCTGTGTGGAATATGCCACCTCAATACCAAGAAAGTACTTCAGTTTTCCCAACTCTTTTATCTCAAACTCCTTTACTAGTCTCTGCTTCAATTTATTCTTCTCTCTCTCATCATTTCCCGTTATTATGATGTCATCCACATAAACTAGAAGAGCAGTCACTTCCCCTGCATCTGAATGCTTAATGAAGAGTGTGGGGTCACCTTGGCTTTGTTTATACCCGGACTCCTCCATGAATTTGCAAATCTCCCAAACCATGCTTTTGGAGATTGTTTTAACCCATAGAGAGCCTTTCTCAGCTTGCACACCTTGTTACCTGTGTCTCCCTCAAATCTCGATGGGATATTCATGTAGATTTTTTCATCTAAGTCACCATGAAGAAATGCATTCTTAACATCATACTATAAGAGTTTCCAACTGAAGTGAGCGGCCAATGATAAAAGAATTCTCACTGTATTCATTTTTGCAACTGGAGCAAAAGTCTCTTGATAATCAACCCTAAAGTCTGAGTGTACCCTTTGGCCACCAGTCTTGCCTTATATCTCTCAAGGGATCCATCAGCCTTGTATTTCAGTGTGAAAATGCACTTACAATCAACAATGTTTTTACCTTTTGGTTTATCGAAAATCTCCCATGTTTTATTCTTTTCTAATGCACGCATCTCCTCTCACATAGCATCACTCCATTCTCTTTTTTATAATGCATCAAAAACAGTGTTAGGGATGGCAATGGTGTTTAAACTCACAATGAATTTTTTGTGGACTGGTGATAGGCGGCTAAGAGAGACATGAGATAGTGGATAGAGTGGTTATTTAGTACATTCTCAGTGTATAGTGGATAGTGGACTGTTATCAATTCTAGAAGGTGTATATAAAGGTGGACCTCTTACAGTGATCTCATTCTCAACGTCGAGGTTGGATTCTTGGACTGTTTAAGTTCTGAAACGACCTTTCTCCTTGAATACACCTAAGGAAACCTTGGAAAATTGTGAGTGACATTGGCTGGAATAGGATGTGACACGGGTTCAGTGGTAGAATTGGGTGACTTTGAACACTCAGATTCATCAACACAAACTGGAACATGAGGAAGGTAAAGAATGTTAAGTTTAAAAGATTCATAAGTACTATCTTCCACCGAAATCTCCCCCTGAAGAGAGGACTTGGAGAAAAAAGGTTTATTTTCTGTGAAGGTGACATCTACAGAGATATAAATTTTCTGGATGAAGGGTTGTAACACTTGTATCCCTTTTGAGTGGATGAGAAACCAAGGAAGACACATTTGATGGCTCGGTGGTCTAGTTTGCCTCTATGTTGGTTGTGGACATGTACAAAGACAATGTATCCAAATACCCTTGGTGTAAGACCATTTGACGTTCGGAAGTGAGGATAGAAGTTATTAAGGATCTATATGGGACTTTAGTTGTCTAACACACGTGAGAGAAGTCTATTTATCATGTATGTGGCAGTAAAAACAACCTCTCCCCAATAAGATTTAGGAGCATTCCCTTGAAAGAGTAGAGTTCAGGTAGTGTTGAGTAAATGCCCATTTTTTCTTTCAGCTATCCCATTTTGTTGAGGTGTATTAACACATGATGAGTCATGGATAATGCCTTGTGATTGAAAGTAAGGTGACAAAATTTGGTTGAAGTAGCCTTTAGCATTGTTCGTTCTAAAACTTTTTATTTTGACCCCAAATTGATTTTGAACCATCAAATGGAAATTAGGGATAACAATGCTGACATCGGATTTTTGTTTAAGAAGAAAGAGCCAAGTAAACCGAGTGCAATCATCAATTAAAGATAAATCAACGAGCCCCGGATACATTAGGTATAGTAGAAGGACCCCATATGTCATTATGAATCAAATGAAAGGCATGAGAACTTCTTTTATTGCTAATAGGAAAGATACCCGAGTATGTTTTGCCAGTTCACAAATATCACAATGGAACTCAGAAATATCTAATCCTAGGAACAAATGAGGAAACATGACTTTTAAAACCCCAAAAGATGGATGACCTAGGCGTAGGTGATACAACCAAATGTCATCTTTATTCAAAGAACTGAGAAAAGACAGACAAATTACTCCTAAGTTTCTGAGATGATTAAATGTGGTAAAGACCGCTTCTTTCCTTGGCAAGTCCAATCCTCCTCCCCAAGTCATGGTCCTGAAAAACACAATAAGATGGGGGGAAATAGCATAACAATTAGGTCATGAGTAAGCTTTTGAATGGAAACAATGCTGGTAGACAGTTTTGGTACATGTAGGACATTTTTAAGGATAAGGATAGGTGTGAGATGTATATCTTCGAACCCTGCAACAGTAGCTACAGAGCCATTGGCCACAACAATTTTCTTGTTACTTAGACATGGAGTATAAGTGTGGAAGAGTAGTGATGTGGAGGTCATATGATCTATGGCACCAGAGTCTATTATCCAAGAGTTGGTATAAAATTTGTCTTAGGCATTCATGCAAAAAGAGAATGAAGGTTTACCTGAAAGAGCCAAAGAACAAGTTCCAGAATGCTTCTCAAGTGACTCCAACAAGCATCTTAACTTTTCAATATCTTCATTGTTGAACCCTCTAAATATTGAATTTTCCTCAAATTTGGACTGATGTGCCATGTGTGCTGAAGGCCTTTGATGTCCTCCACGGTATCCTCACTCTCGGCTTGGTGGTTTACCAATCAGCTTCCAACATTTCTCTTTTGTGTGTCTCGGCTTCTTGCAATAGGTGCACTAAAGATTGTCCTTGTTCTCCTTCCACTGGTTCTCTTCGCCCGGGTGTCTAGGTTAATCACTCTTTCCTTTCTCCTGGTGATCTGCTTTTGCTACTAGAGCGGACCCGTCCATGGTTTGTGATTCAATCATAACATTCCTTTGGCTTTCCTCTGCCCGAATCAATGAAATTGACTCTTCTAAAATCGTGTCTTCCTTGCCAAGAAATTGAATCTTTACCTGATCAAATTCAGGATTTAATCCAACCAAGAAATCATAGACACGATCTTTTTCAATGAATCTCTTCAAGATTGCAGCATCCTCGGGACATTTCATCTCGAAGGCGCGATTATGATCAAGTTCTTGCCATAGATGTTGCAGTAGGTTTGCATACTCTGTGACAGAATTGTCTCCTTGCTTACTGGCTGCAGTTTTAACCTTGATCTCGTACACTTGAGCAGCATCACTGGCCTTCGATATGTGTGACAAATGTAGCCCCAAATCTCCTTTGTTGTAGCCAAGAACATGCATGTGTCGCTAATCATGGGATCCATATAATCCCTAGCCAGGACAAGATCATGGAATCATCCTCATCCCACGCGTCAAATGTCGGATCATCCTTTGCTAGTCCCCTTCCAAGAATATGGTTAAGTCTTCCTTTACCCTTGAGGTATGTACGAACAAATTAAGACCATTTGGGATAGTTCTTCCCATTGAGCCTCTAAGAGGCTGGAATATTCTGTAAATCTCCAATTTTCTGAACAGTATTGGATTCTTCAGATGGATTAGGGTTGCTCGAGGCAGTAGTTCCAAAGGTTGACATAGAGAAGAAAATTCGCAGCAATAAAGGCTGCCCAAACAGAAATTTAAAAAGAAGAGAAGGTGGAATTGCACCGATGAAGGCTAGAGTACGCAAAAGAAACAGACGATGCAGCAATCAAGGCTGCCACAGAAATTAAAGAAGACGATGTGGAATTGCAGCGATGAAGGCTAGAATACGCAAAAGAAACAGACGGCGCAACCATGCAGTGATGAAGGCTGCTCAAAGAAGAAATCCAGAATTTGGAATAAAATTATTCTGAATTTCTACTTCACATTGAATTGATAATGCACAGTTTTATATAGAAGATTACATGAGATAGAATTGGTAACTAACTCACCCCTAAATCAGGAAACTGCCTAACTAAATCCAAAAACTAACTGCCTAACTAAATCCCTCAATTAAAGGGATTTCAAAACTGATTCTCTTAATCTATTTGCAGTTCATATACATCTAGACAAAAAAAGATACCTAATTGTGATGTGATTTTATTAATCACACGACTATCTCCACTCATCCACAATGATCCATCATTTTCTGATGTGAGGAGAGCCAGAAGTGCACATGAACTCAGATTTTTCCTGATAAAACCCCTTAGCAAGTAGTTCTTTGTGGGGTAATGAGGTAACTTTAAAAGAGTCACTTCCGAAACTAAATCGCTAGCGTGATATATGTCACGTATAAGCAGTAAACAATCTGGGATGTTCTTAAAGAATACATCACATAATTCCTTCACGAACGACGCTACTTCTGGTATATACTCTTGAGAAAGCTTACTTCTCTAGTGACTAAGGCAAACACAATTGAGTTCGCAATGATTTCTCTTTCAAGCTTCTTAAGACTTCTGATGTGTAAGCTCTCTCATTTCGCTGCTTCCTTCTTCTCTAGATCGATCATCTTAGGTTGCATAGAATTCAGCTAGATTTTCTTGCGTTCTTGCCTTTATAAATAAACGAACACGAGTTACAAACAACAGAAAATTGTGTCCATACCAAAAAGCTAATGCCTACCCAAGATGATATACCATACATCTACCAGTAACACATCACATAA
This sequence comes from Scilla litardierei, assembly GCA_030789695.1. Lineage (NCBI taxonomy): Eukaryota > Viridiplantae > Streptophyta > Magnoliopsida > Asparagales > Asparagaceae > Scilla > Scilla litardierei. The sequence continues at coordinate 153,361,248 of CM061136.1, read as the reverse complement.
AATCTTGTCTTCATATGAGGCAAATTGAATAGGAACAAGCCATCACTCCTTAATGATGATGGACAATGTATCTATCATAACACCTTGTAATGACTAAAGTTGGGGATGGAAAATAATCATAAGCTGGTAATGATGCTTATAGCATTAATGCAACTCCCGCTAACAATGATCACCTTGTAATTACCATCATCGTACTTCACAAAGGTGAGGAAGATTGCACTCTTTCACTAGTCGTGGCTCTCTTCAAACTGAGCCAAGGCAAAGCAAACAATTTTTTGTCTAGGATATACAAAGCAATTATCATAAAGCTCTACTCAAATAAAAGTGCTTAGAATACATCACAGTCTAGTTGAATCCACATCAGTCAGTCTCTAATAATTCCGTTAATTCTCACCTGACTGATGGACTTCCTCCTTACTCTCCTTGGTTATCTCTTAAGATCATATACAAATAAATTCCTAGATATGTATTGACCTACGAAGTAATCGTAACATTATCCCTTATAAACTGTGTAATCCAATCTTGGAAATCTCATGCATGATTTCATTACCTTTGTCGTTCATATTAATAGTGCAATGGTCTGAAATTATTTTAAAATGTAAATAATATTTTTTATGATTTTTGATGATTTTTTTGTAATTTTTTGGTATTTTTTGAGTTGTTTTAACATCAAACATGTTAACCCGATTTTGAACCCGGCCCGCTCACCCTTTATAATATCTCGTTTTCTCTCTATTTTCATTTAATCCTTTTCTCCTCTCTTTTCTTTCTCCTCCCTTCATTTTATCCCGAGCGACAACTAGTTCTCTCATTTCTTCCATTGTATGAATCGCGACGGACGTGGGCGTGTCAGGCGTAAACGAAAGCATCTCCCCACGATTCCCTCCTCGGCCCACCCCTATAACTCATATCTCGCTCACTCTATTTTTATAAATCCCTAACCCTGAACCTAAATTTGTATCGCATCTCTCTCTCTCTCTCTCTCTCTCCTGAGGTCACCCATCTTTTTCCCTCTCCTCCAGCCATCTACTCCCTTCGGTCAAAGTAGTGGTAGTGGCAAACACAGCTGCAAACATCGATAAGAAGGCACGACCACCAACCGATGACGTACTATGACAGATCTTTTCCTTTGATCCACGATGACAAGTATGTCCTTTTTATAAACTTTTTTACAATCTCGATAAACTCGACAAAACCCTTGATGTTGAGTTGCGGGTAATTGGGATTTTTGAAGTAGAATGTGATATGGAAATCATTATGGAGCCTTTTTAGCTTTTGGTGTTTTGCTAGGGTTTTGGGGTCACCTCTGAGCCTTTTGCCGTTGAATCCTTGTTGTTTTCTTGATGCCTTGTTTCAACTCTATCATTGCAGATGCCTTGTTTTAGTCATGCCCTTGACATTTCCTTATCTGAGCTCTGCCCTTCGACCGCTGCCTTTGGGTTCTGACCTTGTTTTGATGCTGCTCCAGGATCTGCCCTTTACCCGATGTCTTTGGGTTCTGACCGTGTTTTGATGATGCTTTGGGCTCTGCCCTTTACCTACTGCCTCTGGGCTCTATCTTTGCCCGCTTCCTTTGGGTTTTGACCATGTTTTGATGTTGCTCCGAGCTTTACCCCTTGTTTGTTATCTCTGGGCTCTGATTCTTGCACGTTGCCTTTGGGTTCTGACCCTGTTTTGATGTTGTTGTTGGGCTCTGCCCAAGTCTAGTCATTGGGCTCTACCCTGCCTTGCTGTTAGGCTCTGCTTTTGGATCAATCAGCTGTTTTAATTGGGCTTTACCTTTGATTCGGCCTGATGTTTTGTTTGGATTTGCCATATCATTGGGTTGTTGGTTTTGTCCATATTGATATTGATATATGCCCTTCCCTAAGAGGTTCGATTGGCTATATTGTTGGATATCATGATGATCCTATTTGGATTCTGATTTTGTTACACTATGACCTGCTATTGAAATTATACCACATGATTTGATGATGAGGTTTATCTACGAATGCTTGCATAATAAACATACTGCAACCAAACATTTCAATTATAAGTTTGTATGATATACATGAGTATATGCTTAAATGATTATACCTTAAAATTAATACTTCAATTAACCCTTGTAGTCATGTTTTGGGTCATGCTAGAGTTATTAAGTTCAAATGAAAATGATATTGTTTCGGTTGATATGGAAATTATGGTTATTGCCCCTTAAAGCATATGCCTAAATCGTGATTATAGGTATTGAGTCATGATTACGCTCTCTTTGGGTTAGCGATGGAGACTCTGTCTGTTAGGATTAGGGGTGCGATGGCTACAAGTGACAGAACAGTAATTTCTGGACACAAGAGAAAACTGTAATTTTAGGAATCCAATAGCAAATCTGTAATTATTAGAAAATTAGTATTATAAATGTATAGGAGACTGAATATAGAGCAAAGAATCGAGAGATAGAAGAGATTATGAGTGAGAATTTAGATGTTGAAAGAGTAAGGCCTCATCTCTGAAATCAAAGGCTAGGAGAAGTCCTCTTGAAAACTGCCAACTATCATTGTATCCCCCATTGGAAAGCAATAAAACATCACATTTTCTCTCAAATCCACTTTCTAGCACTAAAAATCTCACATTTCACTATAAAAATACTATCTTTTCCTTAATATCCACCAAAAATCCTATTTTAATCCTTAAAATCCCTAGCAAGTCGTATCAAATTGGTAGTATCAAATTGGTATTAGAGCGTAGAGCCTGATGGAGACAAGGAAGATGGAAGCATTGGAAGATAGATTCGAAAGAGATCGAATAGCTGAAGAGAAAGATGGAGGAACGAGATCAAGCAATGGAGGCATGACTTCAATCAACGAAGGAGATGCGTTCATCAATGGAGCTCTTGATGAAGCAGATTTGGGAGAAGATGAACAGCCCTCCACTTGAAAAGGAGATCCCAACGAAGCCAGATTTGAACGAAGATGGAGTCAACGACACAAACCGAAATAAAAGGCGACTCCTTTAAATAAGGGCAAGGGAAAATCATCCCTTTTGAGGAGAAGATCCATCTGAAGAGCAGCACGGCTCAGCTTTATCAACGACAAAGGCAATGACGCAGATCTGGGACAAAAGGCGACGCCTTTGGACAAAGGAAAAGGGAAAGTTACCGTATTTGAAGAGGATATCACGTCAAACGACGAATCTCACATGTGGGAAGAAAGACCACCCCCAATTCATGGGGGGTTCTCCAGGGGATGGAAGAGGGGCCGCCCACCTCGAGTGGCCACCCCCAAGGACCGACGGCCCTCGGGCTGGCCGCCTAGGGGCTCCCGCACACTGGGCGGGCTGCCCAGGGCTAGGTGGTCCTTGGGCTGGCCGTCCAAGGGCCCACGACCCCAGGGCGGCCTTCCAGAGGGCCTGCTGGACGTGGTTTACGGACAGATTCACTCCCGAGACTCAGCGATGGCACTTTAGGTGCAGTGAACCTTCAGGCGAGCTTAACGATCAATATGGCTTCTATCCGGTCTTCGAAGAGGGTGGTGGAGACCTTGGCTAGTTCGGCAATAGTAGAGGAGGCCCGCGAGGCTACAACTGCTGTATGAGGGCCACATAGGACCGGCAATCCCTATGTTATCTTCCAATGGGGCACGGGCCCAGAGACAGAGATCGGGGGCCACATGACTCATGGGGTTTACTTAGGAGTCCATCGGGTACGGCGACAGACTTCAAGGACCAACTGATACACGAGTGACTTCAGCGACTGTGGAGACGACTATGATGGCTTCGAGGATGGCAAGGAAGACCTTAGGTGGCCCGACGATCGAGGAGGGTGCTGACGAGTCTACGGCTGGACCACAGGCCCACAAGGGGGTGGCCGCCATGGGAAAGCAGAGGGGGACGAGCATCCCATTTGGAGAAGCATACCCACGTATTTCATAACACTACCTTGAGTACAAGGTGGTTTGTTGGGGGCAAAGTGATGTTATGTTAGGGATGTGGCGACATCCAGTGGCAGATCTGTAATTTTTGGGTGCATGGGCAAAAGCTGTAAATTTAGGGGTGTTGGGGCAGATTTATAATTATTAAGAAATCAATATTATAAATGTATGTGAGGCAGAATATTGAGAAGAATCGAGAGATGGAAAAGATTAGGAGTAGGAAATTAGATCTTGGGAGAGTTAGGTCTTTTCTCTCGAATTAAAGGCTAAGAGAGCGATCTCTCAAAAGAGGCCAATTATCATTGTATCCCCTATTGAAAATCAATTCCCAAATCTATTTTCTAGTCCTCAAAATCTCATCTTTCACCGTAAAAATCTCACCATTTCCCTCAAAATCCACCAAAAATCCTATTTTTATTACTAAAATCCCTAGTGGTTCATATTCTCATGCTATATGATATGCACAATGTAATCCCATAAAATAAGCTTCATGCCTAATCACAATTAATGTTGAGTTGGTTATGAATGCACCTTACAAAGACATATACCACACACATTCAGCAATATTGTCATGGCATTGATTTTACATCTATGTGATATTGTACTTGATACTACCTCAAACAAAATTATTGTACACGCTGAATTGAAATTGAAACATAATACTACTAAATCTGAATTTGAACATGACACCGCATACTGAAACTCAATGCATCATACTTGACTATAAGATTGTGCTAGATAATCGGGGTTTGGGTAAACTCGTTTTATAGTGTGTAGGGACTGGAGCCATCCCTTACTGTTCTTGACCAACTCTAATATCATACTTAAGTGAATCTATTTACTGTACTTGATTGCATTTGGACCGGATGAGCGACAATGTGGGGTGAGTTTGTATGTTGCCATATTGTGTCCTTAGACATACGTCATGTCACTAGACTAAGAGCATGGTTTACTTATGCATACTCATGTACCCATTTCTAATATAATTCATTGTTACCATGTTATACGTTGCCATGAATCACTAATATGTGTGTGAGCTACTACTTCTACTATTTGGATTATTATATATATATATATATATATGCAGATATATTATATGTTTTGTTTATGGTTTTAGTAACCAACAACCTACTCTAACGGTTACTTTATTGCCCACTAGATGTGGGTGACGGTTACCCGGAGAACACAGGTTTCGCGAAACAGAAACCTTTTGAGGCAGGATCCACATTACAAGTAGTCAGGTTGTCCAATTTTTATTTTATTTCATTAAACTGGAGTATGAATAATTGTAAAGTGGTATGCCTGAACAGGTGTATTGGACAACTTTTTTTAAGTAAGATGTATTAACTATTAAGTATGTACTTCATTAATATTATTGTGTATATCTATTTAGTTCTCATGTAGCTTCATGTAGCTTGCAGGACCGATCGATTCATACACTTAGTGTACACTAAATCAAAAGGAAAAAATGACATGTTATCATTTTAATTTAGAATGCATTACGGCTTGTCACGTGCCTTTCTTTTCCTTCCGGGAAATGGGGCATGACAAGTAGGAAGTTTTGGGTATGACTTAGATTAAAGCTAACTGTGTGATGGTTCGCTACTTGCTTATGTTGGCCGGCTGAGCAGTTCGTCAAAGCATTTCATCTACGATGATCTATGAAAACCAGCAAGCTCATGCACAAGTTGATAAGCATGCTTTCAGATGTGGAACTCGTAAATGATAAGCTCCTTTCGGAGATCATATCTAAATTCACATCTAAACCTGGACAATACCACACTCACATCTTCCAATTCATCGGCCCATATTAATACTTATCACATCAAACGATATAATTGGTGACAGATCCACTATCATGGGACAGACTCTGCCACAGGTCAAAGAGTCATCGATGGTAAGAGTTATATAAATATTTTAACTTCAACTTCTCTTTCATCTCATCCCACATCAATATAGGTAGTAGTTGCCTCCTATTTGCCAATATACGCTTAACATTTTACCAAAATAACTTGGCTGGTCCAGATAGCTTCATTTTGACAAATCTAACCTTCCTCTGTTTTGGTATGATATACCAATCAAAATAGTGATCCATATCTCATCCAATCAAAAAAACCCTTACGGTTTAATCGACCAGCAAAAGTATGAACCTTCACGAGAGGGAAGGGATGTCTCTAAGTGAATGATGCGATTTTTAAGCTCGTATGACTTAATCGTACCCTCATGGACAATTGTTTCTAAAGTGCTTAATCGGTTGAGAATCTCTTTAAACATTTGTTGAGGGTCAGAATCCATAAGGATTAAGGAATTGGGGATCATGCAAAATGAGGATGACGCTACATGTATGACTGGCACTATGCAATTATGATATTTACATTTTATATTTTATATATATATATATATATATATATATATATATATATATATATATATATATATATATATATATATATGAAATGATAATGTTCTAATGCAATGTTCCTATATGATGCATGACAAGTAAAGAGATCAGCTAATAAATCGCTAAAGCAATTTAGATTTGAGCAATTGAAAATACGTACAGCAGTTCTCAAAAAATTAATCAAGTGATATGTGTGTGTGAGTGTAAAGAACTGTGTTGCAAGATGGTAGTGTGTAACAATTCACGTTGTAATAAAGTTGTCATATAGAATGTTATGAATCTCCTACAAGCTAAGGTTGTTCTTTATCCGTGAATATCCGATAATGTTAAGGATTTGAAAAAATTTATTTTGTGGCTCAAATATATTTCAAAAGTTATGGGTTCATGCAATGTTTAGGGTACCAAGCAGAACCAGTAACAATAAAAAGTACTTGGTAAAATTTAAATGCTAAGGTAGAAAACTCAAATCAAATCATTTTATATACTTAGTTGTTGGTTGCATAGGAGATGATCATGTTCAAGTACGGTGCCTGTGAACTTGCTTCAGTTAGCTTGCAGCTGACTCAAGCAGAACTGAATTCGAGCTGAAAATAATTTTAGAATCACCAAAAGAGCTGAACATGCACACAAAAATAGGCTGAAAATACCCAAAATCCTCCAGAAATGGCAAGTAGCAATATCCAGAGCCGCTGCGGCGAGTAGTCAACGTGCTATTAAGTTGTTGACCAATCAATGCAGTTTGGCTCGAGCAGGCTTTTAGGATTTTGGGTCTGCTAGTCGGCTTAGATTTGAGCTAATGAACACTATCAGTTCGAGTCAACTTAGATAAGCTCGAGTCGGCTAGGTTTGAACTGATGAACAGTGTTAGTGTCTTAATGTCTGGAATCGGCTCCACTGAACGATAAATTCCGCACATCGGAACTACTATTGTAACGGTTCGGCTCAAACGGTACCGACGTCAATTTCTGGTAAATGTCACGACCGATCGATGCCGCAGTTACTAATTTGGGTGTGGCGATGGACACGAAAGCTTCCGAATGGGGTTGACAGGACCAACCCTCAACAATAGTGATGCCAACAAGGTTGATCTCTCTGATCTACTGCCAATGACAGCATCGACAATATTTAAACGTGGAGACAGCGACGGTGACTATCGTAAAGGATGATGATACAAAGAGGCCAACAGTAAAGTTTGGGACGGCAACAACGAAGTATCTTGGATTATCGTTAGGGTTTTGTGTAAAGAATATGAATAGTATTTTTTCGAGAAACAACCAGGAACTGATACGAAAATGATGCAAAACAAAAGGAAAATTTAAGAAATTGGAAAACCTTTAGGGAAAAAAAAGGGGCTTTATGGTTCCAAGGTTTCTGACCAAGAATGACTTCTCACCAAAATTGACCTTTCTCAGGTGTGAAGGGTTTAATCTTCAAAACAATTTATTGAATAATAAAATCACTTTTGGGGCCTATTTATAGGCTTACAACTGGAAATAAATCTTCTCACATCTTTCTCACATCTGATGTGGAACTAACATAACTACTAATTAAGAGAAAATAACTAACGAGCGACTAATCAACTAAGCTATCTAGGGGTCTATCCACTAGCTCAACTGAAACTCGAACCCAACCACGGTAACATGTGTTGGTTCTCGTGCCTCCTTATACGTGTGTAGACTCTAAAGTATCCATTATAAATTGTCTCAGATGGTACAGGAAAATACAATGTTACAAAGGTATTATTGAACTGTGGAAGATTTTACATATCGTTACAGAAAAATACTTTATATTTGGCATATCATTACCTTACAATAAAACCTTGCATAACACCATTTTTTCATTACAGATCCAGTTTCTCATTACTTACAAATTCAGGATGATGTCTTTGCAATAAATTAATTGTGTATGCACAGTAAGATCTCTAGAGAACTAACTTTCACAAAAGTGATTGTGTGTTTAGAAGTGCAGCTAACAAGAAGCTGATGGTGTCCGATATTTATGCAAAAGCAAAGGTTAGTCTTAACAGCATATCATGTCAACAAAAACAATAGATAGTCTCCATAATGCAATAAGAGCGTAACTGTCAATGGTTACCTCAGATTTGTTAACAAAAGTGCCATGGGTGCTCCCAAGATCGTAAAGAAATGCTTCACCATCTTGTTTGAACTGCAGAACTGGCCAAAAAAGAATAAAATCAGTAGTTGCCTTCAAAAAGTAAAGACATTAATCATTTAGATATTTTCCCACAGCATGCAAACTTCACATTATGTGTCAGTATACAAACTTCACATTATGTGTACTGCTTAAAAACTTTACGTCATGTGTACTACTTAGAAAAAAGGCCTGATTCTATTGTAAAAATTAAATACTATTATTAGCATTGGCACTTTTCCATTCACCAATCTCATGCAGCAAGATAGTAAGACCAATCAGAGATAATATGGTTGTTAAGAAAACAATCTTTTAGTCTGACAATCATATGAAAATAATTAGTCGCATTATAGTGTGCCAAAAGATCCCAAAAAACCAAATAAGATATGAACTGGTAACTTTTGGGCAAAAGCAAGAAAAAAAACACTGATGTTTCGTTCAGGGCAACCGCCCCTCCCCCCAAATAGAAAAAAGGGAAAAATATAAAAATATAAAAATAACCATGATGATGATGATGATGATGATGGCGACGTCGACAACTATGTCACATTGACAATGATGATGACAATTACATCAACTACGTATATGTTACCTTTTCTAGATAACTGTTTTTGCCCTTTTATTTGACACACTAGAGGGTTGTCGTCAACCTCAGGTTCCCCAATGAAACGTATTATCCCCTGGTTTGATGGTAAAACCCAGACCCTCCTTTTGCACTTGAAATTGATGGGAACACCCCTCTTTTCGTTCAATTTTTGGTCTCATGCTCCAAAGAATCTATGAAGCATAGATGCAAACATAAAGAAATATATACAACATGACATGGACACGGTGCCATGGTAAACATTTTAAGCAGGATGCGAGAACATGGCAATACAACCGTGTGCATGTGTGTGTGTACACAATATACATCAACTCATGGTGATTAGGATGTGTTTAATTAAAATTTTAATAATATTAAATTTCAGTTATAAAAATACATAACTTCTAATCAACTAACAAAATCCAAACAAAATATCTAAAAATTTGTACCTATATCCGACCTAGTTTAGGTGATATTTAGGTTTTGTTGACGCTTTACATAGTAACCACATAGCTAAAGAGATCTTTTTATAATTGTTGAAGAGACATGCGGATCTAAAGTGCCAGGCATACAATCTTTAGATTTAATCTAAAGCCGATACGACTTGTCAACTCCAACATGCAGCTTTCTAGATTTTTAAATCTAACACGGCTCTAAAGTGTCTGATATATGGCGGTAAGTAACATGCAAGTGTTGGTGTCTAACATGTGTCCGACACAGTCACAACACTCATTTTGAAATATTTGTGCTTCATGGCAGAGAATCAAACCCTATCAATTTGTGGGTTTGGATTTCCACAAGCTCAAAGAATAATGACATATATATGACATATATAAACACTTCTTTACATTCAACCACCAAATCTAATAAAAATGAGACATACTAATTGGCCCTCATTTGCATCTGTAAGTTGCCTCCTTTGTTCTTTGCAAATCAAGAAATTACACAATAATCACCCCTCTTTGCTAAACATGGACATAATCAAAAAGCTAACAAGAAGAGATCTGGGGGGAAGGCAATGACCATTATAAACATTTCAGTTTCTAGAAAGCCATTTATTAAGGGAAAAATCATCATGGAAAAGATGCCTAAAACTGCTGCATAAAAGAAAATGTAAGCCCATAAGCCCAAATGAAATCAAACTCCGTATTCCCTTTTCCAGCCCATATTATCAATGGTCACTATTGCAGTTGCAAAGTTGGCGGTATCTTTAGCCTTGTGTGTGTTTTAGGATATGCTGATTTTTGGCTAAATATAAGCATTCTTGTGAAAGCACTTCAATCTCAGCAGAATGTCACCTAGACTCATTGGTGACAGGAGAATTAAGAAATCCCTCTTTATTCAATTCTTGGGATATGCTTGCTCTATTCTGAAGAATGGAGCACCAAGCTTTTTATTATTGTTGTATCAATGGAGACTGTGCAGTTAGTTTAAGAATTGTTTTTGAGTGTTATCTTTTAAGTATACCATTTGATTAAATTGTTATAAGCGTGATTGGGGAAAAGGTTGTATGTTGTTCCAATAAAAAAGAGGAAAATCAAAAAAGAAAAATTGTTGTAAGATTGCTAGCCTGCAAGGTTGTTTGTGGCTCCAGAGAATGAAAGAGAATAATCACTTGGTTGATGCAAAATAAGGAACCTGAAATTTTTCAGAAGATTCCAGTCTCCCATGGTTCATCCCGCCCAGAATAGAATTTGCCAAGGAGAACCTCATATGACCTTTGATGGAAATTAGAATAAAAATGGGATTTTTATGGTGGAAAAGGGAAATGTAGGGATTTTTATTGATTTAAAAGAGGATCTACAAAGATAAGTTAAACTCTTTTGAGAAGAGGCTGCCCTCCAAGCTTTGTATCCGAGATCAAATCCTAAATCTCAAAATCTGGGGTTCTATGGATGCCCAAAGTAATTCTCACCCAATAATCAATATGAAAACCCCCAAACCCTAGCCGTCGCCTAATAAAACATGGTTCATTCCCGAATTTCCAGAAATGACGAAAATGCCCCTAGTGGCCGAAAATGCCAAAATTGCCCATGGATCAAGCCGTGCGCCTCCTCCTTCGATGATAGGTGATGACCGCATCATTACTCCCCCCAAAAGAGCGACATTGTCCTCAAGGTTGAAATCAGGAAACTGTTGCCGAATAGTTTCGAAGGACTCTCAAGTAGCGCCAAGTCAAGTAACCCGCTCCAATGAATCAGCACCTCTGTCCCCCACATTTCCATGGCAGGCCCCTTTAACCTCCAGCGGCTCCAAGATTACCTCCATGTCGTCCGTCAATGTAGGTGGTAGCATCAAGAAGGGGTATGATCTTCAATCGCATGTCTCAGCTGTGACACATGGAAGACAATGTATATGAAGGACGTGGACTGTAGCTTCAATCTATAGGCCACATGTCCAATCTTGGCCTCGACCTTATATGGCCCAAAGTAGCAAGTCGCTAGCTTCTCGTTGCGTCGGTGTGCCAATGACATCTGTCGATACGGCCTCAGCTTCGAATATATCTTGTCCCCAACTGCACATCTCGACGATATCCATCTACTTTGGCCTTCATGATATGTTGGCCCTAATCAAATGCCGCTTAAGATCTTCCAGGACTATATCTCTCTCCTCGAGGTAAGGATCCACCTATGACGTCGGGTTCGAACTGTGATTGTAGTGAATCATGTGCTGAGGGTGGTCTCGCCCGTATAGAATTTTGACGAGTGTGGTCTGTGCTAAAGTGCGATAAGATGTATTATACCAATACTCGGTCCACACCAGCCGCTTGGCCCGCTACTCAGAAGTCTCCGACACACAATAATACAAGTATATCTCGATAATCCTATTGACGACCTCCGTCTGCGGGTGATAGGTTGTACTCTTCTTGAGGGTTGTTCCCTGCACCCGAAATAGCTCTCTAGAAATGGCTCATGAACACCTGATCTCTGTCAGAAATAATCGACCCTAGGAAGCCATGTAATCTCATTATCTCCCTTATAAAGGCTGTCGCCACTGTCATTACCATATAGGGATGCCTAAAAGCCACAAAATGGACATACTTGCTGAGGCAATCCAACATAACAAATACGATCGAAAATCTCTCTGACCACGATAGCCCCTCGATGAATACATGGTGATCTCCTCACAGATCATGTCAGGCAAAGATAGCGGATGTAACAACCCCGCAGGAGCCATCGTCAAGTATTTGTGACGCTGACAGACGTCACAGTTCGCCACGATCTAGGCAATGTCTCTCCCCATCCTGATCCAATAGAGCTCATTGGCCATTCGTCTATAAGTCTGATGCGTCCCTGAATGTCCTCATATCGCACTGACATGGAACTCCTGGAACAGCGATGGGATGTGTAGAAGTTTGCAATATCACTAGCCGCCCATGGTACATCGATCCTTGTCCTTCCAAAGCATGGCCCGGGTATTCTGTCGACCCCACAGCAGTACAGTCATGATTTGTGCCGACCCATCATCAGCATCAACCTCCCGCAACAAGCGCTCTCACGCTAACAACACTGGCACGAAGAAGGCTGTCAACTGTATACCATCCCCTCGACGGGACAGGGCATCCCCGCCTTATTCTCCAACCACGGCATGTACTAGATCTCGAAATTGTACCCCAGGAATTTAGACAACCACCTCTGGTGCTCCTCCGTAAACATGTGTTGCTCCATTAAATACTTAAGACTTCGCTAATCAGTGCACACTACGAATCTCCTACCAAGTACATACGACCGTCACTTCTGCACTGCTAGCACGATCAACATCAATTTCCGCTCATACAATGATTTGAGTCTCGCTCGTGCCGTCAAGACCTGGCTGAAATATGCCACAGATCTTTGATCCTGCATTCGTACCGCACCTACCCATAACTAGAAGCATCGGTCTCCACTATAAAAGACCTGCTAAAATCAGGTAAGGCGAGCACAGGCACCGTAGACATTGCCCGCTTCAAGGCCTCAAAATCTCTGGTTGCTTCCTCTCCCCCCACTAAAAAATGTCCTTGAGCTGCTCGGTAAGAGGCCAGGATATAGGGTTGTATCCCTTGACAAACTTCCGATAATAACCTGTCAGCCCCAGGAATCCCCATAAAGCAAGCAAGGTGGTCAGTACTGGCCTTCCAACATAGCTGTGATCTTTGATCTGTCTGCGACCACCCCTTCTGCAAATACTACACACGAGTACTCCACTTGTAGTTGTGCAAAGAGACACTTTTCCTGTTAGCATATGGCTGGTGGTCCTGCAGCTCCTGCAAAACTATCTTTAGATGCCTTACATGCTCCTTCATGAAACTGCTATAAAGCATGATGTCATCAAAAAAACACTAGGACGAACCTCAAGGACGGGCGAAAGACTTCGTTCATGAGGGCCTAAAATATGGCTGGGGAATTAGTTAAGTCGAAGTGCATGACTAGGAACTTAGTGTCCCTCATGCATCCTGAAAGCAGTCTTCGGAATATCAACAGATCGCATCCTTATCTAATGGTATCCCGAATTCGAATCTATCTTCAAGAAAACTGTTGTATCATGTAACTCATCTAATAGCTTGTTAATCACAGGAATTGGGAACTTATCCAGCATCGTTTCCTTGGACAATGCTTTGTATCGATGCAGAATCGTCAGTTGTCATCCTTCTTCACTAATATGACCGGACTGGAGAAAGGGACTCATGCTAGGTTGGAGCGGCATGTAACATCTCTCCCACCATCCTCTTAATCTCGTCTTTCTGTAGCTGGGGTAATGGTATAGCCTAAAATTAATAGGAGAAACCCCCTCGCGAAGGACAATAGCATGCTTGTTGTCCCATGAGAGCGGAAGGCCACGAGGTGTCTTAAATACTTCCTTGAAACGACTCAGAATCTGCTCCACCTCTGCTGGAATGTCATGTCTCTCCTTCTCTCCATCCATTGCTAATCCATAAAACTCTACCAGAAAGCCTCCTCACTCCATCTGAAGGGCCATTGCCATGGTTTTTGAATGAAACCATGGAACATCATAAACTAGGGTCACCTCGTAGAATGACGGTCTTCCCCTTCCTGAAACTCAATAGTCAGCAGCTTCCAATTGATTCTAGCCTCTCCTAAAGACTGTAGCCACCACATGCCCAATATGACATCCGTGCTCTCCAGGTCTACGGGTAAGAAATCGTCTCCAATCTGTACAACGTGTACGGCCAATAAAAGTTCGCGACACACTCCCCTGCTATGCTCCACTTTGCATGTCCATAATATAACTCCAAATCTCCCCGTGTCGCTGAGTTGTAGCCACTGCTGCTCCACCACCCTATTAGAGATAAAATTGTGGGTGGCCCCACTTTCAATCAAGACTGTGACGTCGTGCTCTGTTATCTTCCTCGCCAACTTCATGCTGTGGTTCGGTGTGAACCCCACCACATAGTTAAGCAACACATCTGCCACGTCGAGATAGAGATGCTCCTGATCTGCCTCTCCCTACCTCGAGCTCCACAACTGTTTCATTATTGTCCTCATTGTTCATGATCATCAACTGAAGACTATCGGTCGCTACAATGATGTCCTGGTGTTAACTTCTCATCGCACTTGAAACAAAGGCTCTTACCTCGCTTGTCCCTCATTTTAGTCTCTGTTAACGTTTAAATTGCATCCCTGGTTGTGCCTCATTGCCCCTCTCTACTAACCGAAGTCCCCCTGCTATTGACTTTTGCCCTTCTGTCGTCGCCTGATTGCGAATAGTGGATCCTCTCCATGCTTCCATAACGCGTCGCTCATCTGCAAGTCTATCCTCAATAATCCGAGCCAAACGCATCCTGTCTAGCAGCCCTATGGGTCTATGTATATGTAGTAGCTCTTCTTGGATGCTTGGTTTGAGTCTCTTCATAAAACATCCCTCCAAAAACTCCCCTGACGCTCCACGAACACGGCCCGCCAGCATCTCGAACTTCTTGATATACTCTTTGACCGTACCCTCCTGCCTCAGTGCGTAGAGCAGCTCATATAGGTCTCCCCTTTGAGTCTCACGTAACTGGTCTTACAGGCATTCTTTGACTTCCTTCCACGAGTAAACAAGGCAATGCTGATGTCTCTGACTCTCTGTCGGGACCACAATAACGCTTCTCCATCTAAGCATGCTCCCACCGCCTTCAATCTCTCTACATCAGTGAGACGCGTCACCTCAAAACATCGATATGCTCTATATATCCATCCATCTGGATCCTCTTCCTCAAAGAATGGCATCTTTAACTTCATGACCAAGCTATCAGGGTTGAAATCCACAAGTGCTGCTCCCCCGATACCGGTCATAATGGCGCTGTAGGTACGGGTCCTGTGGTGCATAATAGTCTCTGTATATGGCCCCCTCTTCTCCCTCGTCATTACCCAAATCGGTATCTTCCCAATCTGTTCCACCTCCATCTCCCACATCCACGAGCGCATCCTTCAGGTACCTGTCGAACTCATCATACTCCAGGTCGAGCAGTCTGGGTCTCTCTCCTACAACATCTTTACTGCGGTCCTCCCAAACATCCTCCAAGCCCTCGACGGTGCTCCGACGAGGTCGCAAAAGATCCTCAGGTCTTCGATGGGCCGCCAAGGGGTTTGGGCAGCCCCTAGCGAGTCATATGCTACTGGCCAGAGCCCTTGCGGGCCACCAGGTGCACGACCTTGGCGATCCAGCCGAGGTTTGGGTGGGCCCTGGCGGCCCCAGTGGGCCGCAAGGCCCCTGGCATGTCCGCCCGAGCTCGGAGAGGTCCTGCAGCCCGCTAGGCGCTCGACAAAGCCCTGGCAAAGTCGCCAAGGGGTCGACGTCCTGGCGAGTCGCCAGAGAGCTGCGAGTCTCCGAGCGGCCTCTCCGGACCTCTCTGGCCTTCGGCGCTCCTCATCAAGAGCACGCTTTTGCCTCCCTTGATGAAGTCTTCTTCTTCCTCAGACACCAAATCAGCGTCGGATAAAAGCCCTTTACTAAAGACTTGGTATTTTCTGTCACTTTCGCACTAGATCTAGATCGTCGTTCAGATTTGAGTTCTTCGCCTTGGTTAGGGCAGCGAGTTGTTTCAGTATCTGTTGTTGGGTTTGCGCGATCGAGCCAAAATTCTCTTTAATCCTTGTTTTTAATGCCTTTACGTCAGATTCGATGGTGGATATCATCTCTGCCATTTTCTTCCAATTCGTCGCCTCACTCTCGAGGCTTTCCTCCAAAGCTTTGTACTTCTCCTTTGATCTTGTGGTCGCCATGAGGATCGTAGAGCTCTGATACCAATTTGATACGACCTTTGATGGAAATTAGAATAAAAATGTGATTTTTATGGTGGAAAAGGGAAAAGTTTGGTTTTTATTTAAAAGAGGAAATACAAAGATAAGTTGACCCCTTTCGAGAGGAGACCGCTCTCCAAGCTTTGTATTCAAGATCAAGGCCTAAATCTCCCAATCTAGGGTTCTATGGATGTCTAGAGTAATTCTCACCCAATAATCAACATGAAAAACCCCAAACCCTAGTCATCGCCTAATAAAACATGAATCAGTTCAGTATTTCCAGAAATGAAGAAAATGCCCCTAATGGCCAAAATTGCCAAAATTGCCCCTGGATCAAGTCGCGCGCCTCTTTCTTTGCTAATAGGTGATGACCGCATCAAAACCTTAAAGCCAAACCCAATTGTGCCACACAGCAGAGGCTAAAGGTCCAAATAAATCACAGATTTATATCATGATCCTAATGAGATCCTAATATATCGAAGGCGGCGGCACAAAGCACTCCCTAGAGGGGCTAACTAGCTGTGGGTGTTTTTTGAAGCTTTTGGGTGTTTTTGTGTAGTTTTTGGGCGCTTTTGTGAATGTTGGAATTACTAGGGGCCATTTGTAATTGAGAATGGATCTGTCCTATATATGTATTTGAGGGTGGAATTATTGTCTTCATGGTGTTGAAAATCAAGAGTAAACCCTAGATCTATCCTAAACCCCTAAATAAGTGGGGTTAAGATGTCTCTTAGATCTAAAGCTTGGATAGCGGTTTCCTTTCGAAAGAAACCATTTATCCTTGTATTCTCTTCCTCATATATAAAAATCAGATTTTTCTTCTCAACCCCTAGATTTTCTAACAAATTGTCCAGAGGTGCAGCAGATTTTGGTTCAGTTCGAGTGGGTGTTTCAAAAACCTCGGTGACTCCCTCCACGAGATCACAAGCACGCCATAGTACTACGTGACGATATCTCGCATATCAGCGTGAGGTCGTACCGCTATCCCCATGTGCAGAATAGGGAGATTGAGATGATGGTGACAGAGATGATCCAGACGGGGTGAAACAACCTAGCGTAAGCCCTTTCTCGAGCCCAGATCCGCCGGTAAAGAAGAAGGATAGGAGTTGGAGATTGTGTCGATTACATGGCCATGAACAAAAATACGGTGCCAGACAAGTTCTCTATCCACGTGATCGACGAGCTTCTAGATGAGCTGTATAGAGCAGCTGTCTTTTCGAAGATTGATTTAAAATCCGGGTATCACCAGATCTGGATAAGAGATAAGGATGTGGCAAAGACTGCCTTCATGACGCACGATGGCCACTTCGAGTTTCTGATCATGCATATTTGCTTGACCAATGCACATGTCACTTTTCATGCCCTAATGAACAAGATGTTCCGTCCATATTTGAGGAGATTTGTGCTGGTTTTCTTTGATTATATCTTGGTGTACAGCTGGTCCATGAAGTCGCTTGTGGAGCACTTGACGACCGTGCTACAGGAGCTGCAAAAACATCAGTTGTATGCCAACCAGAAAAGTGCATGTTCGACCAGCGGAGTGTGGAGTATCTGGATCATGTGGTGTCCACGGAGGAGTGTCGACCGGTAGGTCAAAGATTGTTGCCATGATTGATTGCCACCCTTTACCACTCTGTGGGGGTTGAGATGTTTTTTGGGAATGATGGTTTACTATAAGAAGTTAGTCAATGGTATAATACCATCGCCTGGCCCCTGACGGATCAGCTAAAGAAGAACAACTTCTAGGTGAGTGCGAGAAAGCCACTCGAGCCTTTGAGGCCCAGAAATGGGCCATGACAAGCGTACCGGTGCTAGCAATTCCAAATTTTAACAGACCTTTTGTAGTGGAGACAGACGCATTGGCCTATGGACTAGGTGTAGTATTGATGCAGGATCAGAGGCATGCGATTACTTTAACCAGGTTCTGACAGCGAAATCTCGGCTCAAGTCTGTCTATGAGCACAAATTGATGGCCATTGTTGTGGCAGTAGAGAAGTTGAGGCAATATTTGTTTAGCCATCATTTCATAGTCTACACCAATCAGAGAAGCCATAAATACCTCTTGGAGCATCGAATGGTGATTGGGGAGAATCAGAGGTGGTTGACCAAGTTGTTGGGGTATAGTTTTGAGATCCGATATAGGCTGGCGCTGGAGAACAAGGCGGCGGATACGCTATCATGGCGAGAGGTAGATTCACATTTGGCCGCCCTGTCGGTAACAGTAATTTTCGATTGGAAGCTCCTAATGCAATAGAATGAGGAGGCCGAGGGCTTGGCGAAGATTCGGTTTGCGCTTCTACAGGGCACGACAGAGTCACAGACTATCCAGGATATTCGTTGGAAGGACGGCATCTATTATACCATGGTCAATTGGTCTTCCTAGAACCTCTACACACATCCCGAGTATACTGCAGGAATTTCATGGGAGTGCAGTCAGGGGCCACACGGGAGTCCTCAAGACTTATCAGTGTTGTCTAGGGAGTTGTTTTGGGAGGTGATGAGGAAAGATGTCGCGGAGATGGTGACAAAGTGTAATGTTTGCCAATGTCACAAGTTCATAGCGATGACTCCTGGTGGATTGCTACAATCCATATTCTTGTCTATATCCTTGCCAGATCGGGACTGAGATTGGTGGACTGTCGAGATCCGATGGGTATTTAATCATCTTGATGGCAGTGGATCAGCTCAGTAAATATGCACACTTTGTGGCACTCCACATCCTTATGCAGCAATGACAGTGACGACGACATTTATATGGGAGGTGGTGTGGTTGCACGGAGTTCCAGAATCCATTATATCCGATCGAGATAGAGTTTTCCTTTAGTCATTTTTGGAGAGAGCTGTTCAGGGTGTTAGGGATGGTTTTGAAGTGGAGCACAGCTTATAGTCCCCAAGCAGACGACCAGGCTGAGGTCATAAACAGGAGCATCGAGACTTACTTGCTTTGTTTTGTTTTTTAGGCTTCGAAGCAATGGGTGAAGTGGCTAGCCTGGGCGGAGTATTGGTACAACACCTCTTTCCACACGGCCTCAGACCATGCCTTTTCGAGTCCTATATGGGCGTGACCATCTACATCTACTCTACTACAGCCATAGTTCTACACCAGTCTAATGAGTAGAGCAGTATTTGGGGGAGAGGGACAGTGTGCTGGAGGAGTTGAAGCGCCTCCTGACGAGAGCCCAGCAAATTATGACGACGCAGGTCGATGGACAGGCGTGATGCTCTATTTAGGGGAGAGGGACATGGTGCTAGAGTTGAAGTGTCATCTCACGAGAGCCCAGCAGATTATAAAAACTCAGGCCGATGGACACAGACAAGAGATGCATTTCGCAGTGTGGGACTGGGTATATTTGAAGATGCGGCCCTACCGATAGCGCTCTTTGGTGCACCGAAGGAACGAGAAGCTGTCCCCTCGCTACTACGGGCGTTAAGAGATAGAGGCTAAGATCGACCATGTTGCCTACAAGTTAAAGATGCCATCAGAGTCTGCCATACACACTGTTTTCCATGTATCGCAGCTTCGCCAAGTTATTGGGGACCACACCCCTTCACTCCCACTAATGTTGACTGAGGACATGGATGTGATTTTGGAGTCGACAGAGCTGAAATGGGTTTTCAAGGGGTCCGCGAGGACACAAGATGTGTTGATTCAGTGGAAGAGCCTACCAGACCACAAGACCACTTAGAAACCTTTCGGAGTTATTGCGCAGTGATTCACTGATTTCCACCTTGAGAACAAGGTGGATCTTTTGAAGGGTGTAATGATAAGATCCTAATATTTCAGATGAGGCAGTGCAAAACAATTCCTAGAGGAGCTAACTAGCTGAGGGCAGTTTGTGAAGCTTTTGGGCAATTTTGTGAATGTTGGGGTTTCTGAAGGCTATTTGTAATTGTGGACAGACATGTCCTATATATGTATTTGTGTGTGGAGTTATTATCTTCATGTTGTTGAAATTTAAGAGAGTAAACCCTAGATCTACCTTTAATCCCTATATAAGAGAGAGTTGAGATGTCTCTTAGATCTAAAACTTGAAGAGCGGTTTCCTCTCAAAAGAAACCATTTATCCTTGTATTTCTCTTCATTATATATAAAACCATTTCTCGGTGTAATCTTTATCTTTATTCTTTTATTGCCCATATTTGAACCTAGCAAAGCATGTTGTTGGTAGTTTACGATTTGACAAATTCTTCTTTAAATGGGCAACATGATTTGGATTATGATTCTTTTTAAGGATTCTAATGCATTATTTATTTCATCCCTTGATAAATGTATTTCTTTTAGTCTATAACAAGCTGGCGAGTATTTTGAATGCCCATTCATTCTAATAAACTCAAAAGAACACATCCCAACTATCTTCTTCCAATACTAGTATCTCAAATCGAACGCCAAACCGTGGAATTTGAGAGGGTTCTACTCAGATTTGCAAATGAAAAAAATCTCTCAATTAATGAATAAGGTGGAGGGTTATTGGCATGAATAAGGAAAAGAAGGAAGAAGGGATAAGAGATGGATTGTCAAAAGGTTTGAGAGGGAGAATGTATTAGGTCTAGATTTCCCGTGAGCTGATGGGGTGAGGTGGTTGTAAGGTTTCATAGTTTTAAAAATGACTTGGGTTTAAAGGATGAAGAAATATAAGGGGCATTTTGGTCAATGTACAAATTTAATCATAACAGAATGAAGTTAGGAGACAGTGACTAGTGTGCTAAGGGGGTTTTCCTTATTTACCTAAAGCAGTAGGAATTTTTCTGTATGTTACCCAATAACTTAACTAGAACGTGTGAAGAGTTACAAATTTTAGTGACAAGACACGTTACATTAGCTTGATGACTGAAAAGTTACATTAGCTTGATGACTGAAAAGGCTATATATCCTGCCTAAAGGACATGCTTGTTTCTCCATTGTTCCGGTTAATGTTATTCACATTTGCAGATTTTTAAGATGGAGCCGAATGAGAAAACTGTTGGTTGTTGCTAACTTGGATACAATGACTGTATCTACTTTCTACTGGACTATATCTACGACATGTGAAAAAAGCCTAAGCTTTTGTCTTTTTGGGAAAAAATTATAATTTGAATCTAACAAAATTATTAATTGATCTTCTAGATCAAGGTTTGAGGTCTCGTTTTCGGTCTCGGTTTGTTCTACCGAAAATTTAGGTTTTGGTATCTGTTTCACCTGTTTCGGTTGTTTCGAATGTTAGTTTTGTTTCGTCAATATCGGTAGTTTCGGTAGTTTCGTTTCGGGTTTCGGTTTCGGATATACTTTAAATATGTATATACACACAGTGACGTATTATATAGACAGTTATGCGGTATAAATAGATAAATGCACCGATAATTTATACTAAAATTTTTAGCTGGAACTCATCCAGTACCCTAGCCAGCCTTCTAACATGTATGAAATACATCTAAATATCTGTTTATATTTTTTGTATTTTTCTGTATTTTTTCTATATTTTCATGTTATTTTCTGTATTTTTCATATATATTTTTCCGTAATTTTTCATGTATATTTCCCGTATTTTTCATGTATTTTTCTGTATTATTTCTTTATTTTTCTTGTATTTTTCTGTTCTCATTACACATTTGTAACAAAAAATTAACGAATTAATTAGGGTTATTTAGTACCGACCCCCTGTGTTTTCTCCGAAATTAGCAACACCCCCTATGGTTTCAATAATTAGTAAGACCCCCTATGACACCCAATTTTGGACCCCACTCCCCCTGTTTAGGGGGGTCTTCCTATAGGCGGGGGAGTCCAAATTGGATACAATAGGGGGGTCTTACTAATTATTGAAACCATAGGGGTGTTGCTAATTTCGGAGAAAACACAGGGGGTCGGTACTAAATAACCCAATTAATTAATATAAAGAATAACAATAAAAATGATGAGGCATAAATCTGACATTATAATACAAAAAATGAATAAAATAAATCAAAAGATACAAAAATCTCATTCTAAACTAGTATCATCCGGAGGTAGTGCGGAGTAGTACAGTGGATAAGAATATTGCATCTGTTCCGACCCTAAAAATGATATCGCAATGTTGTCATATGCGGAGAGCCGACTCGGCTCGATGAAAGACGTGACATGACTATCATGACTACTGCACTACTCAGTCATATTTAAACCATACTTGTCTTGACTACCATAATCCACATAAACATCAGAATGTATGTACCAAAGTACGATTCATGAATGACAGGAATATCTTAAACTCTATAAAAATCAAAAGAACGTTAATACTCTGATATTCAGAATGTCCATCGCAGGTATCGTCCCCACGTTCTTCATTTTGATGATGCCTATCATGATCTCTATACCCATGAGAATGTTTTGTATCATAAGCATGGTCACCGCTTCTCTTAATAAGACGATCGTATTCCGAAGCACCACAACCTCCATTTGTAGGACCTTAGTCATCGGGAGATGAATCATCATCGCTTTCTTACCCGAGTGACTGCCTTCTTTCGCGTGCAATGGATCATCCTTATGAAAAATCTGATCTAATGCAATCAGTTGGTGGTTAACATTCATGCCACTCCTCGCATGTATTTGTCTCGGCCTCATATTATAATGCACATACACCAGCTTTTTAAGATATTACATTTTTAGCATGTTCATGGTCTTAGTGTGAATGAGTGACAAGTTAGTTCAGTTTCGTTCACAGTTGGAAAAAGAGACAGTTTGGCTTAAAACACGCATAGCTAAGCGTGTAAGAGTTGGAGTGTGATCTATCCTAATGCTTAACCATCATTGAGTTACAAAAGTTCTCTTGGTCAAAAAATATAGAGCAGTTTATGAGGAACATAAAGGAATCTAAGATTCTGGAGTGACCTTTTTTTACCTCCATTTCTGTCTTACTGGAGCTGAAATAACCAACTATCATCCTATATGACTAGCTGCAATTATCAAACATATATGACTTTAGCTTCAATATACTCTTTGGTCTTTTCAAACTCAATGTCCAAATATTTATGTGACAGCTCCCAAGCAGTGGAAGGAGCAACGCCACAACCCGCTTCTGCAATAGCATCTACCGTGGACGTGTAATATGGACTATTGGTTACATTGTATGGAATATGGTTGAAAACGAAAAATGAGACCATAGTTCGATCGACAAAGGACTTGGCATTATTGATTAATGAATTCTTTATGTTCAGCTGGGTTTTACCCTTTTTCGTTAAAGAAAAGGGTCGGCACCGAATCTGAGAACACCGACCAATCTATCGGTTGGTTCAATATCACGAACATACCAGCAATTTTGTCGTCACGATTTCCCGATTTGGCTAGCCCAGAGGCCCCAGACGATCCTGCTCACATCATTATGCTCTCACGTCTAATCTCTTCTTGGTATATTCTTACCTACTTGCTCTAAGAGCTCTTCTAAGGTCTCTCGCCTCCTCGGTATCATCGTCAACCTTATCTGAGTCATCTAAGATTGCCTCTATAGGCTTTGCCATTAACTCCTCAATTCTCTTCTTCTCATATATGGTATGTACCATTTCTTTCCTCTTCTCAAATATGTGTGACATAATCTCTGCATGCAATTCTTTCGGTACTTTGGACCATGTCATCACATTCCTCGAAAATTCTCGTCAAGTGTTCCTTTAAGTGAGTTATGCTGCCATGCATTTCTTTTGGGCAGTAGTTGCACCTTATATGTCTATGGTCATTCCCGGCCATTTTATAATAAGACCGCACAATATCCAACACCTTCTCCTTTAGAATTCTCCGGGACATTTTAATTACTGTTTATAAATGAAGGCAGCATATAACAAGATAAAATTGTAATAAAAAAGACAAATAGTTATAGTTCAAAACTAACAAAAATGTATTTAGAGTTGTAGCTAACAAACATTTGTAACTAACAAACTTTGTAAAGAAATAAAATATGTAGTTTCTTAAAAAATTTATTTTCTAACCTTTTTTAGTATATAAGTTGTAAGTTTGTAAGTTTGTAACATGTACCTAATTTGTAAGTATGTAAAATAAATTGTATTAGTTTTTATGAAATACATTTAAATATCTTTCTAGAAATTTTAGTAGAAAGCATGTAAATAATTTGTAAAATGTATTAGTTTCTAATTTTTTTTAGTATTTTTCTAACATCGTTTGTTACAATTTATTTTTTAGATAAATGAGTTGATACTTAACATAATAGATAAATTTTTTACTTGAAATTTTTACAATTAATGAATTATATAATTTGTACTTATGCAATAATTTCTAAACTTTTTCTTTATTTTTCTAACTGTTTTTATAATGAAATTTTTCACATAAATGAGTTACTGCTTGGTATAATAGCTAATAAAATCAATGGTTTTTTACAATAAAATTTATAGTGATTACGTATATAAATTCTAATTATGCATTAATTACTTAAAAATCTAACAGATGCTATTAATGATTACCTTGTAAAATTTATAGTAATTATGTATATAGATTTATATTAATTACGTATATAAATCTAATTATGACCAAGAAAATTTATACTATTAACGAATTATACAATTTATTTGTTCTTTATAGTAATTATGTATATAAATGTATACCTATTTTTTACTAGAAATTTTAATAATTTTCATACTTAACCAGAAACATAATAGATAATTTTTCAGTATTATGCATTAATTTCTACACTTTCTATGTATTTTTATTTAAAAAATTATAATTAATTTTTTACATAAATAAGTAAATACTTGGTATAATAGATAGCATGTAATATCTATTATATAATTGGTGAAGTTTTCCTAGATGGAGGCTAAAATATGACTAGGACAACGGTGAGCCCCACCCCCACATCACCCCCCTCCACCTCACCCAAAAACTCACCCTCCAAGCCACTTATTTACATGTTTGTCATCCACTCAAAAAACACCAACCTCACTTATTTACATGTTTGCCATTCACCCCAAAAACCCAAAAAAAACTCCCACTTATTTACATGTTTACCACCCTCAAGGTTTTTTGCATTTTAACCCCTAAACTTTGCACTTTTTGTCCCCCCGACGATACCGGCACGCACACCACATTTATCACTCCTTTTCAGTTGCACGCGTTCACTGCATTCTCTTCGTGGGTTTTTTTTTGCTCCGTGCATTGTGTGCACGGGTTTTTCTAGTTAACATATTTTGTAAGATAATAATATCATTTAATGTAAGAAAACTATTATTTTTG
The DNA here is from genome assembly GCA_030789695.1 of Scilla litardierei. Taxonomy (NCBI): domain Eukaryota; kingdom Viridiplantae; phylum Streptophyta; class Magnoliopsida; order Asparagales; family Asparagaceae; genus Scilla; species Scilla litardierei. The sequence continues at coordinate 153,335,807 of CM061136.1, read as the reverse complement.
TATATGCTAACTTATTTAAATTATTTAATTGTAATGTAAGATATTATTATTTAAATTTAATTATTTGACTATTAATTATATTAATGTCAAACTTGTAAATAACTTAATAGCAAACTTGTAAATAAAATGTGTAGTGGGATGATCGGCACTCGGCAGCGCCCACTGCCTGTCTTTTTACTCATATAACCATCCATATTACAAATATTTACAAGTTTACCAACTTTCTTCGCTAATGCTCTAACAAAGAGAATCGCAAGCTAGTAAATACTTGTAACACGTTGGGCTAAAATGTGATGTGACTCGCAGCCTAAGTTACGCGTTCATCTACATAAGTTAGATTTATTTGCATGTATGTCATTCCCTTTGTTAAGGTGTTAACAAAGGGAATTAACAAAGGGAATGACATACCTGTAAATAAATCTAAAAGCAGGAGCATTTTATTAATTCTGTCAGGCGTATGTCTGACGCATAAAGTATTCTAACCTTGTCGTCAACGATCGCTGATTTCTTCGCAGAGTTCCGACGAAAGGATTTGCTTTGCCCCTCAGAAAAACCATATCCTTCGCCGCTTCTCTTTCCCGAAACGGAGATGATCTCGGAAGCTTCTCTTTCCCGAAACGGAGATGATCTCGGACGCTTCTCTTAGTATGAGCCCTCGACAGATATGATCTCGAATGAGATGTTCGACTAAGCTGATTGAAGGATCGAAGCAACTCGACGGATCGATTATGTTTCTACGATTGATTCTCTAGCCTGAGCCATCGATCGAAGCACCCCCTTTCAAAGAAAAAAATTTTCTTCTTCTATTTTTTTTGCCCTCTTGAACTCTTGAATGATTCAATAATTTCAATCAATTTTTTTGCAATTTTTTGCAGAAGAACACTCTATTCTTCTCCTTTTATTGAACTTTTGCTCGTTGTGCACTCACTGATTCTTTCTGTGCACTCACGGATTGTTTTATCCCTCTTTCATCGTCGTCGCTGTCTTCTTCATCGGTTTCCCGACGAAACCCTACGGTTTCGAGCGACACCGAGTTAACATGACCGTTTCGGTACTGTTCACCAACAATACCGAAACAAAACGGCCGAGAGGATTTTGGCCGATACCTAAACCTTGCTCTAGATAATTAGATGGTTCCTAAACTTACTTTAGAAAGCACACAATGACGTGAAATTAGAGATATGTATGTTAGGATTAGTTTCATTAAAATTGTAGAGATTGAAATAGTTGAATTTAAACGAAAGTAACTAATTATTGTTAATAAATAAATCGCAGTGATAAATTTGGAAAGTGATGAGAGGACATGACATTAGTCCAATACACCCAACAGTCTAAGTTATTAGTAGAGATAATGGAACTCATGTTATTCAAGGAGTGAAAAGTGAGATCAGATCAAATTGTGATGTGTTTGAAAGATTCCACGCCATTAGGAAAGAAAATATTCATGAACTCTCCTATAAATCTTTAAGCGAAACAAAAATGATACAATAAGTTGGACGGAAATTAGGCACTTTGCGTAAGAAAGATCTCTTCTCTAGCCACACTTGAGTTATCTTAAAATCTAATGCTTCTTATAAGCAGCCCTTCGATGCAAAATATGAATACTACAGATGTGTTGTGGTTCCAAGCTCTATTTTTTTTTATTGCCCTAAAAATTATTTTGAATTTCTGTAGGTAGTATGTGTGTTAAAGTCCATGTGGTGCAAGCACCTCCGTCACGAAGCCATAACCACACTTTTTGCACAATTTTTGGACAACTCCAAACATGTTCTCAATTATATTATAAACTTTTTAAATATATGACACTTGTCAAACACTTTTTGGATGCATGTTCTACAATTCTATGTACTTTTTTGTTCCCATTTTACGTTGGAGAAAATATACTGTGGTGGAAATGCATAAAGGCAGTGACTTGCATAAAACTATTCTAGGTTTAAAAATATCTCTGAATAAGAAATAACATTAGACTACTTCTCAAAGGTTGAGGAATAGTCAATGTCTATTTCGGCTAGAAAAAGAAATAGAAGTATGTGGCATGCTCAAATTTTAGCATGTACATCATCATGGTATGTTAGTATATTTAGTAACATGTGTCTTGATTTTAGACATTGGCTACACAGACACGTCTACGTGTTCTCTGGAGTACTTTCAATGCATTGTTATTTGCGGGTCCATTCACTCCCTTGCAGTTGTCAATGCTTCCTAAATGTCAATATTCTACATGCAGCTTAAAGAACAAAGTTATTTATTGGATGTTTAAACAGTGACCTTTAGACGTTTTAAGAAACATCTAAGGAATTTAGAATATATAAATAGTGTGATCAGGTATCATATAATGCAATTACATTATTAACTCCTGAATTTACACCAATCGCCTTATCAAGAATAAGCCATTTAAAACTCTCATGATAAATATCAATAAGGTTTTTTTTCTATCGACAAGCAATTACATGAAGACATATTAAGTAATTAGCATTTTAGGATAAGTATTGTCAAATTAACAAGTTAATAAATCTACCAGTCATCAAAATGATGAGAATCATAACATTAGCTCTCTAGGTCTGAAGAGTAGGCACCTAGTGGCATGGTAGTATAGGAAAAACTAGAGAAAACGAGATGAGAGGTAAAGAAGAAAAGAAGAGACAATAGGAATGATGAAGAGTAAATAAGCAAAATGGCTGTAAGTAACAGAGGAGAAATTACAAAGGAGAAGGGTTAAAGGAAAAGATGAAACAAATGAAATGATAAAAATGTTGGCAGTCTACCATTAAATAGGTTAGGGTAAACATCTATTAGTTAGCTTTAGACCAAAGGCAAATGAATTTTACTTTCGACCCAGAGGTTTTTTAGTTGCTTAGAAAGACTAGTTTTCCACATAAGCTGGCACATTGATATTTCTTTTACTGTTGTTTATCTTAGTATCCCCTTAGTAAGAAAAGGACCTTGCATGAGACAATGATAAACAAATATTCTACAGAGTATTCATTATGCATCAAAATAATAAATAAATATGGTGGTTCCATTGAAAGCAAAAAAAAGGTGCGTAACCAATACATAACTTCAATCAATGAACTCAATATGGTGGAACAAAACATGCCAAGGCAAAAACCTCTCAAGAAGGTCTCACATGCAGTTTCTCTAGTTTATGAGCAGAGCCCATGCAAGCATCGGGACAGTATCTCATACACTCAAAACAAAGGGAAAAGGGTGTTCAATAGGTATTGATGCCAACTCAAGGTAGTGGAAAGCAAAAAAAAAAAGTAGAGTGCAGTGACAAGGCACCACTCTGCTTTTTAGGGATTTAGCAAAAAAAAAGAGTGCCAACTAATTTTAGAAAGAAAAATAGATAATAGTGGAAAAAATCAAAAAATAAGTAAAATAGAATTACAAAAAATTATAAAAAGAAGAAGAAGCCTCTAACATCAGAAGCAGCCCATAGAAAAAACAAGCAGAAGCAACAGCAACTAGCAGCTGCCTTCAAAGAAGAAGAACAAAAAGGAAAAGCCAGTAAATAAGCCAATGGAGAAGAACGTAAAGCAGAAGCCAGTATCAACAGCGGTAGCAAAAAAGAAACAGAAGCAGCAACACTAGTGAAAAAAGAAGAAGATAAAGCAGAAACTCTGCAAAATAAATTAAAGGTAGAATTAAAATACTTGAAGCTCATTGGAATTTCTCCACATACTTGTCAGATGGTCATCATTGTTGTCAACATCATAAAGCAGATGAGATGAGCAGAAGCAGCGCATGGAGCAAGAAGTAGATCGCTCAAAAGATAAGGTTTTCTTTTTTTTCCTCTATGATTTAAGTCAAACAAATCAGATTTAGGTCAAAAGAGGGGGTTTGATATTAGTTGAAAGTAGCGCAAAAATCTTCACTTAATTGAAATAGAGAGTTTTTGGTCACTTTGCGTGCTTTTGCACACTTTTGCAAACCTTAAATGACCTGCTGCTTTTTTGGCCCACCTAGTCTCTAAGCAAAGCGGCTTATGGCTCAGGCTGCTTGAACAATGCTTTTAGCCACTTTTCTGTCACCCATATAAATAAGTTACGCTTTCATTTTCTACCATGCACGATGGCATCATTGAATACCATCCTCTCTTTCTGTCAAGCTAGGAAGCATTATACACGGGTGCGGGTTCGGGTACGGGTTCGGGTGCCCATACATACAGGACACGACAAATATGTTAAAATATAAGGTACAAAGACATGGCTATTATAATATAGGTTATTTTATTTTATACATTTATGTACAAATAACAAACAAAAAATAAACTGTGGCATCAAATAATATGATTTTTAAACACATAATTTAGATAACTTCGCCCCCTTCATCTCATAGTATCATTTTCTAATTGGCGTAAGTAAACACAAATTCAGTAGTATATCCAGTAAAATTAGATGTACCCCCACAAAATACAAGAAAAAAAGTAATCATATCTAACATGTGTCCGACAAGTATTGAGAAGTATTTGACACGTATCTTAGAAGTGTCTAAAGAGTGTCAGTATTCGGGACAGATGCTTCATGATAAAAGTACACTTAATACATGCTTTACATAAACGTAATTGATACAATAGCAAGGATGCACAGCATCCTTTAACATCAAATGGGGAGTAAGAAAATTACATGCCTGCATGAAATCGAGAAATCGTTGGATGTTCAAGCACAAAATCACATAGATCAATGCGACCAAACAAATAGGCACCTTTTTCAGACCTGCAGCAATAAGATACAATACATAATGAGATAAAAATCTTATGCCTCATTGGCTAGTCATTATTCAAAATTTTCAATAAAGAATTGTCTAAATTCCAAAACTATGTGAGTCAGTTGGGTAGAAAGCTAGAATACCAAAATATTTCTAGCAAAGTCAACTAAGAGCAAGTAATGTTCCATGCAATATACCAATGGAAATGGTAACAATAATGAATCAAGAAATAAGACCTAGAGAAGTGGGTGAACATTCATAATTTGTCCCTTTCTTTGGCATACAATTTCTTTTGCTCTTTCATTGAGACAGGTAAGTGCCTCTTCTTCACTGGTCTTCAGTTCTCTTTTGTTAACCCATGTAAAGTCCAGACCATTAGAGCTTTTGATATCTTGAGTCAAAAAAGTGTGAACATCTTACTGTTAACTAAAGCTGATCAAGGAATCTTTGGGTCTCTGTTAATTTAGTAGTAGAACGAATAGATATATTTAAAATGACTTCAATTAAAGTCTTGCTATTGTCTAAAGTATGAGTTCCTGTATATACGTTAAATTCAACATAAAGCAATGCTTGAACTAAACCATAATCATGAAATTGCAAGAGCTTTAGTTTTTAGTGGGCAAGGACAGGAGCCTTGAACCGTCAAGTACAAAAGGACTTAATCATCGTACTGGCGCGTAACAGAAACTATTTGAAAACCCCAATTTATCAAAGTTCAGTGTACATTGGTGGAACTAGCAATGAAGCAAAGTATGTCTAAAACTGATTGAAAAATTTAACGCAAATTTTAGTCTGATCCAACAAAAAACCTCATTTCAAACAATATTTATGATGATACCTATACATTCATTAAAAATTTACCATCCTTGTTGATTATATTTAGCGGGAACTACAAGACTAATAGCATATGGATAATAATTCACCTGGTCTTCAACCTAATGCACATCCCATGTAATTTTAATTTTGCTATTCAGGACATGCAATTTAGTTCAAAGTGGAGAAATTTTGAAGCTAAACATTTAACATTCATTAGGCAGAACTATTTGTTATTCACTCTCATTAACTGTAATAACTATTATGTCCTCAAATTCAGCTGAAGCTACTGGAAGTCAAAACAAAGGGAAAAAATATGGTAAATGTTACATCATTGGGCCGACTATTATTAAATTGGGCCGTGTAACATCTTTGGGCCGGCCCCTTATGTATATATACATATATTTGTGCAAGAGGCATATTATTAGCGCCCGCTTGGGCCAAAGCCCACATGAGAAGACAGAGTGGCCCGTCAGGCCCGTCACAATCACCAAGCCCACGTAAATACCAGGTTGTTTACTTGGTAGAAGGCGATTCGAATCACGCCCATTAAGCCCCCCATGTTCCTAAGTAAAAGTGGGGGAAATGTGCCCGATAGCGGCATAGTGGTCACTCGCCCACTACGCCCGAGAAGCAGGCACACACGTGCCACGATCTAAATGAGGCAGTTATTCCACGACGTGATTGAAGAGGTGATGCTCCTATAAATAGACCAACCCTCGGAGGTCAGAAGGGGAATGACGGGCTAGGTACTCTGACAACACTTGCCATTACTCCATACCACATATTGCTTCCTCCCTAACTCGGTCGGCCAGCCTCACAGACGAACTCCCGCTAGCTCGGTCGTGCTGCCCCGAGCCTCCCTTAAGTTCATTACTAACTTAAGCATCGGATGGGATTTGGGTCGGACCCAAATCCGACCCCCCTTTACTATTTCTTGTGGTACAGATAACTCGGCAGGTGATTCTCAACAAGCTTGGAGCTTCTCTGAGCTAGATCAGACTTCTTCCAAGTAGCTCGACAGCCACATCGCAGACCCGAGCTATCCAGTTGGAGAGCCGATCACCCTGGCTGACGAAGGCACGCGTTGACCACAAGCGTCGAAGTCAGCCTACTTGTTGTTGACCTGAACCTTACCGTCAACAGTTGGCACCGTCTGTGGGAAACACAAGTAATCTCTCACCTTAATTCAGTCAGAATCCCGAGGCTCCTGCGAAGCCATGTCGACTGGACCCCCAACGATGGACCAATCCTCGGTCCGAACCACGATATACTGGAAGTCCCAGACGAAGCAGGTTCTTCTGCCGACGTGCCAAGTGTACACTTGGTCACCCATGAGCAATTCGACGAATGCCCAGCAAGGGATTGAAGACGGCCACTACGACGGGGACCACTGGATCGGGGAGAAGCCAACCGCCACCACCTGTTGGAGCACCCATTGGGACAGTGGCCATCTTACAACGGGTGGGGCACTCGCAGCGGCATGGAGCAAGCGAGAGACCGAGTGGCCCAAGCCTATAGCTGAACTTCCACCCGATCCGCCAATGGACGACACCACGAGAGGAGCCTGCTCTACCAGGGTCTCCTTACCCCCATGAGGGGAAGCCATGCTGGGTCTTCTAGTGTCTCAACATACCGACGGATCCACCGTCTGGAGGAAGAACACCCTCCGGTCACCTCAGCTCCTTGTAGAAAGACTCTTATGAATGAGAACATCACCTCTGCCCCCGACTAGCTAAATTCAAGATCTCGTCCCTAAGACTTTACGACGACACAGGTGATCCAGGAGAGCACATCTGGATGTATCAAAGTGTAATGGAGCTACATGGAGCTGACGAGCCACACTTATGTCGGGCATTCCACACTACTCTAACTAAGGCCGCAGACGAATGGTACAATGGGCTACCCAGCCGAAGCATCGACTCTTTTGATGAATTTATGCAGCTCCTTTGCAAACAGTTCATAGCTGGAAAACGCCAAAAAAAGAAGTCGGTTCACCGATTCTCTCTCGAGCAGGGAGATAGGGAACCACTGCAAGACTATCTTATGTTTTCAACAACGAAAGGCTTCAATTCGAGGGTGCCTCCGATGACACGGTCATCGCAGCTCTCATATGAGGCCTCCGTAACGAAGACATGCTGTAATACCTTCATCAGTTCCCCTCAAGCAATCTTGAACACTTGCTCGTGAGGGCAGAGCGCTTTATGATAACCGAAGAAGAACTCGATGCCAAGGAGAAGAGTTACTCCAAGCACCCCGGGGAGGCAATGCGAGAGGTCCGCCCACGCGACAGAAGCCCTCGTCGAGACCCCATGGAACAGAGGCAGCATGACAGGAGCCCCCAGGGGCGCCTGCCCCTGTGGGACGAGAATTTCACTAAGGTGAACGCGAGTAGGGCTGAGGTCCTCGCCTACGCAAAGGGCGAAGGACTCTTCGATCGTCCCCCGCCGAAGCACAAGGGCAAGTATGAGATAAGCGACGATCTTAAATTCTGCATGTATCATCGCGAAAGCGGTCACGATACCGATGACTACCTTACTCTGAAGAAGGACATCGAATCTCTAGTTAAATGGGGCCATCTCAAGAGGTACGTTGACGATACATCGCCGAAAAAGGAACCTCGATGCAGAAAGATAAGGGGCCAATCCTAACTCTCCCGTGACGAAAGTAATCCCTTAAGTCGTCACCAGAACGTCGTAGTCAAAGCATGCTGAAAGCATGAAACGTCTCCCTTTCCATTGAATCAAATGCATGTACGCCTTTATTTTCCTTGGTTTGAGATTTCCGTTTGAATCAATGCAATTTCCTTTTAGTCAATTTGCGTGCATATACAGAAACTTCTCCTGTGGCAGAAGCAATTTGATTCCCTTTAAGGCACATCAAACACCTACATCCCTCCTTTCCATGCCAGCTAGGCTACGGGGTCGGACATGACTCTACTCTCACGGGCCGCTCGGATATACGATTGGAGAGGGCATCTCCTTTGCGGGCCGAACGATCTACAAGATCGGGGGGTCAACTTCCCTCCTTCCCCTGCCAGCTAAGCTACGGGGTCGGAGATGACTCTACCATCGCTAGCCGCTTGGCTATACAATCGGAGGGGCCTCTCCTTCGCGGGCCGACCGAGCTACACGATCGGAGGCCAACTTCCCTCCTTCCACTGCCAGCTAGGCTACGGGGTCAGAGATGACTCTGCCTTCGTGGGCCGCTCGGTTATACGATCGGAGGGGACCTCTCCTTCGCAGACCGACCGAGCTACACGATCGGGGGCCAACTTCCCTCCTTCCCCTGCCAGCTGGGCTACAGGGTCGGAGATGACTCTCCTTCGCGGGCCGACCGAGCTACACGATCGAGGGCCAACTTCCTTCATTCCCCTACCAGCTAGGCTATGGGGTCAGAGATGACTCTACCTTCGCGGGCCGCTCGGTTATACGATCGGAGGGGCCTCTCCTTCGCGGGTCGACCGAGCTACACGATCGGGGCAAACTTTCTCTCACAACTTAGCTTGGTTCCAGAATTCTTCGACTATCGCGAGCCATCCGAGCTACACGATTGGGGAAAACATTTCGATAGCCAACCACGTTGAACGGTCAAAGTCGATTCTGACGACGATTATGTCAAAGATGATCAGCTCAAATTCTCGGATGCACCTAAACTCACTCTACATTGGGGGATGTTTATTACTCAACAAGCCTACCTCGCATTTTCTAATTACGCGAGGAAGACCAGTTGAGGGGGCAAACAGGCATATACTGCAACACCTATGAGAAGATAACATGAACCCCAAAATACTCTATTATACATTTCAAAATGTAAGTCATACAACAGAAGGGGACAAGACATTTCCAGACTATTACATTTGAAGGACACTGGGCTCTCGCAAATTATCTCCCAAGGGCGTTGACCTCTCACCCGTAATAGGAACATCTCCCTCGGCTGCAGAAACGGGAACCTCCTCCTCGGACGCAGGGGCGGAGACCTCCTCCTCAGCTGTAGGGATGCGGGCTTCCTCCTCAGCAGCAGGCACAGGAACCTCTCCCTCAGACGCAGGGATGGGGACCTCATCAACCACAACATCGGTATCATTTGCTTCCGGCTCATCATCCAACCACAACTGCAATTGGTCGAAATCGATCCCCCGAAGCAGGATACTTGCTTTCGATCTGCAGTCGGCAACGTGTGAAGCCAGCTTCATATAGCATCAGCACATTCCCCAGGCTCACGTATACTCGTCTATTGCCTCCTGAGCGATCTTTGCTTTTCCCTCCTCAAGAATCTGCGAAGATGATTCCCTAACATCTCTGGACGAGTCGAGTTTGCACAAGGCAATTAACAGTTGGCCTTGAAGCCCCCCTCCATCGTTGCAGACTCTTCTTCGCTCTTTAACAGACGCTCTTCGGCTCGTTTTCTCAAGGCGGACTCCTGGACCAGCTGCGTCTCCAAGGGGCTTATACGGGCCACCTCATCCGCAGCTCTCGCTTTTACCTTGGCCAGCTCTTGCTCAACCTCTTTGATACGGGAGATGAGCTCTATGTGTGTATGTTTGGCCTTCAGAAGTTTCGTCTTCGCCTCGACCTTTTGGTCAGCCGCTATTTGCTCATTTCTAAAAGCTAGGTGGGCTTCGTAATTAGCCACGACAAGTGAGCACCTCCGCGGCTCGGTGACCAAAATCGCTGCCTATGAACACTAGAAAGAATCAGACCCAGCACTTCTCGCAATTCAAGATGACTCTGTCAAGATTGCTTACCAAGAGAACCTGCTGAGCCGTAAGTGTTGCCAGCCTCTCGTGATCAACTCAGGCCATGACGGCCCTGTCTCAAGGAGTCAAAGTTTCAATAAGCCAGGAGGCGACCCGACAGCTCAAGAAGGCGAACTCATTCTCGTCGATCGAATAGTGGGATCTCCCTCCAGGGCATCCTCCCATATCTTGAAGATACCTATGCTCCAAGAAGATCGCCTTATACTCCGGAGGGATATCCTCCGCTAATGGCTCTTGTGGAAGGAGACCGCTAAATGGACAAGTATCGATAGCCAAACGGGTCTCTTGAGCCGGCGGCGAATCCGTCGGAGCATTATGTGAAGACAAAGCTCGAAACTGTTCGGGAATGGATTACAGGGCCACGGCATGGTCTCCGTCGGAGGATCTTCAGCCCGGTCCTTCCTTCTTTTTACCGCCTCGGTCTCGGCCAGAGACCGAAACTTTCTCTTCTTCTGGCCCTGACTTGAATGAGGAAGGTCAGAGGTCGTCGAAGCTGGACGATGGACCACGGTTTGCCCGTCGTTCTTCTTTTTCTTCCTTATAAGGGCTTTTTCTTCATTATAAAGGCTTCCGTGACCTCGACTAGAGGACTCGATTTCCTCTTCCCCTGTCTCCGAGTTTTCTTGGCAACCTCTGGGATCACCGAACATTATCCTTCAACAACAATGGTCGCCCCCATCGGAACTGACTGCGAAATGGGACGACGATCCCCCTTTAACCTCTCGGAGGAAAGCATGAAAGGCAGATTAAACCTCGGGATCTTCCTGATATTCCAGCCCTTTCATGCCTGCAATAAGGGGAGGAGTAAATAATGTGAAGGTTAGGGTCAACTCAAAGGTAGATCCTTACCTCCCACCCATACAGTCGACTTCAGGGTTTTCGCATCGTACAGTGTTTCTGTCTTCCTGAACTCATCTGGGATGCGGAGCAACTCATCAACGGTTTTTAGCTCGCGCTCTGTAAAGGGGCGCTCCTCATTAGCCGCAAGAGTTGGATCGGCCCAATTGGTGATGAAAATCGCTGAGCCAGGAAAAGATATAAACATGTACGGCTCCTTCCACCCTTTATTGGAAGTGGAGAGTTTCTTGATCAATTGCTGGTCTCTCTTGGCGGTGATATAATACCACTCAGAACTCGAGTAAATCTTCACTAAAAAGAAGTAATTGAACAACCTCAATGTTGGTTTTGTTTGTATCATCATGCACAATACTATGAAACCGACCAAATTACCCATGAAATTCGACATTAATTGGTACAGCGAGAGTCCTAGCGCATTTAGGACTTCTAGGATAAACAGGTGCAATGGAAAGTGATGCCCAAGGTCGAAGGCATTAGTATACATGCCTACCTCGCATTCCCCAAGTCAACAAACTCTGTCAGTCGATAGAGGAATCTGAATCGTATATGGGTGACGGACGAAACTCTTCTCAAAATATGACAGAAGGGCCACCGACACCTTAGATGCGATGATGATATGAGGAGCAGGTATCCTCTTTCCTTTATGATGCATTGAGGCCTCAACATTAACAGGGATTAATACCGAATCCCTTTCATCCGCAGATGACGACGAAAGGGGCGTGCCAGTCGAAGTACCCCTCATGGCCGCTTGATTTTCTGCCTGATGTATAGCCTCTTGAGCCATCTCCATCTCATCCCAGATTTCGTCAGTTTCTGACGCCAAGGATGCTGCCATGGTGAGTATTGAGCGAAGAAAGTGGAAAGAATCAAGGATTTCCTTCTCAGATGTTTAAACCAAAGAATTTAGCATCGCTCCCCTCCAATTTACCACTTATAAGGGGGAAGACCGATCCTAATCAAGGCTGACGCTCCGACCTGAACACGCGTGTCACCAATCAGCGACCATCTGTATTACAAACCTAAGGCAGTTGTAACGGCCAGATCAGTGGGAACGAAGCGTCGGTCTGCTGTGATCGAGTGATTTTTCATCGACTGACGCGTCCAATTAATGAAGCATCGGGTCATTCGACCTCAATCGATGCGCCGACTAAACTCAAGTAACGAGGGCCATTGTTACATCATTGGACTGACTATTATTAAATTGGACATTGTAAAATCTTTAGGCTGGTCCCTTATGTATATACACATTATATTTGTGCATGAAGAATATTATTAGTGCCCACTCGGGCCAAAGCCCACTGTAGAAGACAGTGTTCCCGTCAGGCCCATCACAATCGCCAAGTCCACGTAAATATCAGGCTGGTTACTTGGCAGAAGGCGATCTGAATCACGCTCATTAACCCACACGTTCCTAAGGAGAAGTGGGGGAAATGGGCCCGATAGCAGCATAGTGGTCACTCGCCCACTACGCCCGCGACGCAGGCACACACGTGCCACCACAATCTAAATGAGGCAGTTATTCCACGACGCGATCGAAGAGGTGATGCTCCTATAAATAGACCAAACCGTGGAGGTCAGAAGGGAAACGACGGGCTAGGTACTCTGACAACACTTGTCTTTACTCCATACCACATATTTCTTCATCCCTAACTCGGTCAGTCAGCCTCACAGACGATCTCCCGCTAGATCAGTCTTACTGCACCGAGCCTCAATTAAGTTCATTACTTAATTAAGCATCGAATAGGATTTGGGTCGGGCCCAAATCCGACCCCCCCTTACTGTTTCTTGTGGTGCAGATAACTCGACAGGTGATTCTCAACAAACTTGGAGCTTCTCTGAGCTAGATCGGACTCTTCCAAGTAGCTCGGCCGCCACCTAGCAGAACGAGCTACCCAGCTGAAGAGCCTGGTCACCCCGGCTGACGAAGGCACGCGTTGACCATAAGTGTCAAAGTCAGCCTACTTATTGTTGACCAGAACCTTACCGTCAACGGTAAAAAATATCAAGGATAGATTACCCCAGAAACTAAGTAGATACATTTTTCAGTTTAGTACAAATAGAATAGTAATAAAATCTTGGCGATGCTGAAACAGCTAAGAACTACTAAAGCAGCTCCGTCAGCGATCAAATTCCAAGAACAAGATAATCGCTACTATATCAAAGGCTTTGCCGATTAATAACTATCGTAAGCAAAAGAGATAACAATGTTTTTTCCCTGGTTCCTTGCACTTTAAATTGCGAAAATTGAATTGCCAAACGATGGAATTTTTTCAATGACAAAGAGCTTACACGTCAAGTTGTTCGAGAATGGTGCCGTCCTTGAGTACCTCGAGGAAGAAGGGATGTCCCGGTGGCTGGCTCCACGGCGGAATCGTGTATGGAATGTTGAAGCCATGGTGTTTGGATCCCGACGAAGTAGAGCTAGGTTTAAGGATAGTGTTAGGGTTAGGGTTAAGAGTCGTCTCATCGGCAGGAGCCGCGACCTGATCACTGATCTGTGCATCTTCTTCAAGGATTTGGGCTGCAGCCTGGTCACCGATCTGTGCGTCTTCTTCAAGGATTTGGGCTTCTGCCACATGTACATGCTCAGGCTCAGTCTCAGGTTCAGGGTTAGGGTTAGGGTTTTTGGGAGGGGGAGGTCCCATGAGATTATCGTTTTTGGGAGGGGGATGTCCCATTGGAACTTTCATGGTTGCATAGAGTCACAGAGAGTGTGTGATGGCGGTGCGATAGCAAGGAAGAAATAAAACCTGACGCGGCGGCGCCGCACCGCAAATTACACGAAAAGTAATGCGGGTAGCAACCCGATTACCTTATATCCGATGCGACTTTACATGTACAAATTGTCCAAAGGCCCGTTGTTTTGTGTTTAAATTTGTGTTTGTTGGAATGAGTAAATAGTGTTGAAAAAGTAGAGTATTGTTAGAGCATCTCCAACGAGGGACGATGGCTGCTACCTCGTCATTTTTGGGAGCGATGTCAAAAACAGCGGCTCCAACTACTCCCTCAACGCACGAGCCAAAGTAGGGAGAAGTCGAGGAGCTCGTCAGATGTGGCGAGCTCCCCATCTGTTTAAAAGCATTTTTTTTATTATTTTATTGAAACAAATTTTTTTATTTGTAACGGCTATTTGTTTTGCAACGGATATGTTCCAACAGCTCTATTTTTTTTGTCGGTATAACTTGATGAATGTTAGCATTTTTTTACACAACCTTAAATTTACATATAATGTTTTTTGCTTGCTTTTCAATTATGGATTCTCAAGATTTTTCTTACTACACAAATCTTCTTAACGAAGAAGTTGAAATTTTTTCTGGCCCATCTCATCCTTCTCAAATTTCTACCCAAATTGATACTTCAGTGAAAAAAGTTTCAAGGTCTCGCAATTTTTCAGTTGAAGAAGATAGTCTTCTCGTTTCTGCATGGCTTAACATCAGTATTGATGCTATACAAGGCAACAATCAAAAATCTATGAAATATTGGCAAAGAATTTGCGATCACTTTCATGAATATAACCCTTTTGAATCTGAACTCACCGCCAACTAATTGATGCATCGCTGGTCGGGAATTAAACTCTCGGTGAATAAATTTTGTAGATACTATGCTCAAATTGATGGAAGACAACAAAGTGGTGTCAACGAGCAAGACAATGTATTAATTATATCATTTAATATATTTATCTTTATATTTTTGTATTAATATTATTTTGTGTAATTATTATATTTTAAGCATTTGCTTATATTTTTTAGATTATTCAAACAAAAAATTTATACCAACAATGTCAAGGTCAAACATTCCAACTAGTGTTGGAATTAATGGCTCCCTTGGCCATTTGTTCACTCCCACTCTCTTGTTTAGTCCCACATTGGATAGGCCAACACCCTTGAGTGTGTATATAATAGGATTCTCTCCTATGGGCTATTGGACTTGTTAATGGGCTAGAAATTGGGGGTAGCTCGCGTGCACATGAGCTCGCGGAAACCCTTAGCGTGTGTGCGCTGGCGTCGTGCCTGCGCAGGGGGGGTTCACGGGTGCGCGCGCGGAGTGCCCGAGTTTTGACTCGTATTTTTTAGCCCATTTTACTTTTTTGAATTCAAAAGGTCCAGTACGTTTTATTTCATTAAATTGGCCCAATACGTTTTATTTCATTAAATTGGCGTTAATATTCTCAACAGTCATTTTTTGTTTAATGCCTGCATTCATGACTGAATTCCAACAGTCATTCTTTTCTCCTATATAAACTCTATCGTCAAGGGTGTTTTCTACAACTGAATACTTCTGCTCTTCTTCCTCTCGTTCACCGAAATTTCTTCTCTCCTGGGTATCGATCTCTGTGCAAGCTCCACGCTTCTGGCCGCGAGTGGACGCGTCCAGACGCAACTGCGTTAACCTTGGGGAACATCCGGCATCATCCGATTACCACCACGGTCGGGCCGTAGTTGTTTTCAAGGCAGTGGCTCAGCCACGACGCAGTTCCTCGTCCCTGTCTCGGTTTTCCTGTTTCCTTCTTATTCGTATTTTGTTTTTTATTCGTCTCTTAACTCTCTGTTTTTCTTCTGCAGCCATAGATTTTTTTTTCTTCCAGGTCTAACAATTTGAAAACAGCTACTCACTTTGCTATGGCTGTCACTCCTTCCAAGTCATTCCTCGATCTGTCCAAGTTGGCCCCCCTCGATGGTACCAACTACAAATGGTGGTCGCAAAAACTATTGATGTTTTTTGAACAGCTTGAAATTGACTACGTCCTTTTCAAAGACTGTCCCCCTCTTCCTCCTTCTTCAGTCACTCCACCAACTTCTGTTGATGGTGATGCTATTGCTCTTATTCCTCCTGCCAACTCTTCTGCTTCTGCAGAAATTGTTAAATATGATAAAGACAACAAGACTGTTCGCTGTCACCTCCTTCATCATATGAAGGATTCCTTATTTGATTTATATATGATTCATAAGTCTGCTAAACTAATCTGGGATTCCCTAGAAAAGAAGTATGGATCTGATGATGCAGGAAAGAAGAAGTATGTCGTTGGCAAGTGGCTCCACTTCCAAATGCTCGACGACAAGCCCATCATGGAACAAGTCCACATCTACGAGAACCTTTGCGCAGATGTTCTCAACGAAGGCATGAAGATGTGCGAGATCTTTCAAGCGAACGTGCTGCTGGAGCGGTTCCCACCTTCCTGGGCTGAGTACAGGAACCATCTCAAACACAAGAAGAAAGATCTGTCCCTGCAAGAGCTCATCAGTCATATGCGAACTGAAGAGGCTAATCGCCTCAAAGATAAACCCGACTCCTTTCCTGTCATTTCTGTCAAAGCTAACATTGTTGAATCTACTGGCCCTTTCAACAAAACTAGGTTCAACAACAAAGGGAAGAAGCCCTTTAAACAAGGACAGAACAAGAAGTCAAGTCACTTCACCAAACCAGCCAGCAAGGTCCAGAAGCCGAACGTTGTCTGCTATGTGTGCGGCAAACCTGGCCATAAAGCCTACCAATGCTTTCAACGCCAGGGAACCCAAAAGCCGCCCCAGAAACAAGGTGGCCCTGCTGCTCAAGCCAACCTTGCTGAACTAGATGAAGTCATTGCTGCTGTCATTGTTGAAGCTAACATGGTGGCCAATAACGTTGATTGGATCCTAGACACGGGCGCAACAAGACATCTCTGCACAAACAAGGATCTGTTCCACGACTTCAAGGATGCTGCGGACACAGACTGCGTCTTCATGGGAAATTCTGCTGCTTCCCGAGTTGCTGGTAAAGGTACTATCATGCTGAAACTAACATCAGGAAAGACTCTCTCCCTCAGCAACGTCCTTTATGTCTCATCTCTGCGTCGCAACCTCGTGTCTGGTGCCTTACTAAACAAAGCAGGTCTAAAACTTGTCTTTGAGGCTGACAAGGTTGTTATTTCTCGCAGTGGAGACTTTGTTGGGAAGGGCTATCTGAGTGATGGACTCTTTGTTCTGAATGTAGTTTCTGATTCAATGAATAAATCTGCTGTTGCTTATATTGCTGAATCTTTAGACTTATGGCATTGCCGACTAGGGCATGTCAATTTTGCTTCTATTAAAAGATTAAATAACTTAGATCTAATATCTGCTACAAGTTCTTCTGAATTCTCTAAATGTCAAATCTGTGTAGAAGCCAAATACACTAAAAAACCGTGTAAACCTGTTGCTGTTAGACAGTCAGAACTTCTTGGTTTAATTCATTCAGACCTAGCAGACTTTAAATCTACTAGAAGCAAAGGAGGAAAACATTACTACATCACTTTTGTAGATGATTACTCTAGATTCACTAGGGTATATCTTCTAAAAACTAAGGATGAGGCTGAAGAAATGTTCCTTAAATATAAGTCAGAAGTAGAAAACCAACTTGATAGGAAAATCAAAAGGTTTAGGTCTGACAGAGGTGGAGAATATAGCTCCCATACCTTAAAAGACTTCTGTGAGAAGAATGGAATCATACATGAGTTCAGTGCTCCTTATGTTCCTCAACAAAATGGTATAGCTGAACGAAAGAACAGGACTCTGAAAGAAATGATGAATGCCATGCTATTAAGTTCAGGATTATCTGATGACATGTGGGGGGAAGCCATTCTCTCTGCTTGCCATATCCTTAATAGAGTACCTCATAAGAAACTAGACAAAACACCTTATGAATTGTGGAAAGGTTATCCCCCTAACCTTAAATTTCTTAGAGTGTGGGGGTGTCTGGCAAAGGTAGGACTACCTGACTTTAAGAAGTCAAACATTGGGTCTAAAACTTATGATACTGTTTTTATAGGGTATGCTCATAATAGTGCTGCATATAGATTCATGTCCTTAACAGATAACACTATTTCTGAGTCTAGAGATGCAGAGTTTTTTGAGCATGTTTTTCCTTTGAAAAAGGAATTAACAGGATCTTTGCCCCTTGTACCTCCCATAGAATCTCTTCCTTCCTCTTCACCTATATCTTCTGATATGCATACATGTAGTTCTACTTTTAGTGAAGAACCTAGAAGGAGTAAGAGGCAAAGGACTGAAACCAATTTTGGACCTGACTTTATAACTGCCTTTCTGTCAGAAAATGGTTGTATAGATATGCTTAGTGATGAGATAGTGTCTACCTTTTTAATAGAAGAAGACCCAAAAACCTATGATGAGGCAATGAGATCCATTGATGCTAGTTTTTGGAAAGAAGCTATTAAAAGCGAACTTGATTCTATTGTATCCAATCAAACTTGGGAATTAGCTGAGTTACCTAAAGGTAATAAGCCCATTAGTAATAAATGGATTTTCAAGAAAAAGATGAGACCTGATGGATCGATAGAAAAATTCAAAGCTAGACTTGTGATCAGGGGTTTTACTCAAAAGAAAGGATTAGACTACTTTGACACATATTCTCCCGTGACCAAGATTGCAACCATTAGGACTCTAATTGCCTTAGCTGCAATTCTTGAGTTAGTCATACATCAAATGGATGTTAAGACATCCTTCCTAAATGGCGATCTAGAAGAAGAAATCTACATGTCCCAACCCGAGGGTTTTGTAGTTGCTGGTGAAGAGAATAAGGTTTGCAGGCTTAGAAAGTCTTTATACGGCTTAAAGCAAGCTCCTAAGCAATGGTATGAGAAATTCAACAGCACCTTAGTTAGGAATGGATTTGTTGTAAACACATCTGATTCTTGTGTCTATTCTAAACTTATAGGATCAGATTGTGTAATTATTTGTCTCTATGTCGATGACATGTTACTTTTTGGGAATAATCTAAATATTGTAAATGAAACCAAAAATTTCTTGTCATCTCAATTTGAGATGAAAGACCTAGGAGAAGCTGATGTCATTTTAGGAGTTAAAATTGTTAGAAACTCTTATGGCATCTCCTTGAGTCAATCTCATTACGTAGAGAAGGTGCTGAAGAAATTCAACTGCTTTGATGTTGTCCCTGCTAGAACTCCCTATGACCCTAGCATACATTTGAAAAAGAATTTAGGAGAGAGTATTTCTCAATCTGAATATGCTAAGATCATAGGAAGTGTGATGTTCCTTATGAACTGTACTCGACCCGATATAGCCTATGCTGTTAGCAGGCTAAGTCGGTACACTCATAACCCTAGTAATGAACATTGGACTGCTCTTCATCGTTTATTAAAGTACCTGAAAGGGACTGTTGATTGGTGTTTGCATTTCAGCAAATTTCCTGCTGTGTTAGAAGGATTTTGTGATGCAAACTGGGTTTCAGATAACGATGAAGTTAGTTCAACTAGTGGTTTTTTATTCTCCTTGGGTGGAGGTGCTATATCTTGGAAGTCTTCCAAACAGACATGTATAGCACGCTCCACCATGGAATCTGAATTTATTGCTCTTGAGTTGGCAGGGCAAGAGGCTGAATGGCTGAGGAACCTGTTGGCAGACGTGCCTTTATGGGGAGGAAAAACTGCTCCAGTTTCCCTTCATTGTGATTCTCAGGCAGCCATTGGTGTTGCTAAAAACAGTGTCTACAACGGGAAGAAGAGACACATTCGGATCAGGCACGGTGTGGTTAAACAACTCCTGAAAAATGGAGTAATTTCTTTGGAATATGTAAGGTCTGAAAGAAATCTTGCAGACCCACTAACCAAAGGATTGCCAAGGAAAGTGGTTCTTGATTCGTCAAGGGGGATGGGGCTAAAGCCCATGAGTTAAGGTTATATGGTTGATACCCAGTGTGGTCTAACGAAGCCATATGATCCTTAACAAACACTACATTTCCATCCCTATGGCGTGTGGTAGTGTTCCTTGAATCTATAGCCAAGTTTGGTGGTGCTATTGAGAAGCACTTGATGGATTCATTTTGAGACAAGTCCATAACCAGTTTTGGTGGTGCTATTGAGAAGCACTTGATGGACTTAAGCAGAGGTTGAGCTGTATGCTCTTAATGGTTTCATAACCAGTTTTGGTGGTGCTATGGAGAAGCACTTGATGAACCACCTATGTGGGTGTGAGGGTTTGGCCACCCTCTATGAAAGACAAGGGCAGTCTTTCTAGAGCACTCACGAGACCCAAGGTGTGCGCATGGCCTATAGCGCTTGTTATGTATCGCGGAGTTTGCACAAACTCAAGGGAACAATATGTGTTGTGGGGGGTTCACAATCGAACTCTAATGAGTTCAAGAGCTATTCACTCATTAGAAAGTAAGTTGTTACCTCACTTCACTACGTATCAATTCAATCGAAAGACATTGATACTTAAGTATTCATCCCTCTTTACCCAGGATCTTTCTCTTCTCTTCTTGAGCCATTAAGTGGGGGATTGTTGGAATTAATGGCTCCCTTGGCCATTTGTTCACTCCCACTCTCTTGTTTAGTCCCACATTGGATAGGCCAACACCCTTGAGTGTGTATATAATAGGATTCTCTCCTATGGGCTATTGGACTTGTTAATGGGCTAGAAATTGGGGGTAGCTCGCGTGCACATGAGCCCAAGCAAAGGGCCGAGCCCAATCCGGGTTGGGCCGAATGGAAAATCTGGGCGACGGATCCGGAAACCCTTAGCGTGTGTGCGCTGGCGTCGTGCCTGCGCAGGGGGGGGGGGGGGTTCACGGGTGCGCGCGCGGAGTGCCCGAGTTTTGACTCGTATTTTTTAGCCCATTTTACTTTTTTGAATTCAAAAGGTCCAGTACGTTTTATTTCATTAAATTGGCCCAATACGTTTTATTTCATTAAATTGGCGTTAATATTCTCAACAGTCATTTTTTGTTTAATGCCTGCATTCATGACTGAATTCCAACAGTCATTCTTTTCTCCTATATAAACTCTATCGTCAAGGGTGTTTTCTACAACTGAATACTTCTGCTCTTCTTCCTCTCGTTCACCGAAATTTCTTCTCTCCTGGGTATCGATCTCTGTGCAAGCTCCACGCTTCTGGCCGCGAGTGGACGCGTCCAGACGCAACTGCGTTAACCTTGGGGAACATCCGGCATCATCCGATTACCACCACGGTCGGGCCGTAGTTGTTTTCAAGGCAGTGGCTCAGCCACGACGCAGTTCCTCGTCCCTGTCTCGGTTTTCCTGTTTCCTTCTTATTCGTATTTTGTTTTTTATTCGTCTCTTAACTCTCTGTTTTTCTTCTGCAGCCATAGATCTTTTTTCTTCCAGGTCTAACAACTAGTACATTGCTGGAATGAATTGAAGATCCATCCAAAATGGATGTCTGAAGGCGCGAAGAAGAAATCAAAATCTACAAAGAGTTCTAGTCCAGCCACGTCTTCTCCTTCCACACCATCTTCTATGAATTTAGAAAATGATTATTTGGTAAATGCAACAACTGTCAACTTTGATCGACAAATAGGTAGAAAGGCATCCAAGGCTATGCTGAAAAAAGACAAAGAAAAAAATCAAATGACACCTACCGCTTTACTATGTAGGGAAATGTTTGAGTCAAAAAAAGAAATGGATCGCCAAAAAATGGAGCTGTATGAAAGAACATTTGCTCAAGATCAAGAAAAGAATGATCGAGAAAAAGAAAGGCACGAGCGCGAACAACAAAGACTTATTCTTGATCAACAAAAGTTTTTCCTATAAGAGCAAAAAGAAGAAGAGAGAATAATGGCAATTGATACTAGTAACATGTCTGCATTTAAAGTACAATATTATGAAAGTCTCCAAATGGAGATCGTTAAGAAAAGATTTGATAGGTCTAAATAATGCAGTACAATGAAGTAATGCAATCATCTAGTAGTACAATCAGTTATAGTATCTAGTTCGCTCCATGTTGTGCCTATAAATGTTCTACAAGATCCATTTGAAGTTGTGAATGGATATGTTTGTCCCTAATTTGTCGATGCGTTTGAATAAAATCATTTATTTCACTTGTCCGCTCATGTGACACAGATGATTCAGTTTCTTCAACCTCATCATAGTTGAAGTCAGATTGCTCAATATCTCTCTCGTCTTCAATAATCATATTATGCATTATTATGCATGACTTCATAATATCATTGATTGTTTCTTGATCCCAAAAACGAGCTGGTCCACGCACAATTGCAAAGCGTGATTGAAGCACCCCAAATGCTCGCTCCACATCTTTCCTGGCAGACTCTTGACATGCAGCAAAATGTTTCTTGGTATTTCCTTGAGGAGCTGATATTGTTTTACCAAATGTTGACCATGAAGGATATATCCCATCAGCCAGATAATATCACATTGTATAATCATGACCATTAATGGAATAATTAACTAGTGGAGCACGCCCTTCCGCAAGATCATTAAACACGATAGATCGATCAAGCACATTGATATCATTAAGAGATCCAGGTAAACCAAAAAAGGCATGCCATATCCAAAGATCATAAGATGCAACGGCTTCCAAAATGATTGTTGGCTCATGAATGTGACCGGAATACATACCTTGCCATGCAACCGGACAATTCTTCCACTTCCAATGCATACAATCAATACTTCCAAGCATTCCAGGAAATCCACGATCAGTATTAACCTGCACCAATCTAGCAATATCATCAATATTTGGTGATTTCAAATATGTATCCCCAAACACTGCAATAATTGCTTTGACAAATTTTCTCAAGCTTTCAATTGCAGTGCTTTCACCAATTCACACATATTCATCCACAGAATCTGTTGCTACCCCGTACGCAAGCATCCTAAAAGCAGCACAAATTTTTTGAAGTGATGATAGACCTACAATTCCACAAGCATCCGTCCTTTGGACAAAGTATGGATCATAAGCTTCGACAATATGTTGAATTCGAACAAACAATGATCGATTCATTCGAAACCTCCTCCGAAATAAACGAGAACCAAATGTTGGTGTTTTTGCAAAATAATCACGATAAAGTCTTTCATTACCTTCAGCTCTACCTCGTTGAATAACAGTATGGCCTACAATAGATCCTTGACGACGTTGTGCTCGACTCTCATTTGCCAATTCTTCTTCTTCAGCCATCACCATTGTCAATAATAGAAGATCATTATCACTATCATCTTGAAAAGGCATTTTAGCTAATCGATTAGCCATAACTATTTATGATATATTTGTAGATGAAGTGTAAATGGAAAAATATGAGATATGAAATATGCTTATTTATAAGAAAAACGTAGCCGTTGGAAATAGCGCCGTTGGAAATAGAGCCGTTTGAAATATTATAATTAATCTATATAAAATTTAATTTATATTAATCTATTTTTTTACAAATTTAATTTAATTTTTTAAAATTTAAAATTTTAAACTATTTAATTTGGATATGGATTAGTTTAATAATTTAATTTGTTAATAAAAATTAGTTTAATAAATGTGTAAAAGAAATCGTATAAGTAATTAAAATTTTAAACTAATCTTTATTAACAAATTAAAATTTTTAAAAAATATTAAATTAATCACTATTAGGTAAAATGAGGAGTATGGTTGGAGTGAGAATGCAAAAGGTGGCTCCCTAAAATAGCCTTTTAGCTATAATAGCTAAAATTTTGCTAAAATTTAGGGAGTCCCCTTGGAGATTCTCCTATGAATCAACTACTGGGGAAGGAGCCCCAGCTCTTTATTTATAGGCAATAGGGGAGAATACAAACATGGGCTACATTGATATGGGCTTATCTCTAAGATAGCCCAGAATCGCAACCAACTATGGTTAAATAACCATTCACAACACCCCCCCCTTATCCAGCCATAGGTGTGAACTCTGCTCGTGAATACTTCAGGATTCTGAGCATAGGAGAGTCTCACATCGGGTGGATACTTCAGGATCCTGAGTTGGTGAGATTTGCCTCGTTAAAACCTTTAGCTATGGAACACCCAGTGGGAAAAACCATAGTTAAGGAAAAAGAGTACAAACTCTACCTAACTCCCCCTGATCTGTACAAGCTCTCAAGCTTTCAGATCTCTTAGGCGTCTCATCCCAATTTTTTGTACAAGCTTCCTAAAAGTGGCAGTAGAAAGGGCTTTAGTGAACAAGTCTGCCAGATTGTCTCATGATTGCACTTGTCTGATGTCGATCTTGCCATCTCTCTGTAGCTCGTGCGTCCAGAAGAACTTTGGTGAAATATGCTTTGTTCTGTCGCCTTTGATGAAGCCACCTCGTAACTGAGCTATGCAAGCAGCATTGTCCTCGAACATTGTAGTAGGTTCGAGATCTCCAATCTTCAGTCCGGTCGTAGACAAGATGTGGTGGACAACTGAGTGTAACCATATGCATTCTCTGCTCGCTTCATGGATAGCAATGATCTCTGAGTGATTGGATAAGATCGCTGGTTTGCTTGATGGATCTCCAGGAAATGGTTGTCCCTCTGTAGGTAAACACGTACCCAGTTTGTGACTTCGCGTTATGGGGATCAGACAAGTAACATGCATCTGCATAACCAGCAAGTGTAGAGGATATTCCATTTTTGTAGAAGAGTCCCAAATCTGTAGACCCTTGGAGGTAGCGCAGAAGTTGATTAACTCCGGTACAGTGGCATTGCGTGGGCGCTGCACTGTATCTGGCTAGCAAATTTACTGCGAACGCTATGTCGGGACACGTGCAATTTGCCAGATATAAGAGTGCTCCTATGGCACTTAGATAAGGGACTTCTGGACCAAGTATATCATCCCCCTATTCCAGCGGCCGGAAGGGGTCTTTATGTGCATCCAGAGATCGTACTACCATATGTGTACTAAGTGGATGACATTGGTATATATGGAATCTTTGCAACATTTTCTTTGTGTATGTGGTTTGATGTAATAGGATTCCATCTTTTAGATGTTCAATCTATAATCCAAGGCAGAATTTCGTTTTGCCTAGGTCTTTCATTTCAAATTCTTTTGTTAGGCTTACAGATATCTCAACGATCTCTTCAGGAGATCCAATGAGATTCAGATCGTCTACGTAGACAGCAATTATTACGAATCCTTTTCCCTTTGTTCTTATGAAGATACAAGGGCAGACTTCATTGTTTTTAGCGATTTTACCTCTATATTCGTCCTCCGTATATAGCGACGGTTGAATGAAGCCCTACGAGGGTGACGACGCTTGATTGAGGAAGCCTAGCACCGCGTGAGTGGATCTCCCGTCTCCTTTCGCCTTCGCCTTCGCAACGAACGAAAAAAAAAATTTGTGTAAAGAAAATTTTTCTAGAGTCTCGTGCTGATAACGTGTTATAAATCAACTACTCTGGGAGGAGCCCCCGGCTCTTTATTTATAGGCAATATGGGAGAATACAAATTGGGCTACATTGATATGGGCCTATCTCTAAGATAGCCCAGAATCTCAACCAACTACGGTTAAATAACCGTTCACAACAAGTTTTGTGTTTTTTGGGTTTATGTAGGGTTTTGGATGTGGATGTTGGAATTTTTTGTGGGGTCCACACAATTTTATTGTGTTTTTTTGTGTTGAAGTGGGTTGTGAATGTTGTTGTAAATATCGGAGAGAGAAAGTGGTGAGTGTGATGTGGTGAGAATAGGGCAACAACTACCCCCTTGAATTTCTTGTGTAATTCCTATAAAAACCCAAAAAATTACCATGCAAATTGATTTGCAATGTGAAAACGTATGAATAGGGATGACAGATACAAAAGGCCACGAACCAGAAAAAAATGAATATTAAAAAAAATTGCAAAGCCATTCTGTCAGCATAGTGAAAAAAAATTAGCATGACATTCCGTCTTCAGTTTTCCACAATCAAAATTGATCTTGTAAAATTGTTACGCAATGGCAAACAATCTGCGTAGGTGTGATAGATATTGAATGCCATGAACCAAAACAAAATCATGACTCAAAAATTTGCATTGCCATGACGTCTACAGTGTGACAGAGGGAAAAAATTTGCACTGACATTCAGTCTGTTGATTGACACACAAAAAACAAGCATTGCCATTCAAGCTCCAGTTTGCGACTTGCCAAAATGATACAAGAAAAATCCACTATTCAGAATCCCATACTCCAACTCAATACCTTCAATTAACACATACCAACGATAAACAAATAGAACTAAAACCCCCACTAGCCACATGCTGATACAACATATAATCCATAACAGGGTTTAACATCAACGAGCATTGTTATACAACAAAATTACATAAAAACCTATTACAACTAAGAGAGATAGCAGTCCAGCCTTAATGGAACAGTATTCGGATACGATGCTCTCCAACTGCACATTGGTCCTCTCAAGTAGACCGACAACAGTATCCAGCCGTCCCTCCATCTCTATCATCCTACTCTCGGTCAAAGGCGTTGTCGAACTTACAGTAGTGGGCCTTCGATCAATCTCATCCATGTAATGCATGATCACCATTCTGGATAACTCAGTGTGGGGGGATCCTTCCATAGGAAGAATGTGCATCTATGCTCTCGAGCTATACAACTCCAAAATGTACGCCCAGGGTTTGATCTTGTCCATGACGTCCTCCTCGGGACCTGAAGACCACAAAAGCATATCTTGTAGTCATCGAAATCGGCATCAAAGTCACCACGTGTCGCATCTCTCTTTGAGATCTACAAGTAGAGCTTGACTGTTGACTCATATGTACCTTGCAAGCAAGAAAAAACCAGAAGTTAACATATAACATTTTACATATAAAAAGTGATAAATGAATGAGGGAACATCATACCTACGAAAAGTATTGATCATTGGCATGGTAGGGTGGCGGCAGCGTTCAGAACTCAGAACCAATAGTCAAACAAAAAGAGCATATAATACAATTATGCAGAATGCAAATGGAAATAGTAAGTAGAATGCCACATTCCTAGCCAAAGTCCACACCCCCTTCATATAGATTATCATACACAAGCCCTGAGATATATTTTTTCCCATTTCCCCATCTGGTTGCTTGCCACTGGTTCCTTCATTCTCTACCCACACCGTCACATGGCATGCAGTGTTTCCAACCAATATGACTCTAGCTCAAGGTAATAAGACAGAGAAAATAAATCCCACTGCAAACATTCTTCACAACGCCAAATTCATATAAATATCCCTATCAAACCATTTCGATGCCTACCAACCAACTCATAAAAGCCAAATTCTGAACCAACTTGGGGAATGAACGATCCTGGATGCAAGCCATCCAGCATGAGGTATATTCAATAAGCCCCATTATCATCATAGGGCTATTTGATAAAATTTCACAAAAAATTGTGATATCCACCAATCATATATCATTAGGGGATGACAGAATGGTCATGCCAATAACCAAAACAAAATGAAACTCATAAAAAATTGCATTGCCATTCAGGCTGAAGAATGCCACATAAAAATCAAGAAATCCATAGTCCCAGGGTGTGACAGATACAGCTTGTAAAGACACCAAAAAGTGTAACTAAAAAAACTATTGACATTACCAATGAGTCTGCAGTATGCCAAAAAAAACTCCAGATATCCATAGGCCTTGGTGGTGTCAGATACAGAATGCCAAGACCCAAATTATTTTGACTATACTTAAAAAATGAAATGCCATTCAGTCTGCATTTGTCAACATAAAATGAAATGCCATTCAGTCTGCATTTGTCAACATAAAAAATCAAATGCCATTCAGTCTGCATTTCTAGTCAGTATGCAGTATGTCACATAAAACCCCTGAAATCCATAGGCCTTGGGGCTGACAGCTACAACATACCAAGACCCAAAAAAATAATGAAACTCAACAAAGATTGCATTTCCATTCAGGCTGCTGTAAGCAACATAAAACCCCAGAAATCCAAAGGCATAGGTGGTGACAGATACATCACTCCAAGAACCCAATCACAATGACACTCCTAAACATTTGCATATCCATTCAGTCAGCAATTTGCAACAAAAAAACCCTGAAATCCATAAGCCTTGGGGGTGACAGATACATCATGCAAAGACACACATAAACATATGATTCTCATAAAAGAATGCAGTTCCATTCAGTATGCAGTAAGCCACATAAAACCCCTGAAATCCATAGGCCTTGGGGGTGACCGATATAGCATGCCAAGACCCAAAAAATACTACAACTCAACAAAGATTGCATTTCCATTCAGTCTGCTATATGCAACATAAAACCCAAGAAATCCAAAGTGGGCAGGTGGTGACAGATACAGCACTCCAAGAACCAATCCCAATGACACTCCTAAACATTTGCATTGCCATTCAGTCAGCAATTTGCAACAAAAAAACCCTGAAGCTCCCTAGGCCTTGGGGGTGACAGATACATCATACAAAGACACATATACAGTTATGAATCCCATAAAAGATTGCATTTCCATTCAGGATGAAGTAAGCCACATAAAAACCCTGAAATCCATAGGCCTTGGGGGTGACAGCTACAACATGCCAAGTCCAAAAAAAAATCTGAAACGCAACAAAGATTGCTTCTCCATTCAGTCTGCTGTATGCAACATAAAAACCCAGAAATCCAAAGGCATATGTAGTGACAGTTACAGCACTCCAAGAACCCAATCACAATGACCCTCCTAAACATTTGCATTTCCATTCAGTTAGCAATTTGCAACAAAAAAACCCTGAAACTCCCTAGGCCTTGGGGGTGACAGATACATCATGCAAAGACACACATAAAAATATGATTCTCATAAAAGAATGCAGTTCAATTCAGTATGCAGTAAGACACATAAAAACCCTGAAATCCATAGGCCTTGTGGGTGACAGCTACAGAATGTCAAGACCCAAAAAAATCTGAAACTCAACAAAGATTGCTTCTCTAGTCAGTCTGTTGTATGCCACATAAAACCCCAGAAATCCAAAGGCATAGGTGGTGACAGATACAACACTCCAAGAACCCAATCACAATGACACTCCTAAACATTTGCATTGCCATTCAGTCAGCAATTTGCAACAAAAAACCCCTGAAGCTCCCTAGGCCTTGGGAGTGACAGATACACATGCAAAGACACAAATACAATTATGAATACCCTAAAATATTGCATTTCCATTTAGATGAAGTAAGCCACATAAAAACCCAGAAATCCATAGGCCTTGGGGGTGACAGCTACAGAATGCCAAGACCCAAAAAAATATCTGAAACTGAACAAAGATTGCTTCTCCAGTCAGTCTGTTGTATGCCACATAAAACCCTAGAAATCCAAAGGCATAGGTGGTGACAGGTACATCAGGACAAGACCCAAAAAAAATTGGAAACTCTTAAACGATTGCTTCTCCAATGAGTATGCAGTAAGAAAAAAACCCAGAAATCCATATCATATGGGGTGATAGTTACATCATGCCATGAACCCACACACATTGACACACCTAAAAAAATTGAATAGCCATTCATGCTGCATAGTGAAACATAAAACCCCAGAAATACAAAGGCCTATGTGCTGACAGATACAGCATGCCAAGAACCAAAACAAAATGAAACAAAAAAATTTGTGTTGCCATTCAGTCTGCATTTCCCACATTCCTCCCCAACTGCCACACCACCTTCATATATATTGATTATAAAAAAGAAGCCCACAGATTTTTTTCATTCCCCCGTCTGGTTGCTTGGCACTTGTTCCTTCTTTATCTACCCCCACCGTCACATACATCCCACTGCAGACATTCATCACAATGCCAAATACCTATAAATATTCATATCAACCCATTTCGCTTCCTACCAACCAACTCATAAAAGCCAGTGCATTCAAATTCTGAACCAACTTGGGGAATGAAGGATCCTGAGTGCAAGCCATCCAGCATGAGGTAAATTCAATAAGCCACATTATCATCCTAGGGCTATTTGATATAATTTCACAAACAATTGTGATATCCACCAATCATATATCATTAGGGGGTGACAGATACATCATGCCAATAACCAAAACAAAATGAAACTCATAAAAATTACATTGTCATTCAGGCTGAAGAATGCCACATAAAAACCAAGAAATCCATAGTCCCAGTGTGTGACAGATACAGCTTGCAAAGACACCAAAAAGAATGGAACCAAAAAAACTATTGACATTACCAATGAGTCTGCAATATGGCACAAAAAACTCCAGAAATCCATGGTTGACTTGGGTGGCAGATACAGAATGCCAATACCCAAAAAATTTAACTTTCCTTAAAAAATGTAATGCCATTCAGTCTGCATTTGTCAAAATAAAACCCAGAAATCCATAGGCATTGGGGGTGACAGAAAGGGCATGCCAAGGAAAAAAATTGCAACTCAGCAAAGATTGCCTTTCCATTCATTCTGATGTATGCCACATAAAAATCCAGAAATCCAAAGGCATATGTGGTGACAGGAACTGCATGCCAATAACCCAAACACAATGACACTCCTAACCAATTGCATTGCAATTCAGTCAGAATTTTGCAACATAAAAACCCAGATACCCATAGGCCTTGGGGTTGATAGATACATCATGCCAAGCCCCAAAAAAACTCCATGAAACACATAAATGATTGCATTTACATTCAGTCTGCAGTATGTCACATAAATCCCCAGAAATACATATGCCTAGGTGGTGACATATACAGCATGCCAAGACCCAAAAAAATATTATCTGTAGACTCAACTAAGATTGCATTTACATTCAATCTGCAGTATGCCACATAAAAACACATAAATCCATAGGCCTAG
The DNA here is from genome assembly GCA_030789695.1 of Scilla litardierei. NCBI lineage: Eukaryota > Viridiplantae > Streptophyta > Magnoliopsida > Asparagales > Asparagaceae > Scilla > Scilla litardierei. Next base: position 153,305,166 of record CM061136.1, on the reverse strand, counting down.
GTGGTGACAGATACAGCATGCCAAGAACCAAAACAAAATGAAAATCCTAAATAATTGAATTGCCAGATACAGAATGCATTTTGCAAAGCATGCATTTTTCAACATAAAATCTCAGATATCCATAGGCCTTGTGGGTAACAGATAAAGCATGCCAATACCCAAAAAAATTGGAAACTCAAATAAGATTGCATTTACATTCAGTGTGCAGTATGCCACATAAAAACACAGCATGCCAAGACCCAACACAAAATGAAGCTCAAACACAATTGCATAGATCTTCAGTCTGCATTTTACAACATAACGACACAGAAATCCATAGGCCTTGGGGGTGGCACAAAATCATATTTGTTGTGACGGATACTTCAAGCCAAGACCATATTTAAATTAAGATACAAACATATAGTCAATTAGACTTCTAAGACATGGAGGAAGCCTATACATAAACATGCATAACACCATACATAAACTACGATACACCAATATACTGATATTACAACAGGACATACCACAAACCATACAACATCATTACCAAAGTCATAAGCTTACCATTGTTTGCAACAGATAAAACATGCTATTATAATACCCATCCACTCACAACATAGCCCAACCTTCGTCATTGCTCCCAAACTTGCTACATATTCCATTCTTCTTCTTCATCGTCCCCATCGCATCCGGACTCAGCCATAGCCCTATCCATAGCTTCAACCTTCTTCGCGACGAATCGCTTCCTAGCCTCCTCATGCATATTGACAAATCTACGCCCATTTTTCTTATTATCACTCAATTGCAGATACAACTTATCCAACATACGTGTTGGATACTCGGTTAGTGTATACAGATGCTGCGAAAGAAATCTCAGTGTGTTGGGGTAGGCTCCCTCTACAGCTAAGGCGACCTTATTGACATTGTCAACCATCTCCTTCATGAGGTCGGTATCATCCCTCAATGCACATCGACAGATTTTCTTTTTACCCACGGCGGATGGGTTTGCAGAGCTGGTCCCCCCAGGAGATGGAACCGTCGACGAAGGAGTGGGGATGTCAGAATAAGCATCAAAATCGGTTGATGCTTGCGAGAAGGGTGGGGGACTAGAATGATCGCCGTCACCCTCATTATAAGAGCCCCCAAAATCATGATAAACACTCTTGCTATAATCCCCCTTCGCGGCGGCGTTGCCGACAACAATCCGAAGATCGTCAAGCCACGGAATGGGATTATTGACATAATCTTTCATTTTACCGTTTGCCTACATTAATAATGAACAAACCATTATGTCACATAAAATTACATACTCCAATTATATAACAGTCAGAAAAATACCAGACTAGCTCTAGAAAATCAGAAATGACATTCTGGACCCAATGGCGCCAGTTTCATCTCAATCCGACGCTTAGTTTTTCCAAAATTAATTTTTCAGCCTAAAAGATAAATATGTTATTTTCATTCAAAAATCCGTAACTTATATTTTCACGTAAACTAATATGCAATAAAAATATATGAGTACTCTTCGAGACGGTCATTTTGACAGCTTATTTGCGACTTTCCGATACGGATTGCATCCAGAAGAAATTATTGAATAATTACGTACTTAATTAAAAATTAGTTTTTAAATTGGTTTTAAGCTTTTAAAAATTATAAAAATTATTATAAACTTCAGAAAAATATTTCCTCCTACGATAAAATTATTTTCCTTATATCTAGGCTATAGAAAAATTTAGAACACTTTTTGACGACGTTTCAATCGATTATAAAATCGAAACGACCAAATCAAATAGATGGAAAATTGAGTAGCCTGTAACTAACGATTTCTTGTATTTGCAGGTACCCATTTTCTTACACCAGCATCTTTATAAGCTCTAACTCCAACCTCGCCTTGCTACGACGATCACGATTGTAAGTCACTCTAATTCTATCATTAGAAATCTGGATAGTGTACTTGTACGAACTTAGGACATGACATCTAGTATCAGAAAAGCTTTGACTTGGACCAATAATTAGAGACGTAATTAACTAGAGAACTAATCAATAGTGGAATGATCAACGAACTAAATTGATATAGTGCACTTTTATGGAATTAAATATCATAGTTGTTGGACTTCAAAGCATTGCTCAGGACTAAATTGAGATAGTGCACTTTTATGGAATTGAATATCATAGTTGTTGGACTTCAAAGCATTGCTCAGGACTGACATTCTCTGTTGAGGCTTCTGCCTTGACTTTTCAACAAGCCAGACTCTCTGGAATATTGTTAATGCCTTTGAATATCTTTGGAATAAGGCTATTGTGCATAACTCTACTGGTATGTAAGTCGGTCTATGATAACCATCAATAGTGTCATTGCCTTGAAACAACGGATTGACGTACCGTATCAAAAAGGTAATGATTGAAATGTATATTATGGAACGTCATATTGAAATTGAATGCTGATGATGTGATGGGCCTATAAGGCCATATGGACATGGATACAGACCTGGATATGAACACGGATACTGATACGGTTATAAATGTGAAATGTGATACAACACGGGTTATGGGGTAGTCTTGAGCTACGAGGTGTGCGGGAGTGACTGGGTCCACCCGTATTTGGTAAGCTGTACCATCACCTTAAAGGGGATGGTAGTTAGATATTCCACGAGTTGCTCCGTGGGATGGGTGCACTTCTGGTTGCATATCGTACACTCGAGCTAAGACTGTTGCACTAGCTGATTGATACAGGGCCCATGAGGCCAGATTGATACGAACACTGATATGAACATTGGACTATGATAATACATGGGATACAGGGTAGTCTTGAGCTACGAAGTGTGCGGGAGTGACCGGGTCCACCCTTATTAGTTAAGCTGTACCATCACCCTGCAGGAATGGTAGGTAGATATTCCACGAGTTGCTCCGTAGGATGGGTGCACTTCTGGTTGCATATCGTACACTCGAGCCAAGGCTGATGCACATTTACGGAGCACATTACGGAACACACTATTGGGCCTTCGGGCATTTACGGAGCACATTTACGGAGCACACTATTGGGCCCTTGCGACATTTAAGACCGATGCACTAGTTTGATTGATGTTGCACTAATTGATAATTGATTAATACCATTGCTTCAGTCACGACCACTACTATTCTACGGACTAAGTCGAGACTACTCGAACGTGATAGAACGGTTTAATAATGAGCGGTCTTAAATTACGACTGAATCAGTGTCTAGAAAGGAATGGGAAGGGGGTTGGTCAACCAAGGGACTTGTTCCTGCGGTCTTTGAAGTGACCTGTGCCTTCAAGCCCTGACTGACTGGCTGATTTGGAACTTAAGTTAGACTTCTTATTATTAGGCCCGCCTACACTATTAGATAGCCAAACAACGCTCACCTCCCTAAATGTTGCTACAACCACCTGGATATCTAACTATCATCATCACATTGTCTGTGGTTGAAATATTGTATACCATATGCCATGCCACAGTTATTACTCTTGTACAGTCACCTTTACTTTATGCATTACATGCACTTTACTTACCACACCTGAGTAGTTACCAATACTTTATTTCACACTCTTACATCCCTGTCAGCTCATACTTTACTTTTTGTACATACATGATCATCTTTTGTTTACTATAGTCTGTTCTATACTTTTGCACTCCTTTATTTCTATTGCTAGAATTGTTGTGACTTACCTATGGTTTCATGTTTTGTGGCACCGCAGACGACGTACATATGGAGGCAGATGCTCTAGAGTTAATAGCGCCAGAATTTAACCATGAGTCTGTAGCTTTCAGAGTTGTTTCCAGTTGTATTTACTTTCCTTCATGTACGATTATTGGACCATGTGTGTACATTATGGATGTAATAATTGGACACTATTTGGGTATTTTTGTACATCTCTGCATCGTGGCTAGTTTGTTTTCACTGGTTAACTGCAGGACCTGCGCAAATACCAAAAAGTAACGGGCCCCCGAGAGCGGGTCGTTACACTGGTTCTTTTCCCTTCCTAGACATAGTAATGGCGTAGGAGAAGAACAATAACCTGGAGGATTGTGTCTACGATGATGATAAAGCAGACGTAGGAGGCAGACACAAAATCAAAACATTGCACACTAGAAGAGAAATATAAAGCTTGGAATGCAACTCCAAGCTAGACGCTCCCCTCTAGATCCCTGGCGAAATGCGAAGAGCTGTTGCTTCATTTCTCAGATGTAACTGTTGGGATTTTGGGGTTTTGGGAAAAAATGGGTTAGGGTTAGGGTTTTGGGGGATTATGATGTAGGGCTTAATAGGAGGAGATGGGGGAGTAGATGGTGTTTATTGTGTTGGGTAATGGTTGTGGGTTGAATTGATGCCAAGAAATTGGTGGTGGGGGAGCGAATTTGGTGTTTGGGCGATGTGTCCCCTCTTTTTCTGCGAAATGGGTCATGTGGGGAAGATGGGGGCTTTATTGGGATGCAGCGAATAGGTCGGGTGGAGTTCAACCGATCGGGTCACTGCATCGGGTGAGTTGCAAATGAGAAATAAAGCTACAGGTCACCCGATCGGGTCATCGCCTTTAGATAGTACCCATGCTTACTGGAAAATATGACCCGATCAACAACCCGATCAACGGTCGTGTCACCCGATCGGGTGATTCTTCCACAGATCCAATGCTGTCCATTCTCAGTCCTGCACAAAATTTCTAAAATTGCTAAGTTTCGAGACAAGGAATTTCCCCAAGCTGTAAACTCATACTAGTATCTACTAATCAATTTTATTGAAAGCGAGTAGAGGGTTAGAACATGGGTTGCCTCCCATGAAGCGCTTGGTTATAGTTGGCAGCTCGACTCCTCAGTTTGTGATCAATGCGGATCCGGAGGATTTGCAGCGGTGCCGTCGGTCGTCGAGTTTCTGACCGGAGTGATTGCAGGCTCGCTGATTGTATACTGCTTTAAGCGCTGCCCATTGACCTTAAACGGTTCATATCTTCACATGATCTCGATGGCTCCATGTAGGAAGACCTTGTGTAACGGCCTGTATTTTTCCAATATATTTAAATTAAGTAGTTAACAAAATTTCATTTTAAAAGAGTATTTTGTAGTGGTTGATCAGGAATCTTAAACTGATTTCAAAATTTCTTATAAAAATATTTTGAAGTACTAGACTAATTTTAATGTATTTCAGTAGATTCAGATTTCATCAAATACTCAAAACAATTCTGATTAAAATTCATTTTTAGTTATTATCGTTTTGGCATAATGAATTTATTTTCTATTCAAACATCTTCAAAATATTTTCAAACTTCTACAGTAGCATCCTATGATCATTTAGGGCTCCCCACATTAATTTCGTAATTTTCTTATATCGTTTCGACCTAGAACCCGCAAACCCGATTTCTAAACCTTTTGGCTTAAAACTAGTATCTTCGTAGTTCAAACTTCGAAATGGATCTAGTATTCACGATCCTCGTGACGCTACGATCCCGTGGGTTTTTTTTCGTAATTTTTCGGACACGTTTACTAGTAGGGGAAAAATCGTAATTTCGTTACAAGATTTTGCTAATAACCTTCACTAATTACTTTTGGGGCTTTGCTTATTATTAATTACCTAACCTAATTACCTACTCCACCTAACCCCTACCCAATTTTGTTGGAAGCTTGAGAAATCGTGGGTTAGTTTCCACGTTCCTCCAACCTAACTCATTTTATACTTTATATAACCCCACCCCTTCCCTTTCTTTTCGTTCCCAGGCCAACACACTCACGCACACAGCCTCTCTTCCTCTCACTTTCTCTTGCAAACACCCCCACCCTCAAAATCTCTCTCCCTCTCATATTCTCTCTCTCGTTAGATCAAACCCATGCCGTGAGATCAACCCTACGATCTATCTGTTCACAGTCACCCCTCTTCTTCATTTTCAACCGAACCCATCTTCACTTTCGAACCCATGATCTCACCATCACCCTCGACCGTGAAGCACAGCCCTCCAGCGGCCTTGATCGCTGCCCTCCTCCCTCGGACCCACCGCCATCAGCAGCTCAGCCCCGAGCTCCACAACGCCCCGTCGCTCGACCTCACCATGCGCCGCCACGACTTTCGAGGCGCCACCGTCCCCAAGCGCCCAGCGGAGCAACGTCGACAGACCCACGAGCTCCGAGCTCCTCCGTCGCCTTCCCGCTGCGTCCAACGACGCCCTCAGCCCACTGCACGACCCTCGACCACCGCCGCTTCAGACGAACGCCGCCGTTCCTCCGGTCGTGTCTGCAGCGCTCTGACGAAGCCCCGGAGACCCCGTCATGGCCTCCCGCTTTTCATCGCCCATCTCCGGCGATCCGCCACCCCGAGCTAGCCACCGCCTCCGCCATGAGCTCCTCTCCCGACTGCCGCCCTCCGCCGCTGTGCGGCCACGCATCCGAAGCCCCTCGCATGTGCGAAGAACAAAGGAGAACGAAGCACAGTAGGCTCGATGGCATTTTCGTAATTTCAAAGTATTTTCGTATTTTCATTAATTAATTAATTATTAAATAGGTGTTTATGGTTTTAAATCCATTACTTAAGTTAAGATATAGGCCTCAGAAAAATGTGAGAGTAGTCCAGAAAATCAGAAATAATATTCTGGATCCAATGGCGCTAGTTTCATCTCAATCGAATGCTTAGTTTTTCCAGAATCACTTTTAAGTCTAAAACTTAAATACGTAAAATTCATTCTAAAATACGTAACTCTTTATTTTCATGTACACTGATACGTGATAAAAATATATGTTATAGTACTAATTAATACGGTCGTTTTGACCCCTTATTGGAAGAATTCCGACGTATGGTTTGCCCTAGAGAAATCTTTGAAATATATATTGAAAAAAATCGTTTTCCTCATTTTTAATTAGTTTTAAATTGATTTTAAGCTTCTAAAATTATGAAAAATACCTATAAGCCTTAGAAAAATATTTTCTTCCTATATAAAATTATTTTGCTTCCATGTAGCCGATCTAAAAATATTTAGTATGTATTTTGACGAGTTCTAAGCTAAAAAAAAATGGAGACTATTAAGAAAAATAGATAGAGCAATAGTGTAGCCTTTAATTAATGATTTCTTGTGTTTGTAGGTGCCAATCCTTATGCACCAGCTTCTCTAGCTCCAACCTCATCTTGCCACGACGAGCTCGAAATTAGTAAGTCATGACAGATTCTAAGTTTAGAAAACTAGTCCACTGTGCTCGTATGAACTAGTAGAACACCACTTATAGCCTCAGAACGGTTATTGACTTGTACCGAACAAGAGACCTAACTTAATAGAAAAGCAATCAACTAAAGATTACTTTGCCAACTTTCAACTTTGGTGGTTGTAGCACGCCGCTACCAACTTGGATAAATTGTGTGCTAAACCACACTACCATGTGCTCAAAGCACGGAAGTAACATCTTTTGGGTTGGACTTGTCTTTATCCTCTTTCCTACTTGTTGGTTTTCAAAAAGAAAGTCAACCAGTTGCCCTGGTTCGACTAGCAACATGTGGAACATCCTGTAAAGAACTTGCACCTGTCACATCACTGGGGTATTGGGGTAACTCATAGTTAGAGAGAGTACGCGAGTGACTAGAGTTCGATCTTCCCGTCCTGCTGCCTGAGTTTCGGCATCCCGTCCTGCTGCCTGAGTTTCGGCATCCCGTCCTGCTGCCTGAGTTTCGGCATCCCGTCCTGCTCCCTGAGTTTCGGCAAAATACATGTACTGCTGCCTGGGTTTCAGCATTCGTCTGGGCAGCACCCAGGCAAGAGATGAACCGAACGGTCACATATTGTACTTGTTGGATATGGGACTCCCCGGATTTGATTTTGGATGATGAACAAACATAAATATATCGTGAACTAACACTTTGTGAGCGCAGTTATAGAGATCGTCGCAAAATTCATATGAATATCAATTACGACGTCTCAAGACTTCTCAAAGCACGTGATCGTATGCCTAAAGCTTCGTTGAAGCTTATGGACCAATTTAGAAGTCATGAAGATTCGATTGAAGCTATTGAAGACGGTATCGTCGAGTTTTATTTATAGTCTTTAAGCTTCTTTTGTAGAATGTTAAGCCTTGAGTAGGTCTTACAGTTTAAATCTTCATAACGCTCATATCTTAGCTTTAGGATCTTAGTAGAGGTCCATACAATCTTTCCCGAAGCTTCGCGCTTCGATTCGTGACTTCTTGTGCATGTTAGTTGGTTCAAGAAGAAGAACTGACCGACTAGATGGTGATCTAGTCGGTCGGCAAAGCTTCTTGGACCGACTAGTTTTTGTCAGTCATTTTCAAGCTCTTTACTGTTTACAGTTAGTCGGTCTAAGTTGACTCACCGACCGACTAGTTTGTGAACTAGTCGGTCAGTGATGCTTCTGTGACCGACTAGTTGAGCTTTCCCTGTACATGCACATTTGAGCCTGAGCTACTGTTTATCATTAGTCGGTCTGTGTTCATTGATCGACCGACTAGTTGATGAACTAGTCGGTCAACTTTCCTTCTTGGACCGACTAGTTTAGCTTTACTGTACTGCCATTTTCACCTAACTTACTGTTTATCGTTAGTCGGTCTATGCTCATTTGGCGACCGACTAGTTGGTGAATTAGTCGGTCAACATTTGTTCTTGGACCGACTAAGTCAATTTGTGCTCAGACTTCAGTTTTGTCTGTTAGTCAGTCTCAGTTGAGTAACCGACCGACTAGTTGTGAAACTAGTCGGTCAGCTACTCTTCTTGGACCGACTAGTTCCTTTTGTCTGTGCTTTGACCTTTTCTCTATTCACTCATTAGTCGGTATACGTTGATTGACCGACCGACTAGTTGATGAACTAGTCAGTCGGTGGTTGTTCTTTGACCGACTAGTTGGGTTCAGAAAAGAGCCGTTGGAGCATTAATTGAAACGTTTTTCTTTCTCTCTCTCCTCTATCCTATAAATACTTGATGGGCTGCATTCATTGCAGTCAAGGCTGATATTATTGCAAGTTTAGAGATCAAGAGAAATCATTCCAAGCTCATTCAAAGCTCTTTCATTCCATTCAATAATCTCTCCTCACTCTTACTTCCAAAGAGAGATTCATTGAGTGTGAAGCCTTCCAAGCCAAGTGCTTGATTCTAGGTCACCAACATCCCCATAGCTCTCCATCGCTGATCTACATCTTGGAGCTAGGGTTTGGTGCCACTTCTTCTTCCTCAAAATCATCCTTGCCCTAATTCGTAAGCATTACTCAAGGCATAGGTATTTTGTCGGTAAGAAGTTTCTTATTTCATTTCAATTTCATATTGTAAGTTTCACTCTCGGTTGTGAGAGTGTGGTTGTGATCCCGGGTTGTGGGAGTCACAAATTACTTTGTGTATGATTTGACTTGTGAAGGTTTTTCACAAGTATTTCATAGTGGAAATCTTGATTTAGGGTTTCTAACTCAAGTATCCGGAGGGGATCCGGGTGGTTGGGACGTAGGATTACCGGGAACAAGTCGGGGAGACTTGGGTGGATCCGAACCCAGTAATATCTATTGTTAGCATTGTTAATTTTGTTGTTGTCATCAATTTAAGCTCCCGCAAATTGATTTGGTAGTTGTTTGCACGATAATTAGGAATTATACTCCTTGTTATTTTTAAAGTACTATTCACCCCCCCTCTAGTACTTGTGCAGTAGCTTGTAGGGCATTACATTTGGTATCAGAGCCAGATACTTAGCTATGTCTGCCAACGACAACAAGACCGTGCGTCCACCTTCCGACTATGGCACCTTCAGGAACCGTGAAGGAGCATCTTCGGTGATGGAAGGACATTCCTCAACGAGGCCTCCATTCTTCAACGGTACCAACTACGGGTACTGTAAATGCCGGATGGAAACTTTCCTCCGGAGTGCATCTCTATGGAGGACCACGATGAAGGAATACGTCGAGCCCGCCGAAGAAGACTTTAAGAAATGGACAACCGCGGAGGTCGCCGCGGAGGTAAGCAATGCCAAGGCAATGAACGCCTTGCAATGCGCATTGGAGCCCGAGGACTTCAATAAGATATGCACATGTAAGAGTGCATATCAAATTTGGAACTCCCTCCTCATACTACATGATGGGACGAGTAGGGTAAGAGACTCTAAACTCGTTGTTGTTAACAAAGATTACGAAATGTTTCATATGCAACAGGGTGAGAAGATGAAGGAGTATTACGCTCGCTTCGTCGACATCATAAACGAGTTGGAGGCTCTCGGCAAAACCTACACCCAAAAAGAGAAGTGTTCGAAGCTTATCGAAGGACTTTCTTCTTCTTGGGAAAAGCGTACCTTCGCCATCGAGGAAGGTAATGATATGAATAAGTACACCGTAGTTCAACTAATGGGTACTTTAATGTCATACGAGGTACGCAAGGATAGCAAGTTAAAATTACAGGAAAAGATGAAGTCCTACCTAAAGCAAGACGAGCCAAAGAAGAAGGCTATTGCTTTCAAGGCCGCTCCATCCACATCCACATCAACCGATGATGAAGACTCGGAAAACGAGTTGGACTTGGAGTCCATGGCACTCATGGCCAAGAAGTTCAACCGTTTCTTCCGAAAAGGTAACTATAAGAACAAAGCTAAATTTGGTTCTTCTAACGCCTCCTCCTCTCCTTTGTGTTTCAAGTGCAATAAGCCAGGACACATGAAAGCGGAGTGTCCTCTAAATAAGCAAAAGGAGAAGTGGAAGGCGCCGAAATTCGATAAGTCCAAGAAGTACAAGAAAGGGAACAAAAAGGGGCTTGTCGGGGCAACATTCACCGACTCCGAGGATTCCTCAAGCGGAGAGTCGGACGATGAGAAAGTGGAGCAAGCACACATGTGCTTCATGGCAAGAGAGGATAATGATCAAGGATCTTCCTCTTCCGATGATAGCGACAACGAAGGCGATGAGGTAACTATGGATGACCTTAGGAATGCTAATTCTCAATTATGGTCTAAGTATACTAAATTAGTAAATAGGTATACTAAAGTAAAAGATGACCTAGCTAGCATTCAAACCTCGCCTAAAACTATCATCACCAACAACGACACCGTTGTTGAAGGGTTGAGGAATGAGATTGTTAATCTCAAGACTCAACTTGAACATGTTAGCATTGAAGATCCGGAGGAGCACAAGATAGCAGATCTGACTTCTCAAAACTCGACTTTGAGTATTGAGAATGGGAGTCTTAAATCTCGTGTTTATGTGCTAACATCGCAAGTATCCAATTTGGATACTTCTATGCGTTCTCTCACCGAGAAATATGAGAACACATTAGGCCGAATTAATAAATTCAATAAGGGTAAGGACCATTTGGATAAAATCCTAAGTGACTTACTTCCGGCCAATCACCACATTGGCTTGGGGTATACGATGAGAAGTTCATCCAAATCGGCCACTACTTTTGTTAGGCCAACTTCCGGTGACTCAACGAGTGGTAGCAAACACTCTATTGGTAGTTCTTCTACCAATGGTGCTTCCACCTCGTCCACACCCTCTTTCGAAAAGAAACCCACTTTGGGTGGACCTCCAAAGAAGGGGCATTCTTATATGTACACCAATACTATGCCACGTAGGAACACACGTCCTACTCCACCGGCTCACACATATGATGATTTTTATGCAACACATTCACGGGCACGTGCACACCATGTGAGACACCCTCACGCACGTGTTCCCACACATGCATATGTTCACCCACATCATCGTATGAATAACTATCCACATGCACCATTCCATCATGTTCCTTATGCCTATCTACAACATGCATCACGTAGAAATCAACGTCGCATGCATGCATCCAATAGGATGAGGGCTCCCAAGATTTTCACTATTTGGAGCCCAAAGGACACAAGCATGGACGAAAAACAAGTTTACATGAATGCTTATTTTTCGGATGTTGTGCATAGTAGAAATTATGTGGGGAAGTCTAAGTCCAATTGGACTTGGCTTCCAAAGGTCTAATCTTTTGGACCCAATGACCTTGGGTACCATGATATGAAATTTTCTATCTTTAGGTACTCAAGGAAAAGAAAAAGAAAAGGAGCAACAAATTTAAATTTAGCTCCAAGGGGAATTAGATACTCGATAGCGGGTGTTCAAAACACATGACGGGTGACGCTCAATTGCTCTCTGGAGTGGTTCCCATTGCAAATGGAAACCGCGTCGTATTTGGAGGCAACGAGAGCGGAACCATCATAGGTGTTGGTAAAGTGGGTAATCCTTCTAAACCCATTATATGTGATGTTTACCTTGTTAAAGGATTAAACCACAATCTTATTTCAATAAGTCAACTTTGTGACAAAGGTTACAAAGTTAACTTTGCGAACGGAATGTGCCATATTTTAAGAAAAGATAATAATGAATTATTGTTTTCCGGCACACGTCATAAGGATATATATATCCTAGATCTTCCAAGATCACATGAACAATGTCTTATTGCCAACACAAGTGAACAACACTTATGGCATCGACGTTTTGGTCATGTGAACTTTGGAACACTTTTTAAGCTTTTCAAGTTAAATTCTATTAGAGGCTTCCCTAAGCTTGTCTTTCAAAAGAAAAGCTTTTGTGACTCGTGTCAACGAGGCAAGCTTCCAAAATCTTCATTTAAACCTAAGAAAAGCATTTCTTCTAAGCGGCCTCTAAAGCTATTACATCTAGATCTATTTGGGCCAACTAGAGTTGCTTCATTAGGTAATGCTAGATATGGACTTGTCATCGTTGATGACTTTTCTAGGTTTACTTGGGTATTTTCCTTGTGTAATAAAAATGAAGCTTTTGAAAACTTCACAATTTTTGTTAAGAAAGTATAAAATCTCTTAGGAACCACCATTGTCACTATTCGTAGTGATCATGGAGGTGAATTTGAGAATGAGTCTTTTGAGACATTTTGTGATGAAGTTGGTATTACACACACCTTTTCTTTCCCTCGTGCACCTCCTCAAAATGGTGTAGTTGAGAGAAAGAATAGGACGCTAGTGGAGTGTGCTCGCACTATGCTTGATGATATCCAACTTGGCCATCAATTTTGGGCGGAAGCGGTACATACCGCTTGCTATGTGTTTAATAGAATACTTTTGAGGCCCGGCACTAAACAAACTTGTTATGAATTATTGTTTGGTAGGTTGCCTCAAGTTAAACATTTTCGTGTTTTTGGTTCGAAATGTTTTATTAAGAACACGTATGGTAGTTTGGACAAATTCGATCCAAGATCCGATGAGGGGATTTTTGTTGGATATTCTTCGCGTAGCAAAGCCTACCGGATATTCAACAAACGAACCTCAACGATCGAGGAGTCGCTTCATGTGTCATTTAATGAAGGATTTGTTCCAACTAGAATTACTAATGATGATGACTCTATGGATGTCTTATGTGATTCAATTGGTAATTCTAACTCTAATGATTCTATTGATTCTATTGAGACTAACCCGTCTAATGAAGTTGTTGAGAATGTTCCTAGTGACCAAGGTATTCCCAAACGACTTCATACCGTTCGTGACCATCCTCATGAGCAAGTCATTGGCAATATCCATGATAGTGTCAAGACGAGATCGCAAGTGAACTACTTCGCTAATTGTGCCTTTGCCTCTTCGATAGAGCCAAAGAATGTTAATGAAGCATGTGAAGATAGCGCTTGGATCTTAGCCATGGAGGAGGAACTCATTCAATTCGAGAGGAATGAAGTTTGGGAGCTTGTTCCATTGCCATCGAAGAACCACACCGTCATAGGGACAAAGTGGATCTTCAAGAACAAAACCGACGAAAACCAAGTCGTCGTCCGGAACAAGGCTCGGTTAGTTGCTCAAGGCTACCGTCAAGAGGAAGGTATTGATTTCGAAGAATCCTTCGCTCCGGTAGCTAGATTAGAATCAATTAGATTATTATTGTCTTTTGCATGCCATAAGGATTTTAAATTATTTCAAATGGATGTTAACAGTGCATTTTTAAATGGAGATGTTGTTGAGGAAGTTTACGTTTCTCAACCTCCGGGTTTTATTAATGAAAAATTTCCAAATCATGTTTTTAAACTAAAGAAAGCGCTTTACAGTTTGAGACAAGCTCCTCGAGCTTGGTATGATCGCCTAAAGAATTTTCTTTTGGATTTGAATTTTAAAATGGGAGAAGCCGATTCTACACTTTTTGTTAAGCATTCGAATAATGATATAATTTTAGTTCAATTATATGTTGATGATATCATTTTCGGTGCTACTAACTTTGCTCTTTGCGAAGAGTTTTCTAATGTGATGAAGGGACAATTTGAGATGAGCCACATGGGTGAGCTCAAATATTTCTTAGGTCTCCAAATTCGCCAAATGGACGATGCAATCTTCATCCACCAAACGAAGTACACGGTGGAGTTGCTAAAGCGATTTGGGATGGAGAACGGCTCCGGAAAGAAGACTCCAATGAGCATGACTACGCATCTTGATAAGGATACGTGCGGTAAGGATGTAGACATTCGTCTATATCGAGGTATGATAGGTAGTTTACTTTATCTTACTGCAAGTAGGCCCGATATTATGTTTGCCGTATGCGTATGTGCTCGTTATTAGTCTCAACCTAAGGAGTCTCACTTAGTAGCGGTAAAACATATTTTCCGTTATCTAAGTTATACACTTGATTTTGGATTACTTTATCCAAAATCTAGCACGTATGAGTTAATCTCATATAGTGATGCCGATTATGCGGGATGCAAATCCGACAGGAAAAGTACTAGTGGCACTTGCCATTTTATAGGAAATTCCATTGTCTCTTGGTTTTCCAAGAAGCAAAATTCCGTATCACTTTCAACCACCGAGGCGGAATATATTGCCGCCGGTGCCGCGTGTGCTCAAGTTCTTTGGATGAGACACACACTTAAAGACTTTGGTATAAACTGTGATACTTGCCCTATCATGGTTGACAACCAAAGTGCAATATGTCTTTCCAAGAACCCGGTACACCATTCCCGTTCGAAACACATAGATGTCCGACACCACTTTTTAGATGATCATGTTGCTAAAAAGGACATCATTTTAGTGTACGTTGAAACCCAAAAGCAAATCGCCGATATTTTCACGAAACCCCTAAAGGAGGACTCCTTTGTGCGGTTGCGTCGAGAATTGGGGATTATGGGTGAATCCGAGATATAGAATTCATGTTTCATTCAATAATCTTGCATGCTATTATATTTCGCAATATTTCTTTCATGCTAGACTTATTGGATTTTTCGGGATTTTATGTGATATTATGAATTTTTGCTCGAATTCATGTTTGAATGTCGTATTTGAGATTTCGATGTTTAATGGGGTAGTTTAGATGATTTTTGAGAGGATTACGATGTATCGTCCAAGTGTATTGAGGAGAGAACTTAATTATCAATTTTTGGACTCATCTAGTCGGTCTCAGTTCATCAACCAACCGACTAGATTCACATCTAGTCGGTCGGTTAATGAACTCAGACCGACTAGCTCTATCTCTCAACTTTTGGACTCCTTTAGTCGGTATCAGTTCAATCACAAACCGACTAGATTCGTATCTAGTCGGTTAGTAAGAGAACTCAGACCGACTAACTCAAGCTATTTTGGGTTTCCTCTCCAGCTTAACTCCTTAGTCGGTTCAAGTTTACTTACCGACCGACTAGATTGAGTTCTAGTCGGTCAGTATTTGAACGTAGACCGACTAATTCTCATTCATGGAATCTTCGATTTGTCTCTGTTTCATTTTTAGTCGGTTCAAGCTCGTTAACCGACCGACTAGATCGTCATCTAGTCGGTCATCGTTTGAACTTAGACCGACTAAGTGCTCAGGGGCAGTCATGTCTTTTCGCGATTTCGACCGACTTAAATCATATCTAATCGATTCTTTTCTCTATTAGTCGGTCTCCAACTTCCCTCCAACTCGAAAACCCCCGATCCCTCCTCGAGTCTCTTCGTCTTTCCGTCGATCTCCGGCCCCTTTTCCGATCATCTCCGTCACCGGCCGTCAACCTCCAACCTAGGGTAACCCCCCCTCTCTCCCTCTCCTGTCTAGGGTTCAGTTTTCAGCTCTAGGGTTAGGGTTTCTTTTCATTTCAGCTTCTAGGGTTTTGGCCTAGATTGTTTTAGGGTTCTTTCGATTTCTTACGTGCCGTGCCTCGATTATGGCTCGTACACGTATCCCGATCACTCCATCTAGCCCCTCGCCGATGACCGTAGAACCTACCCCTACGGATCCCGATCAACCTACGCGAACCCCTCCTAGACGTCGTTCGAAAACCACCCAACGCTCTTCGTCTTCGCCTCCTCTTAAGCGTAAGAGGACGGCGACTGCGAAACCCCGTGCCCGATCTCAGCCCAAGCCCAAGCCAGTAATTTTTCGTGCTCCCACCCCACCCGGTGCTTCGGATTCCGATTCCGAGTATAGACCCGAGCCTGAGACTTATAGGGAACCCACTCCTCCTACCCATCCTGAGTCTAGCTCCCGACCCCGTACGTCTACCCGTAAGCCTCAGGGAAAGGCTCCGATGCCGGTAGGCGGTGTCGATATCTCGTTGTGTCGCGACGACCCTTTGTGTCTCGCGGCTTACAACCGTATCGAACATTGCCCACTGCTTCTGGAGCATTTCGTCCAGATTAGTGACTTCATAGGGCTAGCTGATCTTCTGTCGTCTTCGGGTCTTATCGATTACCTTCGATATGATCCTAAGGCGAATCCTCACCCCTACCCTCGTTTAGTTAAACTATTCTATGCCAATAGGATCCGGGGTCAGTACGATGCGACCCACTCTGTTGAGACGACTGTTTTGGGGACTCCTATAGTCCTCACAGCAGAAATCTTAGGAGAGATTTTGGGTATCTTTTCGTCTGGCCTCCTCCCCTCTGACATCTCTGTTGATGATATCACCTCTCTTGATCAGGTCGTCCTATCCCAGATCTTCCATGAGATTCCTCCCGCCATGATTGGCGTGCCCTCCAAATCCTTCAAGCCTAATGCATGGGTCCTCAATTTGATTCTGAAGTCGTGCTTGCTTCCCAAGTACGGCTCCTCATCTCTACCGTCCCAGCCCTTCTTGAAGTTGATCTACGCTATTTTCATGGGGAGCTCGATTAACTGGGCTACTCTATAAGATGGACTCTTTCGAGTGTATTCGCAAGTCCACGAAATCGGCTCATATCCCCTTTCCGTGCTTGTTAACCCTTGTTTTTCGCCACTTCCGTGTCACATTGCCTCCTGACGATGAGCGTCCACTTGGTCCTCCCCTGAACGCGACGGCCGTCAAGAAATCTCTTGCGGCGCTCCGTCACGTTCAGAGGACGACACCTTCAGCGTCTGCCTCTGCTGCTCCCTCTACCACTCTTGCAGATGTCGTTCGATCCGTCGTTTGGAGTCTCGTCAGGCTCGTTCTGAGGAGATTCTCTGCCGTATCGCTCGACGCCTTGATATTTAGGTCCCTCCGTCTTTTTCTGACGAGGAAGAGTTGGATGAGGAGGACATTGAGGAGCTTTGTCGTGTTTCCACTCGTGCCCCCGAGGGCACTTCTGGTGCTGCTGCTGTTGCTTCGTCTGTTGGTGCCCCCAAGAGCACACCTGTTGCCACCGCTCCTGCGGTGGATGCTCCGACTGGTGCTCCCGAGGCCACTACTGTTGCTGCTCCATAGATTTCCACTTCTGTCGTCGCTCCCGTTGACCTTCCAGATGTTCATGTGACCACCACTTCTCCTGCAGATCCTGCCGCTGCTGCAGATCCTGCCGCTTCCTTTTGAGCTTCCGTGAGGACTCTCCGATGCTCCTTGGATGATACATCTAGTGTGATAGAGGTTGGGTAGGATAGTGTGGGTGGCTATGATTTTTGGATCATTTTGATGATGTATTTTGATGTACTTTGATGATGTTGTATGTTATGTGACACTCTGATATCTGTTTGATATGATGATGTATTTTGTGCCCCGATCAGTGGATCGATGTATTGTATGTCAGTGATGTTTTATTTTGATGTACTCTGGTTCATATTTTTTTATATATACATCGACGTTGACATTTCATTCTATTGTGCACAATTTATAATTTCCTTTATGTCTCTGATGTTTGATTTCGTCGCTCGACGATATTAACTTGGTTTAATAGAAATTTCTTCTATGGAAACATAGAATTGTTTTCCATGCACTAAATTAACCAAGAATGTTGATATTGGAGAGTATATTCCATAACTCAATCCGTAAAAATGATTTGAGTTTTGATGAGTTCGTTTTAGGATTTTCGACCATGGTTTCATTAACACGCCTTGATTTTATTCGTATTTTTTGTCTTTGGTGTCACTTGATCCGTCGTCGTATTCTACGACTCCCGTGCTTTTTATTTTTGAGGCCATTGTTGTTGTCGTTGTTCTCCTCCCGCTCTTTTTGCTTATGCCAAAGGGGGAGAGATATAATAATAACGATGTGCTAAATGATAATTTAAAGCATTATTCCAAGAATCTAATTTGATATGTTAGATTCAGGGGGAGTTAAGATATATAAATGGATTTTCAAATCGGATATTTCATTAACCTACATTTGGTATTCGATATTTCAATAATCGATTCTCATTTTATACACTTCACTCGTCTGCTTGATGCGTATTATTATTGTTTAAATTGGAATTAACGTGTCATCAATGCAGGGGGAGTAAGTAAATTTCATTTGAATTATTATTTTTGATTATTATTTATGTTGGTTTGTCATCACCAAAAAGGGGGAGAATGTTGGATATTGGACTCCCCGGATTTGATTTTGGATGATGAACAAACATAAATATACCGTGAACTAACACTTTGTGAGCGCAGTTATGGAGATCGTCGCCAAATTCATATGAATATCAATTACGACGTCTCAAGACTTCTCAAAGCACGTGATCGTATGCCTAAAGCTTCGTTGAAGCTTATGGACCAATTTAGAAGTCATGAAGATTCGATTGAAGCTATTGAAGACGGTATCGTCGAGTTTTATTTATAGTCTTTAAGCTTATTTCGTAGAATGTTAAGCCTTGAGTAGGTCTTACGGTTTAAATCTTCATAACGCTCATATCTTAGCTTTAGGATCTTAGTAGAGGTCCATACAATCTTTCCCGAAGCTTCGCGCTTCGATTCGCGACTTCTTGTGCATGTTAGTTGGTTGAAGAAGAAGAACTGACCGACTAGATGGTGATCTAGTCGGTCGGCAAAGCTTCTTGGACCGACTAGTTTTTGTCAGTCATTTTCAAGCTCTTTACTGTTTACAGTTAGTCGGTCTAAGTTGACTCACCGACCGACTAGTTTGTGAACTAGTCGGTCAGTGATGCTTCTGTGACCGACTAGTTGAGCTTTCCCTGTACATGCACATTTGAGCCTGAGCTACTGTTTATCATTAGTCGGTCTGTGTTCATTGATCGACCGACTAGTTGATGAACTAGTCGGTCAACTTTCCTTCTTGGACCGACTAGTTTAGCTTTACTGTACTGCCATTTTTCACCTAACTTACTGTTTATCGTTAGTCGGTCTATGCTCATTTGGCGACCGACTAGTTGGTGAATTAGTCGGTCAACATTTGTTCTTGGACCGACTAAGTCAATTTGTGCTCAGACTTCAGTTTTGTCTGTTAGTCAGTCTCAGTTGAGTAACCGACCGACTAGTTGTGAAACTAGTCGGTCAGCTACTCTTCTTGGACCGACTAGTTCCTTTTGTCTGTGCTTTGACCTTTTCTCTATTCACTCATTAGTCGGTATACGTTGATTGACCGACCGACTAGTTGATGAACTAGTCAGTCGGTGGTTGTTCTTTGACCGACTAGTTGGGTTCAGAAAAGAGCCGTTGGAGCATTAATTGAAACGTTTTTCTTTCTCTCTCTCCTCTATCCTATAAATACTTGATGGGCTGCATTCATTGCAGTCAAGGCTGATATTATTGCAAGTTTAGAGATCAAGAGAAATCATTCCAAGCTCATTCAAAGCTCTTTCATTCCATTCAATAATCTCTCCTCACTCTTACTTCCAAAGAGAGATTCATTGAGTGTGAAGCCTTCCAAGCCAAGTGCTTGATTCTAGGTCACCAACATCCCCATAGCTCTCCATCGCTGATCTACATCTTGGAGCTAGGGTTTGGTGCCACTTCTTCTTCCTCAAAATCATCCTTGCCCTAATTCGTAAGCATTACTCAAGGCATAGGTATTTTGTCGGTAAGAAGTTTCTTATTTCATTTCAATTTCATATTGTAAGTTTCACTCTCGGTTGTGAGAGTGTGGTTGTGATCCCGGGTTGTGGGAGTCACAAATTACTTTGTGTATGATTTGACTTGTGAAGGTTTTTCACAAGTATTTCATAGTGGAAATCTTGATTTAGGGTTTCTAACTCAAGTATCCGGAGGGGATCCGGGTGGTTGGGACGTAGGATTACCGGGAACAAGTCGGGGAGACTTGGGTGGATCCGAACCCAGTAATATCTATTGTTAGCATTGTTAATTTTGTTGTTGTCATCAATTTAAGCTTCCGCAAATTGATTTGGTAGTTGTTTGCACGATAATTAGGAATTATACTCCTTGTTATTTTTAAAGTACTATTCACCCCCCCTCTAGTACTTGTGCAGTAGCTTGTAGGGCATTACAGTACTCTCCTACTTGAGTCACGTAGTGTAGTTACTTTTGCACAGTCACTTTACTTTATGCATTACAGTCGTTTTACTTTACGCATTACAGTCACATTTACTTTACGCATTACATGCACTTCGCCTACTATACTTGTGCAGTCACAGTACTTTACCTGTCATACTTTTAGCTAAAGCGGTAGCATGTTTCACTTGATTAGCCTGCTTTACACTTGCACTACCACAGTACAGTTGTTCTCTCCTTTAAGTTCTGTTTACTTTCACTGCTCAGCTGTGTACAGTTGTTGCTCAGTACTTTACTTTTCACTCTGGTCTGCTTGTACATAGTTACCTTTGTCATACTTGTACAGTACTCCTTTTCTTTATTTAGAATTGTTGTGACTTACCTACGGTTCCATCTCCGTGGCACCGCAGAATACGCACCAGTGGAGGTAGATGCTCTTGAGTTGATAGCGCCAGAGTTCGACCCTGAGACCGCAGCTTTCAGTTTTATTTTCGTTATGTACTTTCTTTCTTTCAGGTATCATTGTTGGAACATTTGTACAGTATGGATTGTAATAATTGGACACTATTTGGGTATTTTTGTACATCTCTGCATCGTGGCTATTTTGGTTTCACTGGTTAACTGCATGACCTACGCAAATATCAAATAAGTAACTGGCCCCCGAGAGCGGGTCGTTACACCTTGGTGACTCGGTAGGGTCCCGACCACCTAGACTTAAGCTTCCCGGGAAAAAGCCTCAGTCTAGAATTGAATAGG
The DNA here is from genome assembly GCA_030789695.1 of Scilla litardierei. Lineage (NCBI taxonomy): Eukaryota > Viridiplantae > Streptophyta > Magnoliopsida > Asparagales > Asparagaceae > Scilla > Scilla litardierei. The sequence goes on along the minus strand of CM061136.1, from coordinate 153,283,890 downwards.
AGAACTAAGTCTCCTTCCTTGAATTCTCTCTTTAAGATACGCCTGTCGTGCCACCGCTTCAATTTCTCCTTGTAGATCCGGGCATTTTTGTATGTGTTGAGCAGATCTCATCAAGTTCATTTAGCTAGAGTTGTTGGTGGCTCCCAACCTCCTTGGCGTCAAAGTTCAGATGTCTGATAGCCCAAAATGCTTTATGCTCCAATTCCACAGGCAAATGGCATGCCTTCCCGTAGACAGTTGATAAGGGGTCGTTCCGATCGGAGTCTTAAATGCAGTTCGGTGGGCCTAGAGCGCATCCGAAAGCTTGGATGACCAATCTTTTCTAGAGCTAGCCACTGTCTTCTCTAGGATGCTCTTTATCTCCCGGTTCGAGACTTCCACCTGGCCGCTAGTTTGCGGATGATATGCACGCCCGATTCGGTGCTGCACTCCGTACTTCTTCAGAAGGGCTTCAAATTACTTCTCTATGAAGTGGCTCCCTCCATCGCTAATTAGGACTCGAGATACGCCGAATCTCGGGAAGATGTTGTTCTTCAAGAATTTGGCCATTACTCGGGAATCATTGGTGGGGCTAGCTATCGCCTCCACCCACTTGGATACATAGTCCACGGCCACCAACATGTACTGGTTACCAGAGGAAGAGGAAAACGGCCCCATGAAGTCGATTCCCCAAATATCGAAGATCTCGATGTCTAGGATGTAATGCTGCGGCATTTTGTTTCTCTTGGATATGTTTTCCGTCCTCTGACACTTGTCGCAGGCCTGGACATAAGCATAAGTGTCTTTGAAAGGAGTCGGACAATAGAATCCACTTTGGAGAATCTTCGCCGTGGTCTTATAAGAACTTGCATGGCCTCCTCATTGTTGATCATGGCAATGAGAAATTATGGAGGTCGCCTCTGTTTCGGGAATACACCTCCGTATCACCCCATCATTGCAAGTCTTGTATAGATAAGGGTCATCCCAATAGAACTTCCGGACTTCGTGAAAGAATTTCTTCTTTTGCTGATAACTCACATTATGGGGTACGATGGCGCACGTGAGATAGTTGGCGATGTCGGCATACCATGGAGTCCAAGCAGAAGAGATAGAGAAAAGATGCTCGTCAGGGAGTGAGTCATCAACAGGAGTGTCATCCGGTTTGAAAGTAGACAGCCTAAATAGATGGTCGGCGACGACATTCTCTACCCCTTTCTTGTCCTTGATTTCCAAGTCAAATTCCTGGAGGAGGAGAATACACATTATGAGGCACGACTTGGCCTCTTTCTTACTCAAAAGGTACTTGAGGGCGGCGTGGTCAGTATGCACGATAACCTTTGCACCCACAAGATACGACCTGAACTTGTCCATGACATGGATGACAGCTAGTAGTTTCTTTTCAGTTGTCGTATAGTTCCTTTGAGCTTCGTCAAGTGTCTTGCTTGTATAATAGATGACGTGCAGATTTTTGTCTTTCCTTTCCCCCAGGACGGCCCCAATTGCATAGTTGCTAGCGTCACACATCAATTCGAATGGCAGGCTCCAATCGGGCGGTTGAATCACAGGTGCAGAAATAAGGGCTTGCTTCAAGAGGCGGAAAGCTTCCATACACTTGTCATCAAAGATGAAAGGTGTATCCTTCACGAGGAGCTGAGTCAAGGGCCTGGAAATTTTAGAGAAATCCTTTATAAACCGGCGGTAGAATCCCGCATGCCCTAGAAAACCACAGACTCCTCGAAGGTTAAGTGGAGGCAGAAGCTTTTCGATCACATCTACCTTTGCTTTGTCCACCTCAATCCCTCTCGAAGATATAATGTGCCACAATACAACTCCTTCTTGCACCATAAAGTGTCATTTCTACCAATTTAGAACCATCCTTTATCTTAACATCTTTTCAGAACTTTAGCTAGGTTTCGAAGACACGAGGCGAACTCTGTTCCATAGATGGAAAAATCATCTATGAAGACCTCCATTATGTCCTGGGAGAAATCGGAGAAAATTGCGGACATCAATCTTTGAAATGTAGCCGGGGCGTTGTAGAGCCCGAACGGCATCCTCCTATAAGCATACGTCCCGAACGGACATGTAAAAGTGGTCTTTTCTTGGTCGTCATTGTAGATGGAAATTTACAGGAAGCTAGAGTATCCATCCATGAAGCAAAAATAGTTGTGCTTGGCCAGTCCTTCGAGCATTTGATTAATAAAAGGGAGAGGATAGTGATCTTTCCTCGTGGCTTTGTTTAATTTCTGGTAATCGATGCACATCCGATATTCGGTGACTGTCCTTGTCGGTATAAGCTCGTTTTTCTCGTTACAAATGACTGTCATCCCTCCCTTCTTAGGCACAACATGTACCGGGCTAACCCAACGACTGTCTGAAATAGGGTAGATAATCCCGGCCTGGAGAAGTCTAACAATCTCCTTCTTAACTAGTTCCATCATAATGTGGTTCAATCTTCGTTGTGGCTCGATGGAAGTGGCTTGCTCATCTTCAAGTAATATCCTATGCGAGCAAAGCCCCAAGCTTACTCCCTTCAAGTCCTTTATTACATACCTGAAAACGTTCTTAAATCTCTTCAGAACATCAAGAAGTTTTGCCATCTGGTCTTCGGGTAGCGAGGAGTTCACAATGATTGGTTGCGTTGAATCCTCCCCCAAATATTTATACTTTAATCACGGAGGTAACTCCTTCATCTCGACTTCGCGTGGTCCCGATACATGTTTTTCAAGTTGTGCATCCTCCAATGAAAGAGCCTCTTCTCAGGTCTCCGGGATGCTAACATCCGGAACTTCACTTTCAACCGTGGTTTCGCCAGGCGAAGCCTTGTAAGGTGGTGAGGGGACCATGGAGGAAGGCTCTGGGTCCATTTCTAGTGTATGATAACTATCCGGCAAAAAGGCTTCCACACGAAAATAGGTCTCGATAGAAGATAATTCTCCACAACTACCTCCAATTTCATCATGGTCCCTAACTCGAGGGTGCTCGATAGAGGACTGCAAGGAAATGATAGATTCCTGCTCACCCCATCCGACAAGCCCTGCCAGATGATCCTCCAGACAAATCTCCCCATCGATGCGTAGACCCCCTCACTGAAGTCGGTACTGGGTATGTCAATAAGCATCGCTTCATCGGAAGGAAAAAAGAATGTCGTGTCAGGATGTTGCTGAATATCATGATTCCTCTTTTGATTTTCCACTACATCTGTCAGGAAGGATAGGATGCACGAAGTGCTTAGAGATTCCGCTAGACTCTGGACCAAATAGCTGGTGTCGGGTGCATGTGCCCAAATATCATCTGAAACAGCACACAACATTCCTGCTGTAGAGTAGAAAACCTGTAAGAAAAGGAGAGAAAGGGGACTGCAACAATAGAAAACAAGTTAATAGCGCAGGTTGGTCCACCAACCCTCTTCAACGAATATGTACAATATGTCCATGCAAAAATAAAAAGGGTGTAGAATGTGAAAATTATCACGAGGTAAGGATATGAGCTAGTCTCAGGGATTACAGGGTCCTAAATGTAACAAGCACGTTGCCTCCCCGACAACGGCGCCATAAAGCTTGACCGCCCGTCCGTTTGGCAATCAAATCGGGACGGGGATACTAGGATTAAAATTTGTAACAGCAAGCGCACAGTGTCGAAGTGTGGCTTGGGGGTCGAACACAGGGAGGCGTGTGTTGTGCTTGTGAACAATCGGGGTCCTGATCACCCGGAGAGTGAGCTAGCTAAATCACTTGATGGGTGTCACGATGGTAAACTAATGCAAAAGGTGTAAGAGATAAAAAGGGCAACCTAGGACCTTGGCTTCCCCCCTATCATGAGTTCTCACTATTACGACCGACGGATAGGAATGTGATCGGATTCTAGGGTTTAGCGGTGAGACGTCGCCTCTTATAGTGGTACCTAGCGTCCCATGAGCCAGATATTCCGGTCGATGCCCAGGATGATACGCTAGGTCTACCCGGGTTCGGACGGTGGGCATTCCCATGTCCAGCACCGACCGACTCCGAAAGCACTAAGCTCGCAACGATTGCTCCCGACATTTCATCCAAGACGTTTCCACGCGCGAGGAATCAATGTCTATGCTAGGGGGTGAGCTGTGGGTAGGGGATCAAACTCCCGTTTTATTTCCCCTTGACCCGACAGTCAAAGGCGGTCTTTCTCCCGCCAGTGACAATAAAACGCCCCCGCGTAACCATCTAAATCCCTATATCCTATCGAATCCCTAATCCTATGGTCGTTCTAGGGAGAACCCACGAGGGGGCTTCCACCAATGTCCCAGATTTAGAAACTACTCACTAATCATGGCATTACATGCAACAAAATAAATTTTAGCCATCAAAATGAGAATCAAGCAATAAACTACTATAGCAAATGGTATTATAAACGAAATATTAAAGTATGAGAACGATCAAGAAACTTACAGATGAAAATAAATTCAAAGCAGCCAAACCCCCCTAAAAACAGATTAAGAAAATGGGGATTGCGTTTTCTGGGAAACATAGGTCTATTTTTACATTTTGGCAAGATGCCAGGGAATATTCCCACTAAAAGACAAAAATAAACGTCCACTCGATCAGTTGAAACTTCAACCGATCGAGTGAGATGATCGTTTGACTTGGTCTTCGGCTCTGATAAACCTCACCCGATCGCTGAACCGATTGGATGCGTCCTTAAATTCTTGAGCACGGAATCAGCTGCTACATGTGACCCGATCGGTTGACAAGTCTTGTCAACCGATCGGGTGAACTTGGGCTCTAAAAACAGCAAGCTGTGTCACATCCACCCGATCGCTGAACTAATTGGGTGGAGTTGACTCCTCCTCTGGACTGATACGCCCGCACGAACCGATCGGGTGGGTCTGTCCACCCGATCGGTTGAGAGCTGATACATAGTTTCTCTTGATGATTTGCTCTCAGGGTCTCGTGCGACACCTCCCGTTGCTTCGGGGACTCATGATGTTAGCTTTGTATGTCACCTGAGCCAGCAATATCCTGCAAAAGCACACAAACACAACGAAAGTAAAAAGGAACTAAAAATCACAAAAAGACGGACTCAAAACAACGAAAAACGACGGAAAATCACGAAGAAGACGTGCGTGAATATATAAAATATAAACGCACGTCAGTACGATTTTTATTTTGGCTTTGACATAATCCTAAGAAACAAAACTCACACACTTTAAACTAAGACGTGTCCTCAAGAAGCCGATCAAATGATTGAAGTGAATGCAAGCTTCTCTTGAGTTTGAGCTTCTTCTTCATTTAAGCTTGAGCTTCATCATTGAGATATGCTTGCTTGACGTGGAGCTACAAACATCGTCTTTGTCTATTGAGCGTAGTTGAGCTTCTTTAGAGTACGCGTAAAAGCTTATTGTTCGAACAACATGCACACTTGAGTATTAGTGTAATTAGTACATTAATATCATTTGGTTTGCTCATCATCAAAACCACTTAGGAGTGTGATTCAATTTCCCATCAATGTGCTTCGTAAGCACGTGTCGCTATATCCTCTATGAGTCTGAATGTGTCGGTCTGCAAAACCAATGGATAAAAAATATATTAGTTATAATACACATAAAATAAACACACAAATATTTTACTACTACACTAATATTTACCATTTGTCGCTCGATGGGACCACGAGGCATGTAACCATACGGGGTTCTGCCTCATATATATCCACCACCTTATGATCCTCCAATACCATTCCACATACTCGTCTAAACTTACGGCAGCCTCCTGCTCAACAAAATAATCCGCCATACTCTACTACTGCATGAGAGGCTGCACAGTGGCTTCATTCCACGCTCGATATGTCATGCCGTTCCTCACCGGCATGACTGGCACTGCTACTGGAATATTCTGTGGGATATGAAATTGGCGTAAAACACGATCTGGGACATGCATCTCCAAGGCATCGAAGCAAACTATAGGTACACGCGCACATTAGCTATGGTTTTATGCTACACATAAATCAGGAAGAAGCTGATATCGCTCAAGGTATGGCTCCCAGATCACCTAATGGCAATGAAGAATAAAAATAACAAATCAGAATCCATAATATGAATCCATCATTTATTCATATCAATATATAAAATTTACAACTTCATACATGTGTAGGCTCTAACGTGTTAAGCTCGTTTCTATAAAAATCCAGTTGCTGCTGAGGGGTATCCCGGAATGTTCTCGGCACATTCCACCTGCACCCTAAAGGGAGGGTGCCGTCGAATATGTTTTGGGAGAATGTCGAATTACCTATATGCAACATCTCCCATGACCATACCTATGAATATGAATTTGTCAACGACTGTTACTATATTTTTTTTTGGAGAAGTTAGTAAGTCTTTATTGAGATGTAAATAATTACAGAGTACAAGATATTAGGCGTGAGGTTTCATTACAAAGAGGATAGGGCACAAGCGCCGTCACTCTTCAATAAGGAAATCCCACCCTAACGCATCCATACATCAAAAAATGTTTCAAAATTTTAAACAAAATCATCATCCCATATCTCTGAACTCCCAGTTAGCAAACACCGATGCCTCCTCTTCAGTAGTAGTATCCAGATCTCTCAATGCCACTCTAATATCTGCTGCCATCTCCTCAAAAAGGACAGTATTCCCTTTCCTTTTATCTTCAAAAATTCGCCTATTCCGTTCCCGCCAAATATGCCATACAATTGCAGATAAAGTTGTTTTTGCAAGCCTGGTCAATGCACTTTTACCTCTAAAATGAGTTAAGTAGTAATTCCCAACCTCAGGGAGAGTTGGAACGATCTGGCTCCCAATATTAAGCTTCAATAAGCTCCTTTTAAGGATGTAGCTGGAATAGGTACAATCAAAGAACAAATGGGCTAAATTTTCTTCAATACCACCACCACAAAGAACACAATCCAACGCGGTGTTAACACCCCATTTGCTAATGATATCCCTGGTGAGGAGCTTGCCCTTAAAGGCACGAAGGAGGCAAAGTGACATTTTTGGAATATGTCCAGGAAACCAAACTAACTTTTCAAAGCGGAAAGGGGTACCTTTGACTCGAACACCCTCCCAAGCCTCCTTAAATCTGAAAGTATCCACATCTCCCATAGGTGAAGAAACCGACCTGGAGGAGGATCTATACGGCGCCCAGGTCCAGCGGTCTGCGCCGTGGGTGATTGATGCATTAGATAGATATGGCCGGATATGGGCAATTTCCGGGCTGTCCACCCAAGTATCATTGCTCCAGTATTCACTCACCTTCTTCATAGAGGAGGCAATGGGTATAGGCCCCAAGTTTTTAAGAGGCCCACAATCTAGCCAGAAATCATGCCAAAAGAGGGTAGACCGCCCATCTTTAACCACTCTCCTGATAAGCAATTGGGAGACGGTTCGACACTTTAGCATATGCTTCCATGTACCCGAATGAGATAGCATTCCTCTAGCTGCAAAAAAACCTCCATTCTCCATATATTTGCTATTCATATACTTCGCCCACAAGCTATTTGAATTTAGAAATCTCCATGTTAGCCTAACCCCCGATGCCACATTAAGGTCCTCCAGCAACCTGAGGCCCACACCCCCTTCGGATTTGGGGGTACAGATATCCTCCCATGCCCAAACCTGAGAGGGACCCAATATAAATCTTCTGCAAATGGATGAAATAGTCCGGACAATCGAGTAGGGCAACCGGAATGCTTGCATCCAAAATGCAACCATCCCATAAATAACAGTTCTAACAAGCTCGATCCTGCCGGAGATAGATAACATCTTTGACGTCCATCCCATTAGTCTCTTCCTACACTTATCCACCAGTCTACTGAACATAGGGGACTTAGGATACTTGGATGATAAAGGCAAGCCCAGGTAAGTGGTAATAGTCGTGGAAATATTAATACCCAAGTAATCGGCCAGCTCAGATTTATTCCTTGTCCCCTTACTGAACATAGCAGAGCTCTTTTCCCAATTTACCTGGAGCCCTTTGTAATCCTTAAATTCATTCAACAAACTCTTGATGCATCTGAATGATTTATGATTAGCTCTGCAGAAAACTAAGAGGTCGTCAGCAAATAACAGGTGGGAGATGGTGCCAGAACGTCTCATAGGTTGGAGGACGCCACTTAGAATAGATTTAGAAACCAGGATGGAGAAAGCTTCCATTACAATTACAAACAAGAACGGAGAGAGCGGGTCACCTTGCTTGATCCCTCTGTTACCATCAAAATATCCCACAGGCGTACCCTTTATCAACACAGAAAATGTGGGGGTGGTAATACATTCTCTGATCCACCCAATAAAAACATTTGGAAATCCCATTTGGCTTAGAAAGTAAAGGATAAACTCCCTGTTGACACTATCAAAAGCCTTCCTCAGATCAAGCTTCAGGCAAGCCCTACTCCCCATAGGGATACTGAAGTCCCTTATCTGCTCGTGGGCCACAAGAGTACAATCTGATAACAGGCGACCTTTAAGAAACGCCGCCTGATTTGGTGAAATCAGGTCATGAATCACCACCTTAAGCCTATTGCAAATGATCTTGCTGATGATCTTATATAAGAAGTTGCAACAGGCAATAGGCCTATAATCCCCAATAGATGTAGCATTAGCATTCTTAGGGACAAGGGTCAAATTGGTGTGATTGAGTTGTCTTAAGAGAATGCCAGAAGTGAAAAAAGACTGAATAGCAGCAGAAACATCATCACCTACAATTTGCCAATAATGCTGAAAAAGTGGCCATTAAAACCATCTGGCCCTGGAGCCTTATCTGGACCCATCTGAAAAACAACTTTCCTGATCTCCGCATTGGAAATTCTTCTGGTCAGCCAGGCAGCTGCATCCATGGTAAGAATGCGTTTAGGGGTAATAGGAGGGAAGGTTGTCATATAGTGATTCTGGTTATATAACCCAATATAATATTGAATAGCATCATTCTTAAGGCCGGCCAGTGTCCCATCCTGATTTCCAGCCGCATCCACAAAGTGTCGCAAACTGTTGTTGCTTTCCCTTGATTTTACAGAATTATAAAAAAAAATTTGTGTTGCGATCCCCCAGGGACATCCAGTCTTGCATACTTTTCTGGCGGAACATATCCTCCTCAAGACTCAACGCATTCGCTAAGTCTTTAAGGATAGCATTTTCCTGCTCTTGCAAAGAAGCATCAGAATAAAGAAGAGGGTTGTTCCTGATAGATTCGAGATTTGAGCGGCAAGAGTTTACAAGTTGAGTGGCATGATACATTTTAGACCAGGACCTTATCGATGGCTTCAGCTTCCTTAATTTTTGGGCCACACAATACATTGGAGACCCCGCAATGTAGCAACCCCAGCTTTTTGAGATGATCTCAGATATACCAGGGCATTTGGACCAGTAATTAAAAAATTTGAAGGGTTTTGGATCGGAGTATACCTGAGGGTGAAGCCGTATAAGCATGTGAGAATGATCACTAGTGTGTGGATCCAAGTACTCCATATATGAATCGGATAGAATAGATAGCCATTTACCGCTCACAAAAACCCGATCAAGACGAGCATATATACGGCCAATCCCGACCCGTCTATTACACCAGCTGAGTTTGACTCTAGTGCTCTTGAGCTCAGCAAGTTTCATTGAACTAATACATTCATTGAAATCCTGAAGGAATTTTTCTTCCACCTTCCTCCCTCCCTTCTTGTCGGAAGCCTGTAGGACAGTATTAAAATCCCCCCTATCATCCACGCTACACCACCAAAAGATAGAGCATCATATTTCAAGTGCTTCCACAGCTCCAGTCTTTCCCGAATGGTGTTGAGTCCATACACAGCAGTAATTGCACAAGAAAACCCCCCGAGTTGATGAATGATGCAGTGACATGCTGACTCGAAGAGGAGCAAACACAAGAACTCCAGACTGCAGTATCAAAGGCTATAAGAATCCGGCCGCCCGGATGAAGGTGGAAATTATTGACGGAAGACCAATGTGTAGGAATACCCAATTTATTAAGATCCACAGGGGCCTTTAGTTTAGTTTCCAAAAGAATTATTACCGAGGGGTTTAAAGAATTCAGTCTGTTACGCAAGTCTCTACGACGAATGGGGTTGTTCAACCCACAGGCATTCCATATGAGCACCGTCATTAGGAAACAGAAGGTTTTGACGTGCTCCCCTGAATCCTGGAGCTCCGGCGAGTACTGTTATCAGGCTGGGAGTCCGGTTTCTTCTTTAGCTTCTTGGTCTCCTCAGCAAGCTTCAAACTTCTCATTTCCTCAGCCACCCAAGCGGGGTTATCGACAGCAAGCACATGAGGCACAATGTCCAGATCATCCTCCAGCTTGTCCTCTAAAAGAGAAGGCAAGTCCGGTATATTCCCCAGTCGATTTGAAGCACAGTTGGGTTCCTCCATTGAGGAAGGATGTATTTGAGTTACAGGAGCGGTATTCACATGAATGATCCCCGCCTCTGCCATCTCTTGATCGGCAGCCGGAATGTACCCCGTGTCATTACAAGCCGTGGCCAGAACAGGACCACCATGTGTCATGTCATTAGAATTAACATCCGAAATGCCATTGTGGATAACTGGGGCATTTGCATTGGTTGTACACACAGGAGGAGGGTCAATGCTAACGGCAGGAGTATCATTAGGCAATGTCACCTCGCCCCCTTGACCCTGCTTTACGGCTTCTCCTTGGATTGAAGGTTGCTCTTTAGCTACAGGGCATTGGTCATCAGTGTGCCCAAAGCACACGCATTTGCTACATCGAGGTGGCTCCCCTTCATACTTCGCCTCAATAGTGATTATAACCCCTTCGTCTAACTCCACATCAACACTTTTCCGCAGTGGTATAGAGGCTTCCACCTCAATGAGACACCGAGCATAGGATATCCTCTCTAGGTTGGCAGTCGAACGATCAAGACATATAGGGGTACCAATAACAGAGGCAATAATATTAAGAGACTCAAGATTCCACATATATAACGGCACTCCATGGAACTGGACCCAGACTGGCACAACAGTAAGAATGTCACGATCATGGCGCAGATTGAGGCTCCATTTTTTCAACACAACCAACCTGCCATCAAAGAGCCATGGCCCCCCTTTTAGTATCCTCTCACAGTCATCTGGCGACTCAAATCTGAAGTAGAAAAAGCCGTTGTCCTTGCTATAAACCTGAACCCTCTTCTTCAATCTCCATAGCCTCTCCAACCAGGCGATAATCTGGCCATAGTAGGGGACGTCTCCAAGTACATAACCCACCAGAGTATGTTTCCATCTCTGAGCCCCTCGCTCAACCAAATCTCCAGTCACCCTCGCTCGGGGAACCCCCTCCTCAGAAATCTTGGGTGGAACAAGATTCATAGCCAATCCCTCACCATAAGATCTCCGATCAGAGCAAACATCAATCCATGAACGTTTCTCAATGCTTGTATTAATAGTTATTGGGACATTCGGTCTAAGAGGAATTTTACCAAACACCTGGGATGCAGGAAGTTTCCATTTAGCCTGCGGAACATGGCTGTCATTGAAACGCCCATCCCTGGTCGCCCGCCAATGAGATCCCCACACAGTATTCACCTGCGCCTGAGGAGATCGCCCTCTTCTTCTTCTGACCTCCTGCCAACCTGAGTCTTTGATCGCCCCCTTCCCCTTTTCCTTCTGGCCAAAGTCTGTGATCTCCGAATACCGCTTGGGCGGTCCCGAACCACTTGCCCCTTCATGAAGTAAGATTCCCTTCCCCGCTGACTTCACCTGAGAGACCACCGAACCATCCCCTGAGCCAGCCGTCGCCGTGATTGGTGGATCGCCTCCGAGGATTCCGGAGCCCCCCGCATTATATATATATATATATATATATATATAATATATATATATTACTGTTAATATATATATATATATATATATATATATATATATATATATATATATATATATATATATATATATATATATAAAATATTACAATATAACTTAAGTCTCAAATTGTATACCTGCAATAAGGTGGAGCATGCGTATAACCCAGATATCTTCATTCTTGCCACCTTACATAGCTCAAGCACATCACTACCCCATGAATACGCTCCAATGGTTTCCTAATGCTCCATCTTCGCCAACCATCAGAGGTGCACCGAACCTTTACTTGGATTTGGTACCAATAATGTACCAATCATATGCAGAATATATGCCCGGGTATATTGCTGAATCTCCTTAGGGGTGGCTTCTGCATGCAAATCCATAAAAGTATCTCACAGCCAGCTCAGTTTTACCTTGGCTCCTTCGTTTTCTGTGGATGTCTGTCCAAGGAGCCGCTCAATCAACTCCGCCCAATTGGGACTGCTTGGACTTCTCCATATGTGGATCCCGTCAACAGGGAGGCCCGTGATGACTGTCATGTCTTGCAGTGCCCAGTCCAATCTTTTCCACTTCAGCCTCGCACATACGTCTGGCCTGGCCATTTCCATGTAGTGTGTCACTCGCTCATCTAAATCTCATGTGGAATGTTTCCGAGTGTGGTCCACAACTAATATAATCTCCGCCTGCAACCAAAAATGCAAAAAGTTAATATCTTCATGCATGATTACGAAGATTTCTACCATACGTAAAAAGATAACTCACGACGATTGTTCATACATAGGGATGAGAATGGGCATGCCCAAAGCCCGATTGGGCATCCAATTGGGCATGCCACATCCTTGTCCCTACTCATCCCTTCACTAATTTTTCTAGAAGTAGTGAAGGGATGAGTATGGATGAGGATGTGGCATGCCCAATTGGAAGCCCAATCGGGCTTTGGGCATGCCCATTCTCATCCATATACATGCCCAGGCTGTATGTGTTCAGAACAATGTCGGGCCTGGTCATACAAGAACGAATCAGATACGGGTCCCGGCTCCATATCTGATTGATGAAAATTTTATAAGATGACATTTTAAAATAAATTTTACATAACAAAATTTTAACTATGCTACAAGTAAATATAATATGAATTTTTTTTCTAAGCTAACTCAAATATGAGGTATTTAGTGGTTGCTTTAAATTTAGATGTGCATACAACTTGGATGTGCATACAAATTTCATAGATATGTATTTATAGAAGACATCTTCAAAATTATAACAAATGTATAACAAAATTGGATTTGCATAGAAATTTGAGAGATTTGAAGTAATATGGATGTTGCGCACCTCAATCTTCAAGAAAACCGAAGAATTTTTGGGGAATTTGCGGAAGGATGTGAGAATTTTTTGAAGAATTTGCACTTGAGAGAGGGAGAAGTGCTGCTGGGTTTGGCAGTTTTGCGTGAGTGAGAGAAAGGGCATCCGCTGGTGGATGCCCTAAGTATTCTCGCTTTTGGCCGCGGTTTCCAACTGCGGCCAAATGGCAGCGTTTCGTTTGGCCGTGGTTGGAAACCGCGGCCAAATCCAAATCGTCCCAGTCAGCGCCCAGCGCATCAAATCGTACCAGTCAGCACGCTGACGGGGAGAATAGTCGGTCGGTTTTTGTAAATAGTTTTAGATTCAGTCGTTTCAAATAATATTTTTTTAAAAAAAATTAGCTTTAATTCAAAATTCGTCCCTTATAAATACATATGATCCGATGAGGCAACTATAGCTTTGAAGTTTTATAGACAGTAATTTTTCTAATTTTATGTGTATTTGATCAAAGATTCGAATATGCATACAGTTAACATAGTTCCATACATAAACCGTACCTTAGGTTCCCGAAAGAGACATGTAACATTGATAAGATACAATGACTCACAGATTGGCGGATCCCAACCCTTGGACAAGGATGAAATAGCACACACAGAGCTAGGTTACTTGCATGACAACACAAGTAGACAAATCTGTTTTTATTAGCATATTCAATGCATCCATACAATTCAAGCACTTTTCATTGAATCTATTCCATCAAATACAAGATTCTGCAACAAGCAAATACTGACATACATGTTTTGATACAAATATACATATATGCGCGTTTCTATATCACATGACATGAATGTTACACATTTATCCGTTTGCTACTAAATATAGCATACATGATCTCTACACTAGTATACAAACAGCCCTACCGATCTTGGCCACATAGGATCAAGAACTGAGGCTATTCCTTGTGCTTGTTGAAGAGAGAGACAGCATCACTATATATGGCAACTGAATTTGATAGAACGGCAAGGACAATCATGAAGACGGATAGGACCTTATCCCATCTTGTCGATATACCATGTGTATCCCTGGAACAAGGAGAACAGTTATATCGATAGCTTGAGTGGCTTAAACCAAGCAAAGTTATCTCGTGCATAACGACATATTAAAACTCTGTACCTTAGGGTAATTGCAGCAGGGAAGATGAACCCGATGCAAACTGCAGCAGTAGCGCCAGTAAATTGGAATGCGTCCCAAATACTGGGTATGAAATTTGCACCCACAAAGATAAGAGATAGCATTGCCACCGTGATCGAGGCGAACCTCGTGTTGTCGGAAGACAGAGATCTCGAAGACGGAAACAGGAGGTTGTCCAAGTTGAGCCGCAGTGCGTGGAAGATAATAGGGAACACCAGCATGAGGTGGGCGGCATAGCTCACTCGCACAACATCACTAAGAAGGGAGCTGCACGGGATGCCAAGGTCGGCGTCGAAGTTGGCAAGCACATCGTGGAGGGTGGATTCGCCAAATAGAAGGAAGCCAAAGAAGCTAGTGGCAACATAGACAGTAGAGCAAAGCAACAAAGATGTCCGTACGATGGGCTTTATCTGAGACGAGTCCTCGAGTTCATTGTCAATGGTATGTACTGCATATAACAATGACAAAATTAGTTAGTTTTGCCCATGCGACTTGTGTCATGTTTTGCAGAACAAGAAAGAAGAAGCAGGAATAATGTATAATTTCCGGTACCTAGTTACACATATCAGCACATGCCCCGTATAATTGATTGAAAATTCTATCAATAGGTCCTTGGAATGGTCATGACCAAAATGTTGGTATTTGAACAGAAATTAGATGCATACAGAAACTAATATCTCCTCTTATGAACGATATCCACATTTAGACTATTTGGACGCTGTGTTTTACCATTCATGCATGTTTTTAAAGAAATCACAATATTGTTTAGTTGAACTTACGGCGCCATAGTTAAAAATCTCCGGAAGTTGCTTAAGTGAAAAAGATTTACAGGTTAAAAGCAAAATGGTAATGCATTTGGACATAAATATGAATTCACAAGGTCAACTCCATCAAGAAATTGCCAGTCCCATGATTTAGTGAAAATTCAGGGCTCTCCTACCACTCCAAATAACAAGCCTCTATGATTTCTTCAAAACGCCCAAATGTTACAAGCAATCCAGCACATCACAAACCCCTTAATAAGACATGTTTTAGGAATTAACATTCTATTTCATATACACAGAACTTTGCGCTATGAAACATCTTATTAAATTTGAGACAATAGTAAAGAAGACAATATTATGGTAGGCATGCGTACCATTGTAATGGCAGATATAAGCAGTGACAAGAATAGGGACCACGGTGAAGAGATTCCAAATAGATGACAAATCAGGTATATCAGGAAACAATTTGGGCATTGAAATGCTTCCATTCACCAACTTGAATATAGCTATCCCTGCAGTAACTACCACAAAAACCACTGCTAGAGCAACCGACAATGCAGATGTGTATCTTAAAGAATCTGCACGCAAATTAACCCTTTAAGTCAGACAACTGAAACTAGAAAACACTTGAATAAAGGAAGTTGCTTAGCTAAAAACGAATGTGCGGCAGAGCTACTAAAAACGACTAACCTACACGTTTGAAGCATGCTAATGGAGAAAACACTAGAAGGGTCGTAACAAGAAGAACAATGAGTCGTCCATTCCACCAATGCTCCCCAAACCATCCTTCCAAGACACCAGAATGATGAATACCACCAGACGTCGTTCCAGAGAGCACGTCCCCTGGCAATCAAGAAATTCCCATTGTTAGAATATATTAGAAAAATGTAGTAAAATAATGACGGGGCATTGTGCATCCCTGTGTGACAATACTATCAACAAACCGAGTCACAGAGAAATGGCAACTTCTGTTAAAATGGTGAAAAGACCTTGAGAGAGTCAGTCATTAGAAAACACTAAAGATAATGTTGTCAGCAACACACTTCTCAAAGAATATTAAATCAATGAGTAAAACCAAGTTTTTATCAGAACCCCCACCTAACAAAAAAGAGGCAAAAGTTTCTGTGGTCATCATATGCTTAGTCGGTAGTATGTATGATGGTGCATACAAACCCTGCTTTGCATGTGAAGTGATGAATTTTCGAGAGTACTTGAGGAAAGAAGGTCAATGCACTGAAAGTATCTAATGAAAGTTCTCCATTATTAAAAAATATGTCATCGTTGGGATGTAATGTATAATATATCAGAAAGATTTTATATAAAAACACCAATATAGTACTATAAATAATAGATCCAAGTGAGAGAAAATATCACCTAACTCTCTCTAACCTTTTCTCTAATCTTTGATTTCTACATAACCATATGAATTTTACTGTGCTTAATGTTGAAATTTCTTATCACTTATTTTCTAAGACAGAATTGGATTATTTATTACCTAAGATTTTTGGGTGTGTTTGTTTTGTGCATAATTTATCTTTACTGATTTCACACTTGATCCATGTTCTTTAAAATGTGTATTTTTAGGGTACTCTTCTGATCAGAAAGGCTATAAATGTTATTGTCCCATGACTAAACAGTACATCTGTTGATGTTAAATTTTAATTTCTAATTGTATTTCATCAAACCAAAAGATCTTAACCAATTATTGAGCCATGACATTAATGATGATTATTTGCTTTACTTGTTGATACCTTAAAACCATGATATTACACAATCATATCACTTTTAAAGAACGACTAGAACTCAGCCTAAGTATCACATCTTAGATTTCAGTGCTTCGGCCTCCTTACCTCAGCCCATATGCCATCTACCTCTTGCAACCTTCATATGTGAAGGTGAGTTGATTTCTTATTTGGTAGTTTCATTTCTCAAGAAACTTTATTCATTCTTGCATAGCAAATTCTCTTTACAAATATATCTTACACACATCTTTCTCAACTATATATATCGTTTCTCTTTTCCAATGATTCTCACTAAACTCTCTGATCTATTTCAAACGCTCTGTTGACATGATGAAATATTGAAAGAAATAAATACATTTAAGCTTAATAAAGCATAAGATCTTGTATTAGCTCCAGATGGAAAGAAAACGGTTGGTTGCAAGTGGGTTTACACTATGAAGTTCAAACTTATGGTTCCATCGCTTGGTTAAAGGCCACGCTCATTGCTAAAAACTATTAACACGATTAGAAGATGTTTTCTATAGTTACAATGAAGACATCTATATGTGTATTGGTCTCCCTAGTTGACACTCATCATTGGTATTTACATCTGTTGAATATAAAGAATGCGTTTCTTAATTTTGTGTTAAGGAAAATGTATACATTGAGAAACCGTCCGGCTATGTTGCTCAAGAAAAATTAGAAAAATTATCCAAGTTAAAAAGGTTTTATAATCTGAAGTAGTAACTACTGATGGATTGGCTTAGATACTTTGTAGATTTCATGAAATGCTTTATCCTTGTATGATGTCAAAATGATCATTTTATTTTCCATCAGACTCATCAGGAGAGGCGGATTCTTTTGGTAATATGTATTGATGATATTGTGATCACTAGGGATGTTGTCTTTGGTATTTAGAAGTTGAAGTAGCATATTTAGAAAGAGTTTTACACAAAAAATCTTTGATCTCTTAGATATTTCCACAAGATAGAGGTGACGAACTGGAACAATTGCATCTATTTGTCCAAGAAGAAGCATGTTCCAGATTGTTATTGAAGACAAATGCGTCAGGATGTAGGCTTATCACTTTGCCTATAGATACTAACTTCAAACTTTTAATATGGATAAAAGGAATCCATTGCATGATTCAAGTCACAAGATTTATTAATAAGCTAAACTAACTCAACACACCTTAATATTGCCTTCCTGGTTAGTGTGTCGAGTTAGTTCATGTATGTTTCAAAAATTATACATTAGAATGCTACGATAAAGGTCTTTAGATACATAAAGAATGTACCAGGTATAGATCTTTTATATTCTGATTATGTCTATTGTAAAGTTACAGTCCTCTAGTCTTCTTATATGCAGATTAAGCTGGTTTGCCCTTTGATTGACGATCAGTGATTGGTTACCATGTCTTTGTAAGATGTAATTTGATTTTTTTAAGAAAAGTAATTTGGCTTTTTTTAGAAAAGCAAGAAATGACCAATTGTTTCTTTATCCAATATAAAATCAGAATATATAGCTACGACCAACACCACCTGTAAGTTGACATGGATTCAATAGCTATTTTCTAAGCCGGGTTCATGAGATTGTATCGTCATAATAGAGATGTTAGATACATCGCTAACGATCATGTCTTCCATAAGAAGATAAAACATCGAGATCAACTGTCATATAATGATGTAGCATTATGATAAGAAATTGATAAAAAAGAAACACGTTAGGTTGGTAAAGCAACCGGTGAACATGTTTACCAAGACTCTGGAAACACATGAGGTGAACTACATTGGTGATAAACTAGGTTTGTATGATATATATGATCCATCTTGAGGGGTAGCGTTGAGACGTATTATACAATATGATGGAAGAATTTTATGTAAAAATATCAAAATAGTAGTATAAATAATAGGTCCAAGGTTAAGGAGAGATCAACAAGTTCTCAAAATTGTTCTCTAATCTTTGATTTCAATAGTCATTAAGAATAACAATCTAAATGTTGCTTTGCTCATATACTGCCAACACTTGATTGATTGAAACAAAAGAAAATATCATTCTTATTTGAATATAGGTTGGATAATATAGCACAAGTTTAAAGTCAAGAAGACGGTGACCTTAAGAATTCTAAGGGCATCAATTTAATATTGATCTTATATGATTTGGCACCAAATTCCTTGCAAACAACTGTACTAGCAAGACATGGCCTTTTCATAAAATTTGGAAGGGCACTTGGTTGGAAGGGCATGGTTGGTGGACCATGAACAAGGATGTAAACGGGTTCGGATTATCCAAATCGGGACCACATCCATATACTTTCGGATATGGATACAAATATCAAAATTTCATGTCCGACCAGATATAAAAACAAATTCAGACAGTAAATTTAGATTTTATTTGGATACAAATACATATTTCCGATATGCTGATAATATACTATACTCGTAACTCATTTACACGTGATCACATTCATCCATTTATATTTGACGCTTATTTAGTACAAACCTGATAATATATTAGAATAGCTACCTACTGTATGCATTTTATCCATACATCTATATCTGATATGCTTGACTAAGGGAATTGGAATCATATGTCAATGTACAATGCAAAACAAAGCGATCAGATTTACTTTTTTAAAAACCTAGACTCAAATGCACAATGATATAACTAGAACAGAGACTGGACATCATGCTCAACATTACACAGAAGTAAAGAAAAGGTAACTATAGAGAGAGCAATACCAATGATAATCAAGTAGACCACCATCACACCAACATTATTCACAACCACACAAATCTGAAGGAACATCTTCCCAATCCTTCCAAATGCATCCCCCATAACTCCTCCATAGGAAACGGTCTTCCCTGCTCGGCTAAACTTTATCAACATCTCAATCGATGCTTCGGTGAGGAACGCCATGAAGATTATCATAAGAATCCCCGGCACCAGTCCTAAGACCTTCATTGTAGCCGGCAAGGACATTATTCCGGCTCCAACAATGGTCGTCGATAGATTAAAAACCGCCCCGCCAAAGGAGGCACCATTGAACTCACTGAATCCTTCGTTTTCCTCTTGTTTGGTTGGTAGCAAGGGAGCATTCTCTTCAAGAATCTGCTTGTTTTTTCGGCTACCCTTCTTCTCTAAACTGCTTCCAATCGTCATGCTTGCTATCAGTGAATCTGTATACTGATAACGAAATATAAGGAAATATTAGTTTAGATGCCCACCCACGACCTGCAATACAAAGCACTGTGGTTCAATATTTAAAATTTTCATTTTTATTAGAATACAAGTAATTTGCTACAGATTGGGCATGTATCCTAAGGTCTACAGAAAGATTTGAGCTTTTTCCGACAGAACAAAGTTTGTAGCTGGCCATTTCACCAAAACTTTAGTGACCCTTTTAAAGAGTGAATCTACGATTTAAGGGTAGTTCATTAGAAGTCCAATATCTAAGCAATTTAGAGCATCAGAACTTTGGGGGAAAAATCCAATGATGCGAAGCTGAAGAGATCTAGCAGTCTGAAATCAAATAAAAATTAATCAGAATCAGAAACGGTAGAGAAATCACCTTAAGGACCCGCACAATTTGAGATCAATAAATCGAATCAAAGCTCCAAAAATCCGAGAGCCGTCCTTTAATTTTCTTCCCCAGCCGAAAACAAGGACATTTACAAATGAAATTATACCTTGTAGCCCAATTCTCTGAGTTGACCCAAAAAAAAAACAAGAAGAAGAACAAAAACAAAAATCAATAAATCGAGGAGAGAAATATTTATTTATTTATATTAAATTTCTCTCCTCCTCCGTCCACAGTGTTGGGTTCTATGATGTAAGCGTTGGCGATGAAGAGAAGAGAGGAATCGGTGATCAGTGATTGGTCCACTAGATTTGTTAGAGTGCCGTAATTTTTGTCTGTGTTTGGGAGTGGGCTGGGCCTGTACAGGGGTGGCAAACGGGTCGGGTCGGTTTGGGTCGGGTCCAGGTCCGACCCGATCTGTTTAGGGGTAAACCCAAACCCGATCCGGATTTAATCCGGATCGAGAATATAAGACCCGTAAATCTGGATCAGAAAAATAAGACCCGTAGCCGACCCGGCGGGTTGGTGGGTCACCCGAACCCGAGCCGCAATCCACCTTCAAAAAATTTTTTTACGCGTTACATTGCGGAAGGAGGGAATCGAACCCGCGTCCCTCGGAAACTGGTTCGTAGACAACCCAACTGAACTACACAACTATGTGATTTTTGTGCATCAGATTTATTATTTATCTAAATTCCAAACACACATTAGAAAATAAACAAAATGCACTGCTTTAGCAACCTGGGTTTCTTCGAGAGGAACGCAATCCTGCCACGCTAACCAAGAACCCACAGTCAACAACTCAACATTATTATTACAAATTATATATATATGTCATATATAGGCCGGGTTGAATGCTCCCCGGGTTGATGGTCAACCACGTACCTGACCCGGATTTTATCCAGGTCGTGTTGGGTCGACCTGGATACGACCCGACCCGGATTTGCCCCGACCCATACCCGGCCCACGAGGCCGAGTTCGGGTCGGGTCGGGTACATTTTGCCACCCCTAGGCCAATACACACTAACGTGCTTTGCGCACACACCATTTTAGGAGTGCTGCTATCTCTATATTACAATTGAGAGACATTGCACACGGGTTTGTTCCATGTTGCTATGTCCCATCATGCACTACCACAACAATCATCCCTACTCTTACAAATGTACATGTTTGTCATATCCCTCATCCCACTTTGCAAAACCCCAAACCCCCAAACTCACTTAATTGCATCTTTGCCCTATGAGCCACACCCACCAGCTGTTCGGGTGCGCCCGGGTTCGAGTGTGCGCCCGCAACCCGGGCCCGCCCAAAATGGGCAGTACCCGGTCGAGCGCACTCAGGTTCGGGTGCTTGCCCGACCCAGTGCCCGGTCCGGGTGCTGGCTTGGGCTTGTGGCTAGGACGTAGTCATGCCTATATGCATGTGCACACCTGGGCTTGCACCCAAAAGTGGCCAATCCCAGACATGGGCCATGGTATTGTTTGGCACCCGGGTGCACCTGAGCTTGCGCTCGAGTGTGTTTGAGCTTGCGCTCAGGTGCGCCTAAGCCCAAAATTGTGCCTAGCCCCAGTTGCACTCTGGCTAGCCTAAGCCAGAGGCTGGGGCTAGCCCGAGTCTATTTTTGGGATTATGCAACTGGGTGCAAGGTCCATGTTTGCGGTTTTTCTATGCTTTTAGAAGGCTCGGGATTCGCGTCATATCATATGTGATGGAAATCCTATTTGCAACTAATTGCGACCAATTTAATTTCCATGTATCATATGCATATTTCCTATTATTACTTGGATGAGGAGCTAAGCATATGTGAGACCATACAGCCTGACCCTACAACAGGTGGGACTCAGCCCCTGACGACAGTGAGCGTGAGCAGCAATTGCTGTCCCTGGTTTGATATCATCATCACGTGGCATGCCCCTTGACATAAACATTGTCGGGACTACCCATGACTATGTCAATGATGAATTTCAAAGTTTTAATCCCTTCGTCAATATTATGCTACTGCGAAGTCTAAGGTATAGTTGGCTGTTGTTTGCGTGAATTTATAATATGTATAACCGCAAGCGCACGGTGAGGTTGTAGCGCTAACGGGTCGTCCTCTGGGAGGCAGTCGTTGAATATTAGTTTCTTTATAAGTTCGAAAGCTACGCGATCGATATGATGTTATGGTGACTAATAGGGAAAAATAGCAAGAATAAAAGCTCTAGGACCTAGGTATCTCCACCTTTGAATTGAGGTTATGATTGAATTAATTTAACTAATTGTAGGATTCATGGGACTCGGGAGAGGTCGTCTAACCTAAGGGCATTCTTCTATCACGCACTCTCACGATGCATGAGGATATTCCCTATGTTTCATACCTCCACTCTCATGATGATGTGATATGACTACATAATATATATCGATGTCGACTCTCGCTGATGCATCGATATACGTTAGGTACATTACATCTGACGAATATCCTCGATCTTCCTCCATGCCACTCTCATGGATTAGGATTAGGATCTATGTTAGGAGGGCTCTAATCGATACCTAACTCTCGTCAGCCAGATTGATAGTATGGGTAAATGTAGGGATTGAAAACCCTAGATTAGTCCTGACTCTCGTCGGTGGCTAATCTAATTAACCACAAGGGAGGAGGCCAATGTACATTGATAATCAACATCCTAACATACCCCAAATCATCAATTATCCAACAATTAATCAATGTCTCATCAATCAATATCCCAATCCAATGGGGTTCAACCCATGGCCCTAGATGGCGAACTACTCACAATCCATAGATGAAGACACAATCAATAGCACAAATCTAATAGTCATTGCAATGGATTCAACATAGAAATTCGTAGCAATTGGATCCACAATAACATGAGATTAAGTAAATAAATTCTATTATCAAAACTAGAGTCAAAAATAGAATTAACAAAGAGAACAATCAAAAGTGTAAAAGGAATGTCAAAGGATTACACCTGCAAATCTCTGCAAAAGCATTGAAAAATAGAATAAAAGGCGTCCTTCGGCACAGGGGAGACATAAGACTATTTATGCTACACAAAAAGTATCCAGAAAAAGCCCCAGATTGTCACTGGCAGCACCCGCAAAACCTAGGGGGGACAATTGGACGTAGCCGCGTCAAATACGACGCGGTCGCGTCGCATAAACAGCCTAAGTTGGGCTTCAGAAGTCTTCAGCGACACGACCACGTCGTTTGGAGCTATGTGCCTTCATTTCTTCATCGAAATGGTCGCGTAAAGTGACCGTTTGGCTTCATCTGCTCTCGACATGACGCGGTCGCGTCATTCACCAAACGACCGCGTCGTTTTGAGATTTCTTCTCTTCTCTTCTTCAGTGACGCAACCATTTAGAGTTCTTTACGTGACCGTGTTGACTTGAATCCTGGAGCAGTTGGGGTGTCCTGTTGATGCGACCGCGTGGTAATTCCACGCGGTCGCGTGTGCTTTGTGTCTCTTATTCCCCCTCGTGCTTTGAGTCACTGTTCCTCGCTTTTCTCGCACTTTCTCGCCTTTTTCAAGTTCCGAGGTCGTTATTTCATTCATTTCACCTGAAATGCACAAAGTGGACTCAAAAAGTAAAAAGGAAACAAAAGCGGGAAAATGGAATGGAACGGAGGATAAAACAACGTAAAACGTGCATAAAATGAGTGCAAAATAATATGTAAAAACCACTTATCAGCTGTCAACCCCTAATAGCTTCGTGATCGACCGACATCATTTGGTCTTAGCTTGTCTTTGTTGGATCATATCTACATACATTGGCCAAGGATTTCTGCTAAGAACTGTACTGATTCTGCAACACTAACTCCCCACATACGGGAGAGATGAATCCTCTCTTTGTCACTGCTCCCCTTGTACGCTTTAAGTGCCATCAACCTAAGACATTTCGCATGTCCCCTCGAAGTTAGGTCAGAAATCTAAGTGGCACCATTCACATACATACTCGTACAATGACCTCAAGTCAAAGGACTAACTTGTCTATCATCACTTGAGAACTACTATTGATAGTTTTGTATGTGCTATCTATATTGCAACTTTCGTTGGGTCGTTCAGTAAACTCATTCTCGAATGAGCAACTAAACGATCATGAGATCATTGCTACTAACACTTAGTGAAGGCATATCACACAATAGTCTATCTGATGCATCGATGTCCTTTCTTGATACATCTACGACTACGAACAGTTTTGGACTTATGGTACAAATGGTTAAAACACTTCTCCATGATCGTGATCCTTATCTCGATACATGTTCGACATCATATTAAGTCTCAGGACATAATCTAAGTATAAATTACAGACAAATATTTATAATAATCAGATAAATAGTACCAAATAGCATAATATCATTTTGAACATGATGTCCCAATTATAAATAATTTGCATCGATGGCATACATTGCCCAACATCTCCCTCTTGCACTTAGGACCAATTATCCTAATATACCACTTTACACATGAGTTTCTTTAGACGATCACGTGATAAAGCCTTCGTGAATGAATCTGTTAAATTAATTTGTCTTCTGTAGAGACACACATGAATTCTATGTCCTTCTTCGATTATATATCACATATGAAGTGATATCTACAAAGAAAAGCTTTTACAAGTTTGGTTTCTTGACCAAATTTCTAGTCCTTTGCAAGTACTTGAGAATTGTCTTGACTGATTTGAAGTGTCCTTCCAAGTCAGCCTTTGGAGACATCTTCATGAAAGAGTTATACCATGACTGACGGTATGAAACCTCTCTTACCATGCTAAACCGTTTTAGCATGGTGTCACTGTACTTGGACTGGGAGAGTCCTAGCATCCGTTTAAATCTATCTCTATAGATCTTTTACACCAAGTTTGAATAATGCTTCTCCCATGTCCTTTATGGAGAATTGGTTCGACAACCATCCTTTTAATAGAGTTCAACATCTCTATGTTGTTTATTATCAAAAGGAATGCCATCCATGTATAACACGAGGATGACTAAAGAATCACCACTGGTCGTAAGTAGTCTACATGCTTTCTCTTTGCTCCCACTGACCTCGAAACCTTTTGTCCAAGTTATGTAACATTTACATCCATCTGTAAAATTTCGTAGTCATAATAGGCAGCGATAATGAGTATAATTTGAATCGACTTGTGCATGTTTACTGGTGAGAACCTTTCGCAACCAGCCTAGCATTGTATGTTTTTATCTTTTCATTTACACCCACTTTATCCTTGAAGATCCATTTGCTGCCAATGGAACAGTTCCCTTGGGTGCATTTTCTAAGGTACATACCTTTTTGACCCACATGAAACACATTTTTGATTTATTGCATTTAGCCACTTCTCAAAGTCTCTACTCTGGCTGGCTTTCTGGAAGCTGACACAATTATCATCAATTATGATGCTATCCTCGACCCCTCTGTCTACGAGAAAACCATAGTACATCTTAGGGGCTCGAGGAATCCTGTTAGAATTCCTAACAACTAGTTAGGGAATATCATGTTCAGCCTTTCCCACTGGTTTCGAACCTGTTGGGATTTTGGGCAGTATTTCTAGGGCATGGTCCTAGATGGAAGTTCGTAACTCAGTGTCACCCACCATGAATTTGCACCATGTCAAACTAATTATGATTCCTTGTGTAGGGGGCGTGACCTAAGAGAGAATCTCATTCTCTTTTAAATACGCAAGAAACTCATGGCTTAAGTATTCTCATTCTTGATCAGATTAAAGGATTTTAATACTTTGCCATTCTGTTATGATACTTTTAAATCGCTTAAAAGTATCGGACTGTGTTTCATCAACAACATGTGTCTATACTTAGAGTGATCTTTTAATGAACGTAACAACATAACCCGCTGTGGCTAATGTAGACGTGTGTCTGTATACATCCGAATGTACGAGATTCAAGAGTTCAACAACCTTTCTCCTTGTCATAGAAAAGGAGTTTTGGTCATCTTACCTTTGAGTCTAGACTTACAAGTGTCGTATGACTCATAATTCGAAAGGCCAAAAGACACCACTTTATGTAACTTGCAAGTCTCTTCTCTCCAATATGACCTGATTTAGTGTGCCAAAATAAGGTTCATTTGTTTCCTTACAATTTAATGTATTAACACTTAATACATCATCGCCATACAACATATATAACACCATAATCCCAAATTCAAGCAATTTTATCATCAAAGAAATAAGTTCATAACTTTTCATTGTTTGTAAATATATTTTCGTCTTTAGCCAAAACCGAGACGGAGATAACATTGCATAGAAAAATTGGAAACATAATAGCTCTACTTTAGAAGCAAATTGGCAACACTCGTCAAGGTGTGTTGGTTGTCTCGATGGCCCCGGTGGCAACGCTTGCTTTGTTGCCGACCTTGAGAACGATCTCTTCCTTGTCCAGCCTTCTATTCATTCGCAGGCCATATAACCAATTATAGATGTGAGAAATTGTATTGGTATCAAATACCATGCATTTAGAATTCACATAAAGGACTATACTTTGTATAACAATTATACCCGAAGGTTAGGCATCAATATGCCCCTTCTTGTTATGCTCCAGGAACATCTTGCAGTTCCTTATCCAATTCCATTTCTTATGATAGAAATAACACTCTGCCTCGACCGATCCACCATTGACACCTTTCCTGTATCCTTCTCGATTGCCTTTGTTGGTTGAAGGTCCTTCTTCTCCTTTCCTTTGCCCTTAGGCTTGGAGGAAGAAGAAGGGCCTCCAACCAGCACATGAGACTTGTCCTTCAAGCCATCCTTAAACCGTCGAAGCATGTTGAGGAGTTCAGGAAGTGCAACCTCGATCTTGTTCATAATAAATTACTTATGAACGGGGCAAACTTCGAGGTAAAAGAATTCAGTACCAAGCCTATAAACAACTCGTGATCCATAACAAACCCTAGCTCTGTAAGATCCTCTGTATACGTAATCATATTGAGTATATGATCTTGCACCGTGCCACCACTCATATTGTGTTAAACAATTTTCACAAAGCCTCAAACCGTGCAGCCCGAGATGATTTCCCATACAACTGTTTTGTATTGAGGAAACTGCTACGAACATCCATATGTTCGTGTCGCCTTTGGAGCTCATTGCTCATAGAGGCTAGAGTGAGGCAACGAGCTTTTTCATCATCCAGGATCCATCGCTTATAAGATTCAACGATCTCAGCGTTGGCCCGTTAGGTGGTTCTTTGGGTACACGGTCTTTGAGGACACAGTTAATTCTTTCAAAAGAAATTGCAAGTTTTATATTTCTGAGCAAGTCTTCATAATTATTAGCAGTGAGCCTATTCTTGTCTAAAGTGTGCTTATGTCTAGACAACAGTGTTGCAAAGAATAGAACACTTAAATTTAGCATGCGTTCGTTATTTTTAAATATAGTTAGATTGGTTTTTATCTAAATATATCCTCCTATTTTTGTGATCATGTCAACCCATAAAGATTGAACAAATAGTGATATTTAGTGGGAAAAGGGCCCAACCACCTTGAGTTTCATAACCTTGGGTGTGCCCAACAAGTTGCTCGACTCTACGTTCAGTAGATGACTCCTCATTAATCATATCATATGTGATTTCCTTATCGGTTTTTACCCCTAGTCACTTATGATCTTGAGTGTGCCTAATAGATCATAAAGAATAGTCTAGCCAGACACTTGTTTTCTTATTCAGTCCTAACTTACACCGACGCTTGGTTATGTTCACGATTCTATGGGTTGTGTTAAGCTGAACCACATCATATATATAAGGGAATTGGTTTCCAAAAGATCACCTTGTCATAGCTTGGGTATGCCCAACAACTATAACCCTTTGTTGCCAAATTCCAAAAACAAGGAGGGCTACGGCTAATCCTGAAAACGATCATTAATGTAATTGACTAGATACAATCAATGCATGCATTATTGATAATTAGATCTCTATATTAATCCAGTTTAACATGGCTAGTCAGATTTGGCCATGTAGGATCACTTATCCCTAGCTAGGGCGAGCCATACTAGGATGATCCAGCCTAGACACCAAATGATTCTTGACACCGGTTTGCGGATACCTTAAAAATGCCGATTATCAAAATTATGCTTCATTGATATGTTTATGGGTTCATTGAATTAGTTAATCCTAATTAACTAGGTAATTCCTAAAACTAACATTTTAAGAATCTAAATATCATCATAGCACATGCATCCCATGCAGTTATCATATAACATGAAAGAAGCCTAGTTTTCAAAACAATTTTTGAAAACACAAAAGCACATATAATTATTGCAAAAGGCTACATAACCACGTCATCACCATAGGTTAGGTAACTATGGTAGATCAGTTGTCTGACTCAAAATAGTGTGAGCTAATACTCCCAAGCATAAGAGATCGTGCAAGTAGTACCTGGAGAGACCAGAATCGAATCCACGGGACAAGTCGACCTGAAATAACACAAATTCAACTATCAAAGAAAATATATAGATGAGAAAGCAACCACCTTTGTGAAGGTGAAAAATGATTTAACGATTGGTATCAAAAGAGTAACTCCTAAAAAGTAGTATGGTGCTGCGAAAGTTTGGTTATCAATGAGATGAATATGCAATGGTTGTGACTTCATTAGGAGTTTGTAATCACTGAAATATCATGTCTTTTAATATCACACAACGCTTCACTCGGTCAAGGCGTGAAGACATCGGAAGATGAATCGCTAAAAATTAAATAAAATAGCCGTATATGTGTTACTTGCAACATTGATTTCATTAAACGATGAGCACAATGATATGTCCTGATTAGAGAACATAAACTAACTAGCTTTATCAGGGCCTAGCCATAAGGAGCATCAATCAAATCGACAATGAATAATACCCAATAAATACGATGTAGAAATCAATGTTACGAGCAATTTTAACATGATTTTAAGGCTAACAACATGAAATTCTACGATTACATACTCCTAATTACATCACAACCATAGCACAAGGATATTACCACTCATGGTGAAAGAAAAATCACGTTTCATAGATGAATACATCGTTCAAATGTCAAAATACAATGAAAAAGCACTAAATACGGGGTAAAAGTTCAAGAATCCATCACCAAATCTCCAAGATAATCACCCAAACTCTCTGGATTTAAGAAAAATAGCATCTGGAATTTATCAGCAACTTCCTCCAGAAAAATACGCTCAGTAGCCGCCTCAAAAACCCCAAAATACGCCAGAATACCCCCAAAACCCTAAAATACGCTTATACAATAGCATTGCGGGTTTTGGGGGCTTAACGGGTTCAAACCCGATCCAAAATCACTCAAACCCGAATCACACCGAGCGAATCAAACCTGGGCCGTTGATCAATGCAGGATTGGCTGTGGTGTTGCCACGTGTCCACTGAAATCGGATCCACGCCCGTTTCATTGTTTGGATCCGCTTTCAATTTTGAGTTCAGCTCGGAGAGCTTCTGGGCCGTTGGATTCGAGATCAAGCGGCTATACTTGCGCCTCGTCGCCATGAGGAACCGCCCACTTCTGCGTCGCTTCGCTGCGTTGCTAACCGTTGGATTTTGATCCAATGACTCTTCTGCTGCTGCTTTCGCCCGCTCCGCATTTGACGAGAGCACAGCTCCACGCCGTTGGATCGCAGATGGGTGGCCAAGATTTAGCCGTATCGCTTCGCGTCTGAGCGCTGCTTCTGGCCGTTGGATGCGTGATCAACGCATGAGAGTGGGCCACGTTACCGGCAATTTTGATGCCGTCAGATCTGAGCGGGAGCACGTGGATGAGCGCCACGTGTCCCGCGCTGGTATAATGCGTCGTATATATGCCGTATTTCACGCGTATTTCGGCCGTATTTCCCCATTTAAAATTGGTATTCTGCATTCAAAAATTCATAGAAATTAGCACAAATATCAAAAAAATACAAATAAATAGTCGGTGGAATCGTAAGATCGAGATCTATCGATGAAAAATATAAAAAGGGCAGAAATACTCAGTAGATTGCTGTTTTGTGCTTAAATCAAGTGATTTCTCTAATGATTAATAATAATCTAAATACGATCACATTAGAGGACAATTAAGCAACATATAAACACAAAATGGTGCTAGATGAGGGGTTAAACATGCAATATTCAATCCGAATCACACCTCCTGCTAGTCTCTAGCAAAATGAGCGAAATATGATATCAAATATACACCTAGATCACCTTATGAGATCTCAAATCACTCACCACTATACTACAACGACAAAAGAAGATGTCAACACACTACTGTCAAGATTTCACGCTCATAAAGTAATGGTACTCATGGGTTTAAAGATGAAGAGAAAGTATCTCTCAAGTGGTCATGAAATCGACTTAACTTCACTATCCATTACTTCATAGTGTTGGATCCTGTGGATGGCAAACAACACTAGAAGGGGGGGTTGAATAGTGTTGTTCAAATATTAAATTTTTTCGTTCGTTGATTAACACAATTAAAAACCTTCGAATGTTGCCTAAGAATCCAAGTAGAGTGATCTACGCTTGGTTCTTAATCAACAAAATAATCTCACAAATAATATGAAAGAGATAAGATTGCAATCAGATAAGAGATCTTTACAAAGAGATCTTTACACAACGAAATTAAAAGTATGATCTTTGTAATACGCAAATGAACAAGGAATTATAAAGATATAAAGTAAATAAAAAATTGCTCGCAGAGATAAATAATAAGACACAGAAAAGCAATCGCAGACACAAGGATTTTTATCCTGGTTCCCCACAACTTTTGGGTACGTCCAGTCCCCGACCAATCCGGTACGAGATTCCAATCCACTATTGCCTTGGCAATACAATTACCTAACTACACTCGTTAGGATTTCCAACGACCTAGCCTTGACCAGGATTTCCAACCACCTAGTATCCCTACCAGGATTTCCAATCACCTAGACTTGACTAGGATTTCCACTATTCCCTTATAACACGGGAATTTACAATTCAAAGTCTTCTTCAAAGACTTGCAACAAATATGAAATTAATTACAAGATTTTCTAAAGCCAAAAGAATATATTTGTGTATATGTGGCTTAAAGAAAATCGGAAAAATCTTGATCAAATTAAATGATATAGATGAGCACAAATTTGATCAAAGGAGTTATCTTGAAAATTGATCTTCTAAAAATATGCACTTGGGCTTTTAGAGATCAAAGATCAAGTCTTTTTAATCTTTGAAAGAATATAATTATAAAACACAAAGATTAAAAATATAGACTTGTATTTTGAATCTCAATATAAAAAGCTTTTAGCTTTGGAGATCAAAAACAAGTAATTCAAAAATGGTTGTCTTGAAAATGATCTTCTAAAATATGCACTTGGGCTTTAGAGATCAATGATCAAGATTTTGATCTTTGAGAGAAATATAAAAGTTAAGAACAGAAAGATCAAAAAGAAAAACTTGATGTTTGAATCTCAAGAAGAAAAGCTATGAGCTTTGGAGATCAAACCAAGTTATAAAGGCTAGAAATGATCAGAGAAAATAATTGCGAAATTAAGCACAAAAGAATTAAAAACTTAGCCTTTAGAAAAACTGAAGAACTTTGAGAGCTTGAGAACTTTGAGAACTTTTTGAGAGAATTATGTCTTTACTCAAGAATGATTTTCTTAGGAAAAATGTTCTCATATGGTTCTCTATTTATAGAGTTTAAGAGAGGATTTTGAATTTCAAAATGATTTGACTTTAGCCCCATAAATCAAGCAACGATTAAATGAAGGAGCAAATCTGGGAAGTCAAATCGCACAGCTGGTAGTCGACTCCCTTGATTGGTAGTCGACTCCCAGAGTAGTTTCTGAGAAAATCTGTTACACTGATAGTCGACTCCCTCATATTGGTAGTCGACTCCCAGAGTATCTTTTCAGGGAGAAGGCAGAAATCATGGTAGAGAACTACTGGGTGTTTGTAGTTGACTACACGTTGAAACTTAGCTTCTATGAAAAGTATGCTTTCAAATAAGTTTAAAACAAGTTTAAAAACATTTTCGAAAATCATTTTGTGAGTGTGTGTGTATAGAATATTCATTTGGCTTTTACATTCTAAATACACAACTTACTAATACACACATCTTTAGCTCTCGTTCTTCGATCTTTGACTTGAGCCATCTTATCTTGATCTTAAGTCTTCATATGCTTCGTATTGTTGAGCCATCATATGATTCATTTCTTGGCTCGTAAGTAGATGACGTGCGTCTATATTTCATATATTCACGCACGTTTTCTTTTGTATTTCTCCGTGTTTTTCCGCCGTCTCTTATTCGTTTTCGTATGTTTTCCCGTTTTCTTTCACTTTTCTTTGTTTGTCCATGATTGCAGGGGATTGACCACGTAGGGGACGTTTAATGATGATATCCCAAGTCCCCGGAGCAACGGGAGAAGTCACGCGTGATCCAGGGGGTCAAACGGCGAAGTATTCATCTTTCAGCCCCTCACCCGGTCGGTTGGTCATATCCAACCGATCGGGTGATGCACGCGTGCACCAACCGGTCGCTACCGCAGCTCACAAAGAAGTCACCCGACCGGTTCACAGACCGGTTCTGCGGGCGGCTGTTCTCTGTTTTCTCGAGCAGAATTCCAACCGATCGGGTGACTCTCACCCGATCGGTTCATCTGTTGCTGAAGAAGATGAGCTGAAGACACGGACGATTCAACCGGCCGATTCACCCGACCGCTCCAAGATCCAACCGGTCGATCAAGAACTCACCCGATCGGTTCATGTGATCGGGTGAAAACTCGCCGTTTTCTGATATTTATTTGTAACGGATCAACCGATCGGTTGACTTGTCAACCGATCGGTTGATGCGACGGCCTATATATAGAGCCCCTAGGGTTCCAGAAACGGGAGTTGCTGTTTTTCTACTGTTTTATTCCCTTGTGACGGCTGTAATTGTTACTCTTCTGTAAGTTTTCAGATCTTTCTAATATTTTAGTATTGTCTTTATTGCTCTATTACTTCCACTTTGCAATCGTCCGATTATGATTCCAACGGGTAAATTTCATTTAGATTGCTTTTTCATGAATTTTTGTGAGTAGTTCCCAAATCTGGGATTTTGGTGGAAACCCCTTCGGGGGCTCTTCCCGATGCGTCCGTAGGGTTAGGAAATCGATAGGGAGTAGGAATCTAACGGTTACGCGGGGTGTTTCATTGTCATCAGTGGGAAAAAGACCGCCTTTGACCGTCGGGCCAAGGGGGAATAAACTTGGTGGTTGACTCCCTAGCCATAGCTCACACCCTTAGCGTAGTCGTCGAATCCTAGCACGCGGGAGCGGCAGGATGAGACGTTGGGAGTTATCGTTGCGGGCTTAGTGCTCCCGGGATCGATCGGTGTTTATGGACACGGGAGTGCCCACTGATCGAATCCGGGAAGTCCGGTGTATCATCCTGGGCACCGACCAGAATATCGGGCCCATGGGACGCCGGTACCACTTTCAGAGGCAACGTCCCACCATTAGACCCTAATCCCGATCGCTATCCATACCCGTAGGCCGCGTCGGCAAGAGTCTCTCGTTGGGTTGGAAACCAAAGTCCCGGGTTTACTTTCTTTTCGCTCTTACGCTCTAGTTTCCTTTCGTGACAACCATCCACCGATTCGGGCTAGCTCGCCCCTCAGGGTGATTTAGGTCCTACCTGACCCAAGCACAACCTCGCCTCCCTGAGTTCGATATTCCCGCACCCTACACTAACCGTGAAACTTGCGGTAAATGACACCGCGCCGCCGCATATCACGTGGGGCGCCGGTCAAGTTTATGGCGCCGTTGCCGGGGAGGCAACGTGCTTGATATTTTAGGATCTCTTGAACCCTCGTGTCTAGCTCACATCCCTACCTCGCGATAATTTTCGCATTCTTCTTTTTCTTTTTCTTATTTGTTTTTCTTATTTTTATTTCTTATTTTATCTGTTTCTTTCCCACTTGTCGCTTCACGGGTGTCTGTTGTTTTTCATGCGCAGGAGTTCAAGGAGTCTTGACGACTTGATTCCCCTCGATCCAGAGATTAACGCCACCCTTAGGCGTTTGGCCGCCGAGAAGCGAAGAAGGGAAGATCCCGAATCCATGGAGGAGAACACCCCACCTCACAAGTCTCTGCTGGAGTACTCGATGCCCTCCATCGAGTCAACTTCCGCCATCCGATCTCCAGCTATTGCGGCCCAAAGCTTTGAGCTGAAGCCGTCTCTAGTGACATGGATCCAGCAGGACCAGTTTGTGGGTGCGCCCATGGAGAGCCCGATAGAGCACCTGGACTCCTTCTTGGAGAAGTGTGACACCTTCCGAATTAATGGTGTCACTACAGAGGCTATCCGTCTGAAGCTGTTCCCCTTCTCTTTGCGGGACAAAGCCAAGCAATGGTTAAGGGGGAAGGACCCCAACACTTTCAACACCTGGGAGAAGCTCTCCAACGCTTTTCTGACAAAGTTCTTTCCTCCGGGGAAGACCATGAAGTTGAGGAGTGAGATCTCCTCCTTCTCCCAGGCCAGCCACGAGTCCTTGCATGAAGCTTGGACGAGATATAAAGAGATGCAAAGAAGATGCCCTCACCATGAGCTTCCGAAGTGGCAGATTATCAATCTGTTCTACAATGGGTTGAGGGATGACCTTAAATCTTCTATGGACGCCGCGGCTGGGGGTTCCTTCATGTCTAGAAGCGAGGAAGATGCCGGGAATATTCTGGAGAACATGGCATCCAACAATGAGCGGTGGTGTGACGAGAGAGCCACGCCAAGAACTGGGGGTATACACAGAGTCAAGGACGTCGACAAACTTTCAAGCAAGTTTGACTTGCTTTCGACCCAGATCTCCGCACTGATGGTAGGAGCCGGTGGAGCCGGTACACAGCAAGTTTCTGCAGTAGAGTCCGAATTCCTTGGGGAATTCGACGGTGGTGACATCTCACCACCGTTGGATCAGGCGAGCGCACTATTTTACAACCCCACGGGGAATGCGCCGTATCCGCCAAGGACAAATTCCAACCCGGCCTACTCTCCCAACAACCGGAACCACCCGAATTTCAGTTACCGGCCACCATTTCAGCCCTCGCCGCCTCAGCAGCCGCAGCAACAAATCTATCAGCCGGCTAGACCACCGCAGAATCAGGGTCAGCTGCAACCGTTTCAGCAGCAACCTCAGCAACAAACGTACGCTCCCAGGAATCAGCAGCCGTTCCAGCAGCAGCAGTATGGCCAACAGAGGGCCGTCTCTCCGGTTGAGTCTCTCTTGACTCAATATATTACCAACCAGGAGAGGATCAACCAAAAGCTGGAAATGGGCCAGCGGACCCTCACGGACCAAGTAACCCAGCTGGGGTTACAGGTGGCGAACCTTGCTAGGTCACAAAACCAATTGCCGCCACAACCGGAGGTGAACCCGAGGGGAGCAACACAAACATCGGCACTCGTACACGAGCACGCGAATGTGTCCGCTATCGTTCTGAGAAGCGGGACACAAATTCCTACTAGAGTGCCCCCTAGCAACCCGGAAGCACCATTGTTCGTTGAGAGACCGACCGAAAAATTAAGTGACACCGGTGCTTCGTCATCAAATCCCATGACTCCGGAGGGAGTATCTGAAGAAGAGAAGAAGAAGGAGGAAGAGAGCCCAAGAGTGTATAAACCCGTTGTGCCATTTCCACAACGGTTGGCTCAGGCGAAAATTGATGAGAAATATGGGAAGTTCTTCGCCATGGTCAAGGACCTAAGCCTGCAAATCCCCTTCTTGGAAGCAATCGAGACAATCCCCTCCTATGCAAAATTCTTGAAGGATTTGGTGATCAAAGGGTCAAGAAAAGAGAAAGTGGTGCTGATGGCAGAATGTAGCGCTCTTATTCAGCGGGATAACCCGCCGAAGCTCAAGGACCCGGGGAGCTTCTCTATTCCTTGCACGATCGGGGCTGTAACGATTAATCGTGCACTCGTCGATCTAGGAGCGAGTGTTAGCTTGATGCCCTTGTCGATGTACAGAAGGATAGGGATGGGTGATTTGGAGCCCACCGGGATGACGCTACAACTAGCTGACCGGTCGGTCAAATATCCAGTGGGAATTGTTGATGATCTCCCCGTGAATGTGAGAGGGGTGCATGTGCCTGTGGACTTTGTAGTCATGGACATGCCCGAAGACGCACACACCCCCATTATCCTAGGACGGCCTTTCATGGCCACTGCTGGCGTTCTTATAGATGTGAAGAATGGAAAACTCTCCTTGAACGTCAGCGGAGAGAAATTTGAGTTTGACCTGGGACTATCCATGAAGCACCCCGACCCTCCTGATGACCTCCGGTGCAATTTGCTTGAGATAGAAGAAGAAAAGGCTGTAGAGGAGAGCTCCTGGGAGATTCTCCTGAGAAACCCCCCCGATGACTTGGGGAATTCTGAAGATGAAGAAGGCCCCGAAGACAAAGAAGCTGCTGGAAGACCGAGTGCAGCGAGAACGACCCCTCCCGGGTTCCCCAAGTTTCCTCCTGTGAGGAGAACGGGGAAAGAGCTTACGGACCTCACTAAAGACGAGGTCCGAATCCTGAAGAAGATGGCGGGAAGCGCCAACACCAAGGAAAAGCCCCCGGATCTCAAGAACAAAGGGAGGGTGGTCGAGCAAGTATTTTTCCAGCCGCTGACTACTCCAAGCGCCTTCAGCCCCAGCGAGGAAGAGATGCCGAAGTTTGGGCATCACCCGTATCAGCCACCATGAGCATCTCTTGCGGGCGTCGAGCCAACGACGTTAAACAAGTGCGCTTCATGGGAGGCAACCCATGTTCTAAACTTTTTCCCACTTTTTAACGTTATTTTTCACTTTATTTTATCTATTTTTATAAATAAAATCAGCCGCAAGAACATCCGTTCGGGGACTTAAGCAAATTTCTTGGTTTTTGCAGGAAACAAGCCCCAACCGATCGGGTGACAACTCACCCGATCGGTTGGGATGTATCAGATACATGCCGAGATCTGTCCCCGAATGAACCGATCGGTTGAGTAATGAAGAGACCGGGTGGAAGACCGGGTGAGCTGGGGAGAACTTTCGGAAAATTTTGGGGAATATCAACCGATCGGTTGAGTTTGAGCGCGATCGGTTGACCTGACCGGGTGAGAAGCCCTAAGTTCTCGGGAAATTGTGTGGAGCGGCCAACCGATCGGTTGAAAAGTCAACCGATCGGTTCGCCTGTAGCACTTCTTCGGCAAGATTTTCGACCTAATCGTCGACCGATCGGGTGACAAGTCACCCGATCGGTTCGACTTAAAACCCTATATAAACCCCCCCGACACCCGCTCGTTTCCATCTCGCCCGATCGTCAAAATCCCCCAAAATCCGCCGTCGTTTCGCCTTCCCCTCTTCGCCAACAACCGATCTTCACTCCCCCACGCCCTCTACTCCTCCATTACTCCCACTCTCCACCTCCTTCATCAACCCCTCCATCATCTACACCCTCTCTCTCCTCCCATTCCGAGATTTTGACCTAATTTTCCCCCAAACCACCCCCATTTCGAGAATTATTGCCGAAGGAGTTCGCCGCGGCTCCAAGCTTCTCTCGCTGAACAGTGAGGGGACATCAACGAGCAAGCTCCACCACTGCAATTGGGTAAACTCGCTCCTAAGCCTATTTTATTCATTTGCCCTACTTATTGTGCTTGCTCGTTTGTTTGTGTTAGTGTGCATCCACGATTTTTGCACTAATTCTTGCTCACACTCACACACATGGCTAAAGATAAGGATAAGGGAAAGGGTATCATGAGGGAAGAGGAGCCGTCTCGAAAAAGACGAAAACAAACACGCCCCCCTTCCCATACACGAGCACTTACACTTGGCCCTCCTCCGCCTGTTGTCCCCCCCTGTGGACCCAATGTTGGGCCCGCACGGGTATATTTTTCGGAACCAGGAACACAAAGATTTTTACCGTAGACTTGATGCTCGAGGGCATCTGTCCACTAAGTTCCCGCACGCACGTACACTTGTCGATCTCGGTGTCTTCACCGAGGTTGAATCTCTTTTCGATAACTTAGGATGGTTGGCCTTTCTTAATGCTCATGCAGTATCCTACCCGGCGCTCACACTCGAATTCCTCTCCACACTTACTTGGGAGTCCGGGTCGATCATTAAATTCCGGGTGCGTAACCGTAGTGTCACCACCAATCTGAGCACGATTAATGCTATATTTGGTTTCCCCAATCTCGGGGACGATTCCATCCGACACTACGGGTACACGCCCGAGTTTGATGTCGATCAATTCTGGTTCCGCCTCACTTTGATCCGTGATTACCCTCGAGGAAGGGCCAAGGCCTCCTCCATCATTCATCCCGTGTTTCGTTTAGCCCACAGGATCATTTCATCTGCATTCTTTCCTAGGGATGAGTCTGGTACTGTGACTATCCCTGACCTTTTTATCCTTTGGGCCATGACTTTTCCTTATGTCCGGGATGATGATGGAGTCAGCTTCAGAGCCCCTACCGTCCCCATCCATAGTAGCGATTGGCTTGTTTACAACTACTCGAG
Organism: Scilla litardierei; assembly: GCA_030789695.1. Taxonomy (NCBI): domain Eukaryota; kingdom Viridiplantae; phylum Streptophyta; class Magnoliopsida; order Asparagales; family Asparagaceae; genus Scilla; species Scilla litardierei. The sequence goes on along the minus strand of CM061136.1, from coordinate 153,245,093 downwards.
ATCAGTCGGGCCGGGAAGGGGAAGTTCTGTTGTGGGGCCATCATCACGATCATATGCTCTCACGCCCAATTCAATATCACCATCCCCAATAATCTTCCAGCTGCCGCAGGACCCTCACATCTCGATATTGATGTCCTGCGGCACATCCACATGATCAAACCCCGCTCGGATGGCCGCTTCATATTTCATTATGGACACCCACCAGCCCCTTACACCATTCTGCCCAACCCCGCTCGCATGACCATTGCTCTCGTGGGAGATTGGACTTTCCCTCCTGATCCCGACTTCTTTGCGGGGTTGAATCTTCCTTTCCTTCCCGCAGGCGCCCGCAGATCACCGTCCCCTGCCGCCCACTTAGGCGAGCAGGATATCCCTGCGTCTGGGGGAGACTTAAGGGCTGGCCCGAGTCGTCCTGTTTCTGCTCCGGGACCGATCACGTCTGAGCACCTCCTTGCGGCCATTTCTGGCCTTGTCTCCTGTGCCGGCATGACGACTGCCGCCGGCACCTCTTCGACCTCACCTGGCGGCACCACCTCTGCCTCGCGTCAGTCTACATCTTTTGGTCGCCGTCAGGTATCTGCCCGTCTGGGGCTTGAGAGGGAGGTCGCCGCCCTTCGTGAGCTCGCCATGTCCTCTGTTTCCTCGGACCCGTCACCATCCTCCTTTCTTACTCACCCACGTTTCCTCGCACTTGAGAGGAACGTGGCCGCCATTCTCCGCCTTCTTACTCATATCCACGGACCACCTCCACCTTCACCACCCAGGCGATCTTCTCCTCCACTCACCCACACTTCTCCACATCCATCACCCCCCTCACCACATTCTTCTCCTCCCTCTTCACATCCCATCCCGGCATCCACTTCACCCCTCCCGACCACTTCCACCGCACTCACGCTACCTCCGTCCTCCTCCGTCACTCCATACGTGCGCCGGAGGAAATTACCGGTACGCTCCAGATCCCTCCCACCACCTCCCACTACCGTCACCACCACATCTACTTCCTCCATTTCTATTCCTCTCACCACAGCCTTGATCGCCTTCCTACCACCACCACCCACCACCACCGACACTCCTCCCATAGTTCACACCACCACTGCCCCTATACCTTCACCTCATTCCCCACTTCTCCGCACACCCCCTGCCTCCCCCGACCACCCATCCACGCCCTCTTCCGAGGAAGACGAGGACTCCCCTTCTGCTGCTTTCTGATTTCCCCTCTTTTGTTTTTGACTCCCCCTTGCACATATCTGGATTTATTTGATCATATCATTTCGCTAGCACTTTCTGGTCTAGCTTGGGGGAAGTCTACTTTGGTGTGCTGTCGTGTTTTGTCTGTTTTTCTCATTTTTGTGTGTGTGCTTGCTTTTCACTTTTTGAGTGTCGTGTCGTGTGATTTTATTTTACTTTCATTTTCGTATTGTTTGATTTTGATTTTGATCTTTCTTTCTTTTTTCAGTTTCATCTGTGTGTTTTCCTCGTTTTCATTTCTTTTCGTGTCTGTGCGTATTCCCCCCCATTTTCATTGCCCTCCCGTACTCACTCATATTGCATTGAGGGCAATGCAAACTTCAGCTTGGGGGAGTCGCACTTCGTGCGTCATTTGTGTTGTCTTTCTACGTTATTTGAGTCGTTTTCCATCGTGTTTTTCTTTTTTCTTTTTCCTTCTTTCTTTAGCTCTTTCTCCTAGAAATGAATCCTATGATGAATCTCCACAAAGTCACACACACACCTAGCACTGCACCGACAATCGCACTCACTGACCCTAGGATTTCGAGTCCTCTTGCATTTCACGCATCGTGGGTCCACTTAGCTTTTTGTGAGTCGTGTGTCGTGACTAGCATTTGGTGTGCTTCTGCTTTGTGATTTTACTTTATATACATGTCCAGGAATGACCCCTAGATTATCATGCTTCGATATTGAATATGCGGTATTTGCTTCTAATGTCTGCTTCTATATGCATGCTATATATATCGTATACTTCATTTCGCATGTGTCGGGATTCCACAACTAAGGACTAGGATAACCCATTTAGCCTACGCTCTATTTAGCGAAAATAGTTTCCTTTGCCCAAGTGTTTAGATTTCGACTTCTTTTTGTTTTACTTGGTGCAAATCCCCTCGTCGTGTACCGTTCTCCCACTTGGGAGAGTACACATGTGTATAGCCAATATCCCAAAAATAAAAAAAAAAGGAGAAAAGAAAAGAAAAACCCAAAAAGAAAAGAAAAGAAAAATCTTGTATAGCCCAAAATTCAAAAAAAAAAAATACAAATACCCAAAACCCAAAAACATTTCCGTGTGAATATTTTTTCATGCTTGCCAAGAATAAAGGGAAGGCGAGAATTTGCACCGAGTGTTCTTCTCCACATCATCTCAACCCCCGCCGTTATCGAAAACACTTGGCTTAGGAACTTTTTAGCTAGTATCTAGGCTATAGTGGCGTGATTTCCTTAACCCTAGTTGTGGAGTCCCCGATGCATGATACGCTTCTATTCTCTCTATTCTCATGCATGCTTGAACTTATATTCGCCGCTTAATTCAATTCGATTAGATATTTGGGTCATATCTTGGATTTGTGTATATCGAGCCTCGTAGCACATCACAGAAAGCATCACCATTTGCTAGCACACGACCACGCTCACTCGCGCTTCACTGCGTGGACCCACGACACTTATTTGGGCTCGCTTTCCTAGGTTTAGTGGTGTGATTTGGCGTTTGCTTGCTAGGTGAGTGGTTTTTGATTTTGATGGCCCTGATGGACGATCTAGGGCTTAGAGTTTTCTTTTTCCTTCTTCCTCTCTATTTTTCCCTTCCGAGCTCCTACTCTCACTCGTCTTCCTCGAGGACGAGGAAGAGTTCAGCTTGGGGGATTTTGACTTGCGTCTATATTTCATATATTCACGCACGTTTTCTTTTGTATTTCTCCGTGTTTTTCCGCCGTCTCTTATTCGTTTTCGTATGTTTTCCCGTTTTCTTTCACTTTTCTTTGTTTGTCCATGATTGCAGGGGATTGACCACGTAGGGGACGTTTAATGATGATATCCCAAGTCCCCGGAGCAACGGGAGAAGTCACGCGTGATCCAGGGGGTCAAACGGCGAAGTATTCATCTTTCAGCCCCTCACCCGGTCGGTTGGTCATCTCCAACCGATCGGGTGATGCACGCGTGCACCAACCGGTCGCTACCGCAGCTCACAAAGAAGTCACCCGACCGGTTCACAGACCGGTTCTGCGGGTGGCTGTTCTCTGTTTTCTCGAGCAGAATTCCAACCGATCGGGTGACTCTCACCCGATCGGTTCATCTGTAGCTGAAGAAGATGAGCTGAAGACACGGACGATTCAACCGGCCGATTCACCCGACCGCTCCAAGATCCAACCGGTCGCTCAAGAACTCACCCGATCGGTTCATGTGATCGGGTGAAAACTCGCCGTTTTCTGATATTTATTTGTAACAGATCAACCGATCGGTTGACTTGTCAACCGATCGGTTGATGCGACGGCCTATATATAGAGCCCCTAGGGTTCCAGAAACGGGAGTTGCTGTTTTTCTACTGTTTTATTCCCTTGTGACGGCTGTAATTGTTACTCTTCTGTAAGTTTTCAGATCTTTCTAATATTTTAGTATTGTCTTTATTGCTCTATTACTTCCACTTTGCAATCGTCCGATTATGATTCCAACGGTTAAATTTCATTTAGATTGCTTTTTCATGAATTTTTGTGAGTAGTTCCCAAATCTGGGATTTTGGTGGAAACCCCTTCGGGGGCTCTTCCCGATGCGTCCGTAGGGTTAGGAAATCGATAGGGAGTAGGAATCTAACGGTTACGCGGGGTGTTTCATTGTCATCGGCGGGAAAAAGACCGCCTTTGACCGTCGGGCCAAGGGGGAATAAACTTGGCGGTTGACTCCCTAGCCATAGCTCACACCCTTAGCGTAGACGTCGAATCCTAGCACGCGGGAGCGGCAGGATGAGACGTTGGGAGTTATCGTTGCGGGCTTAGTGCTCCCAGGATCGATCGGTGTTTATGGACACGGGAGTGCCCACTGATCGAATCCGGGAAGTCCGGTGTATCATCCTGGGCACCGACCGGAATATCGGGCCCATGGGACGCTGGTACCACTTTCAGAGGCAACGTCCCACCATTAGACCCTAATCCCGATCGCTATCCATACCCGTAGGCCGCGTCGGCGAGAGTCTCTCGTTGGGTTGGAAACCAAAGTCCCGGGTTTACTTTCTTTTCGCTCTTACGCTCTAGTTTCCTTTCGTGACAACCATCCACCGATTCGGGCTAGCTCGCCCCTCGGGGTGATTTAGGTCCTACCTGACCCAAGCACAACCTCGCCTCCCTGAGTTCGATATTCCTGCACCCTACACTAACCGTGAAACTTGCGGTAAACGACACCGCGCCGCCGCATATCACGCGGGGCGCCGGTCAGTAGACTTCCGATCATGGCTTCTAACTTTGCATTTGAACTTCATGGATATAGATTAACTGATCAATGCATATACACACTTTAGATGTAGTGTAGTTAGTACACTAATATCATTTGGTGTGCTCATCATCAAAACCACTTAGGGGTGTTCCCATCACTCTCCCCCTTTTTGATGATGACACCCAAATGAAAAATGAAGTAAGTTAAATAACAATGATACAATAAAATCACTTACTCCCCCTGCTTAGATGCAGTACTCCTCCTGCATCAAAGCCGGTTAGCATAATTAAAGTATTCAATATCATTTTTGCATTTCAGTCTTTTTCTCCCCCTTGTCATCATTCAAAAAGATGATATTAAATATTCCATCAAAGATCAACCATCAAAACCACTGACATCATTTGGTGAAGACAACAAATGATATAAAATATTGAAAATATAATATGACAGCAAAAATAACTTACGCTCCCCCTGCAGAAATCTATGGAGAGGTTACTCCCCTTGCATTAAAGCTGGTTAGCAATATGAAGAAATGTTTACATATTCATATTATATTTCTTTTTCAAGTGTGGAACAATATCATTTTACCATGAAACATTATTTTATATGCATTGTATTTTTCTCCCCATTTGTCACATCAAAAAGTGTGACAAGAAATACAATCCAAGTGTTGAAAATATTCGTGACACTGAGTGTGAAAAAAAAATTACATGGAGAGAATAATATGCATACTATGTGAAAAAGATATTTAATAAATAGCATGTCTTAAACATTCATAGCATGCAATACTCAATTATTCAATGACATAAAATGTTTCAATATCCCTTCATGCATATATTTCAATTTAATATAAATTGAAGCATGAATTAAAATAAATCATACTTGCTCCTCATATAATAATGCATTAATCTCATGGAGATGTTTCTCTCTCGGCATTAAAAGCAAGCAACATTTAAACATAGAATATATCCAAAAACAACAATTGTAGTTAATACGAATATTCAATTCCAATATATAATTTCTAACATAAAAAATATTTATGATCTTAACATATGAATAAAATCAAATAGCATGCATAAAGATGCATAACAACCAAGTATAATACAATCTTTTGCTTTTCATGAACAAATGAAATATTATTCATTAAGGATGACTCAATAGCAATTTTTTTAATCTTTCGAGTCATAAAATAATTTTATTTCCTAATGAAATAATTATTCGAGCATTCATTGATTTTAATAGAAAGTATGATTCCAAATGGTATATCAATACCACATATAGATAAAAATAATAGGCATGGATTCATATGTTATCAATGGTCATATTTCACAAAATGAATTGCATAAGCAAGAAATGTGAACATGTTGTGTCATTTAGAGAATAATTCTATCATGAATTTTTATGACAGTGTATCTGAAAGTAAGCATTACGATAAATGTATGAGCATGTCAATCATAAATGTAATCAAGCATATATGTGACTAAGATGAACTCCAAAAGATTTATAGCACAAGATGTCACAAAATAAGCTTAACTCAATATATTTTCATGGATGTCACATATCAACATATGCATGTCTTAGCATTTTAGGAATATGTCATGATCATTAGTCCATAATTTTATTACACCATATTCCAACTTATCAAATGCATAATAAATAATATTGACATCAAATATATTGAATTGTGATGATTTCTATGAGTATGACAAAAAAATAAATCATCAAATATATATCAATTAATAATTTTTTAAGATATTAACAAGGTGTGACAAAAATATCCAAGATATCACCCAGTATTGAAATGGATATCTAAATAATAGCATGAGCATTGAGATGCATCAAATATTACAATTGAGCAATAATATCTAACGATTAATTGATATTCAATACAGAGTTGGCTCAATTATGTCAAACTAACTATTTTATTCAAACAAGATATAATAACGAGGCACACAGAAATAAATCCATAAATTAATCAATTTGTGTGACACAGTAGCATAGCATGGTAATTCGTATACTAGAGATGATGTGCCATAAGTATGTGATAACATATTTATACGATCTCTTATGTTAAAAAAATTAAACTTTTTATGTCATCAATTAAATCTAGTACATATGTTACCAAGTGTTGAAAATCACGTGTTGGATTAATAAATATATCACATGTGATTCATAAATAATTTTTCATATGTACAATTTTTAGATCCCCTATAAATGAGCACATCAAATGTCAATCTCCTTCTTTGCGTGGTATTCTTTGAAAATCAAGGCATTGAAGGGGTTGGCTCCACTTTGTAAATAATACCTGAAAATAATACTTTTGGTACCCATAATTTTTAGGGTCCTTGGGGTTAGTCATAAATCATATTTAATTTCTTCATCAAAGAATATAAGATTATGGTCAACTATATTTAATTCTATTTTATCGTTCTAATATCAACAAGAAGAAATTATAGGCATGAATACATAAGCATGATAGTTTCAAAAAAAAATGTATTTCATTATTTTATACAAGGGTATCAGCAGAATAATCATGTAAGCACATGGATACCCGAAATTAAAGGTTCAGATAAAACTATCCATTAGGAACCCAAATTCGATTTGAATTTGATTTCATATGCACAAATGAATCATTATAAAATCCATGCATACTTCTAGTCAAATTATAAACATAAATATTTTTATCAAGCAAGCCTAAGTGTTTAGGCACCCATATCATATTATTTCTAACATTGTGTACATTGCGAGGTTTGTGTACAAAATGTGATATTTGATGTGCATTGTGTACAACATTTTTATGTGCCGTGTTATGCGATATAACATGAGGTTTATTGTGTGCATTATGTATAACATGTGGATCATATGAAGCATGAGGTACATTATTGTGTCTAAGATTTTTACCATACATAAAAGCATACTTTTTAACATTGGCATGCACAACATTTACATTTCTACTCATATCTTTAGATGTAGAAGCTTGAGCATGAGTAGATCTATTAACAACATTTATAGGAGTATAAGAACAAGAAGAAATAGAATTATTCTTGATACATTCAAATTTTGCAATTAATTCTTCATGCTTTATACGGCTAGAAGCAATAATATTTGCAAGTGAATCTATCTTATCGTTTAAACATGAAACATACAAAGCATGTTCATTTTTCAATAAATCATGATCAATCAATAATGCATCATATTTTGCCTTCAAGGAATTATGATTACGTAATGAAACATTACTACAGTCATTTTTCAAATCATTATAAACATCCGATAAGCTACCATGTTTCTTAGATAAATCATCGTGGTCATCATGCAAAGCATTGTACTTTTTATTTAAACTTTTGTATTTCTTATTCAATCTTTCGAATTCTCTATACAAGTTTTCATATGCACTAGCAATGTCAAAATCATTTTCATCATCAGAACTAGATTCCCATACCTTTTCCTTAGTGTCTTGATAAGCCATCATGCACATATGATTTGTGGGTTGCTCTTCCTCTTCTTCATCACTTGAGTCATCCGACTTTGAATCGTTCTCTTCTTCGTTAAATTTGCTCTCTTCTTCGTTGGTGTTGGTGGTGTCAAAAACCCATTCATCTTCAACAATCTCCTTTCCATACTTTTTAACATTGGATTTGATTGTCTCCACGGGTGATTGAATCAAATTTGAATTAGATCCGAATCTCTCGTCAAATATGTTGAGGATTTGGTGCGCGGTATCTGCCTCTTCTACAAAATCTAACATCTTATCAGTTAAACCAATATAAATTAGATGCATTACCTTTATGTTTCTGAAGTAGGCTTCTTCTTGATCCGGATTCCATTGTGTTTGCGGCATGGTTGGAATCTTATATGGTTCTTTAAGAAATCTCGTGTATTTTAGATCTTGTGCTTCCAAGAAGATCTCCATTCTCCTTCTCCATTGAGAATAAAAGTTGCCATTGAAGATCGGAGGAATATGAGTGTTGCAGACGTTTGTTGATGCCATCGCTTTTACCTTGCTCTGATACCAAGTGTTGGATCCTGTGGATGACAAACAACACTAGAAGGGGGGTTGAATAGTGTTGTTCAAATATTAAATTTTTTCGTTCGTTGATTAGCACAATTAAAAACCTTCGAATGTTTCCTAAGAATCCAAGTAGAGTGATCTACGCTTGGTTCTTAATCAACAAAATAATCGCACAAATAATATGAAAGAGATAAGATTGCAATCAGATAAGAGATCTTTACAAAGAGATCTTTACACAGCGGAATTAAAAGTATGATCTTTGTAATACGCAAATGAACAAGGAATTATAAAGATATAAAGTAAATAAAAAATTGCTCGCAGAGATAAATAATAAGACACAGAAAAGCAATCTCAGACACAAGGATTTTTATCCTGGTTCCCCACAACTTTTGGGTACGTCCAGTCCCCGACCAATCCGGTACGAGATTCCAATTCACTATTGCCTTGGCAATACAATTACCTAACTACACTCGTTAGGATTTCCAACGACCTAGCCTTGACCAGGATTTCCAACCACATAGTATCCCTACCAGGATTTCCAATCACCTAGACTTGTCTAGGATTTCCACTATTCCCTTATAACACGGGAATTTACAATTCAAAGTCTTCTTCAAAGACTTGCAACAAATATGAAATTAATTACAAGATTTTCTAAAGCCAAAAGAATATATTTGTGTATATGTGGCTTAAAGAAAATCGGAAAACTCTTGATCAAATTAAATGATATAGATGAGCACAAATTTGATCAAAGGAGTTATCTTGAAAATTGATCTTCTAAAAATATGCACTTGGGCTTTTAGAGATCAAAGATCAAGTCTTTTTAATCTTTGAAAGAATATAATTATAAAACACAAAGATTAAAAATATAGACTTGTATTTTGAATCTCAATATAAAAAGCTTTTAGCTTTGGAGATAAAAAACAAGTAATTCAAAAATGGTTGTCTTGAAAATGATCTTCTAAAATATGCACTTGGGCTTTAGAGATCAATGATCAAGATTTTGATCTTTGAGAGAAATATAAAAGTTAAGAACAGAAAGATCAAAAAGAAAAACTTGATGTTTGAATCTCAAGAAGAAAAGCTATGAGCTTTGGAGATCAAACCAAGTTATAAAGGCTAGAAATGATCAGAGAAAATAATTGCGAAATTAAGCACAAAAGAATTAAAAACTTAGCCTTTAGAAAAACTGAAGAACTTTGAGAGCTTGAGAACTTTGAGAACTTTTTGAGAGAATTATATCTTTGCTCAAGAATGATTTTCTTAGGCAAAATGTTCTCATATGGTTCTCTATTTATAGAGTTTAAGAGAGGATTTTGACCGGCGCCCCGTTTACGGTTTGGGCGCGGTGTCGTTTTACCGCAAGTGCACGGTTAGTGTAGGGTGCGGGTTTATCGAACTCAGGGAGGTGGATGGCTTGAGTGGCTACTAGCCTCGCCTAGGTTGTGTGCTAGCTACGCGGATGATATGGGTGGAAGCGTAGAAATAAAAGAAAGAAATAAAAAGACACAAAATGAATCCCCGCTAACACGGGCTAGAGCACTCATGACACTTGGCATTTGACTTGACCCAGGGTGAGATATTGCCCCAAAAGGTGGTACCTAGCGTCCATGGCCCGATATTCCGGTCGGTGCCAAGCACGCTAGGCCTACCCGGTTCCGGACGGTGGGCATTCCCATGTCCATTAACACCTTCCGCAACCGGGAGCATTAAGGCCACAATGATATCTCCCAACATTTTGTCCAAGCCGTTCCCACACGCGAGGACTCGATGTCAACGCTAGGGGCGTGAGCTATGGCTAGGGAGTCAACCGCCAAGTTTATTCCCCCTTGGCCCGACGGTCAGAGGCGGTCTTTTTCCCGCCAATGACAATGAAACGCCCCCGCGTAACCCTAATGACCAAATAGGTCAAATGTGATTTCTAGCAATACATCGAAGCGGATCTTGACAGGACAAGCACCGGACCCCAATCCCCAATACATCTAGTGTGTTGCCATACGAATTGGACCCAGATTGCTAGAAATCCCCATTGACGCATTTCATCGAACACGTGCCATGCAACCAAGTCTAATGTAAATTTCCAAGCATCAATCCTACCCTAACCCGTATTAGGGTTCATCAAAACTACTCAATGGTGAATAACATATAAACAAACAACACAAAAGACATATAAACTTTCACCATCAAGCAAAATAAACACAATACAAACAATGGAGAAAAAGAGAGGATAATACTTATCTTGAGTTGAATCGTCAATCCAATACAAGACTTATTGAACAAACGACCTAATCTAAACTAACCTAAGACTAACAAGAGAAGGGGGGCAAAAGCCCAAAAAAAACTGAGAAAGAACCAAGAAGAAGCTGCCCTAAAAGTCGGCCAGCATTGGGTATTTATAGCCCCCATTCCGAGCCCTAACGAATCGGGTCCAAAACCACAGGAAAAACGCCACCCGATCGGTTGACAAGTCAACCGATCGGGTGATCTGTTACAAATAATAAACAGAAAATGGCAGAGCTTCACCCGGTCAGATGAACCGGTCGGTTGAGTTCTTGGGGTGACCGGTTGGATCATGGCGCCATCGGGTGAAGAGGTCGGTTGGATGCCCGTGTCTTGGCTCCTCAGAATCAGCTACAGATGAACCGATTGGGTGAGAGTCACCCGATCAGTTGGCATTTGGCTCGAAAAGACAGAGAAACGGCCGCAATGAACCGGCCTGAGAACCGGTCGGGTGACATCCGCTTGAGCTCTAGCTGAGACCGGGTGGTGCACGCGTGCATCACCCGATCGATTGACTTTGTTCAACCGATCGGGTGAGGGGCTGAATGATGCAATCATCGTCGCTTGACCCCCTGGGTCACGCGTGACTTCTCCCGTTGCGACGGGGACTTGTGATATCGTCGTTTTTATGTCCAAGATGCTAGAAATTCCTGCAAAATACCAAAAACACGGAAAAGTGAAAGAAAACAAGAAAATACAAGAAAACAAATAAAAGACGGCGGAAAATACGGAGAAACACGGAAGAAAACGCGCGCAAATATATGAAATATAAACGCACGTCAAAATCCCCCAAGCTGAACTCTTCCTCGTCCTCGAGGACGACGAGTGAGAGTAGGAGCTCGGAGGGAGAAAATAGAGAGAAGGAGAGAAAAAGAGAACTCTATATCCTAGATCGCCCATAAGGGCCAACAAAATTAAACACGCCGCACGAAGCAAGCATACGAAAAAACACAACATTAAACCAAGGAATGTGAGTCCAAACAAGTGCCGTGGGCCCACGCGGTGAAGCGCGAGTGAGCGTGGTCGTGTGCTAGCAAACGGTATCACTATCTACATTGTGCAATAAAGCTCCATATACACATACCCAAAGAAAGACCCAAATATCGATTCAATTTTGAAATTACGGTGAATATTAGCTCAAGCATGCATGAGAAGAGTATAAGAATAGAAGCGTATCATGCATCGGGGATTCCACAGCTAGGGACTAGGAAATCACCACACTATAGCCTAGGTAATCGCTAGAAGGTCCCTATGCCAAGTGTTTTCGAAAACGATGGAGGTTGAGAAGATGTGGAGTAGAACACACGGTGCAAATTCTCGCATTCCCCGTATTTACGGCAAGTAGGAAAATATTCACACTGGAATTTTTTTTTGGGTTTTGGGTATTTGTATTTTTTTTCTTTTCTTTTCATTTCTCATCTTTTTGGGTTTTTCTTTTCTTTTCTCCTTTTTTTTTGGATTTTTGGGAATTGGGATATTTACATGTGCACTCTCCCAAGTGGGAGAACGGTACACGACGAGGGGATTTGCACCAAGTAAAATAAAAATGAAATCGGATTCTAAACACTTGGACAAAGGAGATATTTCTCGCTAATCAGAGCATAGGCTAAATGGGTTATCCTAGTCCTTGTTTGTGGAATCCTGACACATGCGAATTGAAATATACGATATAAATATAGCATGCATATAGAAGCAGATAGTAGAAGCAAATACCGCATATTCAAATCGAAGCATGATAATCTAGGGGTCAACCAAGGATAGGTATATAAAACATAATCACAAGGTAGAAGCACACCAAACAGCTAGGCACGACACACGACTCACAAAAAGCTAAGTGGACCCGCGATGCATGAAATGCAAGAGGACTTGATATCCTAAGGTTAGTGAATGTGATTATCGAAGCTGTGCAAGGTGTGCGTGTGATTTTCGTGGCAATTCATCATAGGGTTCATCTCTAGGAGAAAGAGATAAAAAAGAAGAAAAGAAAAAGAAAAAGAAAAACACGGAGAAAACGACTCAAATAACGAAGAAAAAGAGACAAATGACGCACGAAGTGTGACTCCCCCAAGCTGAAACTTGCATTGTCCTCAATGCAATAGTAGTAAATACGGTAGGGCAATGAAAATGGGGGGGGGGGGGGGGTGCACGGACACAAAAAATGAAAAACACGAAAAAAACACGAACGAAACTGGAAAATAAAGAAAAAGAAACATACAGAATAAAAAATATAAAACGCAACGAAGGACTCAAAGACACAAACACATGAAAACGACACACGAAAACATGCACACAAAAGTCGATTTCCCCCAAGCTGAACATGACAATGCTAGCAAAATGATATGATCAATGAGATGCAGAAATATGCTAGGGGAAAATCGGAAAAGAAAGAAATCAGAATGCATGAGAGACAGTCTGCTCGTTCTCCTCGGAAGAGGATGTGGGGGTGAAATGATAGAAGGGCATGACATGAAGGGTTATTAAGATGCAAAAGCAAATCCTAGATACGCTCCCCTCGCTAATGAGAGGAGACGAGATTATTCAAATCTAAACTAGAAAGCGGTAAATTTTTACACTACTGGATTAGGATACACCTGAGCATAGGCGGATCCAAGATCTGAAGTGGGGCAGGTAGCTGCTCTAACTGCTCCTTCTGTGGCTCCGCCAGAAGTGCTGTGCCACGTGTGCCAATGGACCCAAGCAATGCACCTCCAAGCATCCCTCGTAGGTGTCCACCTGTGACCTGCAAAGGACGAGGTGCATTAGTCCATGGCAAGAAATTATTTCCCAAAATAAATGTATCCCAGAGATAGTCGCCGGTAAATGATGGTAAAATATATGAAATGTGGCGAACACTCCCTGGAAATGGTATGCTATCCTCTGTGCTAGCGACGATCAAATCCCCGCTCTCCATGTGAAGTTGCTCTCCAGGTGGTGACACACCATAACATACCTCAAGGGAAGTCGATCCTGTATCCTGTGAGAGATATGGTGTGTCAAATATATATGAGTCTAAAGAAATAGGACGTGAAAAAGCGAGACTCAAATGTGGAGTGAGAGTGAGTATGAAAATCTCCCTGAATAGGGGCAATATGCTCAAGTAGATGCTCAGCCGCAGAAGAAGTGGTGAGCGACGGTAAAGGTAGATGTGACTCGGGCTCCATGGAGTGGACCATCGTATCCAAGCCGTCATGCACGTCCTCCTCAATGATATGCTCATACTCCACCATCTGCCCGATGTCCTGAATGACATCCTCATGGTTGACCACTGACCAAGGAGGAAGCTGTGACAGAGATGGCTGTGGAGGTGGATGTGGAGCGGACCCCCCGTATGTGGTCGTGGTGTCCTCGTCCTCACGCACATCCTCCTCGCCGGTATGCATAATCTCTGTAAACTCCTCAGTGCTCTCATAGGACTCATGTGGGGTATCCAAATCAAGAGAAGAAATCTCTCCAACAGATCCTAGATAAATCTCCCCATCCTCACTATCATCATCAAAAATGCTTCGTCATCCAAGTGGTAGTGATGGAAAAATGGGGTATCGGCTTGAGATGTGTCTATGGTGGCCGATGGCATGGTGGTCTCAACCATGAAAGTGGGTATATCCTCTCCTTCATCCCCTCTCCTCGGTGTCGGCTCGTTGATTGGTACCATTAAGTTTTGTAATATTTGGCCTTGGTTAAACATGGCACTTTCAAGGAGAGACACGAGGCTTGATTCTTCTTGTGTTTGTGGAGGGGTATAAGGTTGAGGAAATGGATGGGAGGTGTTTGGGCTAAGGTTGTGGGAAAATGTTTGGCCTTGGAGTGGGGGGAGGCTCTCAAGCGTAAATGGGCAATCATAATACACGTGCCCCGCCATCCCACAAGTCTCACAAATCACAACTGGATAAGGATCGTATCCTCCCATCTGAGCATCGAAATTTGATCTCCACATGGAAATATCAAAGATAACTGGACAACAAAAATAAGAAAACTAGAGAGGAGCGTCAATAGTACAAGAGAATAACAAAAAGATAATATAATGGTGGGGGAAAAATTTCTTGGTTATTGAATATTTTTTTAAAAAAAATAAAAAAAGAAAAAGAAATTTTTTGTGTTTTTATGCGTAGTCTAACGAACCCAAGCTAAGCTAATATCAAACCGAACGCCTCCCCGGCAACGGCGCCAAAAACTTGACCGGCGCCCCGTTTACGGTTTGGGCGCGGTGTCGTTTTACCGCAAGTGCACGGTTAGTGTAGGGTGCGGGTTTATCGAACTCAGGGAGGTGGATGGCTTGAGTGGCTACTAGCCTCGCCTAGGTTGTGTGCTAGCTACGCGGATGATATGGGTGGAAGCGTAGAAATAAAAGAAAGAAATAAAAAGACACAAAATGAATCCCCGCTAACACGGGCTAGAGCACTCATGACACTTGGCATTTGACTTGACCCAGGGTGAGACATTGCCCCAAAAGGTGGTACCTATCGTCCATGGCCCGATATTCCGGTCGGTGCCAAGCACGCTAGGCCTACCCGGTTCCGGACGGTGGGCATTCCCATGTCCATTAACACCTTCCGCAACCGGGAGCATTAAGGCCACAATGATATCTCCCAACATTTCGTCCAAGCCGTTCCCACGCGCGAGGACTCGATGTCAACGCTAGGGGCGTGAGCTATGGCTAGGGAGTCAACCGCCAAGTTTATTCCCCCTTGGCCCGACGGTCAGAGGCGGTCTTTTTCCCGCCAATGACAATGAAATGCCCCCGCGTAACCCTAATGGCCAAATAGGTCAAATGTGATTTCTAGCAATACATCGAAGCGGATCTTGACAGGACAAGCACCAGACCCCAATCCCCAACACATCTAGTGTGTTGCCATACGAATTGGACCCAGATTGCTAGAAATCTCCATTGACGCATTTCATCGAACACGTGCCATGCAACCAAGTCTAATGTAAATTTCCAAGCATCAATCCTACCTGGTCGCGCCCCGGCGTACACGTCCCGAGGCGACGGTTGTAGTTTTACCGCAAGCGCACGGTATAGCGGCGAGCGGGTATCGAACACAGGGAGGACGAATGACCGTGCTTGCTCCTAATCAACCTGGCTATTCAGAGGGATAACTGCCTTGGGCGATCCTGTCACAATCGTCAGACAAAAGTGCAAAATATCAAATCAAATAGAGAACGCCTAGGGAATGGGGAATCCCCACTACTCACCGTATTTCACAATTGTGGTTCGCCGGTATCGAAATCGCTAGGATGAGAATTCGGATGAACTAGTTGCAACTAAATGTGGAACCAAGCTCACGCTCTCGCGCTGTTGCCGGTCTATAGCTATCCTGGGTTTGGGTCCAATCTCTTGCAAACCCTACCCTAGGGAAGCTAGCATTAGGATCAACATCATCGTCCAATTGCGCACCGAGCCCAATCTCTTGCAAACTCGGTCCACAATCAAGATTAGGATAGTTCCTACCCGTCCAATCTCTTGCAAACGGGTATCGGCACGGAATTGCAACCGGAGATCCTAGCATCGGTCCAATTTCTTGCAAACCGATACTTCGAAAATCCGACTCCAACCCAATTCGGATTTCTAGGGCTTCCCATCGAATTGGGATCCAATCTCTTGCAAATCCCAATTGATGTGAATACCTAGCTATCCGTAGTAATTCGATCCCAATCTAATCCCTAATAACAATCCTAGCTCAATTTCTACCAATTCAACACAAATACGAAATTGGGCTCGTAGGGTTCATCCCCACGCCCCAAGACGTAGAGACTACTCACTAATCATAGCAATAGCACAATAATTGGCAAAGAAATAGACAATGGAATTCATCACAACTATGATATAAACAATAAAAATAGAGTTTTTGTGGAAGAGAAGTGCAAACCAATGTAGATCTTCAATCAACCCAACAAAAATCCAAGTTTTTCTCTTCACCAATCACAATTAATAAAACTAAAAAGTAGACTCAAAAAGCTGCAAAAAATCTTAGAGGTGGCTCCTAAAACTAGGGTAAAAACAGAGCTTAAATAGCCCCAAAAATCGTCTAAAAATCCTGACCAAAACGCCCCTGCACAGCCTGTTTTCCGCAAATTTCGCTACAGGCAGCGCATCGCACTCGGCCGAGTGACAAAAGTCGCTCGGCCGAGTGAAAACCCTGTCAATTTCCAGTAAGTCGTGGGCTTCAGGGGTCTTCAGTTCGGGGGCGGCTCGGCCGAGTGAGTTGTCGTCACTCGGCCGATGGCTTCACTTCACTCGGGCGGACGGGATTTGCCACTCGGCCGAGTGGGTCTTCTGAAGCTCAGATGGCCGAAAAACAGTAACTTCGGTCTTTTTGAGGGCCTTCGTCTGGGCGCCACTCGGGCGGACGTGGTATCGTCACTCGGCCGAGTGGGTCTTCTGTGCTCGGCCGAGTGCACAGGTAACTCGTGTCTGAATTGGTCGGCCGAGCAGTGTCTCGCTGGTCGGCCGAGTGGCTCCTCCACTCGGCCGAGTGGGACACAAAAAATGCCCAAACTGGTCGTTTTGGCCTCCTCGTCGCTCCGGCGACGTCCATTCTTCTTCCGCTCCTCTCCAACAGCAAAATACCCCTCGGGGAGGTCGTCGGTGGCCGTCTAGATTACACGCATCTCGAGATCACTCCTAATCGCGCCAAATCACCTGAAATGCGACAAAAACAACAAATCGTGAAAAGCATCGCAATATCGTCAATATATCGTGAAAAACATGATTTGGGCGATCAAAATGGCATGCAAACATGCGGGAAAAGGGTGTAAAATAAGGAGTGATCACTACCCTAACCCGTATTAGGGTTCATCAAAACTACTTAATGGTGAATAACATATAAACAAACAACACAAAAGACATATAAACTTTCACCATCAAGCAAAATAAACACAATACAAACAATGGAGAAAAAGAGAGGATAATACTTATCTTGAGTTGAATCGTCAATCCAATACAAGACTTATTGAACAAACGACCTAATCTAAACTAACCTAAGACTAACAAGAGAAGGGTGGCAAAAGCCCAAAAAAACTGAGAAAGAACCAAGAAGAAGCTGCCCTAAAAGTCGGCCAACATTGGGTATTTATAGCCCCCATTCCGAGCCCTAACGAATCGGGTCCAAAACCACAGGAAAAACGCCACCCGATCGGTTGACAAGTCAACCGATCGGGTGATCTGTTACAAATAATAAACAGAAAACGGCGGAGCTTCACCCAGTCAGATGAACCGGTCGGTTGAGTTCTTGGGGTGACCGGTTGGATCATGGCGCCATCGGGTGAAGAGGTCGGTTGGATGCCCGTGTCTTGGCTCCTCAGAATCAGCTACAGATGAACCGATTGGGTGAGAGTCACCCGATCAGTTGGCATTTGGCTCGAAAAGACAGAGAAACGGCCGCAATGAACCGGCCTGAGAACCGGTCGGGTGACATCCGCTTGAGCTCTAGCTGAGACCGGGTGGTGCACGCGTGCATCACCCGATCGATTGACTTTGTTCAACCGATCGGGTGAGGGGCTGAATGATGCAATCATCGTCGCTTGACCCCCTGGGTCACGCGTGACTCCTCCCGTTGCGCCGGGGACTTGTGATATCGTCGTTTTTATGTCCAAGATGCTAGAAATTCCTGCAAAATACCAAAAACATGGAAAAGTGAAAGAAAACAAGAAAATACAAGAAAACAAATAAAAGACGGCGGAAAATACGGAGAAACACGGAAGAAAACGCGCGCAAATATATGAAATATAAACGCACGTCAGATTTTGAATTTCAAAATGATTTGACTTTAGCCCCATAAATCAAGCAACGATTAAATGAAGGAGCAAATCTGGGAAGTCAAATCGCACAGCTGGTAGTCGACTCCCAGAGTAGTTTCTGAGAAAATCTGTTACACTGGTAGTCGACTCCCTCATATTGGTAGTCGACTCCCAGAGTATCTTTTCAGGGAGAAGGCAGAAATCATGGTAGAGAACTACTGGGTGTTTGTAGTTGACTAAACGTTGAAACTTAGCTTCTATGAAAAGTATGCTTTCAAATAAGTTTAAAACAAGTTTAAAAACATTTTCGAAAATCATTTTGTGAGTGTGTGTGTATAGAATATTCATTTGGCTTTTACATTCTAAATACATAACTTACTAATACACACATCTTTAGCTCTCGTTCTTCGATCTTTGACTTGAGCCATCTTATCTTGATCTTAAGTCTTCATATGCTTCGTATTGTTGAGCCATCATATGATTCATTTCTTGGCTCGTAAGTAGACTTCCGATCATGGCTTCTAACTCTGTATTTGAACTTCATGGATATAGAATAACTGATCAATGCATATACACACTTTAGATGTAGTGTAGTTAGTACACTAATATCATTTGGTGTGCTCATCATCAAAACCACTTAGGGGTGTTCCCATCACATAGCGCATAATATACAAAATCAATGGTTCACACATTTCAATCACAAATTCTAACTTGGAGCGTAGATGTATCATGCAAAACAAGCATAAAGAATAGAATGGTATCAAGGCATATACACGTCAATCTTCATTCATAGGAAATCACACCATATCGTGTTCTCTCATTAAGCTTTCAAAATTCTCTTGCCTTGCTAATTATGCACATTTATTCTCTCTCACTTTCTCTTCTTTTTATTAGTTTCGTGCAACGCGCATAAAGCAACATATGCGGAAAGAGTTATAACTTGGATCGCTCCATCAAATAACTGAGTTTTCGGTCAATGGCTCCCAAATCAGACGATAATAGGGCATTAAGCCAAAAATGACCACTCGGACCGAACTACTCGAGCCAACCAAGTTATTTATTTTGTGACACACTTATTTATTTTTTTTGTTTCTTTATTTTGTTTCTCTTTTTTATTTTGCTTTTATTTTCTCTCTTTTTTGTGTATGCATAAATAACTTAGTAAGATAGCTTCCTCTACTTAATTCTTTCACAATAATGGGTTATCCTAATCATTTCAAAAGACAGTGTACTCTTTCTACCCAGAATCATACAAAGCATGTAAATAGCAATGAATAAGAGATAGAAAGCAATGCTCCAGTTATTTTGTAAACTAGTGATGCATGAACCTTGGTGTGCTCTATTGAAAGCATACGATTTGCTAATTCATAACTTCTAGATTCATTAAGTTATCAATCAATCCCACCCTTAAGATATAGCAACAGAAATTTACCACGAGTACTAGCATACATGTCAAATGAGACTGAAATATTTAACAATAGTGGTGAAAGAAAATGAAGCACATGTGTGCAGTGGTGAATAGATTTCAAGAATTTTCATCACATAAGGTTCATCTCTAGGTGAACAAAAAAATATTGGTGATGAAACTTGACTCATTTTCATTTTTTTCTTTTGGTTTTTTTAAATGCTAAAAGGGAACTAACTAAAAAAAGAAACTAACTAAAAAAATCCTAACAGTTTATACCCTCCCCCAACTTAAAATAAGCTTTGTCCTCAATGTTAGGGAGAGGTAAGCATGGAAAGAACACACCTGATTAGTTACCACTCGAAGGTGGATCTGTGAGATCAATGGTGGTATCCTCTCTAGCCCAAAGCTCTTGAAACTGTTTCAGACGTTATCCGTTGACTTTGAATTCATAGACGTCCTTTTCATTCACCAAAACCACCGCTCCATGTGAAAAGACTTCTTTGACAAAGTTTGGTCCCGTCCATTTGAAGCGCAGCTTTCCTGGAAATAAATGTAGTCTTGAATTGTACAATAGAACCTTGTCCCCAATCTTGAATTCTTTTCGTAGGATCATCTTGTCATGCACAGCTATCATCCTTTCTTTTGCTAGCTTCACATTTTCATATGCCTCTCGTCGTATTTCATAAAGCTCCATGATCTGCAATTTACGAGAAACATTTGGTGAGTCATTAAGCAAATTAAATATTCTAATCGCTCAAAAAGATTTATGTTCTAATTCAACTGGAAGATGGTAATTTTTTCCATAAACCAAATGGTAAGGTGACATCCCTATGATAGTCTTGTATGATGTCCTGTAGGCCCATAAAGCTTCAGGCAGGCGAAGACTCCAATCTTTGCACATTGGGTTCACTGTTTTCTGAAGAATGTTCTTTATCTCCTTATTCGCCAATTCCGCTTGTCCATTCGTCTGGGGATGTAAGGTGTTGAAACTTTATGTGTCACCCTAAATTTCTTCATGAGATTTGCAAAGAGCCTGTTGCAAAAGTGAGAACCTCCATCACTGATAATGGCTTTTGGCACTCCAAAGCACGAAAAAATATTCTCTTTCAAAAATTTCAGCACAATGGAAGTGTCATTGGACCTGCAAGGAATAGCTTACACCCATTTAGAAACATAATCAATTGCAACCAATACAAATATATAACCAAAAGATGGTAAAAAAGGCCCCATGAAATCAATACCCAAACAATCAAATATTTCTATTTCTAGCATGGGATTCAATGGCATCATATTTCTTTTCGTTATTCCCCCTAACTGTTGACAACGCACACAGATTTGCAATAAGCATATGCGTCTTTAAACATAGTAGGCCAATAAAAACCACTTTGTAAAATTTTTGCCACAGTTTTATGTGATGAAAAATGTCCCCCACATACCCCATTATGGCAAAAATGTAAAACGCTATCAAACTCATGGTCGGGTACACATCTCCTTACAATTTGGTCTCCACAATATTTAAAAAGATAAGGGTCATCAAAGTAGAACGATTTTACCTCATGTTTGAAACTTTTAAAATCAAGAGATGACCAATGTGGGGGAGTTCTACCTGTCACCAAATAATTAGCTATATATGCATACCATGGTAGAGTAGAGATGGCGAAAAGCTGCTCATCTGTGAAGGAATCTCGCAATGGAATATTTGGTGACCTGTTCCCACCGTCAATCTAGAAAGATGATCTGTAACATTGTTTTCCACTCCTTTCTTATTCTTGATCTGAATGTTGAATTCCTGCAAAAGAAAAATCCATCGTATAACTCTGGGTTTCACATCCTTTTTAGATAAAAGATATTTAAGTGCAGAATGATCTGTAAAGATGAGAATAAGTGACCCCAATATGTAGCTTCTGAATTTCTTCAACACAAACACCACCGCAAGCAATTCTTTCTCCGTAATAGTATTGTTCCTTTGTGCTTCATTCAACGTCTTACCTGCATAATAGATAACACAAGAAACTTTTCCTTTCTTTTGCCCAAGCACTGCCCCCATCGCATAGTCACTTGCATCGCACATGATTTCAAATGGAATAGTCCAGTCTGGAACCTGCAAAATAGGGGATGAAACAAGTGAGTTCTTTAGTTTATCAAATAAATCTTGACACTCTTGTGTCCATATGAATTCAGTGTTTAAAGTTAATAAGTGGCAGAGGGGGGCGGGAGATAGCGCTGAAATCCTTTATGAATATTCTATAGAATCCTGCATGGCCTAGAAAGGATCGTATTTCTTTGACACATTTTGGTGTAGGCAACTTCTCAATCACCTCAACTTTCTCCATGTCTACCTGAATACCTGCTTTGGAGACTAGGTGACCAAGAACCAAACCTTCAGTTGTCATGAAATGACATTTTTCCCAGTTTAACAGCAAATTTTTTTCCTGGCACCTGTTCAAGATAAGAGCTAAGTTAGATGAACAATTTTCAAACGAAGTGCCATATACAGAAAAATCATCCATAAACACTTCCATTATCCTTTCAACCATATCACTAAATATGCTCAACATGCAACGTTGAAAAGTAGCAGGCGCATTGCATAATCCAAAAGGCATCCTTTTAAAGCGAAAGTTCCAAATGGACAAGTGAAGGTAGTCTTCTCTTGATCCTATGGAGCAATCTCTATCTGATAATAGCCAGAATAGCCATCTAGAAAGCAATAATATTCATTACCTGCCACTCTTTCTAAAATTTGATCTATGAAAGGTAATGGAAAGTGGTCTTTTCGTGTTTTAGAATTTAGCTTTCTGTAGTCAATACATATCCTCCAACATGTGGTAGTTCGCATATGTATAAGCTCATTATTCTCATTTTGTACCACTGTTAAGCCTGATTTCTTTGGGACCACCAGTATGGGACTAACCTATCTGCTATCAGAAATAGTATATATTATACCTGCAGCAAGTAGCTTAAGAACCTCTCCCTTAACAACCTCTTTTAATGTTGGATTTAAACGACGTTGCATTTCATATGTAGGTTTGGCATCATCCTCAAGATAAATATGAAGAGTGCAAATTAAAGGATTTATACCTGCAATGTCCGCAATATACCATCCAATGGCCCCTTTGTGTTCTCTAAGCACATCAAGCAACGCATGTTCTTGTTCAAGAGTAAGTTTAGAGGATATTACCACAGGGAAAGTTTCCTCTTTTCCAAGGAAAGCATATTTCAGATAGTCTGGCAAGGGCTTCAACTCTAACTTTGGATGCTCAATTTCTGAAGGTTGTTGTGGTGGCAATTCCACTGGCAATGTTTCAAACTTTGGCACCCATGCATCCTTTGGTCTTTCATTTTTTCCCTGCACAAAATAAGACTCATCAATATTGTCTGAATTATAATCAATAAAATTAGATGACCATTCATACATAGCTTCAAAATAATCTTCAATCAAATTCTCAATAAAACATACCTCTTTCACTCCATCAACACTTACTGGTAACTTACATGATTTAAAAATGTTCAACTCAAGTTTTATGTTACCAAAACTTATCTTTAATTGTCCATCCCTACAATTTATCATAGCGTTACAATTTGCTAAGAATGGACGTCCCAATATGATAGGAGTGCAGTTACCTGAGTGTGACCCCTGTATGTCAAGGACGATAAAATCCACTGGGGTAATAGAATTTGTCCACTTGGACCAACACATCTTCCACGCATCCCCGTGGGACTTTCACCGACCTGTCTGCCAACTACAGAACCACATGTGTCTTTTTCAGCTCTCCCAATCCTAGCTGCAAGTAAACAGAGTAAGGCAAAAAGTTAACACTAGAACCCAAGTCAAGTAAAGCATCTCCAAATTTCTTGGTTCCTATAATACATGGGATAGTAGGAGAACCTGGATCCTTGTATTTGGGCGGAGTGTCATGTTGTACCATTACACTTACCTGTTGTGTTAGGAATGCTTTCTTTTTCACATTAAGACTCCGTTTCACAGTGCATAACTCCTTCAAAAATTTAGCATATGCAGGCACTTGGTTGATTGCATCAAGTAATGTGATATTAATTTTTACCTGCTTGAAGATGTCTCTTATTTCTGCCTGATACTTGTCTTTTGATTGTAGAGCAAGTCTATGTGGAAATAGAGCTGGAGGTATATATGGTTCTGGCTCTTTGTCTGTAACCTCTTCCTCATCTTGCAACTTTTCAGGTGCTTGTACTTCCTCTTTTTCCTCAGATGGTTGTTCATGTCTAGGCATTTCTGGCTTTTCAATTTCACGTCCGCTACGCAATGTAGTCACTGCCTGACATGGTTTGACATTGTTTCCTGAAAAAGAAGAAGAAGGATTTGTATTAGGATTTGCAACATGCTGAATCTGTTGTTGCATCTATGCCATCTGTTGGACTGCAGTAGTGAGACTCTGAATTTCATTGCTTTGCTCCCTTTTCCCTTGGTAGTTGGTGTGGTTGGGATGGTAATAGGGAGTAGTCATCTGCTGCTTCTACTGGTATGAAGTACCTCCTTGATTTGATTGATTTTTCCAATTGGCATTGTACCCTTGATTGGCCACCCAATTCACCTCTGCATCTGGATTTCTACCTAATTCTTTTATTGCTGGAATCAATGGGCACACGGTAGTGTCATAAACTGGCTTCTCACATATGACGTAGTATGGCTCTGATGTGACTGCTTTTGCTGCTCTTAAATCAATGTTTTGTAGCTTTTACGTAACCAGTGCCTCCACTTGTGCCATCAATGCATCGTCGGGTTTTAAAAACTGCAAGCCTCCTCTTGATTGTTGTACAGGCAGAGTCATGTCAAATTCTGAAGTTGGCTCACATCTTCTCGCATTTTCTGCAATGTTTTCCAAATATGTCCAAGCCTCCGTTGGAGTCTTCTCAAAGAAGCCACTGTTGCACATTATTTCTACATATTGTTTCGTATTCGGCTGCAGTCCATCGTAAAAGAACCCAATGGTACGTCCCTTGTCAAAACCATGATGCGGGCACGCTAACAGTAGTTCCTTGAACCTTTCCAAAGCTTGATCATATGCTTCGGTTTCCTTCTGCGAAAAAGACATGATGTGCCTCTTTAAAGCCTGAGTCCTGTGCAAAGAAAAGAATTTTTTTAGAAACTCATTTTGCATCGTTAGCCAAGACGTAATAGATCTAGGAGGTAATGCATTGAACCATTTTTTTGCCTTATCTTTTAACGAGAATGGAAAAAGTTTAAGATAGACAACATCATTACTACCTTTTCCATCTAATTGTGTAGAGCATGCTTCTTCAAATGTTTTAATATTCAAATAAGGATTTTCCCTATCCTCACAATGGTAAGATGGGAGGATTTGGATCACCCCTGCTTTAAGCGAAAAAGAATGAGCACCATCAGACAACACAATACATGATTCAGAGGCAACTCTAGTTGGCATATTTGTAGCACTCAATGGTAATTCTTGTGGAGTATTTGCAAGGTGTTGTTCATTATTATCAGCCATGTTTTCAATTCTTATCAATCTGTGTGAAGTGGAGGTCCTATGCCCATATAAACTAGCAAAGAGAGTGTTTTTTTCAATAATAAAACTAAGCTATAAAGTGGAAAGATCCCACTGAGTATTCCTTTGAAAAGCTGAAAATGTGAATCAAAGATATCATTGTCCCCGGCAACGGCGCCAAAAACTTGACTGACTCAAAATAGTGTGAGCTAATACTCCCAAGCATATGAGATCGTGCAAGTAGTACCTGGAGAGACCAGAATCGAATCCACGGGACAAGTCGACCTGAAATAACACAAATTCAACTATCAAAAAAAATATATAGATGAGAAAGCAACCACCTTTGTGAAGGTGAAAAATGATTTAACGATTGGTATCAAAAGAGTAACTCCTAAAAAGTAGTATGGTGTTGCGAAAGTTTGGTTATCAATGCGATGAATATGCAATGGTTGTGACTTCATTAGGAATTTGTAATCGCTGAAATATCATGTCTTTTAATGTCCACTGAAATCGAATCCGCGCCCGTTTCATTGTTTGGATCCGCTTTCAATTTCGAGTTCAGCTCGGAGAGCTTCTAGGCCGTTGGATTCGAGATCGCGCAGCTATACTTGCGCCACATCGTCATGAGGAACCGCCCACTTCTGCGCAGCTTCGCTGTGTTGCTGACCGTTGGATTTTGATCCAACGGCTCTTCTGCTGCTGCTTTCGCCCGCTCTGCATTCGACGAGAGCATAGCTCCACGCCGTTGGATCGCAGATGGGTGGCCAAGATTCAAGCGCGTCGCTCCGCGTCTGAGCCTGCTTTTGGCCGTTGGATGCTTGATCAACGCATGAGAGTGGCTCACGTCGCTCGCAATTTTGATGCCGTCAGATCTGAGCGGGAGCGCGTGGATGAGCGCCACATGTCCCGCGCTGGTATAATGCGGCGTATATACGCCGTATTTCACTCGTATTTCGGCTGTATTTCCCCATTTAAAATTGGTATTCTGCATTCAAAAATTCATAGAAATTAGCACAGATCTTAGAAAAATACAAATAAATAGTCGTTATAATCATGAGATCGAGATCTAGCCATGAAAAATATAAAAAGGGCAGAAACACTCAGTAGATTGCTGTTTTGTGCTTAAATCAAGTGATTTCTTTAATGATTAATAATAGTCTAAATACGATCACATTAGAGGACAATTAAGCAACATATAAACACAAATTGGTGCTAGATGAGGGGTTAAATATGCAATATTCAACCCGAATCAACAGCCATAGGACATATGCAATATAAAATTATATGCCATGCCGTGAAAACCAAAACATTGCAATTTATCCATCATATGAAAATAAATTACCAGCAATATAGATTCATGAAAGCCCTATAGAAAGACCCTAATTAACTAAGGAAACTCTATGGTCCAAGCTGAAAGGCCACCACCTAGCAACACTTGCAAAGCACCTCTTTGGCCCATCTCAGCTCTATGGATCTACTGTCCTTAGTAACTTCGGATAGCTTCGCCTCCTAAATTTATTATACATTTACAAAAGGGCATCCCCTTTGAAAAATAATAAATTACTAAAGAAAGCTGGGAAAACTAATTACATAACATGAGTGCTCGCAGGTACTATAAATTACATAATTAAAAAAATTAAACTAGAGAGCTTTACATGCCATAACAGAAATACACCACATCATCCACACATATGTATTAAATAGCAGAAAAATTAGATCCAATGTAAAACCTATTCTGATACCAATGTTGGGTTTTGATCATGCTTCCATGGGGCTTTTCCTATCGTTCAGTCCAAGGCTTAACATACATGGGAAGCAGTGGAAGAAAAATACATCAACAAAATCGTATTTTTACCGAAAAACCTTACCGAAAACATTTAAACCAATTGCATGATCTTTTACTATCTAAGGATAATGGCAAACCAATCTTGCAAAGATAGATATAAAAATAATCTTCTATTAAAATAAAGTTTAAAGAACATATCTTAAGTTTTTGTAGTGGAAAAAACTATTCCTTAGGACGACATCCCGAAGCGATGCTACAAATCGTCAAGAAGCAACCACTTGCTCTAGAACGTTTCACCTTGGCTGAAACCCCGCCGTAAGCTGTAGATCAAATATGAATTCCCTTCTAATCAATCTCTAATGATTTTCAATAGTTTCAAGAATTTCTAATGAACTCAGCCATCTCATATATATAGGAAGCCCAAAGGAACCCTCAAACCCAAGCAAAAAGTCCGAATCAGAAAATCTGCGACGGCTCTAATCTGGCAACTTGAGCCTCGGACATTCGACTGTTAAACAACTGACAGTCGACTGATCAACGACTATAAAAATCCCAACGGCTATAATCTGAGCCGGACAGACGACTGTAGAAGACTACACAGGCGCATGTACAAGGTGCAGGCGACTGTCACATAGGATGGAAAGGAGCTGAGAAAAATGCAAATTTCGCACTAGAGCCTTCAGATGATAGATGAATAAATCTGAGGTGCCTGTAAATTGACAGGCGACTGAAAACCTTTCATCAGTCGACTGACTTGCAAAGTGGAATGAAACCCAGAAAATGCAAGTTACGCACTTTGGCACATAGAAGACTGTAAAACAATTCCCAGACGCCTGATGGAAGACATACGCAAGTAAATTGAACGTCAGTCGTCTGTCTCCAAGTGCTCAAGAAAGAGTCAAGAAATGTTGACTTGAGCTGTGCATACTAGTCGACTGTAGAAGGCTGGCTAGGTGCCTGGAGGTCATCCAGTCGCCTGTCCTGTCCTCGGTAGTCGATTGTTGGAGAGCCAAAAACCCCAGTTTGATATTTCGCATGGTGAACATGTCATACCCCGCTTCTTATTGTACTTGGGAGCGAGGACGCGAGTAGGTCTGCATGTGCTTAAAGCAAGGAAGAAGTACTTTTTTTTTCTTTTTTGACTTAAGCAAAATAAGCGTCTATGTAATAAGCCTGGCAGATCCTTGCATTGCGAACATCAAAACAACACAAATATCATTATTACAATTTAAAGTCCTGACTACAAGTACACAAATGAATCTAAGGCCTTGCATGGCTATTACAAACAGTTACACAAAAATAATTACACTTGAATACAATTAACACAAGTATTAAACTTTTAGCGGCGTTACGAAATCGCGTCGTTCCTCTGCTGTGGATCTCAGAGTCCTGGTACTCCTGGTCAGCTAGCTCAGCCTCAGGGTATGCTCCTATGCAAAATCTGTCACAGAACCTGACGTATATTTCACAAGGTAGACAACAAGGAAATATACGTCAGCGAGGGTCGCTCGGCGAGTTAAAAATGATAGAAAAATAGACCCTCGGCAAGATAACAGTATAGTTTGAAGGTGAGTGACACAATATGATTACAATCAGGTAAAGCATGAGTAGCGTGAGAGAACATGTGAGCATGTCAACGTGTAGTGTACAAAATGGTGAGCATGGTAAGTGTGGTGAGCATGGTAAGTGTGGTATGCAAAGTAGTAAGCAGGCAAAGTGTAATGTGCAAAGCAGTGAGCATGCAAAATGTAGTGTATAGAGTAGCAAGCATGGCAAATGTGGTGTACGGAGTGGTGAGCGGGCAGTTGTATATGTGCATGGTAAGAAAACTAGCAGTTTACACAATTCACAATAGTAACAGCAGAGGCAAGATAGTGCATCATTCAATCTCATAATCTAGTAACAAGCCCATTGTCTGAGGATGGAAGAAACAACAATTACACCCAAACCAACGGGAGCTACCCGTGACTATGTACTCACCGACCCCATCCGGGCGACGGTCAAATTTATCGGTGGGGTGAAATCCTGAATTCTGCACTCTACTACAATGGACTACCACACCCCAAAGTGTCAGTGTGTGTCTGTTCAGTTCAATGTATGCCCCCAAGGCTCAATATTCCGTAAACCCCGAGGGCTCAATGTTCTGTAATTACCCCGAGGCCCAATCATCTGTATATGACCCGATGGCCCAATTGTCACAATTTAGTATGGTGAGCAAGCCAGCGATAAGGTGACACAAATAATGAGTAACACGAATTAGGAGGTATATGTTTAAAATGGTCAAAACAATTGAAGATTCTTACTATGCTGCGAACATTAAAGTTAATAACTTTAAAGGTGAAAGTGAATAAAACATTTAATTGGAACATATTACAAAGTATAGAATCGTTTCACTTGTTATTTGCCAACACAATCATAGCTATAAAAGGTCGTCGATAACAAACTTGGTAGTCTTCAGTATCTTTAAAAGTATGGGTGATAGATACTTGCCTGACCGATGTGATTTTGGGTGCCTGTGCGATAGCAACGAGAGGCGTGTTTTTCTGAGAAGTCGAATTCGTGATAGAAGCTAAAGTCTTAACTCATTAAAATATTACTACCGTCAACTTATATAATTACTGATTAATAACCTTACATAAACTAACCTATATTAAGTAATGTACATTTTTTTGACAACCCAGAAAAATCCCCAACCCCCTCCCCCCGCCTTTGGCTTTTTTAGGAGGGTAAGGCGAGAGCCCGGCCGAGACTATGCAAACTGGGGGGAAACCGCCGTGCCCCCAACGGCCCTCGGGTAAGTCCGAGAGGGGAGATGTAGCCCCAGTGTAAATAATTCCACAACAAATTCTACAATAATTACCAAGTCACGGCGGCCATAGGCCTCGAACCCCGCACCCCTTGGCTTTGGAGCGGAATGACGTACCACTAGGACACCCTCTCGTGGACTATATATATATATATATATATATATATTACAATTTATATGACTAACATGTATTAGCTAACTGCATTATAAACTAATCTTTATACTAACACCTTAAACTGTGCCATATGTATATAATTGTTTCTTTTGTTATCGGCAATAATTAACATGCTGCTACTAACCAACATGCACAGATAATATACCATGTACGTTAACATCATAGGGCATACACGTAGTACTGCTAGGTTACAAATAAATAACGTTCAGCTACATTAAATAAACTCACATGCTTATCGTTGTTGCTCCCTCTCGTGATTGCAGAAGACGGCGGAGGATCAGGCACTGCAGCAGAGGTCCGGGCAGCGACGGCGTCGTGGACGACGGTGGCTTGTGGCCTTGCAAGGAAGGGAGTTACGACTTGGGGGTGTCGAAGCTGACGTGGGCAATAGGAAGTTGACATCGGCATTAGGCTGAGGCAGAGGAGGGTTGTCACGTCCCGCTTCCCTAAAATGGAGGCGAGACGTGAGAAGGTCCGCTCAAACGTGGAGCTGTGAAGCTGCACGCCTGATAAGCGTCAATTTAGTATAAGCAGGTCCCTGTAAATGCAAAAGGAACAACAACAATAATAATAATGGAATGAGACGGATATGAAATAACCAATCCCAAAGTTTGTCCACCAAAATATTCAACATCACAGAAAAGCCACCAGGCTAACAGGAAAGAGTCTAAGGCCCAGAACAAGGCCAAACAAAGGCAACACAAACATAACAGAGTATCAAACTAGGTGCCACGCACCGACGACTAAGCAGTCTAACAAAAGAAGCTAAACGAAGACACTAAGACTGATCCCCAGTGTCAACGAAGTCCTCGATCAACGCGGGTTCTGACTCAGCGTCAGCGAACACCACGTCCTCAGCAAGTGACTCAGGCTCGGGCTCTAACATGTGTCACCCAAAAGAGAAAAGGGGCACATGTCAGCAAGTCGAAAGACTCGTGCAAGGAAACGGAAAGAAAGGTAAACTAGCAACCTAGCAGTTAAAGTATGGTGCATGGCAAGTAAGGTAAGATGGTAACAAGAAAAGTAAAGTACAAGTAGCAAGTGGTTGTTGTGACATGTAATGTCAAGTAACAAGTACAAGTACAAGGGATCACTCAACGAGTGCCCTATTGCCCGCAGGCTGGGTTCAAGTATTAAGTACAAGGGGTCACTCAACGAGTGCCCTATTGCCCGCAGGCTGTGTTGAGCTCGTCTTCTGGAACACGAGCCAGAAAGTGTAATTGGCATAGGATTGTGCCCACGCAAGGTGGGTGCCTAGCCGGTATAAATAGTACAAGTATGTAGCGAAGATACGCAATCACGATGAGTGTTCAAGCATGCAATGACATGAGCAGATATTCGCGTACCGTTAATTGAAATTAAACGTGACAGGCAAAATGCAATGACATGAACATATTCGCGTACCGTTAATTTAAATTAAACATGGCAGTTAAAATGCAATAGCAGTTAAGGATGCATGGATGACATGAACAGTTAATACGCGTACCGTTAAGGGAAAGTAAACGTGACATACAAGCATGATGAGGGTGACGGACCAAGCTTCGTTGTCAAGCTAGGTCAATGGCGTCTAGACGGCTATCCTTTCACCGTCTAGTCTCTTTTACGCTAAAGCAAGGTAATGGCCTAAGACATGGCCCAAATCAAGAGATGCAAGTTTCACTTGCCTGATACCGGGATCGACGAGCAATGAAGATCGTCACACAAGCTAACTACGGAATGGATCACTGTTATGGCAAAACAATTATTAGCACAATGATTCTAAATTGATTTCTTATTAGAACCCTAATCATCTAATAATCCATTTTATTAGGGTTTCACAATGTCAATGTGGGTTATGCTAAAACTAAAGGAATCGAGTATTACCGTGAAGAAGCGAAGGAACGATGCCGAGCAACCGCGGCAACGGAAGAACGATCCGGCTCAGATCTGGAAATGAGGGAAAAATCTGGAGAAATGGGTTTTGATGTGGATTTTGGGGGTTTGATGAAGGTTTGGGGAAGATGGAAGGTGGGTTGTGACAAGGGAGGGTTTGGATGATGAAGGATGAGCTTGGGATGAAGGATTAATGGTTTGAGGAAGATGGGGGCTCAATGGGGGAGAAATTAGGGTTTTAGGTCATGAGGGAGGAGAAGAAAACGTTTGGAGGGGTATTTATAGAGTTTGGTGGCGGCTAGGGCAAAACTAGGGTTTCCTGTACTGTTTAGTCGGTCAAAGAACAACCACTGACCGACTAGTTTGGGAACTAGTCGGTCGGTTGACCAACGCAGACCGACTAAGTGTAAACAGTAACCCAGACGAAAATTAGGATTTAGATTTAGTCGGTCAAAGAACAATTACTGACCGACTAGTTTGACATCTAGTCGGTCGATGAACGTTCTTGGACCGACTAAGAGTGAACAGTACTCGACTGTACAGAAGAACTAAGAATTAGTCGGTCTGAGTACAAAACTTAACCGACTAGTTTAACAACTAGTCGGTCGAAAGATGAACTTAGACCGACTAAGAAGGAACAGTAACTGGTACCAAAAATAGTTAATGAGTTAGTCGGTTAAAGAAGCATTGCCGACCGACTAGTTTGCAACCTAGTCGGTCGACCAACTTTCTTAGACCGACTAACGACAAACAGTAACTCCTGAACATTTAACAAAGCCAACTAGTCGGTTCAAGAAGGTTTTCCGACCGACTGGATCGTCATCTAGTCGGTCGGTGACCCTTCTTACACCGGCTAACGTGCACAGAAAGTTCCGAAATGGAGCGCGAAGCTCCGGGATGGTTTCCTAAGTCTCCTAGGCTCGTTCTAACTCTAAGATATCGACGTTATGAAGCCCGTCACGAATGACTTGCTTCAAACACGCCGACCGACGGAAGATTCTAGAGAATCACGACGAAACGAACGAAAATGAAAACTATGGAGACGGAAATGGAAATCACATTCAAGGAGAAGCAACCAAATATATATATATATATAATAAAATCCATACATGAGAAACCAGTCGTTACATCCTCCCCAACTTAAGAAAAATTCCGTCCTCGGAATTTCCCAACACTCACGTGTCCGGGAACAAAAGTGGGTAGCGCTCTCGCATCTCATCCTCATTCTCCCAAGTAGACTCTCCGGGCGAGCCGTGTCGCCACATCACCCTCACAAGATTGACAACCTTGTTCCGAAGCGACTTCTGACGCCTGTCCAGAATCTGCACTGGATGCTGGTCATACGTCAAATCTGGGCGAACGGTAATCTCCGAGAAATCCACAGCATGAGATGGATCGCTGATGTATCGACGAAGCTGCGACACATGGAAAACATTGTGAACTCCTTCCAAAGTTGGCGGCAAGGCTAAGCTATAAGCTACCTCGCCAACTCTCTCCAGAATGTCAAACGGTCCAATGTATCGCGGGCTCAACTTCCCTCGCTTCCCAAAACGAATCACTCCACGATTCGGGGAAATCCTCAGAAACACATGATCGCCCGGCTGAAACTCCAAAGGACGACGTTTAGCATCCGCCCAATGCTTAAAACGGTCCTGAGCAATCCTCAACCTCTCCCGAATATTCCTGACAACCTCCACAGCCTCCACAATCATCTCAGGTCCCAACAGCTCCCGATCACCAACGTCATCCCAACTCAATGGCGATCGACATTTCCTCCCATACAAAGCGGCGAAAGGCGCCATGCCAATAGACGCCTGGTAGCTGTTGTTGTATGAGAACTCTACCAAGTGTAGATGGTCCTCCCACGAACCCTTGAAATCCAACATGCACGCTCTCAGCATGTCTTCCAAAATCTGAATTGTCCTCTCGGACTGGCCATCCGTCTGCGGATGGTACGCCGTGCTGAAACTCAGACGCGTACCCAAACTCTTCTGCAAACTCTGCCAGAACTGAGATGTGAACCTCGTGTCCCTGTCCGACACGATGCTCACGGGGACTCCGTGAAGTCGCACGACCTCCTGCACGATTCACGTTACATCACTATCCAAACTAGGAAAAGGAAATAAAAACGGAGAGTAAAAGAATTTACCTCCATATATCTCCTTGCTAGCGCCTCAGTGGACTGTCCCACTCGGAAGGGAATAAAGTGCGCGGATTTGGTCAGTCGATCTACGATCACCCAAATCGCGTCATTCTGCTTCGGACTCCGAGGTAGTCCAGTCACGAAATCCATAGTGATGTGTTGCCACTTCCACTCCGGAATCGGAAGTGGTTGCAGCAACCCTGCCGTACGCTGATGCTCCGCCTTCACTTGCTGGCAAACCAAACACTTGGCTACACTCCGAGCCACACTCCTCTTCATACCATGCCACCAATAGTTCAGACGAAGATCCTTGTACATCTTGGTCCCACCAGGATGCACAGAATACGGCGAGCTATGTGCCTCCACCAACAACTCCTCTCTAATATCTCCAGCTGGTACACACAACCTGGCTCCAACCCTCAGCGAGCCATCCTCATGAATCAAAAAGTCAGTCCGCAGACCGGCTTCCACCTGCTCCCGAATCTTCACCAGCTTCGGATCCTCAGCCTGGCCGGCCTTGATCCGATCCACGATCGTCGACTGTACATGCATACACATCAACGAAGAAGCCTCCCCAGGAAGAACAATCTCCACACCAGACTCGCAAAAATCCTGCTGCAATCTCCACTGCGAGGTCAAAATCATCACCGCTGGAAGCCTACTCAGCGCATCAGGAACCACATTCACTTTGCCAGGGTGATACTGCAAATCAATCTCATAATCCGCCATGAGCTCCAACCATCGACGCTGTCGCATGTTGAGCTCCTTCTGAGTAAAAATATACTTCAAGCTTTTGTGATCGGTGAAGATCTTCACTTTCTCACTCAGCAGGAAGTGCCTCCAAATCTTAAGGGCAAACACAACAGCAGCCAACTCCAAATCATGCGTCGGATAATTCTTCTCATGAACCTTGAGCTGACGAGAAGCATAAGCCACAACATGCCCGTGCTGATGCAACACACAACCGAGACCCTTGCCAGAAGCATCGCAAAAGATCTCAAATCCACCGCTGCGATCAGGCACAACAAGAATAGGGGCAGTCGTCAACCTCTCCCTCAGAACACCAAAAGCATTCTCACAATCACCCGACCAAACAAAAGCAACATCCTTCCGCGTCAATCTGGTCATCGGCTCGACAATGCGGGAAAAGTCCTTAATGAATCGCCGATAGTAACCAGCAAGCCCAAGGAAACTCCGGATCTCAGACGCAGACGACGGAACAGGCCACTCTCTGATGGCCCTAATCTTCTCGGGATCCACTGAAATACCATCTCCAGTCACCACATGCCCCAGAAAAGCAACTCTATCCAGCCAAAACTCGCACTTCGAAAATTTAGCATACAACCGATGCTTCCTCAAAATCTCCAATACCGTCCTCAAGTGCGAGGCATGCTCTTCCTCTGACTTCGAATAGATCAGAATGTCGTCAATAAAGATAACGACAAACTTATCCAAAAAGTCATAGAAAATCAGGTTCATCAGATTCATGAAAACTGCGGGTGCATTGGTTACACCGAAAGGCATAACCACAAACTCGTAGTGTCCATACTTCGTCCTGAACGCTGTCTTCGGAACATCTCCCTTCTTCACCTTCAACTGATGATAACCACTCCTCAAATCCAACTTAGAAAACACCCTCGATCCTCCCAGCTGATCAAAGATATCATCGATGCGAGGCAACTGGTATTTATTCTTAATAGTCACCGCATTCAGCTCCCGATAGTCCACGCACATGCGACGCGAACCATCCTTCTTCTTCACCAACAACACCGGTGCTCCCCACGGAGACACACTAGGGTTGATGTAACCCTTCTGCATAAGCTCATCCAACTGCCTACGCAATTCCTCCAACTCTGCTGGCGCCATACGATATGGTGCCTTCGAAATGGGCTGCGCACCTGGAATAAGATCAATAGAAAACTCCAAAGCTCGATCAGGCGGCAATCCAGACATCTCCTCGGGGAAGACGTCACCAAAATCTCGCACCACAGCTGGCCACTCCAACTCCATCTGCATAGCCACAACATCCACCGGTCTGGCCCGAAATCTGACCGGACCCAGCGAACTGCTACCACGACTGAACTCAAATACCGGATGTCCGGGAATCTCGAACACCACCTTCTTCCTCCGACAGTCAATCGTAGCATAGAAGCTCGCAAGCCAATCCATCCCAAGGACCGCATCGTAGTTGATGATGTCGTGGACAATGAAATCAGCACAAAGCTCACGTCCACAAACCACCAACGGACAAGAATTGCACCCACGATGCACCGAGACCACACCGTTCCCTGTGACGATATTCCAACTCTTAGGAAGAGAGGACGTCGACAAGGAATGCTTCTCCACGAAGCTCCGGGCCAAAATGCACATCGACGCACCTGAGTCAAAGAGGACTCGTGCAGGAAATGTGCAAACCAAAACCACACCTAGCAAACAATCTAACAATCAAATCCTATTCTAGTAACAAGCATGAGCAAGCAACCAACATAATCAACAATCAAACTAAGGAAGAAAAATAGCTAGAATGAGCGTTACCTGTAATAACCTCATCCACGGCCATGCTCTCCTCCTCAGTCATCAGAAAGGCCTGCCCTCTCGGCGGAACAGCCTGCCGAAAGGCCTGTCTCTGTGGAACAAGAGGCGCTCCACGTCCAACGGGCACAGGAGCTCGCTGCTGCAACGGCTGTGCTGCAATAGGAGCCCGCCAAGGCTGCTTCGACTTGGGACACTCCCTGATGGTGTGGGCAGGATCTCCGCAGACAATGCACTGTCCTAGAAACCTCCTACACTGATCCCTGAGGTGTCCAGTCTTGCCACAGAAATGGCAAGTCTTCAGAATAGGCCCTCCTGGCCTCTTGAACTGCACCGGATGATTAGGCTTGAAACCAGGCCTAACCACCGCCCTGGCCTGCTCCATAGGCCTCTTCCCAGCTCCTGAAACATGTCCCTTCCTCTGGTTCAAATTCAACTCTTGCCGCCTCGCAGCAATCAGAACCTTCTGATATGTCTCCAGGTCAGAAGAGGTCACAAAGCTCTGAAGCTCCAAGGCAAGTCCCTGAAGAAATCGCTGAGCTTTCTCATCGGCATCTTGCACCATCTTAGGTGCAAACCGACTGAGCCTCGTGAACTCTTGGTGGTACTGATCCACCGACAAGCTCCCCTGCTTCAGATCTATGAAGCGCTGCAGCATCACCTGCCTAGCAGCCTTCGGGAAGAACTCTCCATCAAATCTGGACTTGAAGGTAGCCCAAACTATCGGCTCCACCAGCATCTTCTCTTCAGCATCCCACCAGTTTCTGGCATTGTCCTTCAGCTGCCTCTTAGCCAAATCAACCCATCCAGCCGGGTTAATCTTCGCCATCGCCAGGTTATCCTC
Source organism: Scilla litardierei (assembly GCA_030789695.1). Classification (NCBI taxonomy): domain Eukaryota; kingdom Viridiplantae; phylum Streptophyta; class Magnoliopsida; order Asparagales; family Asparagaceae; genus Scilla; species Scilla litardierei. The sequence goes on along the minus strand of CM061136.1, from coordinate 153,207,593 downwards.
AATGTTCCGAATCCACTCATCGGTAGCCAGAGGACCCTCAGACCCATCAAAATATGCGGGACCCAGCTCCCGAAATTGCTTCGCTCCCGGCTCGGAGCGAGGGGCATCCGGAAGTGCCCGGGCAGCTCGAGCAAGTGGAGCATTCTGGACTTGCAGGAGCACGCCCTGCTGCACTTGCATCATCTGGATCATCATCCGCATCATCTCTCCATTGGTGGGTTCCCGCTCAGGCTCCTCATCATGAGGGGGCGCACCACTACCTCCACCACGGGTGAATCGCCTTCCTGCCATCTAGTGACACAGAAAACGAAGCAGATTAGACTCATAGCTTATGACTCGGATATCGAATTTATTTGTTGGACAATCTTATATCATTATTGTTATCCCTGATAATTGCAGTTACAGAGAGACCTGCATGGGCCACCACTAAAACCTGTCACGCCCCGCTTCCCTAAAATGGAGGCGAGACGTGAGAAGGTCCGCTCAAACGTGGAGCTGTGAAGCTGCACGCCTGATAAGCGTCAATTTAGTATAAGCAGGTCCCTGTAAACGCAAAAGGAACAACAACAATAATAATAATGGAATGAGACGGATATGAAATAACCAATCCCAAAGTTTGTCCACCAAAATATTCAACATCACAGAAAAGCCACCAGGCTAACAGGAAAGAGTCTAAGGCCCAGAACAAGGCCAAACAAAGGCAACACAAACATAACAGAGTATCAAACTAGGTGCCACGCACCGACGACTAAGCAGTCTAACAAAAGAAGCTAAACGAAGACACTAAGACTGATCCCCAGTGTCAACGAAGTCCTCGATCAACGCGGGTTCTGACTCAGCGTCAGCGAACACCACGTCCTCAGCAAGTGACTCAGGCTCGGGCTCTAACATGTGTCACCCAAAAGAGAAAAGGGGCACATGTCAGCAAGTCGAAAGACTCGTGCAAGGAAACGGAAAGAAAGGTAAACTAGCAACCTAGCAGTTAAAGTATGGTGCATGGCAAGTAAGGTAAGATGGTAACAAGAAAAGTAAAGTACAAGTAGCAAGTGGTTGTTGTGACATGTAATGTCAAGTAACAAGTACAAGTACAAGGGATCACTCAACGAGTGCCCTATTGCCCGCAGGCTGGGTTCAAGTATCAAGTACAAGGGGTCACTCAACGAGTGCCCTATTGCCCGCAGGCTGTGTTGAGCTCGTCTTCTGGAACACGAGCCAGAAAGTGTATTTGGCATAGGATTGTGCCCACGCAAGGTGGGTGCCTAGCCGGTATAAATAGTACAAGTATGTAGCGAAGATACGCAATCACGATGAGTGTTCAAGCATGCAATGACATGAGCAGATATTCGCGTACCGTTAATTGAAATTAAACGTGACAGGCAAAATGCAATGACATGAACATATTCGCGTACCGTTAATTTAAATTAAACATGGCAGTTAAAATGCAATAGCAGTTAAGGATGCATGGATGACATGAACAGTTAATACGCGTACCGTTAAGGGAAAGTAAACGTGACATACAAGCATGATGAGGGTGACGGACCAAGCTTCGTTGTCAAGCTAGGTCAATGGCGTCTAGACGGCTATCCTTTCACCGTCTAGTCTCTTTTACGCTAAAGCAAGGTAATGGCCTAAGACATGGCCCAAATCAAGAGATGCAAGTTTCACTTGCCTGATACCGGGATCGACGAGCAATGAAGATCGTCACACAAGCTAACTACGGAATGGATCACTGTTATGGCAAAACAATTATTAGCACAATGATTCTAAATTGATTTCTTATTAGAACCCTAATCATCTAATAATCCATTTTATTAGGGTTTCACAATGTCAATGTGGGTTATGCTAAAACTAAAGGAATCGAGTATTACCGTGAAGAAGCGAAGGAACGATGCCGAGCAACCACGGCAACGGAAGAACGATCCGGCTCAGATCTGGAAATGAGGGAAAAATCTGGAGAAATGGGTTTTGATGTGGATTTTGGGGGTTTGATGAAGGTTTGGGGAAGATGGAAGGTGGGTTGTGACAAGGGAGGGTTTGGATGATGAAGGATGAGCTTGGGATGAAGGATTAATGGTTTGAGGAAGATGGGGGCTCAATGGGGGAGAAATTAGGGTTTTAGGTCATGAGGGAGGAGAAGAAAACGTTTGGAGGGGTATTTATAGAGTTTGGTGGCGGCTAGGGCAAAACTAGGGTTTCCTGTACTGTTTAGTCGGTCAAAGAACAACCACTGACCGACTAGTTTGGGAACTAGTCGGTCGGTTGACCAACGCAGACCGACTAAGTGTAAACAGTAACCCAGACGAAAATTAGGATTTAGATTTAGTCGGTCAAAGAACAATTACTGACCGACTAGTTTGACATCTAGTCGGTCGATGAACGTTCTTGGACCGACTAAGAGTGAACAGTACTCGACTGTACAGAAGAACTAAGAATTAGTCGGTCTGAGTACAAAACTTAACCGACTAGTTTAACAACTAGTCGGTCGAAAGATGAACTTAGACCGACTAAGAAGGAACAGTAACTGGTACCAAAAATAGTTAATGAGTTAGTCGGTTAAAGAAGCATTGCCGACCGACTAGTTTGCAACCTAGTCGGTCGACCAACTTTCTTAGACCGACTAACGACAAACAGTAACTCCTGAACATTTAACAAAGCCAACTAGTCAGTTCAAGAAGGTTTTCCGACCGACTGGATCGTCATCTAGTCGGTCGGTGACCCTTCTTACACCGGCTAACGTGCACAGAAAGTTCCGAAATGGAGCGCGAAGCTCCGGGATGGTTTCCTAAGTCTCCTAGGCTCGTTCTAACTCTAAGATATCGACGTTATGAAGCCCGTCACGAATGACTTGCTTCAAACACGCCGACCGACGGAAGATTCTAGAGAATCACGACGAAACGAACGAAAATGAAAACTATGGAGACGGAAATGGAAATCACATTCAAGGAGAAGCAACCAAATATATATATATATATATATATATAATAAAATCCATACATGAGAAACCAGTCGTTACAAGGGTCATGGGCGAGGTTGTTAGCGTCGAACTGGGGTTCGCCAGAGGCCTGTGGGAGGAAGGCAGTGTGGGCTTTGAAGCGAGGTGGTTTCTGGGAGTTGCCGGAGGTCGACGGATCTGTGGTGTTGCGGGGCGATGGGCGAAGATGGGTTAAAGAGCGGGTGGTCAGAGTAGGGCAAGGGGGAGAAGGCGGCATTGTTGTCGCTGGTTGGAGTGGAGGAGGAAGGAGGGGTTCGAGGTGGGTTGCGAAGCGATGGGGACGTCGAAAACAGGTCGGAGGCGAGGCAGACTGAGGATAAGAAGGACTGAGTGGACGTGGTCGAACATCAGGGTGGTGTGGTGAGGCACTGGGAGTGGGGTTGACGTCTCGAGGCTGAGGCCTAGGGCATGCAGGCAGGGGCTTAGGTCGGAGACGACGAGAAGGAGAGGTGGTGTTGTGCTAGGCGGTGCTACGGGGGTTGGGGTTGTTGGCGCGGAGGTCGAGAGGGTGGCCGATGGAGTCTGGATGGGAGGGGAGGTAGGGTGTTGGCGTTCGATTTATGGCAAAGAGTGAAGGTGGTCTTGCTTTTGAAGGGGAGAGACGCTGCTGCAAAGGTCATCAGGCACGAAGATCGTGCGTTTGGGGGAGCCAACGAGCTGGTTATGAAAGTTGTTAGGATTAGAGATCTCGTGTGCGTGTGTTACGTGGACGTGAGAGTGAGGGATATCCGCATGGGATCGGGGACGTGTACACGTGGGGATATGGTTATTAATGATCACTCCATATTTTACACCTTTTCTCTGCATGTTTGCATGCCGTTTTGATCGCCCATATCGCGTTTTTCACGATTATTTGACAATATTGCGATGCTTTTCACTATTTCTTGTTTTTGTCATATTTCAGGAAATATGGAGCGATTCAGAGTGATTTTGAGATCGAGTGGTTCGTAAGCGCTAAGGAGAGTCACCCACGGCTCATTTGAGGGCCATTCAGCGATGGAAGATGGGTGGAAGAAGAAGGAACTTCGTAGGAGCAACAAGAAGGAAAATTGATGAAGATTGGGCATCTACAGCAAGTCACTCGGCCGAGTGAAGCACTCACTCGGCCGAGCAAAGAAGCCCGCTCGGTCGACCAGACCGGACACGCACAACAGAAGAATATCGACGTGCACTCGACCGAATGACGATAGACCACTCAGCCGAGTATGTAGATACACTCGTCCGAGTGGCACGGGAAAGTCCATCTAAAAAGAGGCAGACTTACTGGAAATCTACAGTCGACCTGAGAGTTCCCACTCGGCCGAGCATGGAATGCCCCTCGGCCGAGTGAGTAAAGCCACTCGGCCGAGTCACCTCCAAAGACAGACCCCCTGAGACCCCATGACTTACTGTTTTCTTACAGGGTCTGCCACTCGGCTGAGTAGAGAAGTCCACTCGACCGAGTGACGCCGATGACACACACGCCCAGATTTTCAGACAATCTTCCACTATTATGAAATCTGCTATCATTTCAGAAATCAAATTATTTTTCTCAGATTTTTTATGGATAGTAGACTTCATGACGGTTCCAACGCCACCAAGAACGTGCCAATCGGAGGTCAGATGAAATCTAGAGAATTTCTGCAAGTTGATGCTGCAGTGCTGAAATTTCCACTCGGCCGAGTCATTTTCCCACTCGGCCCGAGTGGCGGCGGGCCCAGATTTTAAGTTGCGGCCTGGGCTGTTTTTGGGCACGATTTTGAGGGGTTTTCTAGGGTTATTTGCTAGGGTTTTGGGAGGCTATATAAGGGGTTTGTAGCCGTCATTAGAGGGAGTTCCCATGATGTTTTCTTAGTGATTATTTTAGAGGTTAGGCCCTAGGCCCCCTCTTGGATCTAAAAGCTTGTATTTGGATTGAAGATCTTCATCAAAGCTAAGTATTTTGTTCTTGTTATTTGAATCTTTGTTTTTTCTATCTTTTTTTATGCAAGCAATAACTTTTATTGATTCTCATATCGTTATTGCTATGCTTGAGTAGATTTGTTGTTCTAGGGTTTGGGGATGAACCCTATGGATCTAATTTCAGATTTATGATGAATGAATCTCTATGTTGCTAGAATTGCTAAAGGGGTTAGGTTGTGATTGATTTATTACGGATAGCTAGGAATTTCCATCGATTTGGGGTTTGCAAGAGATTGGATTCCGATCGATGGGAAGGCCTAGATATTCGATTTAGGTTTATAATCGAGATCCCTTCGACTTAGTTTGCAAGAGATTGGACCAAAGCTAGGATTTTTATTATAAATCTATACCCATATTCGTTTGCAAGAGATTGGACGAACACAAACTATCACAACCTAGATCGTAACTCGAGTTTGCACGAGAGTGGGCTCGAGGAGCGATTGGACGATGATGTTGATCTTCATGCTAGTTGCTTAGGTTAGGGTTTGCACGAGAGTGGGCCCTAATCTAGGTTGCTATAGACCGGCAATAGCGTGAGAGCGTGAGCTTGGTTCTATATTCAGTTACGACTAGTTCACCTCAACACAAGTCTAGTAATATTGAGATTCACGATTCACAGAGATGTATGATGATCCGTAGTGGGGATTCCCTCGCCCTAGACACTTTTATTATATTGTATCTGAATCGATATTTGACCGACTTCTTTATCACCGACACCGACATCCATCACCATTGTCATTACATCATACCATAACCATCTCCACCAATAATACATTCGTAGTCAAACCAACCTAGGATAGATTGGAACCAACACCACCTCCTCGTGTTCGATACCCGCTCGCCACTTGACCGTGCGCTTGCGGTAAAACTACAATCGTTCTCTGGGTGTATATCCGGAGCCGATCAAGTTTTTGGCGCCGTTGCCGGGGATTTATCTCAGTGTATTTGCGCCATACTAGGTTGTGCTTTAGGGTTACATTTTGAAGCGATCAGTTAACAGGTTTTAAATCTTTTAAAATTTTATTAACTTAAGAATCTTAATTAGGGAAAATCATTAGGATATTACGATATTAGTTAGGATATTAGATTTATTTAAGATAATTAATTAGTGAAAAATGATTTTAATCAAGATACCCAATCTTAGTTAATATTTTAGATATGATTTGTGCAATCCATTTGAGATATTCTGTTAAGATAACTCATGATCTGGGTTTTAAAATGTTTGAGTTTAAGTTAGATTTGATTACGAGATCACATCGGTTAAGATATTTCGATTAGAAAGGCCGATTTTGGTTAAGCTTAGATTTGATTATGGAAATGTCTGATTACAATTGATTTGGAAATCAATTTGATTTAGATTCGATTTGTTTTAGAAAATCAGTTCAATTAAGATCTTATTAGGAACTCGATATGATTTAACTTTTGGGTTAATATTCGATTCAGAGAATCGATCTAATCGGGAATTAATTAGGAGTGATCGATTTGGTTAAGACATGATTAGTCAAGATGTTTAGATTAGGTTTAGATCTGTTTTGAATAACCCATTAAGATTTTTAGATTAGAAAATCTAATTTGATCAACTGATCACGATTTGATTAGGAGAGATCGATGTAGGCAAGATTTAAGATTTCGTCCCTGCAATCAACGTTAACCAAAAATTAAAGAAGATATTAATGCGATCGTTAAGTCGCGTGATCGAACTATAAAAATTTAGTAAATAAAACTATAATACATATATTTAAATAAATTAACAGATTAATACTAACACGTACGAAATAATTACAATAGAAATAGGCCGTTACAGAACCTATTGGGATGGTTTCTATGATAATCCTAAGGTTCACTAAGATGGAAAATGCATATGCAAGAATGACTTTTTCCATCTATCAAGGCATTACATTAAACCTAGACTCAAAAAGAGAAAAAGCAAGTAAATGAAATTACATGGATTACATTGCTTCCCTTAGAGTCTATGGCTTCAACCTTGATGCTCTCCATCATCTCCAAGATTTCGCACCCATTGAGTCCAAGCTTTACTCCTCTTGATGTCCATCCTTGCACCAAGCATTTAGTCTCCAAAAATGATATTCTTCAAATGTTAACTATGAGACTAAAACATGAGAGTCATTAGCAACAACATAATGTTGTGATCATCATCAAAATAATATTGGTATGAAACACCAATACCTAACAATCTCCCCCATTTTTGATGATGACACACATTATGTAAAACATAAATAAAATAAAGCACAATGCTAATGCGCTCCCCCTACTTATATGCACCAATTGAAAAATGAGATAATCAATTGAAATAATAAGAAACAACGGTGACATATAATAGGCATGGATTCCATAAACCAAATGAAATAAATCAATAACATTCTCCACATGAATGGTTTACATAATATCTCTCCCCACAGAAGATATGATTTACATAATCATATCTCTATCCCCTTGTCATTGTCAAAAAGGTGGACATCAACTATACAAGAAATAATATCTTGTCATTGATTCCAAATAAAAACATAACAACATGCAAGAGATAAAGAGATAAATGATACCAAATGTAAAGATTTAGTGGGTATCAATCACTATCCTATGCTCCCACTAGATCATAGAAATGGCCAAATTGTTGACTTCTAGGATCTAATACCAATGTAAAGAAAAGGAAAAAAATCTTAAACAATTGAAATAACACCAATTGTAAGATAATCCTCTTTATTGTAATTTATAATACTTGAAGCCATGTGCCTCGAATGTATCAAAGCATAGATATAAAAAATCAAGCTTTAGTGATACACAATGACATTGCCAAAAGAAAATATAGCATGAAAAATGATGGCAATATCCAAGAGTTGAAATTTGAGACCAATACTAACCAAATGTAAATAATGATATCAAAAAAAACTCGAAATGATAGTTAAAATATGTTTTAAAATATTTTAAACATATTAACCATATTAACTCCCCTATTGTCATACATATAGATCAAAAAATTGCATGTATAACAATGTAATTCGTAAGGTTTCCATTTTCATGAAAAATAATTTTGAAAACATTTCAAAATCATGAAACATCACACAAACAATGGGTATGCTAAGAATAAACATTTAGCATAATACCCATGTAATATGCATATATGTGAGGAACCTAAACATTAGGGAACCAAACCCAAGAGGAGTTTGATTTTCTAATGTAATCAAATGAGTTGATCACATCCCTAACCAAAGAGTTGATGTATCTATCCTTCTCTTGCACACTAACCTTAGAAGAAATCTAAAGACTAAGAATTTCCTAGGGAAGGGTTTAGCCTTTGCAAGAGAGGTGGATGTGGCATGCTTAGGTATAGAAAATATTTCCTTGGCATGCTTAACGTGAGGACTTTGCTTCTTAGCAATAAATGAAGGATTTTCATTATTCCTCACCAACTTGTGATTTACATGCTTCTTGTTGGTTTTATTGTTATACAAGAAAGCATGGTGATTCATCTTTGGTACTTTAGCAAAATTTTTGTATTTGTGATTGCTCCCGGATATACACCCGAAAAACAATGTAGCTTTACCGCAAGTGCACGGTTAAGTGGCAAGCGGGTATCGAATCACAGGAAGGACAAATGACAGTACTCTATTTTAATCACCGAACTATTTGGTGGAAAAATCGTTTGAGAAAACAATCGTTTGAGAAACAATGCAAATTAAATATAATAAAGATGTCTATGGCTAGGGAATCCCCACTATGGATTTTCAAGTCATCTGTGTGAGTTATGAAATACCATGCAATCAAACTCGAATCAAGGTGAACTTGCCGCAACTAATTGGAGAACCAACTCACGCTGGCACCCTATTGTAGGTCTATAGCACTCTAGACTAGAACCTCGCTGTCGCGCAAGCTTAGTCTAGACTACTAGCATTAAGATCGGTAATCTCATACAATCCAAGCTCAAGCTCGTAGTCGTGCAAATTGAATTTAGATCTAGATCTTGATAGTTCGTATATGTTCACTGTCGTGCAACAAATATGAGCATAGGAGAGCAATAAAAATTCTAGCTTTGGTCGTCGTCGCGCACCAAATCAAGGGAATTTCGATTGTAACCTAAATCGAATATCTAGGGCTTTCCTTGGGTCAAGATCCTCTATCGAGCTTACGAGATCCAAGAGAAATCCCTATCTATCCGTAGTAAATCAATCAAGATCTAACCTTTTAATCAAGCCTAATAGCATAGCAATTCAATAAATCTCACAATTCAAACTTTAGATCTATAGGGTTCATCCTTTTACCCTAGAGCAAAGGATCTACTCACAAATAATATTAGAAATCGATAGAAAAATAAGATCAACAATGGAATTCATCATACAATCAAGATTCAATAAGAGCTATAGCATAAAAATCAAAGCTTGCAAGAGATTAAGACGAACCAATGTTACCAAATAGTCTTTCAATAGAAAATTAAGATCCAACCTTCAATCTCTCGCCAATATAAAAGCTTAACTATGATTAGAAACTAAGGAAAAATAGTTCTAAGAAGTCTATCTGGTCTCCCCTGGGGCTGGAGACAAAACTGGGCTTAAATACATGCCTAAAAGAACCAAAAAATACAGACCAAACTGCCCTTGCGCTGCCAGAAACCTAGTTTTCCCGACTGGGCGTCTGCGCCACTCGGCCGAGTGGAAATATAACTCGGCCGAGTGAAAAGTATGACTCGGCCGAGTACATCAGTCTGCAGATCTCCAAAAAACAGAGAAGTCAGCTAGGTTTTCTTCGAAATTTTGGCCTCCACTCGACGAGTGGATTTCTTACTCGGCCGAGTGGAATTCACCACTCGGCCGAGTACATTGTGGTACTCAGGCTGGAAAACGTAGTCATGTCAGTATTGCTCGGCCGAGTAGGCTGCTTCACTCAGTTGAGTGAACTGCCTTGCTCGGCCGAGTGGCCTGTTTCAGAGCTCATCTCTTCTCCTTTTGATTCCTCGTCGATTCCTTCGACGTCCTTATTCTTCCACTCATCCTTCAGTGCCGTTAACTCTCCGATATGATCATGAGCGATGCTCTGGCACGCGTGCAAGTCCTCTAGGCTCTAAATTGCACCCGATTGCTACATATCTCCTGAAATTAGACGAAAAACAAGAAATAATGAAAAGTATTGAAACATAGTCAAATAATCATGAAAATTGCGATATGAGCAATCAAAATGGCATGCAAATATGCAGAAAAAGGTGTAAAATATGAGCCTATCAAAATCCCCCAAGCTTACCTCTTACTCGTCCTCGAGGAAGATGAGTCGAAAGGCGAACTTGGCGAATAAAAATAAAGAAAAGGGATGAGTGAAAAAGAAGATGAAAAGGTGAGGGTGCTAGATCATTCTATCAGAACTTGGAGTTGCACACTCAAATAGCACGACAAATGAATATAGACATGTAATAGCTTTTCACTTCGATACCATTTCATATGGGTGCCTTGGATAGAAGAACTAAGAAGATCGAGAATCATATGGAAAATGAAATCATTTTTAGAATCAACATCGTCAAGGGCATGTAAAACGGTATACACAATCATAGATCAAACAGTTTTCAATTGATCGCTTCTACTTGGAGTATAAGAGGTATCACACATTTCAAATCGATAAGAATAGAAAAGGATGGTTTTCATGAATTTCATGCCAATATCCAATTCATGGACGTCGTTATACTCTAAGTAGTCTCCCTAAGTATCAAAACTTACTTAGCTTAGGTTGTTATGCACATATATGTAGTCATTCTCTCACACGTCGTTGGATCCCCTCCCCCAAGCTTATCTATAAGCGTGGTGGCATCGAATATGCAAATACATCTTTTCCCCAAATTTTTATGGCTCCAAGGAAGAACAAGAAGAAAGAAAAGAGGAAAGATGGGATTGAGTATGTACAATGGAACTTCCATTTTTTTATTTTCTCTTTTTTCTTTTTTTTGCAATATTTTTTTCAGAAGAACAATCCCAACTGAGATAAAAGGAGATGACTATATTTTTTTTTCTTTTTTGGATTCATGGAGCTTATTCTTTTTAGCATGTGGAAGATGCAAATATAAGATTCACTAGGGGGAGATTCAACAACAACTATAAGTATAGAAATGATGTTCAAGATATGTGGATAAAGAAATATACATAACGCTCGGTTCACTCTTTGTATGCACGCAACAACTTCAGCCGGGTAATTTAATCTACTCAGTTTTATAACAAAAAGTAAACTAATTCAATCATATCAAACGACAATCATTCATTCAACCTGTAAGTTCAGAGCACATTTCATGCAAAAAGATGTGATAATAGAAAGACAAATCGGTACTCCAAGTATTGGCAATCAATGCACGAAGTTTAGTGTGTTTTCTACGAAAGGTATACAATAATAGTTCCCAAACTCAATTAACGCTAAAATTTCATCCACAGTCATATAATGCGCAATGGAAGTTCTTTTCTCAAATGCAGATCAATGTATCACATATGATATCAGAAATGAAAACGATAACATGGCAAGGAAGTACGTGCATATGAGTAAAGCAAACACCAAGATGTAGTGATCATAGGGAATTTATCTCTAGCAAAGAAAGTAGGAGGGGTAAATAAGAAAATAATAGAAGCTAAATCTACATATGCAAATCACTCCAAAAGTAAGAGAACGTGGTGCATGGCAAGAAAAAGAAAAAGTAAGTGAAAATGAGTGAAAAAAATGAAAAATAAAGGGTAAAAATAAAGGAAATAAAGATGCGTGTGTGAACACACTCCCCCAAGCTAAAATCACATTGTCTCCAATGTGCTAAGTATGGCACGAGGACACAAAAGATAGGGGAGGGTGAGTAAGGGTGCATGCATGGTAAAAGGGAAAATATAGAAAGTAAAATATGACATGATATATGAAAATGATGGATGCAGCAGGCATGCAAATAATGGATGGACAATGTAAAATGGGTACAAAAATGTGAGCTAAAGGTGCGTACTCTTCCCCAGACTGATATATAGAATAGTGAGAAGCAAAAGGTGATCAAAACGTGCCGGCTAGCAAAATGTTGGCAAAATGATGGGGCGAGAGGTGAAGCAATAAAATCATCGCAGGCAGCTGGTGTGTGTGCTTAGACTGGTGGAGGGGCGTCAGCACCTCCCTGTGGTGGGGAAGATGGTGGTGGTGATGCAGGCTGCTGAGGAATGGGCCGGGGTAATGCTGGTGGAGTCTGATGCAAGCGTTCAAGGATCTGGTTCAGGACGAGCTGAATACCATGCAGAATGGAGACATGTGCATGCACAGAGCTAACAATGGCGGTGAGAGCCCGAAAATCCGCTCTGAGCCCACTCATGGCCCCCTCGACAGCAGGGATATGCTGGACAAGGGTGTCGGGAGCGGGAGCAGAGGGTCGCACAGGAGGAGGTCAGGGCTAATGCACATAGCCACCGTAAACGATTGGGGTCACTAGTGAGTGTGGGTGAGGGGCGGTGCTCGCTAAAAGATGCTCAGCCTCTGTGGGAGGCTGAGATGCAGGAATTCTCCCAGAAGTGTGAGCAACGACAGAAGAGGATGAGGCGACGACTGAGGACGAGACAGGTAGAGAGGTTTGGACACAAAAGTAGGGACAGATGTCACGACACTCTCGGTGAAAATTGCGGCAGCGGAGACAGAAGGGTCGACGACTGCGGAGGTCGTGAAAGCAACAGAAAATGACTTCCCAGGGGTCGACAAATCGGGTGAGGATAGGGTCTCGGTTGACGAAACTAGGGAAGGCTCGCCTCTCTCAAGTAAATCGGGGGTGGCACTCTCAAGGCTCGTGTAAGAAATGGGATCAACACTCGACGGCACAGAGGTGTTGATGGTGATGGTGGTGACAGACACAACAACAGAGCTCCTGGCACTGGAAGAAGTGTGGACAGAATTGCCGGGGCTTGAATTAGATCAGGTGCAGGCTGTGGGATAGGGATATCCGAGGCAAGAGAGTCGAGAAGGGGCTCCTGCTGGGCGTCCTCGGGCTCGAGTACATAGGCAGCTGGGATGATGAGCTCCATCTCTGGTCTCCACTCCCCACCTACGGGTCCAATGTGGGTCCAAGCAGGGCTCGAAAGCACCATATAGTCTGCTGAAAATGGACCCTGTAGCCAAACCTAGTAGTGCTGACCATGAGGACACATCATCCTCATACGGGCCATAACATCTATAGAAAGGGAAGTGAGGCCCATACGTTGAAGCAAGCCAGCAGGAGCTCAATCTCGCAAATAGGAGCCGGTAAGGTGATCAGACCGCCACAACAAATCGATGTCTGGTGGTGACAGAGGAAATGATGCGGTCAAGATACCAGCTAGCAATATCATTCTGAGCGGTGGGGACTAAGACGTCCTCGTCGCCCTCAAAGGCTCTCTCTCTCTCTCTCTCATTATCGCGTAGAGCATATAGAGCTCAGGCATAGACATCGTCCCAAGCTCGTACCTCGCATGAATGGTGGTCTCCATAAGGTGCTGTGTAATACGTAGGCAAGGGTGGACGATAGAGGAGGCCTTGGCCCGGCTAGGGTCAAAGGCAAGTGGTGATCCCTTGATCAGGGTCCAGAATGCATGTGTATCAAAGGAAGAAGGGGTGTGGTGCTTGTGACCAAAAGGGTGATCGGGGTCAGAGACAGGGGGCCAATGGAAATAGGCACGGAACATATCAAGAGTGATCTTGCACTCACGATCCATCAGGCGAAAAGTGCACCCCTGGGAGTCCTACGAATAGAACTCAGGACCTCGAGGGTCGGACGAATGTAGGTGTCTGCCGACACCAAAAGAAAATCACGCCACCCCACATTATCGTACAACTAGAGTAGCCCCTGAAATACCCCTAGGCGCTCAAAGTCAGCTATGTGCGCGAACTTATAGGGGACAATCGAATGATGGAAGAGCCTATCAAATCTGGCACGCTGTGCGTCATCTCTGAAAGTGATCCCCATCATGTCGATGGCCATGACGGGCTGTGCTAGTGGGGGTGGAATGGGTGTAGTGGGAGGCGGAAGTGTGGGTGGCGGATCACTAGGAGGCAGGGAGTCTGCTCTAGCGGAAGCAGAACTGGGGTCGCCAGTCCTCTTTCGCTTGGAAGCAGGCTGCCGCACACGCGACCTAGTGCGTGGGGGCATCATGATGCCGTGAAGTGCGCAGATAATCACAACATGCCAAAAAATTATATAGGGAATGTGTGTACCAAGCACGATGTGACTCCTCGCAAGTGAACCGAAAAGCGCCTCCCCTGCAGCTCCAAATCAGCGCGTGATCTCCTCCAAGTTATCCTGAAGCACAAAAAAATGATTAGTAATGAATATCAAATAATTAAGGGGTAGATAAAGAGAAATAGGTGTAAATTAGGGTTCAATTTGGATTCGGGGCGGATTTGGGCTTACGAAATGAGAAGTAGGAGAATAGGGGCGAATTGGGCATTAGAGGGCTGTCAATCGCCGGCTGGCAACGAGAGGACAGCGGCGGAGTGGGTGGTGGCAACGACAGGGTCGCGCCACTTCGGCGCGACGACAGTGGCTCGGGTGAGTGAAGGGGGAGCTCGGGCGAGGCGGGGGAGATTTGGGGATTTGAATCCGAGCGGCCGCGAGTTTGTGGTTAAATAGGGTTAGGTCGGTCGGGTCACTCATCGAGTGACGATAACCACTCGGCCGAGTAGCAACTATTTTGGATATTTTCAAAGTTTGCATTAAGTTCCGACTCGGCTGAGTAGAAACTATCACTCGGCCGAGTAGATAGGCCACTCAGAGCATTTTAAGGGCTAAATGTGTCAGACTCACTCGGTCGAGTGACAAAGTCACTCGGCCGAGTGGCATATAATTTCTAGAGATGGGTTTTCGAGACTTCCCTGTGCAGTACCCTACTCAACCGAGTAGGGTATTCACTCGACCGAGTGAAAAAGTCACTCGGTCGAGTGGGCTGTTGTTTTCAGGTCCAGACTCCCTGTTTTTGCGACACTTTCTGTTTTCTTTTCTCCCGTCAGTTTCTTCCTCCCTTTGGCATTTGAGCGCATCCCTGGAGTGCTCTCCATTGTCATGGCCATCCTCCGTTCATATGACCTCCTATCATCCTTTTCCTGAAATGAAAACCATAGCCCGTTGTCAGATTCTTCCTAAACATTTGACTCTATACACTAACAAAGATCTAAAACAAAAATAAAAGTATAATTCAACTAAAAACTGAGATAGAATCATTGGGTTGCCTCTCGACAAGCGCTCGTTTAAGGTCTTGAGCTCGACCCCTTAAGATATGATGTTTAGCAAGTGATATTCGGTGCATATGAGATGCGTATGTCAAATTTTGCGAGGAGGCCTTAAGGGTTCAGGTGCGGCGCTAGTCCCTCCTTGGTTTCCCTAGTGTGCATCTCCTCTTTAATGGTGTTGAGGGATGACTCCCCCAAACTTGCGTTCTTAGTATCCTTCCTCTTTCTCGGCGATTGAGTTGTTTTTGTCGGCGGCGCCTTCTCCCTTTTCTTCAACGTAGAGAGCTTGCAGAGCTCTCTAATCCTTGCGACATTAGCATCGTTCTTCTCTTCATCGGTGAGCGTGCTCATTTCTTCAATGGAAGGATCCGGCGGTTCTCCATTTGGGGTGTCGTCTCTGGTATTTGGGGCTCCATCGAGGCTCTCAGTATGGACGGTTCCAATGGCATAAGGCATGGCTTCGTCTATTACCTCGTCAAGAAAGTCCACGTAGTCTGCTTCTTCCACCCAAGGTCTTTGCTTCATGGTTTTGGGAAGATGGAATTCAACCGCTATGTCGCCAACGTTGAAAGACAACATTCCTTCCCTCACATCTACTATGACTCCGACGGTGCATAAGAAGGGGCGTCCAAGCATAAGCGATGTGTCGCCCTCCTCTTTTATGTCCATAACGACGAAGTCGCATGGCACACAAAGACCTCCCGGTATTTGAAGAGGCACGTTCTCATCAATCCCCATTGGCCTAGTAATTCACCCATCGGCGAGTTGGATCTTCATATCAGTGGCTTTGAGGTCGGTCCCCATGTTGAGTTTTTTGAACATGGTGAGCGGCATGAGGTAAGTTTCTTGAACAAAGGTGCATGGAATCTGAAAGCTTCCGGGGTCTTTCATCTTCTTTGGCATCCTCTCCTTGTTGGCGAACCAAGTTCCTTGTTCGGTAATCATAATCTTCTCTGTTTGCCTCTTTCCCATAATTAAGTCCTTAAGGAACTTGGCGTACGACGGGATTTCAAATATCGCATCCAAGAATGGGATGTTTAGGCTAATCTCTTGCAAGTACTCCAGAAATTTGGCGAATCTTTTTTCCATCTTGGCCTTCGCCAATCGTTGAGGAAAAGGTATTGGTGGCATGTAGGTTCTCTTCCTTTTAGGCTCCTTCGCTTCAGATTTTTCTTCGTTGTTCGCCATCTTGGGGCTCTCTTCCTCATTAATTCCCTCCTTTTCAACCAAAATTTCATCCCTTGGGCCCTTAGCTTGAACCATAGCGGGAGTGGTATCCTTCCTGCCTCTCGTAGTCACCGCCACTACCGCATTTATGTAGCCGGTGTTGCTCCTTGGGTTTTGCTCTGGTTGATCCGGCAGTTGTTGTTGAGCCTTGTTGAACAAGGTAATTTGTTCCGCCAATTGTGCCACGATAGTATTGAGAGAATCTTGGCCGGTCGACAATTTTGCATTAGTCTTCTTTTGTTCGGCCATGAACTCCTCAACTCTAGCTTCGTGCTCGGATCTTGGTTGTACCGGTGGTGGGTTTTGTGATCTCCATCCTTGATTATATCCGGGGGGTCTATAAGGCCCCGCTTGTTGCCTCGGTGGATATTGTTGTTGTTGGGGCGGCCTTTGTTGATACGGTTGTTGTTGTTGCGGAGGTCAGGCTTGTTGTTGTTGCGGTGGTGGTTGTTGATGAGGGGGAGTCAAGACTTCCTCGTTGTTGGCATAGGAAAATATGGGATGACCCTTGGTAGCTGGGTTCACCCAATAACCATTATTACTCCAACCGATGATGTATTGCACTTGCTCCACGGCTCCTTCATTTTGCTCGCTTCCAACAAACATGACTTGGCCGTGGTCTTGCCAATCTCTCATGCTCCCTCTGGGTGTCGGTGTGTTGGGCACACCATATGATTCGCACATCTGGTTTTCAATCCTTTCAACTACCTTGGAGAGAGAGAGAGAGTCAAACTTTGTGGTCAACTCGTCAACCGCCTTTGCTTCATAAATACATGCCGGCTTCAATGTCGATGATGATTGGCCCCTCTCATCAGCCCATTGCTGATTTTTGGAAGCCATCTCCTCTAGTAACGCCGTAGCATCCTCTCAACATGGCGTCAATTATCATTTTTGTGTCCAGCCGCAATCCATTGTAAAATCTATGAACAAGCTCCCAATCGTCGATGTTATGGTGGGGGCATTGATGTTGGAGATATTTAAACCGCTCCCACGGTTCATAGAGAGACTCTTGGGCCCCTTGCTTGAAAGACATTACTGAGTTTCTTATCTTCACGGTCTTTGATGGCGGGTAAAATTTGTTGCCGAACGCGCTCGCTAAATCGTCCCAAGTGGTGAATGTCCAATGCGCTTGTGTTCTTAACCAATATAAAGCTTTGTCATGAAGAGTAAAAGGGAAGAGACAAACCAGATAGCATCCTCTGGCACATTCGGCATCTGAAAAGTGGCACATTTCGCCAAGAACATTTGTAGGTAATAGTGCAGGTTCTCTTGAGAATTCCCATGAAAGGGATCTTGTTGCAGTAGTACAATAAGCCCAGTCTTTAGTTTGAAGTTCTTGTCGGCAGCCAACTCTGGGATAAGTATGGAAGATGTGGTAACCGAATTGTTCGGGGTAAGCCTATCCCGGATGGAGACAAGCCTAGCAGTCTGCCATAATCGCTCATCTCTAGTTTCCTTCACCATTTGATTCTCCTCTATAATTGATCTATTTTCTGCTCTCAGTTTCCTTGCAGTGCGCTAGATCTCAGGATCAAATAGTATGTTTTCTTCGGTTGCCTTCGATCTCGTGTTCATATACAGAAAAAGAGAAACTAGAAGGATTTGTTAGCGCAATAGAGGAATAAAAAATAAAAAATAGAAAGAAAAATAGCTAGGTAAAGAAAATAAAATGCCGTCGCCTCCCCGGCAATGGTGCCAAAGACTTGATCGCTCCTGGATATACACCCGGAAAACAATATAGCTTTACCGTAAGTGCACGGTTAAGTGGCAAGCGGGTATCGAATCATAGGAAAGACAAATGACAGTACTCTATTTTAATCACCGAGCTATTTGGTGGAAAAATCGTTTGAGGATGGATGGTGTAACAATCATTTGAGAAACAATGCAAATTCAATATAATAAAGATGTCTATGGCTAGGGAATCCCCACTATGGATTTTCAAGTCATCGGTGTGAGTTATGAAATACCATGCAATCAAACTCGAGTCAAGGTGAACTTGTCGCAACTAATTGGAGAACCAACTTGAGCTGTTGCGCTATTATAGGTCTATATCACTCTAGACTAGAACCTCGCTGTCGCGCAAGCCTAATCTAGACTACTAGCATTAAGATCGGCAATCTCGTACAATCCAAGCTCAAGCTCGCTGTCGCGCAACTTGAATTTAGATCTAGATCTTGATAGTTCGTATTCACTCACTGTTGTGCAACGAATATGAGTATATGAGAGAGCAATAAAAATGCTAGCTTTGGTCGCCGTCGCGCACCATATCTAGGGAATTTTGATTGTAGACCTAAATCAAATATCTAGGGCTTTCCTTGGGTCAAGATTCTTTGTCGAGCTCACGAGATCCAAGAGAAATCCCTATCTATCCGTAGTAAATTAATCAAGATCTAACCTTTTAATCAAGCCTAATAGCATAGCAATTCAGTAAATCTCATAATTCAAACTTTAGATCCATATGGTTCATCCCTTTGGCCTAGAGTAAAGGAACTACTCACAAATCTTGCTAGAAATCGATAGGAAAATAAGATCGACAATGGAATTCATCATGCAATCAGGATTCAATAAGAGATGTAGCATAAAAATCAAATCTTGCAAGAGATTAAGACAAACCAACGTCACCAAAGAGTCTTTCAATAGAAAATTAAGATCCAATCTTCAATCTCTCGCCAATATAAAAGCTTAACTATAATTAGAAACTAAGGAAAAATAGTTATAAGAAGTATATCTGCTCTCCCCTGGGGCTGGAGACAAAGCTGGGCTTAAATACATGTCCAAAAGAACCAAAAAATACAGACCAAATTGCCCTTGCACCGACAGAAACCCTAGTTTTCCCGACTGGGCGTCTGCGCCACTCAGCCGAGTGGAAATTTGACTGGGTCGAGTGAGAAGTGTGACTCGGCGGAATACGTCAGTCTGCAGATCGTCTAAAAAACAGAGAAGTCATCTTGGTTTTCTTCGAAATTTTGGCCTCCACTCGGGCGTGTGGAATTCACCACTCGGTCGAGTGGAATTCACCACTCGGCCGAGTACATTGCGGTACTCAGGCTGTAAAACATACTCGTGTCAGTCTTGCTCAGTCGAGGCTTCTTCACTCGTTCGAGTGAACTTCCTTGCTCGTCCGAGTGGTCTGTTTCAGAGCTCATCTCTTCTCCTTTTTGATACCTCGTCGATTCCTTCGACGTCCTTTTTCTTCCACTCATCCTCCAGTGTCGTTAACTCTCCGATATGATCATGAGCGATGCTCTGGCACGCGTGCAAGTCCTCTAGGCTCCAAAGTGCATCTGATTGCTACATATCTCCTGAAATCAGATGAAAAACAAGAAATAGTTAAAAGTATCGAAACATCGTCAAATAACCATGAAAATCGCGATATGAGCAATCGAAATGGCATGCAAATATGCAGAAAAAGGTGTAAAATATGAGCATATCAATTTGCACCATAAAAAGAATTTGAGATAACCACCTTTGGAGTGTATCCCAAACCTTCTCTTTGGTTTGTCGGATGTTATTTTTCAAGCAAACCGTGGAGTGAATCCCTAGCATGCACAAAGCTTATGAGCTTTTGGGATTCCTCTTCGCATTTCAATGTAAGTTGTTGAATGCGAGTTTCTAAGCTAATGTTTTGAGCCACTAATTTATCATTAGTTATGCTCAATTCCTTAACTTGAGAGAGACGTGTGTCTCTCTCACTAGTGTCACAAACATGCATATCATTATTGTTTACACTAGAAGATTTTAAAGCATGCACCCTACTCACATCTTTCTTAAATTTAGCTTTCAATTTAGCATATGAGTCGATGTACTTACTTATCCTATTGGAGACCACATTCTAGCGGTATTTGAGCTCCTTATAAGATAGCTTCTCCTCCTCAACTTCCTCATCGCTTTCCTCCTCGCTAGAGCTTGACGGTGACTCTTTCCCTTTTTCCATGAAGCACATTTCCTCATTGATGTTGAGCCACGCCTCCATCTCTTCATCCTTGAGCTTGAGGAAATTGATGAAGAAACATCAAATGCCACAAAGAACATGTGAGCTCTCTACTGCCATCCTCTTCTTTGTCACTTGATGTGTCCTCATTCAAGTCATCAAAAGTGCCGACAAGCCCCATTTTTTGGTTCTTGAACTTGGACTTGCCTTTCCAATGCTTCTTCCCTTTACCCTTGTAAGTATCTTTGGTGGGTTTGGAAGGGCATTCGGTGGAGAGATGACCTTTTCCTCTACAATTGAAACAAATCAAATTGTTAGATTTAGAGGCAAACTTTGAAGAAGATTTACCTTACTTGCTTTTGAGGAATGCTCTTAGTTGCTTGGCAAGCTCAATGATTTCATCTCCACTAGACTCATCTTCTTCACTAGAAGCTTCTCGAAGGAATGTCTTCCTCCATTTGATTGGCTCCTCCTTGGCAACCCCCCTTTGCTTCTCTGACTTCTCAGGCTTCTTGGGCTTGGTTGGTTGAATCTCATTCTTGTGCTAAAGCTTCACTTCGTAAGCCATGAGATTCCCAACGCACTCCTCAACAGTATATTTGGACATGTCATTAGACTCCAAAATCCCATTGGCCTTTGACTCCCATTTGGGTGTAAGAGAGTCAAGGATCTTCTCCACACTATCCTCTTAGGAGATCACCTTCCCAAGTCCTTCCAAAGCGTTCACAATGTCCGTGAACTTTGTGAACATCTCCGAGATGCTCTCACCTTCCTGCATCTTAAACAACTCATATTTAGAACGAAATACGCTTTGTTTAGATTTCTTTATGTTTGTCGTCCCTTCATGAAAAATCTCTAAATTATGCCAAATTTCTTTGGCCGGTTTGCACGTGGAGCTGCGGTTGAACTCATTATGAGTGAGGGCACAATGGAATGCATTCATTGCCCTCACATTGAATTTAATCGAGTCGTTCTTTACCTTTGCCCTTGTATCCGCTGGTGTAGTAGGCTTCTCAAATGGCGACTCCGTGATGTCTCATAGGTCTTGACCCTCCAAGTAGATCTTCATCTTGATCTTCTAACTTAGGTAGTTGGTTCCGTTGAAGAGCGGGGGTCGAACGTTTGATAGACCTTCTTCATAAGACACAGATGTAACGTTGAATACCATCGTTGTTGTATGCTATAACCTAGCTCTGATACCAATTGTAAGGACCGTCTACCTTGCAATACTAACAACAATAAACTCTAGAGGGGGGTGAATAGAGTTATGGCAATAAATTGTGCAATTAAAATTTAACTTGCAAATACGGAATAATAAGTGTAAGAGGAATTAATCAACACAATCAATCCAAACACAAACACAAGATTTTACCCTGGTTTTCCAAATTGGGTACGTCCAGTCACACCAAATATTCACTATGAATCCTACATAATGTAGTGAATACAATCTCACACATAGATACCTCACACAGAGGATTTTGGATTCTCACACAGAGAAATCCTTGCTCATATATAGATATGCTCTAACTCTCACAAAGAGAGATCTCAACCAACCCTATACAAGGGTTATACTCTCACACAGAGAGTAGCTAACTCTCACACAGAAAGCTAGGGTTTCAAAGAAAACAAAGTAAAACAAATACTCTTACCTATGCCTTGATGATGAACTTACTTATATGAATAAGAATGCATGGAAGAGAATTTCCAAGTGATGAGATTTATCTTGATTGCACTTGGATGATTTTCCTTGAGCTTGACTTCAATGCATGAAGAGGAAAATGAGCTCTAAGCGGGAAATGAGAGAGTTTGCGAGTGGATTAATCAATCTATAATGATTTTCAATAGTCCCAGAACTTTTAATGAACTTAGCCCTCTCATATATATAGGAAGCCCAATGGAACCCTCAAACCCAAGCAAAAAGTCCAAATCAGAAAATCTTCAACGGCTCTAATCTGGCAACTTACGCCTCGGACAGTCGACTGATGAACAACTGACAGTCGACTGGTCAACAACTATAATCTGAGCCAGGACATGTGACTGTAGAAGACTACACAAGTGCCTGTACAAGGTACAAGCGCCTGACTATCCTTCAGCAGGCGACTGTCACATGTGAAGGAAAGGAGCTGAGAAAAACGCAAATTTCGTACTAGCACCTTCAGATGATAGATGAACAAATCTCAGGCGCCTGTAATTTGACAGGAGACTGAAAACCTCTCATTAATCAACTGACTTGCAAAGTGGGATGAAACCCAGAAAATGTAAGTTACGTACTTTGGCACACAGACGACTGTAGAACAATTCCCAGGCGCCTGAAGGAAGACATGCGCCTGTAAATTGAACGTCAGTCGTCTGTCTCCAAGAGCTCAAGAAAGAGTCAAGAAATGTTGACTTGAGCTGTGCATACCAGTCGGCTGTAGAAGGCTGGCTAGGTGCCTGCAGGTCATCCAGTCGCCTGTCCTGTCTTCATCAGTCGACTGTTGGAGAGCCAAAACTCCAGTTTGAGTATTTGGCATGGTGAACCTATGGGGAGGTTTCTATGATAATCCTAAGGTTCACTAAGATGGAAAATGTATATGCAAGAATGAGTTAGTCCATCTATCAAGGGATTACATTAAAGCTAGACTCAAAAAGATAAAAGCAAGTAAATGAAATTACATGAATTACATTGCTTCCTTTAGGGTCTATGGCTTCAACCTTGATGCTCTCCATCATCTCCAAGCTTTGGCACCCCTTGAGTCCAAGCTTTGGCATTGCTCCTCCATCTTTGCACCAAGCATTTACTCCAAAAATGTTATTCTCCAAATGTTTACTATGTGACTAAAACATGAGAGTCATTAGTAACAACATAATGTTGTGATCATCATCAAAATACTATTGGTATGAATAACCAATACCTAACAATAAACACGCTAAACGTCAGTGTAAAAATTACAGGTCCTTGCATGTGGACTTAAGAAACAGCTCAAACAACATTATTACATATCAAGCGTACATAAATTAAGATACATCATAAGCTTAGCATGGCCGAATCAACAAAGTATAACAAATTACATTATTCCAAATGGAAAGCACTGATCGAAGGTAAATAAAATGCCCTTGTCTACTATGGGCTGGAACTCAATGAAATCTTCGAGTCCTAGCTCGATCCCTGTAGCAGTATTCTCTGTAAACTCACTCTCAAGTCCTGACAGGCATTTCATAAGACAACAAAAATGAAATGCCTGTCAGCAAGGGTTATTCGGTAAGTATATTCCTATAGTAAATTAAAAAGTTAAAGCATACGTATACTAGAGGCATGAGGTAAAGCGTATCATGCGTATGAACATGGTACGATAAAAGCATGGTATATTAAAAGCATGGTAGGCATGTTGTACTAACATGACATAGTAATTAAGAACATGGTATAAGTATCGTATGAACATTTAACAAGTTTAATTCATAAGAGCTACATCAGTTATATATTTAATAAAAGACATATATATGAAAGTGACGTAAGGAAAAAGCATGATACGATTATAAGCATGTCAAGCATGATTTATATTTATGGTCTGGAAGACACGATATTAGTCATGACAAATTTAATATGTAAGTACAGAAAGTGAAATGAGCTAGCAGTTAGAACATTTAATATCATTAGCAATATGAAATGAAAATATCAATTTGCAACCAATAGCAGTTAAATATTTGATAGCAATTTGCAACTTGAGCATGGTAATAGCATTGTATAAAACGAGTATGAGACAAGTATAATATGTAAGACAAAGCATGTAACGACATAGTATAAGATTGATAAGAACGATATGTAAATAATGCATCAATATTTTATTATCATCAGTTCTAGTGCTTGTAAGGTCCCTGGCTATGAGGAAAACACTAGAAGGGGGGTTGAATAGTGTTTATACAATTTAAAAATGATAACTACACCAAATTAAATTCCTAACCAACAAATAATACGGAATGTAAATAAACCCTAAATTGAAACAATGCTAACACAAGGATGTTTCAAGGGTTCGGATTACCCAAGTCAACTCCCGACTTGTTCCCGGTAATCCTACGTCCCTTCCACCCGGATACCACCGGATACTCAAGTTAGAACCCTAACTTGAGGTTTCCTTTAAACCCACTTGTAGCAACCCAACAAGTGAAATCGAAATACACTCGATGTCCTTGACTCCCACAACTTGGCAGCAAGCAAACCGCTCTCACTGACCGAGAGTTAATCTTATAACGAAAGTTATGAAATATTAAAATGACAACATTGACAATCACCTATGCCTTGAAGTAGAACTTAAAGGAGCGAGTGTGTTGTGTTTTGAGGTCTCTCTTGGAAGAGAGGAAAGCCCTTTCTCTTGTCACCACCAATTGCCTAGATGATATCACTTTGATTCAAGGTTGGAGAGCAAGAGAAGAAAAGTTTGGAATTCTAGGGATTTTAGATTTGAGAGCTTGAGAAGCTTGAAGATGAAAGCTTTGGGTTTTCAATAGTAGATGAGTAACCTCTCAATGGAACAGTAGATGCTCCTTTTATAGGTTTATCAAAACCCTCAAACTGAATCCCCAAAAACCCCTTTGAAATCTGTGGAGAAAAAGCCAACGGATAGAATTTACACAGTCGATAGTCGACTGTTGAACAAAACATAGTCGACTGCTGCACTGTGTCAGAGGGTAGGTGAGAATTCAAACGATAACTTACCACGCGGACAGTCGACTGATGAAGAGAAGCCAGGCGACTGTAAATCCAACAGTCGACTAACTGTAATATGGGTAAGCTGAGAAAATACCAGAAATATTTAAGAAGACAGGACAGTCGACTGATGTGGAACATACAGGCGCATGTGCCATGGGCAGACGATTGTGAAACCAACATCAGTCGACTGTCACAAAACCTGAAACTTTCCAGAGAGCAAAGTCTCTAGAGAGTTCAAAGACAGACGACTGTTGAAGCATTGACAGTCGATTGTGCCATTGGACATGCTACTGTAAATACAACATCAGTCGACTGGCACTAGAATGTTAAACATTCCAAAGAGTAGATTCTGCAGAGGAATCATGACCATGCAACTGTTGAAGCATTGACAATCGACTGTGCCTTGGACAGGCGACTGTCAATACAACATCAGTCGACTGGCCAGATAAAATTGAACGTGATCTTTGGGCTGAAGATAGACATGTGACTGATTAACAAATCACAATTGACTGTATCTAGGACAGGCGCCTGTAAAATGTACAGCACTCGCTTGAAGGAGTTGAAGTTAAGAAAGCCCAAAAATCAACTGATTAAGTATGTGCCTAACAGGAAACTGTAGAACAAATCACAGTCGACTGTTTTGAGACAGGCGACTGTAAAATGTTCAACAGTCGCCTGTTGAAATCACAACACACACATGCTTGATAAAACTGAATTGGAGTCTAAGGAAAAGTGATTTAATGATTTCCTAGGACATAAGTAAAGACGTGTGTGCGCTCCAACATAGTTCTACTTCTAAGCTACATACTATAAGAGAATAAAAAGATTACATTGTGAAGAAGTCTCTCTTTTATCCTAAGTATGAGCTTGAAGTCTTCTAGGATCTTCAATCACCATCTTTGATCATCCAATCCACTTTTCATGCTTTCATTGATATTTGAGTGACATACATTGCTAATTGATCTTCATAATATGCTTAGGCAATGGATTAACTGCAAATAGGGGATTAGTCACAAGTATTGATGTTTGCTCATCATTAACACCAAGTAGGGAGAAGTCCAATACTCAACATTCTCCCCCTTTTTGATGATGACAAACAAATATAAACAAAAAGATAAATAATTATGCTTAAAGAAAACTTACTCCCCTACATAGATGCCAATCAAGTTAGTCAATGAATATAAGGGCATCTATAGATCAATTGAAGTAAGTGTGTAAGATATGAATGAATGAAATGATTTTCTTGAAATCTTGAAATCTAGGATTTTATAATCCAAATATTTTACTCCCTCTGAATCTAAGGTAACGTCAATCTTAGATTCAAGTTTAGAATTAGAATTTACTTAGCACATAACTATGATATGTTTATTTCTCTCCCTCTATGGCATTATCCAAAAAGTGGGAGTGGAATAACAACAATAGCGCTAAATAAGTACTAAAACAATCATGAGAGTATAAAGATAGGATGTATATCAAATGGAATGCCAACATCTAATCGGAGATAAAATAATCACGAAGGTGCATCTCATTGATATATATACCAAAATCTCATAAAACACAAGAAATCTTAGTTGACTAAAGGAACGAGAATCCAATATCAACATTTTAAGTCAAATGAGAAAAACATCTCACATCACTTCATGTATATGAAATAGCATATAAAGAGAGACAATTTCACAATTTTCACACAATTAACATAAACAATGAGACAAAGTGTGAAGCAGAATATGAAATATATATATATAAAATCCAAAATTACAATGAGTATAAAATAAACAACGACAACTCCATGTATATCCAAACAAAATGATCGACATACAAACATCATCATACATCAGAACTCAAAAAAATAGATCAAAATACATACAGACACTCAAAACTCTCAACCCTAACAAAAAAATCTAGGTCTAAGGGTGAGTGCTCTCCGCAGAGTGTCAATCCATATCAGCAGCTGAGGAGGTAGCCAACACAATCTGGAACTCCTGTGCCTCTGGATCAACCGTAGAATTCTCGGGAGGAGGAGGAGGAGCAGCAGATGAGACATCCTGAGGAGCCAGAGAAGCAACCGACTAAAGAGCAGTAACACCAGGATGCTCAAAAATCTCAGTGACGACCGAAGGAGGATACTGAGAAGGCGGAGGAGATGGTACAAAAGATTTGAGATGATCAGGGAAAGGAATTCCTGATGCTGGAACATCATATGAAATAACTCATATAAACCAGAAACCTTCTCGTCCAACAAGTCACGAGAGGGTGCAGCTGAGGAAGATGGCTGGTCAGATGGTGGAATGGTGGATGACGACAGAGCTGAAGAAGATTGCCTCTTCTTTGATGCCGACTGCAGAGCCAAAGAGGACTTTGACTTTGCAGAAGCATCGAGAAGAGGGCCAAGGAGCATAGGCTCATAAGGAGTCAAATTAATCCCAAAATGGCGAAAGACTAAGGTGAGGAGACCTCCATAAGAATGTAAGAGGATGCAGTAGTGAACTCGACCTTGTCCATCCGATCAAGGAGGACTCCGGCCAAGTTCACTGACATACCAGAGAAAATAGCATACATACATCGGAGGATCTCCTGAGAAGGCTGATCAGATGAGCCATATTTCGGCAAGATGTTTGACTTCACCACTAGGTGAACATCCTAACCTCTAGTAGAGAACATTGAGGCACTGACGCCTGAAGAGAGGTAGGAAGGGATCACAGTGAACATGTCCTGAAGGATAGACTTATCAAGATCACCAACATCAGAGAGGGAGATGTCAGCAGGTAAGGAGCCAGAGGAGAGAATCCTAAGAATGGTTCCTAGGAGAGTAGGGTCAAGCCGGATACGGGTCCCCTGAACAACTATGTCTATCTCTCACGTGTCAACATACTCATCGCGAATGCGGTTGGCATAAAATAATTTGACCAGGAAGGGATATGCACGACCTGAGAGAATCGAAAAAGATCACCTAAATGAGTCGACATGAGAATCTCTAAAAGTATCTCAGCAGTGAAGGCCTGAAAAACAATAAATCGCTCACGAAGGAGCTTGATCCCTAGTATGGCATGGAACTTTGCCAGACAAGCATCGTATCGGCAAATGGAAACTAGAGGATCAGTAGGAGGAGTCACGGAAGGATTTTGGGTATGGGTAGAAGTGGGAATAGACTCGGGGTGGGTGTCTGAAGCCACCCGAGTATGTTCAGCCTCAGCGATAGGCTCATTGATGCTAACACCAAAGGTTTTACGCTGACGCTTCACGAGATGCTCAATGTAGGCTTCTTCTTCGGAGAAAGAAGAAAGGGGATAGGAAGCTGAAACGTCAGAGGAAGGATCAGGGTGCTAGGTGCAAGCTTTGTGGGGGTATCTTGGATTTGGCAGTAGAAGGCTTAGGGTTCCAAGGTCGTCTAGGAGCAACGGCCTTCCCGTTGGTCTTGGGAGCCATTGCATGAATCACACAATACGAAAGAACTCACGAACGAATCGACAAACAAAAACGATACCTAATCCGAGAAGATCGATAGAGAAGGAGACAATCGAACTTGCAATCGAACGATTGGGAAGAGAGATCAGAGACTAGAGCTTCGAATCGACGAGAAATCGATAGGAACGGTTGGAATTCGAAGGAGGGAGACGAGGAAAGTCAAGTCTACAGTCGGATGAGAGAGAATATAACTGAAGAAATGAATGGCCCTCAAGATTATAAGATGGGGTTAAAAGAAGCTGGGCCGTTGGATCGAAAAATCGACGGCTCAGATCAAGTTAACGAACCGCCACAGAATTAGACAGTCGACCGATGAACAATCATTGGTCGACTGGTGGACAGGATAGAGATTATGTAACGACTGGTTTTCTTGTATCTGGATTTATTATATTATATTATATGTTTTGGTGGATTTTCTCCTTATATGTGGTTTTCGTCTCCGTAGCTTTCATTTTCGATCGTTTCGTCGTGTTTTCTCGTTTCTTCCTTAGGATCGTTGATTTTGGAGCAAGTCATTCGTGACGGGCTTCGTATCGGTCATATCTTATTGTTAGATCAAGCCTAGGAGTCTTAGGAATCGATCCCGGAGCTCCGCGCTCCGTATCGGAACTTTTGGTGCTAATTAGCCGGTGTAAGAAGGGGCACCGACCGACTAGATGACTATCCAGTCGGTCGGCAAGCCTTCTTGAACCGACTAGTTGGCTTTCTAAATTATTCTGGAGTTACTGTTTGTCGTTAGTCGGTCTAAGAACGTTGGTTGACCGACTAGGTTGCAAACTAGTCGGCCGGCAATGCTTCTTTAACCGACTAACTCATTTACTAAATTTTGGTATCAGTTACTGTTCATTCTTAGTCGGTCTAAGTTCATCTCTCGACCGACTAGTTGCCAAACTAGTCGGTCAGCAGTTGTTCATTGACCGACTAGATCTAAATCCTAATTCTGTACAGGAGTTACTGTTTACACTTAGTCGGTCTGCGTTGGTCAACCGACCGACTAGTTCCCAAACTAGTCGGTCAGTGGTTGCTCTTTGACCGACTAATCTGTGTTGAAACCCTAATTTCTGGGCAGCCGCCAGCCCATCCTATTTAAACCCCTCCCAAACGTTTTCTTCTTCCCCCTCACGACCAAAAACCCTAGTTTCTCCCCCATTGAGCCCCCTTCCACCTCCAACCCTTATTCCTTCATCCCAAGCCCAAATCCATCATCCAAACTCACCCTCAACTCATTCTACCTCTCATCTTCCCCAAATCTCCATCAAATCCCCAAAATCCCCCAAAAACTCTAGTTCTCCAAACTTCTCCATCCATTCCAGATCTGATCCATAGGTTCTCCGGAGTGTTCTTTCCGCTTCCTCACGGTAAGAAATCGATCTCTTGATGTTTTCATAACACGTTATGTTTTTGCAAAACCCTAATGAAATTACTTGTTGTTTTGATGATTGTTTCTCCATAACAGCGATTTCCCCGTAGATTAGCATCTGTGAGACGAACCCTCATCGATCGTCATCCTCGGTGCTAGGCAAGTGAAACTTGCCACTTAGGGTTTAGGCCATGTTTTAGGCCATTTGCTTGTTGTAGGCGTAAAAGAGACTAGGCGACGAAATGATACTCGCCTAGGCGCATATTTGGGGAACTAGCTTGACAACGAAGCTAGTTCTGACACATATCATGTTGCACAATTACCATGCCATGTTTAATTTCTATTAACGGTACGCAAATTATTTGTCATGACATTGCATTCTTAAAGTGTTTCCGTGAATGCGTAGCTTCGCTACAATGCTTGTGTTCCTGGCTCGTGTTCCAGAAGCGGGCCATGTGTTGGTTGATAGCCAATGCCCGAATTGCTTGTTTCCGGCTAGGTGCACCCCTATGCCAATTGTTTATGAATCGTGAACTAGAATGCGAGCTCCTGTGCGGAGCAACCCTGGCTCATTTACTGAGCTTGTGTGTGGGGACCCTGGCTCGAATACATGTGGGTATTGGGGGTAAGAGTTAAGCGGCCAATCAACTGGGAGTCTGCCCGATCATCAACTTCAGTTGTAAGGCGTAAACTCTGGGTTTTGGGGTAGTTGTTAAGCGGCCAATCAGCGTGAATGTCAAACCATTCAGCTGTAAGGCGTAAACATCTACAAAACAACATGAAACGTGACTAGTGAATTGATTGAGATTGTTAGTAGCTTGGTTACTCTTGTCTTGTCCCGATAATTGTTCTCTTGTACTTATTGTCTCGCCATGTCTTGCTTGTGCACTCATGTTATAACTGCCATGTCATGCATATTATAACTGCTAGGTTGCTAGTTGCCTTACTTTCAGTTTCCTTGCCCAAGTCTTTTGACTTGCTGACATGTGCCCCTTTACTCTTTTGGGTGACACATGTTAGATCCTGAGCTTGTGTACCTTGTTGAGGACGAGGTGTTTACTGACGCCGAGCCCGAACTTGTGTTTGACGGGGAGTACGTGGACACTGGGGACCAGTCCTAGTGTCTCCGTTGTGTTTTCCTTTTGTTTAGACTGCTCTTTTGTTGTCGGTGCGTAGCACCTATACTTTGTTAGTTGCTGCTTTTGTTGGCCTTGTTCTGGGCCTTTAGACTCTTTCTTTTAGCCTGGTGGCTTTTCTGGATGTCAAACTTAATTTTAATGTTGGACGATTATGAGATATGAGATTTTATTTCTGTCTTTCCTTGTGTTATTATTGTTGTTCCGTTGTGGTTACAGGGACCTACTTATGTTTATTGACGCTTATCGGGTTTGGGGCTTCACAGCTCCACTCTCGTGCGGACCTTTTCACGTCTCGCCTCCATTTTAGGGAAGCGGGGCGTGACAGGTTTTGTTGGTGGCCCATGCAGGTCCTCTTCTGTAACTGTGACTATCGGAATAACGATAATAATATTAGAACGTCCAATAAACTAAGTTCGACATCCGAGTCATAAGCTATGAGTCTAATCTGCTTCGTTTTCTGTGTCATTAGATGGCAGGAAGACGATTCACCCGTGGTGGGGGTAGTGGTGCGCTCCCTCATGATGAGGAGCCTGAGCGGGAACCCACCAACGGTGAGATGATGCGGATGATGCTCCATATGATGCAAGTGCAGCAGGGCGTGCTCCTGCAAGTCCAGAATGCTCCACTTGCTCGAGCTGCCCGGGCTCTTCCGGATGTTCATCGCTCTGAGCCGAGAGCGAAGCAATTTCGGGAGCTGGGTCCCGCATATTTTGATGGGTCTGAGGGTCCTCTGGCTGCCGATGAGTGGATTCGGAACATTGAGGATAATTTGAAGATGGCCAAGATCACTCTGGCTGGATGGGTTGATTTGGCGAAGAGGCAACTCAAGGATAATGCTCGGAACTGGTGGGATGCGGAAGAGAAGATGCTGGTGGAGCCGATAGCTTGGGCTACCTTTAAGTCCAGGTTTGATGAGGAGTTCTTTCTGAAGGATGCTAGGAAGGAGATGCTGCAGCGCTTCATTGATCTGAAGCAAGGGAGCTTGACGGTGGACCTGTACCACCAAGAGTTCACTAGGCTGAGCCGGTTCGCACCAAAGATGGTGCAGGATGCTGATGAGAGGGCTCAGAGGTTCCTGCAGGGACTTGCTTTGGAGCTCCAGAGTTTTGTGTCTTCCTCTGATCTGGACTCTTATCAGAAGGTCCTGGTCGCTGCGAGGAGGCAGGAACTGAACCTGAGTCAGAGGAGAGGACATGTTTCTGGTGCTGGGAAGAGGCCTATGGAGCAGGCCAGGGCGGTGGTTAGGCCTGGTTTCAAGCCTAATCAGCCAGCTCAGTTCAAGAGGCCAGGAGGGCCTGTTCTGAAGACTTGCCATTTCTGCGGCAAGCCTGGCCACATCAAGGATCAGTGTAGGAAGTTTCTGGGCCAGTGTTTGGTTTGTGGTGATGCTTCCCATGTCACGAAGGATTGTCGGCATGCGAATCAGCTGCGGAGGGCACCTGTTGCAGCACAGCCGTTGCAGCAGCGAGCGTCTGTTCCTGCTGGGCGTGGAGCGGCTCTTGTTCCACAGGGGCAAGCTTTTCGGCAGGCTGTTCCACCGAGGAGGCAGGCTTTTCTGATGACCGTGGTGGAGAGCGAGGCTGTGGATGAGGTTATCGCAGGTAATCCTCAATCTAGCTGTTACTTTCCTAGCTGGTTTTGATTGATTAGATTGTGTTGTTTGCTTGAACATGGTTGTTTGTTAGGCTAGGGTTTGATTGTCAATTGCTTGTTAGGTGTGGTTTTGGTGTGCACATTTCCTGCACGAGTCCTATTTGACTCTGGTGCATCGATGTGCATTATTTCTCGGAGCTTCGTGGAGAGGCATTCCTTGTCGACGTCCCCTCTTCCCAAGAGTTGGAACATCGTTACAGGGAATGGCGTGGTCTCGGTGCATCGTGGTTGTAATTCTTGCTCGTTGGTGGTCTGTGGACATGAGCTTTTCGCCGATTTCATTGTCCACGACATCATCAACTATGATGCAGTTCTTGGGATGGACTGGCTTGCGAGCTTCTATGCTATGATTGACTATAGGAGGAAGAAGGTGGTGTTCGAGATTCCCAGACATCCAGTATTTGAGTTCAGTCGTGGTAGCAGCTCGCTTGGTCCTGTCAGGTTTCAGGCCAGGCCGGTGGAGGTGGTGGCTATGCAGATGGAGCTGGAGTGGCCAGCTGTGGTGCGTGATTTTGGCGATGTCTTCCCCGAGGAGATGTCTGGTTTGCCACCTGATCGAGCTCTAGAATTTTCTATTGATCTTGTTCCGGGAGCGCAGCCGATTTCGAAGGCGCCGTATCGTATGGCACCCGCTGAGTTGGAGGAATTGAGGAAGCAGCTGGAAGAGCTTTTGCAGAAGGGTTATATCAATCCTAGTGTGTCTCCGTGGGGAGCGCCGGTGCTACTGGTACAGAAGAAGGATGGTTCGCGTCGCATGTGCGTGGACTATCGGGAGTTGAATGCGGTGACCATTAAGAATAAATACCCGCTGCCTCGCATCGATGATATTTTTGATCAGCTTGGAGGTTCGAGGGTGTTTTCTAAATTGGATTTGAGGAGTGGTTACCATCAGTTGAAGGTGAAGAAGGGAGATGTTCCGAAGACAGCGTTCAGGACGAAGTATGGACACTATGAGTTCGTGGTTATGCCTTTCGGCTTAACTAACGCACCTGCAGTTTTCATGAATCTGATGAACCTGATTTTCTACGACTTTTTGGATAAGTTTGTCGTTATCTTTATTGATGACATTCTGATCTATTCGAAGTCGGAGGAAGAACATGCATCGCACTTGAGGACGGTATTGGAGATTTTGAGGAAGCATCGGTTGTATGCTAAATTTTCGAAGTGCGAGTTTTGGCTGGATAGAGTTGCTTTTCTCGGGCATGTGGTGACTGGAGATGGTATTTCAGTGGATCCCGAGAAGATTAGGGCCATCCGATAATGGCCTGTCCCATCGTCAGCGTCTGAGATTCGGAGTTTCCTTGGACTTGCTGGTTACTATCGGTGTTTCATTAAGGACTTTTCCCGTATTGCTGAGCCGATGACCAGGTTGACGCGGAAGGATGTTGCTTTTGTTTGGTCGGGTGATTGTGAGAGTGCTTTTGGTGTTCTGAGAGAGCGTTTGACGACTGCCCCTATTCTTGTTGTGCCTGATCGCAGCGGTGGATTTGAGATCTTTTGCGATGCTTCTGGCAAGGGTTTCGGTTGTGTGTTGCATCAGCACGGGCATGTTGTGGCTTATGCTTCTCGTCAGCTTAAGGTTCATGAGAAGAATTACCCGACGCATGATTTGGAGTTGGCTGCCGTTGTGTTTGCTCTTAAGATTTGGAGGCACTTCCTGCTGAGTGAGAAAGTGAAAATTTTCACCGATCACAAAAGCTTGAAGTATATTTTTACTCAGAAGGAGCTCAACATGTGACATCGTCGATGGTTGGAGCTCATGGCGGATTATGATGTTGATTTGCAGTTTCACCCTGGCAAGGTGAATGTGGTCCCCGATGCGCTGAGTAGGCTTCCAGCGGTGATGATTTTGACCATGCAGTGGAGATTACAGCAGGATTTTTGCGGGTCTGGCGTAGATATTGTTCTTCCTGGGGAGGCTTCTTCGTTGATTTACATGCAGGTACAATCAACGATCGTGGATTGGATCAAGGCTGGCCAGGCTGAGGATCCGAAGCTGGTGAAGATTCAGGAACATGTGGAAGCCGGTCTGCGGACTGACTTTCTGATTCATGAGGATGGCTCGCTGAGGTTTGGAGCCAGGTTGTGTGTGCCAGCTGGAGATATTAGAGAGGAGTTGATGGTGGAGGCACACGGTTCGCCGTATTCTGTGCATCCTGGTGGCACCAAGATGTACCAGGATCTTCGTCTGAATTATTGGTGGCATGGCATGAAGAGGAGTGTGGCTCGGAGTGTAGCCAAGTGCTTGGTTTGTCAGCAAGTGAAGGCGGAGCATCAGCGTACGGCCGGGTTGCTACAACCGCTTCCGATTCCGGAGTGGAAATGGCAACACATCACTATGGATTTCGTGACTAGACTACCTCGGAGTCCGAAGCAGAACGACGCAATTTGGGTGATCGTAGATCGATTGACCAAATCCGCGCATTTTATTCCGTTCCGAGTGGGACAGTCCACTGAGGCACTAGCGAGGAGATATATGGAGGTAAATTCTTTTACAATCCGTCCTTATTTCCTTTTCCTAGTTTGGATAGTAATGTAACGTGAATCATGCAGGAGGTTGTGCGACTTCACGAAGTCCCCGTGAATATCGTGTCAGACAGAGACACGAGGTTCACATCTCAGTTCTGGCAGAGTTAGCAGAAGAGTTTGGGTACGCGTCTGAGTTTCAGCACGGCGTATCATCTGCAGACGGATGGCCAGTCCGAGAGGACGATTCAGATTTTGGAAGACATGCTGAGGGCGTGCATGTTGGATTTCAAGGGTTCGTAGGAGGACCATCTGTATTTGGTGGAGTTCTCTTACAACAACAGCTTCCAGGCGAGTATTGGCATGTCGCCTTTCGCCGCTCTTTATGGGAGGAAATGTCGATCGCCATTGAGTTGGGATGACGTTGGTGATCGGGAGTTGTTGGGACCTGAGATGATCGTGGAGGCCGTGGATATCGTCAGGAACATTCGGGAGAGGTTGAGGATTGCTCAGGACCGTTTTAAGCATTGGGCGGATGCTAAACGTCGTCCTTTGGAGTTTCAGCCTGGAGACCATGTGTTCTTGAAGATTTCCCCGAATCGTGGTGTGATTCGTTTTGGGAAGCAAGGGAAGTTGAGCCCGCAATACATTGGACCGTTTGACATTCTGGAGAAAGTTGGCGAGGTAGCTTATCGTTTGGCCTTGCCGCCATCTTTGGAGGGAGTTCACAATGTTTTCCATGTGTCGCAGCTTTGTCGATACATTAGCGATCCATCTCATGTTGTGGATTTTTCGGAGATTACCGTTCGCCCCGATATGACGTATGACCAGCATCCAGTGCAGATTCTGGACAGGCGTCAGAAGTCACTTCGGAACAAGATTGTCAATATTGTGAGGTTGATGTGGCGACACGGCTCACCTGGAGAGTCTACTTGGGAGAATGAGGATGAGATGCGAGAGCGTTTCCCACTTTTGTTCCCGGACACGTGAGTGTTGGGAAATTCCGAGGACGGAATTTTTCTTAAGTTGGGGAGGATGTAACGACTGGTTTTCTTGTATCTGGATTTATTATATTATATTATATGTTTTGGTGGATTTTCTCCTTATATGTGGTTTTCGTCTCCGTAGCTTTCATTTTCGATCGTTTCGTCGTGTTTTCTCGTTTCTTCCTTAGGATCGTCGATTTTGGAGCAAGTCATTCGTGACGGGCTTCGTATCGGTCATATCTTATTGTTAGATCAAGCCTAAGAGTCGTAGGAATCGATCCCGAAGCTCCGCGCTCCGTATCAGAACTTTTGGTGCTAATTAGCCGGTGTAAGAAGGGGCACCGACCGACTAGATGACGATCCAGTCGGTCGGCAAGCCTTCTTGAACCGACTAGTTGGCTTTCTAAATTATTCTGGATTTACTGTTTGTCGTTAGTCGGTCTAAGAACGTTGGTTGACCGACTAGGTTGCAAACTAGTTGGTCGGAAATGCTTCTTTAACCGACTAACGCATTTACTAAATTTTGGTATCAGTTACTGTTCATTCTTAGTCGGTCTAAGTTCATCTCTCAACCGACTAGTTGCTAGGCAAGTGAAACTTGTCACTTAGGGTTTAGGCCATGTTTTAGGCCATTTGCTTGTTGTAGGCGTAAAAGAGACTAGGCGACAAAATGATACTCGCCTAGGCGCATATTTGGGGAACTAGCTTGACAACGAAGCTAGTTCCGACACATATCATGTTGCACAATTACCATGCCATGTTTAATTTCTATTAACGGTACGCAAATTATTTGTCATGACATTGCATTCTTAAAGTGTTTCCGTGAATGCGTAGCTTCGCTACAATGCTTGTGTTCCTGGCTCGTGTTCCAGAAGCGGGCCATGTGTTGGTTGATAGCCAATGCCCGAATTGCTTGTTTCCGGCTAGGTGCACCCCTATGCCAATTGTTTATGAATCGTGAACTGGAATGCGAGCTCCTGTGCGGGGCAACCCTGGCTCATTTACTGAGCTCGTGTGCGGGGACCCTGGCTCGAATACATGTGGGTATTGGGGGTAAGAGTTAAGCGGCCAATCAACTGGGAGTCTGCCCGATCAGCAACTTCAGTTATAAGGCGTAAACTCTGGGTTTTGGGGTAGTTGTTAAGCGGCCAATCAGCGTGAATGTCAAACCATTCAGCTGTAAGGCGTAAACATCTACAAAACAACGTGAAACGTGACTAGTGAATTGATTGAGATTGTTAGTAGCTTGGCTACTCTTGTCTTGTCTCGATAATTGTTCTCTTGTACTTATTGTCTCGCCATGTCTTGCTTGTGCACTCATGTTATAACTGCCATGTCATGCATATTATAACTGCTAGGTTGCTAGTTGCCTTACTTTCAGTTTCCTTGCCCAAGTCTTTTGACTTGCTGACATGTGCCCCTTTACTCTTTTGGGTGACACATGTTAGATCCTGAGCATGTGTACCTTGTTGAGGACGAGGTGTTTGCTGATGTCGAGCCCGAGCTTGTGTTTGACGGGGAATACGTGGACACTGGGGACCAGTCCTAGTGTCTCCGTTGTGTTTTCCTTTTGTTTAGACTGCTCTTTTGTTGTCGGTGCGTAGCACCTATACATTGTTATGTTGTTGCTTTTGTTGGCCTTGTTCTGGGCCTTTAGACTCTTTCTTTTATCCTGGTGGCTTTTCTGGATGTCAAACTTAATTTTAATGTTGGACGATTATGAGATATGAGATTTTATTTCTGTCTCTCCTTGTTTTATTATTGTTGTTCCGTTGTGGTTACAGGGACCTGCTTATGTTTATTGACGCTTATCGGGTTTGGGGCTTCACAGCTCCACTCTCGTGCGGACCTTTTCACGTCTCGCCTCCATTTTAGGGAAGCGGGGCGTGACAGATTACATTGGGTTGACAGACTGTCGACTGTTGAGTAATTCATAGTCGCCTGTCGGAGAGACAGTCGACTGAAACTTACACGAAAGTCGTCTGACGGAGAATAAAAAAATAGGATGATAAAACAGAGACATCTAAAGATTTGGACTGGCGCCTAATGACCAAATTGCAGTCACATGTCGCAGAGACAGTCGACTGGAAAATCTTCATCAGTCGCATGTGCAAAAAATACAGTCTGCTGTTAGGAAAAATCAAGTTGGACAGGCGACTGTCGAAGGAATGATAGTCGTCTGTCCTGGTCCAATGCACAGTGAGGTTAAAATCCAGAGGATAGAGACAACTCACCCTAGAACCTATACTCTTAACACAAATCTTAATCAAGAAAACAATATCAAAATATTATAGATTAAGGTACAAATCACGTAAATTAATCCAAATAATCGAAATCATCAAAATCTCAAATACATCTCTTAACACAAATATATGTGAAACATATAGTTTATCAAAACAAGAGAAGTAAAAATGATGATATGAGTTCAAGCATGATATAACATGAAGGTATGAACTCCTACTATTCAGATTCACCCATAATCCCTAATTTTCCATGCAACCTCACAAATGAATCTTCTTTAAGAGGTTTAGTGAAGATGTCGGCGATTTGTTTTTGGGTTTCAATGTACTCTAAGATGATGTCCTTCTTAGCTACATGATCATTAATAAAATGGTGTTCACATCTATGTGTTTGGTACGGGAGTGATGTACTAGATTCTTAGAAAGACAAATTGCACTTCGATTATCAACCATGATAGGGCAAGTATCATAATTGACACCATAGTCTTTAAGTGTGTGTCTCATCTAAAGAACTTGTGCACATGCAAGACCCGCGGTGATATATTCCGCTTCAGTTGTGGACAATGATACCGAGTTCTGTTTTTTGGAAAACCAAGAAACTAGGGAATTTCCTAGAAAATGACAAGTGCCACTAGTATTCTTCCTATCGAATTTGCATCCGGCAAAGTCGGCATCACTATATGAGATTAACTCATATGTGCTAGACTTATGGTAAAGTAACCCATAATCTAGTGAATGATTGAGGTAACAAAAGATTCGTTTAACCGCAATCAAGTGTGACTCTTTAGGCCTAGCTTGATATCTAGCACAAAGGTATACAGAAAACATAATATCGGGCCTACTAGCGGTTAAATAAAGTAAGCTACCGATCATACCTCAATATAGATGAACGTCTACAACTTTTCTGTTCTTATCCTTGTGTAGATGGGTTGTCGTACTCATGTCATAATTTTCTTGTTGCAATTCAAAGCTAGTATTTCTATAGCATTCTACAGTAGATTCTAAATCAGTAATTTTTTCAAACATGTCAAAGTTTTCTTGTTGCAATTCAAAGCTACCATTCCTATAATCATCTATGGTAGATTCTAGCTCATCTATTTTATCATGCATTCCTTTACAAATATTCGAAAGTTCAATTTTAGTGCAAGATTTTACCTCGCTGTGCTTTTCCATTAAGCAGAGGGAGGAGTGCACAGTTTCCTCTTCGTTATCGTCATCCCACGTTATCGCTAGAGATTTTCCTTTCTTTTCAGCGATGTTGTTCTTTCCTTGTGGGCAATTTCTTGCGAAGTGTCACTTCTTCCTGCCTTTAAAACATTCAAATTTATCAGTAATATTCTATTCAGAAGTATTTCTAGCAGGATTAAAATTATCCGAGCGATTAAACCTTTGTGCCATCTCTGCTCTCCCTTGAGAAGTCTTGATGTAATTCCTGAATTCTTTAACCATTCATGCCTGCTCAAACTCGTCGTCGTCATCCTTTGTGAATGCACGAGACTTCTCATTCTTCTCCAAGGACTTCCTTTTCCTAGCTGGGCAGTTTTTCAGAAAGTGACCTTGTTTCCTGCAAAGATAACAACATAATGAGTTAGTAATATTCTGATCTGAAGAAATATTTGCAGGATTAAGATTTTTAACATGATCAAAACATTTTGATATTACTGCCTTTTCTAAGGGGGTATTCATGGTACTAGACTAGATCCTCTAAACTATGCTGATACCACTTGTTAGATCTGGATCTAAGCCTAAGGGGGGTGAATATGCTAATAAAAAATATTTGTGCAACCCACGAAAAATCACAGGCAGTTATAATCAAGTGTAGAGTAAGTAAAAGCAATCACAGGGAGCACAACAGATTTACCCTGGTTTGGTCACCCCAACTACCTGCGTCCAGCCCCGAAAGCAAATACTATATTAATATGTTATCTGGTACAACTACAATGAGCTAGAGCCCCAACACAACTCTCACCTAGTTCGTACGCACTCCCCAAAGTGCTCAACACTATCAAACTAGTAAGATGCTCTCTCTTGTGACGAGCCCCAAGTCGTCAAGACCCTTTTGTCTAGCCCCAACTAGACAAGACCCCAAAAACGTCACAAATATGGTAAAGTTTTCCTACAAAGATCGCTACACTACTACACAAATATAATAATAAAGAGTTTAGGAAATCTCAATTTATGTAGCCATAGTTGTCTCTGTCGATCAGTGCATCGTCAGCTTCACGCTGGCACAAACGGTGTCTCAAACCGATGTCTGGATCTCAAGATATAGCCATCCGAAGTTCTATGCGGAAATCTGCCCGAATCTGGTCTGTGCGTAAATCAATTCTCTGTTCTGCAGAATCGACAGTAGTCTGTGCGTAAAGTATGTTTCTGTCCCATCTTTCAGAAATTGTAGTAAATCGACCCGAGCTCAAAATCCGAATAAATACTCGTTGGAATCATGAGCTCGTCCCCTTCGACTGAAAAATAAGAAATGGCCGATTTGGATGCCCTTGTGGAGAGGAATTCTCAGATCTTTGAAGTGCGTCCTATGGCTTGGAATTTGATCTCTTGGACTTTACTTCTTCAAAGATGGTGGCCTTGGTTGCTTGCTCCTCTAGGTTAAAGATGGCTTATGCTTGGATATCTAGCTTGATGATGGATGGTTCGTTATGCTTGCGGCAAGGCTTTAAGATGATGAACTTTGGCCTATGAGATGATGAAATATATGAAGCTATTCAGAATACAACTCATGCTAAAATAAATACCACTAATTTAATACAGAGATTAAAATCAGAAAAATATCACCATGGTGTAGAGCACTGAGTTGTGATCATCCTGGCGCAAACGATTCGTCGATCCGAGCTTTGTGGAGAAAGTTATGCACTGTTTAGCATCGTCCATCGAGCTCCTTCTTCTTCCTGCTAATTTGATGATCTCTTTGAAGCTTGGAGGATAAATTCGGCCAAGATGAAGAGAAATGAGTCTAGGGTCGGCCTTGTTTTTTCTTTTTCTCTCTCCTTTGGATGTGGGTTTATATAGGAGGAGGTTGGGATCAATTAGAATCAAATAGAATCCCATAATTGAAGGAGATTGGATCAAATCCTAACTTGATTAGGATTTGAATGAATCACCATGGAAGATCTCTTCAATCACTATTGGATATGGAGTTTGAATAACTATAGGATTTCAATTAAGATCTCATTTAATCTCTTATATTGATTTGCATGAGATTCTCCATATCTCTTCATCTTTGACCAAGACTTCAATTTGTATGACTTTAG
Organism: Scilla litardierei; assembly: GCA_030789695.1. Taxonomy (NCBI): domain Eukaryota; kingdom Viridiplantae; phylum Streptophyta; class Magnoliopsida; order Asparagales; family Asparagaceae; genus Scilla; species Scilla litardierei. Next base: position 153,166,043 of record CM061136.1, on the reverse strand, counting down.
GATTTGATTCATGCACCAATTGATTTGAATCAATTAAAATATGGATTTGAATTGATTTCCTCCTTATCTCCCCATCTTTGACTTAGTCCAATATATGTAGCCATTATCTCTATCACTTTGACCAAGTCCACTTTGCTAATGAATGGCAAATTCTCCATCACTTTGGCTTAGTCTCACTTTGAGTCTTTGCAAGAGTGTCATTCCTAAAAAACACTTAGCACACACATCAAATCATTCACACATGTTTGTTATCATCAAACACGAAGTCATCGATCATTGTATCCAACTACACGTTGTATCCAACACAATGCTGATCAATCATGAAGCTAATAGGGGTTGACAGCCAACCGTAGGCTTCGCATCAGCATAATGTTGAAGAAGGGATTAAAGCTGCAGAATTTATCACTAACATTACCAAGGGTCGTCCTAATAATGTTTATGCCAAGGGGTAGACCACGTAATAATGATATTGAACCAGTGATGGCAACTGCTGCTCGGGGTCAATGTCGTTAGGGGCTATGAGTCCCAATTGTAGTATGGTCAGGCTATAGGGTCTCACACAGGTTGAGATCCTCATCCAAGTAATAAGAGGAATATGCAAATGATGGATGTGAATTAAAATGGTCGCAATTGGTTGGGAAGAGGATTTCGATTATATATGAAGTGACACGAATTTTGAGCCTTCTAAAAGCATAGAAAAACCCAAAACAGGGCCCTGGACCCAGTTGCACAGCCCAAGCACTGACTCAGGTTAGCCCAATCCTCTGGCATGGCCTAGCCCAAGTGTGGCTCAGGCTAAGCCTAAATAGAGCTCGGACTAGGCATAATTTTGGGCTCGGGCGCGCCCATGTGCAAGCTCTGTTGGATTTGGATCGTAGCCTAGAGGGGGGGGGGGGTGAATAGGCTAATAAAAATATTCGTGCAACCCACGAACAATCCCACGCAGTTATAGGCACAGACAAAGCAATAAAATAGCAATCACAGAATACACACAGATATACCTTGGTTCGGTCGTCCCCACGACCTACTCCAGCCCCCGAAAGCAAATACTAGATAGATGTGTAATCCTGTACAGCTACAATGAGTCAAGATCCCAAATCTACTCTCACCTAGCTCGTACGCACACCACGTGCTCTACACTCTCAATCTAGTCAGATGCTCTCCCTCCGTGACGACTCCCAAAGTCGTCAGGTCCCCAAAAAGTAACACAGAAGGTAAAGTTTCCCCTACAGAGATCGCTACACCAATACAAAAATAAATAAATAGAGTTTTAGAAATGCTCAGTAATGGTGTGTCGTCTCTGTCATTCATCACGGCGTCAGATCAATCTGACAAGTAATAGTCTCCGATGTCCCCTCAATAGTTCGGCTCCCCTCTCGATGAAACTTGCGCCTTCCACAGAAATTGAAAGTTGTGGTACGGGTGGCTCTTGGAGATTTGCTTGCTCTTGTCAAAGGTTTCAGCAGGCTTGGATAATAGCAAGGGGTGTGGCGGCTGGCAATTGAAAAATGCTGTCTGTGAAACAATGCGCACCTGTGCCTTTTTTTGTGTTTTTCAAACGGTTTTTTTGTCTGTTCGGCTCCTTGGAAATTTTTGTGAAGGGAATGAAATAAAACGTCCTGTGCAAGAGCTCCTTTTGATTTTCAAAGGGGAGAGATTTGTGCGGCTTGCATGTCAACAAAAACAAGAGAAAAAGATGCAGATTAAAAAGGATGCTTTGAAATTTGCAAAGAATAAAAACAAAACTGCAAGGGAGTTTAGTTCGGCTCTTGGGGAATTTTCAATGGCAACGTGCGCCTCCGAGTTGCCTGGGGAATTCAATTTTTGCTCAATGTAAATGCTAAACATTAACCTCCTTTTTGGTTCAACCTCATTGTCTTCCTCATGATCCAAGATCATAATTGATATCTTATAACGTTGAAAAAAGACCAAATAGCTTTTCTACGCCCAAAGTGCCGGTTATCTCCAAAATGACCAAATTGCCCCCGAATCCAAATGAGCTTCGTTCACCCTGAAACACACTTAGCACACACATTAAAACATTCACACACGTTTGTTATCATCAAAGAAGTTAACAATCGTTGTGTCCAACATACGTTGTATCCAACAAGCTCAGGTGCACCTAGGCACCAAATAATGCACTGGCCCTTGTCTGAGCATGGGTATGCTCAGGCGCTAGCCCAGGCACACCCAGGAACATGAGACTGGCTACTGGCCCAGGCACTCGCCTGGGCCAGTGCCAGTGCGGGGTTCAAGCACAAGCCCATGTACTAGCCCATGCCAGTGCCTGGACCAGGCGCTGGGTCAGGCAAGCACCTAGACCCAGGCACGCCTGACCCAGGTTCTACCCAATTTGGGTGGCCTGGTTTGCAAGTGCATGCTCGAACTCGAGCGTGCCTAAATAGCTAGTAGGTGGGCCCACGGTTTGAACTATCTGCAGACTATTTTTTGGGGGTAAATTTTGGTGAATTTTGAGGTCTCGTTTGAGGGGTCAAACAAACTCGGAATTGAGCGTTGTTTGTTTCTGTGTAATCTCCGTTTGAAGCTCTTTGAAATGATATATCATTTTGCCTCTTCGACTAACCTAAGATGGAGAAAGAATTACTCAAAGTTTAGCCCTCAAAGGGAAAATTTTGAGTTCTCTCTTTTTAGTACTATACCGATTATGATACTGATTTAAAGGCTCTGCTCACTCGATAAATTGGCTGCTCCTCTTCCTCCTAAACTTCCACCAAGCCTAGATCAAGTGAGCTCAACCTAATTAAATTGAGCAAACCTAGATCTAAAGGCAACCAAATTTTTCCTTTCTAGCAAAACTTAGCCACTCTCAAACTCTCGCATTTCCCTCTTAGAGCTCATTTTTCTCTTCATGCATTGAAATCAAGCTCAAGGAAAATTATCTAAGTGCAATCAAGCTAAATCTCATCACTTGGAGATTCTCTTCCATGCCTTCTTCTTCATATGAGTAAGTTCATCATCAAGGCATATGTAAGTGTATTTGTTTTACTTTGTTTGTTTTGAAACCCTAGCCTTATGTGTGAGAGCTAGTTACTATCTCTGTGAGAGTATAACCCTCGTGTAGGGTTGGTTGAGATCTCTCTTTGTGAGAGTTAGAGTCTCTCTGTGAGAGAGTAATGATTTCTCTGTGTGAGATTGTATTCATTACCTTGTGTAGGATTCATATTGAATATTTGGTGTGGCTGGACGTACCAAATTTGGGGAACCAGTGTAAAATCTTGTGTGTGTGTTTGGACTGATTGTGTTGATTAATTCCTCTTGCACTTATTATTCCGCATTTGCAAGTTAAATTTTAATTGCACAACTTATTCACATAACTATATTCACACACCCTCTAGAGTTTGTTTTTGTTAGTATTGCAAGGTATACTGTCCTTACATTTAAACCAAGGAGGAAGAAAAGAAAAAAGTACTACTCCGTGTTTTAAGCACACCGCGGGCCCGTCACGTCCTCGCGCCCAAGTATAACGGGAAGGAGGGCATGATAGGTTTTAGTGGTGGCATATGCAGGTCAAGCACATGCGAATACTTTAAGATTGGTTTAGACGTCATTAATATCTAAGTGTACAACTAGAATAAATTTTGCACTTAACTTGTGGTTGTCTTGCAGCATGGTAGGTCGACCCAACACCCGTAACACTAACGACTTATCTGAGAATGACATTATGGGAGTCATTAGAGAGATGTTAGGAATCCAGCATCACATTCTCGAACGAGAACCTCAACCTGCTCCATGAGGTGATGCTGGGGTGAAACAATTTCGAGAACTACATCTAAGGAGTTTCTCTAGGAAAAATGGCCCACTTGAAGCCGAAGAATGGGCACGAAGCATCGAGGGTAACTTGAGTGCTTCCTACATCCCACAGGCAGGGTGGGTAGAAGTAGCAAGGCTTCAACTGACTGACAACATGCAAAACTGGTGGGAGACGTAAGAAAAGCGCATAATGAGGCCTATTACATGGGCCATGTTTCGTGAACGATTCGACGCCAAGTATTTTCCCAAATCGGTTAAGAGGGAACTTCAACAACGTTTCATCAACCTAAAACAAGACTCCATGATTGTAGATGAATATGATGCTGAGTTCTCTATGCTCAGTCATTTTGCCCCTCACATGGTCGAGAATCCCGAGGATCATGCCTTTCAGTTTTGTCAAGGCTTAAATTTCAACGTCTAAGCTTCGATGACATCGACCGACTTGACCAGCTATGAGAAAATATTGGAATCGGCGTGAAACCATAAGGCTATTGAGAATCAACATAAAGAAGCACAATGAAAGTGTCCTATGGAACCAGCAAGAGACGCCCTCCGAACGATGCAGACTACTACATTCAGGAGGTCTGCAGGTCCGAGCAATAACCGAGTCCCATTGGTGTGCAACTATTGTAATCGACCAGGGCATGTCAAGAAGGAGTGTCGCAAACTACTGAATCAATGCCTGGTCTGTAGAGCATCTGAACACTCTACCAGGGACTACCCCCGCTACATTTACAAGAAAGCAACTATGACAGCAGGAGCTTCTGGATCAGCACCGCGTGTACCACCACTTTCTCCACAACAGAGGTCATTTCAATATGCTACAACGAACCAACCCAGGTGCCAAGTATTCACTATAACGGTCGAGGAAGCAGTCGTTGCTGAACACGCGACTAATGGTACTTCATGAACCATCTCCTTTATATATCATTTAAGGATCATATCATAAACATATTCTTGCCCTATATTGTCTTAGTTGTACCCATCCTTTATTCATTCCTCGTCAACTAGATCTGAGTAATTCCAAGAACGGAATTTTCTTAAGGAGGTTTGGATGTGACGGCCAGTATCCATCAGTATGCGTATTTTCGTATTTTACGTATATATATATTTTAAAGGTATTTTAAAATGGTTTGTCATGTGTTTTATATCAAAATAGGTTCAAATCAATTATTTAAAAAATATTTTTCGTATAATCAAAATAGTTATAACATATATTCGTAAGTTTAAGTGTCGTCAAAATTTTTAAATAGTTTATACAATTTTTTCTAATATAAATATCACTGAAACGATTTTGTTAATTATTTTTCTATATAAATGTTCTCAAAATAGTTTCAAACTTTTACAACATGATTTTATAGTCATTTAGTACTCCCTATATTATTTTCGTATTTTTTGGAGTCAAATCGACTTAAAACGTGTAAACCACACCCCAAACGTTTGGACCAAAACTCGTATTTTCGTAGCTTAAAATATAAAATGGTCTTCATTTTTATATCCTCACAACGATACGAACCCGTGGTACTATTTTTGTAATTTTTCGGGCACATTTAGTTTCGGGGGTAAAATTATAATTTCATGTATTTTTAGTTTTATTAATTACATGTTATGTTTAACCTTAACCTTATTTACTTTACCCTAACTACCTCCGTAAACCACCTCCATGTTAGCTCAGATCCCAAAGTTTTGGATCTCAACCTTAATATTTAATAGTAGTAGTATTATTTAATATAAGTGTTATGAATGGGAGACCTTTGGTTTCCACCCACTAACCATCCACCATTACACCCACTTAGTAGTGGGTGTCCCTTGGGATTCATATGAATGTAACTCCTATATGAAAGTATATTAGTATGGCTATGGTTTACACCATAAGCTAGTTCTTCCAATTCTAACATGTTATCATGCACGATTGCCTCTTGATAATTTTTCTTTACAAAAATTCTGTCTAGCTAAGGAATCTTATATTTGTTGGCAGATCATTTGCCAACATCGCGAGGAGTTTTGATCATTTACGTTGGCACCGATTTTCTTGAGGAGCGGGATTATTTTCTGCGGATTTTTCGATTTCCGATCTTCCCCAGATCTAACGGATCTAGAGATAAATGGCAAAGATTACGAGCGACGATTTTGATGTTCTCGATGCGGCTGGCAAAAATTACTTGAGCTGGCAGCTGGACATGAAGTTCCACCTGCGCTCACAGGGCCTTAGTCACACAATTCAAGCTCTAGCTACGCCTGTGACATCAGGTGAAGGGACTTCTACTGTTAGAGTCTTCGATATAGAGAAGGCGAAAGCCATTATCTATATCAGGAGACATATTGATCAGACCCTGAAGGCCGAATATCTAACAGTGGAAGACCCTCATGAACTGTGGACAACACTTGAGGACAGATACAAACATCAAAAAGATGTGATCCTCCCTCGTGCACGTTATGAGTTGGAAAATCTCTGACTTCAGAACTTCATGTTTATAGTTGAGTATAACTCAGCTCTCCATAACACCACCTCACGCCTGAAGCTGTGTGGCGAACAAGTCTCGGATACCCTCATGCTTGAGAAGACATATACATCCTTCCATGAGAAGGATGCTATTCTCATGCAACAGTATCGTGAACGCAAGTTCACGAAGTACTCTGATTTACTATCCTGCCTAATTATGGCAGAGCAGAACAGAGACCTCCTACTGGCCACTCATAACCTACGCCCTGCTGGCTCTGCTCCTCTCCTTAAGGCTCACAAAGTTTCTTCCCAGAAGATGAAGACAAGCACAAAGGTAGATTCAACAAGGGGAAAGCTGCGAAGAAGCAGACCAGAGCTCCTCCCCAGAACAACAATAATGAGGGGAAGAAAAAGAATACGTGGAAGAGGAATACCTCTTGCCAGACGTCTGCTCCCAAGAAAACTGGGAAGACAATTGCCACATATGTGGCATGACTAGACATTGGTCCAGGGCCTATCGTACTCCACGCCACCTCTAAGATTTGTATATGGCAAGCCTGAAACCTTCTGCTGAGACAAATTTGGTGGATATACAGCCTCCTACTCGGTTCACCACCGAGGATTTCGAGAATAACAACCTCCTTGACTGAAGTTGATTTAGTTATCTTTAAATCTTTTTCATTAATGTATGATGTATCTTCAATTATGTCCTTCTTTATCTTAATTATGGATCGAATGTAGTTTTTCTTTTCATAAAATTTTTTACATTCTTTTCTAGAGATGAAGTGTGAATGCCTAGTGGACAGTGCCTCCACGCACACGATCATTAGAGACAGATGCTATTTTAATAGCATCATTAATTATCATGGTCCCGTCACTACAATTTCGGGACTATATAATATAATTGAAGGATCAGGTGAAGAAATTTTATTGCTCCCAAACCAAAGAAAGTTATAATAAAAGATGTTTTATTTTCTCCAAAATCAAACAAAAATCTACTAAGTTTCAAGGACATCCATTTAAACTGATATCACTTGGAAACTGATGATTTGAATAGTATTGAATATTTGTATGTTACTCGTCATAAGGATGGTATTAAAACCATCCTAGAACGTTTTAAAGGACTCCTGTCGGGCCTTTATCAAACATACATCCAACCTATAGAAACTAATCTGATGGTGCACCAGTAATGTTCTACATCACCAGAATTCAGTCTCTGGCATTATAGACTAGCTCATCCAGGATCGGTAATGATGCACCGCATCAAAACCCAATCCAGTGGACATAATTTGAAGAACTTGAAGATTATTCAAAAGGGTGATTTTCCTTCTCCCCCTATTATATGGGTAAACTAATCACGAGACCATCCCACCTGAAAGTGGGGTTTGAATTTCCTAGCTTCTTGGAGAGAATACATGGAGACATTTGTGGGCCAATTCACCCATTAAGTGGTCTATTCCGGTACTTTATGGTACCAATAGATGCATCTTCAAAATGGTCGTTTGTGTGCCTTTTGTCTACCCGCAACCTAGCGTTTCCAAAGCTATTGGCACAAATAATAAAGTTGCAAGCACATTTTCTAGATAACCAGATTAAAAAAATCTGTATAGACACTGCTGGGGAATTCACTTCACAAGTCTTTCAAGACTATTGCCAAGCAACTGGCATTGAAGTTGAACATCCAGTAGCTTATGTTCACACCCAGAATAGGTTGGCTGAGTCTCTTATAAAGAGACTGCAATGGATTGCTCGTCTATTGATAATGCAACCACAGTTGCCTGTGGATGCATGGGGACATGTCATTTTGCATGTCGCTTCGCTTATCAGAATACGACCCTCTAGTTGTCATATTTTTTCGTCGATGCAGCTTGCATATTGTGTACCTCCCAATTATTCTCACTTGAGAGTATTCGGTTGAGCAGTCTATGTTCCCATTGCACCTCCACAGAGGACTAAAATGGGTCCTCAACGCCGTCTTGGTAACTACGTATGGTATGATTCAGCCTCCATTAATAGATACCTTGAGCCCCTAACGGGCGACGCATTTAAGGCTCGTCTTGAATATTGTGAATTTGACAAAAATTCGTTTCCCAAACTTGGGTCACAAACCAAGAAGCCTGAAGCTTCAGAGACCATTTCCTGGGACACTAAGACTTTGTCTCATTATGCTCCGCATATTAATCTATTTGAAGATGAGATCCTCAAGATCCTTCACATTCAGAATACAGTACATTTACTCCCAGACAAATTCACTGATAACCAGAAGATTATCAGATCACACGTCCCTGCTGCCAATATGCCAGTGATTGAACCGAAAAATGCGCAAGGGAAGCACGCCTTCCGCTCCAAAGTGTAGGAGCGTCAATGAATATAAAATTTATAACTGGTGAGTATCGGGTCAGATCACGGGGAAGAATCGTTTGAAATCGCACGTTTGTCAAAAATGGATGCGGGGTGGGGAGAAATCGCCCACTATATTTACTGGTTTTTTAGAAGAGGAAAGAATGGGAGAACGACTAGTGGGGGCCACCTACCAACCCTACACACTATAGACAAGGGTTCGGGAGCTCAATCAAGCGAAGAGGCGAGCTTTACATTCAACCAAACACTTGGTGTGCGGTATGGTGAAGGATGTAGAAGGAGCTCTTTCAAGGCATTCCTTGCTACGGGTGAGGTCAACGCGGAGAGTAGTGTGCGACTAAGATACTTGCCCACCACGGATGGCTTGTTAGGCCTACCAATGAGTGACAACCCGGGTTTGGGTTCGAATCACCAGCACGAAATTACAACCCAATCACAAAAGATGAAAGCCCAAGCACGAAATGAGAATTAAAACATACCCAAGCATCGAATCAAACACATAAACACCATAGATTAAGAGGAAAGCATGTAAATGAAATCATTCATATATAAAATCATCCAATTATATACAATAACCCTAAATCTAAGATACAAGAGAGAAAGAACGAAGTCACCTGAGGTGTCACTCCCGAGGCGACGCTTTCGGCTCCTCCTTGCGCTCCTCCAAGCTCCAGTGAACTCAAAACCCTAGCCCTATGATGAAGAATGAGGAAGAAGGAATGAGGGGGATAGAGGGGAGGAAGGCCTCAGGAATACAGCCAGCAATTCGGGTCTGGAAATAAGTCAAACGGGCTGGATTCTGGCCCAAACCCGCAAGCAATGCTCAAAGCAGCAGAAAATTTCAGCAACGTCACCCTGTCTTGTAAAAATCCTAGAAAAATCATCCAACCTTGGAATGACATGTTCCAGGTAGCGATGGAACCGTAACAAAGTGTACTACGACTAAAAAATATCACTAGACCGGAATATACACTGAAATGATTGCAAAATTTGCACAAGAGGGGAATATCAGAATTTCCAGACCAGAAATTTTCTACACCGTCACCCTGTCTTCCAAAAAATATAGTAAATTGCTTCAACTTCCAAAATTTTTGGAAAAATATGCGTTGGAATCGAGACTTCACGAAATTCAACTGAAAAATAATAGAAGACCAAAATGAGGATGCGAATAAGCTGTAAAAATTATGTTTTATGCATATAAAAACGATAAGCTCCAATATTAAGTGATATCATCAAAATGCGTGTATTGGAGCCAAAATGAAAAAAATTTATGCAAAAATGCCATCTAACGAGGGGTAAAATATGCAATATAGAACCCTAATCACACCTCCAACTAGCTTTTTGTTAGTCCCTAGCAAAACAAGCGATATATTCGGATCCTCAATAAAAGCACATATCAAACTCAACATTATTCATGGCGAAAATAAACTTTTCAACCAAATCTCAAATTCAATATATCAATCCATGAATGAGAACAAACCCATGAACAACACTTCAATTTGGTTCAAATGAAGGAAAACAAGCAATGTTTTGCACGAATGAGGATTAAAACACAACGCTGTATCATAGTTTCACAAATCTCAGGGTTTTGCCAAAACAACACTTTCCTAATTTGTGGAGGTTGGATGTGTGAATTTATTCTTCTTTTTCTTTGTATGAAACTTAGGATGACCCATGTAATGATTTTTCGGTCAATGACTCCCAAATCAGACGATTTCATGGCAATGGGCCAAAAGGACCCCGCGGACCAACTAACCCGAATCACCTAAGGTTCACTTATTCTTTTCTCATGCACTCTCCTAAATTCTATCTTTTGACGCGAATCCCCAATGCTTCTTGAGGCACGAGGACCCGACTACTCGACAAAACTAGAAGACCGATGTACTTATTCTTTTTCTTTCTCTTTTTTGTTTTCTTTTTCTTTTGCTTTATTTTAGCTTGCTTTCTTTTTTTCTCAACACACCAACCAACCACACTAGGCACATAATCAAAACCCCATCGAATTGAAAACTACTCTACTCAATTGGCTTAATCCATACTCATGCATCGCAAAGCTTGTTCAAAACTAATTTAACCCATTTTGAAGACACAATTCATGGAGTTATGCACTCACATCATAAATGACATATTAAAATTGATTTCATGAAGAAAAAGCAATCAGATGCATGCCAATCACAATTTATGAGTTTGAAAATAAAGTTTGAATCTAAATGTATGCATGAATATGAAGCATGTAAGGGATTAAGCATAAAGCTAGCAAGCGAGTAAGGAGGGTAAATGATATATATGCATGATATTGGGTGATGGCAAAATGGATGTCAAAAAAATTCTAAGCAAAAATCCTAGAAATTTATTAAGATTCTAACACTCTCCCCCCAACTTAAAATACACATTCCTCAATATGGGAAGAGTATTAGATCTAGGTAAAAGATCCTAGAAAAGAAAAGAAAATCATACATAAGCAATAAAATAAAACATTTATTTTATTTATCTACACTACTGGATAGAAGTCACCGCTGTCAAACGATGGATCTCGGATGTACAACGGTGGATGCCGCTGCTCTATCAGCTCTTTTTGCTCCTCCGCCAATGCTCCTTGTCCGAACGTGGTAATGGTGGCGACATACACAACCCCAAGCATCTCCTCAAAGTGTGTACCTATATACAGAATGAGACGGGTTGTGTAAGAGAGAGGTGGGGACACATTCCCAAAAAACGACCTCCACACATAATCATCAATATAAAATACGGAATGAAAATTATGATGAATGTGTGAGAAAACTCTCTGGATTGTTAAATATGACGTGGTTTGCAGCTCGTCCCCGTGGCATTCAATATCAATCGGGGGAGGAATTGATATTTCCATAGAAACCACCGAAGGAGAGGGAAGCTTGGGATCCATGATAGCATGTAGTATAACTCCACCTCGCTTGACTCTTCTTGGGGCTAATCAACATAAGAACAATCCTCCTCGCCCACTTCGCTCCCAAGTGTGTACGCGCTCGGCTCCTCTATTTCCACCATGTCAACGACCAATTCCTCAACGATTACTTGACACTGCCTAGCAGAAATAGTAGGCGCCAACATGATAATTTCCTCCACCGGCTCAACCAACTCCTTAATGCCAACACTTGGTTCCTCAACAACTACTTGGCATGTGGCACTCAATTCTTCAACTACCGGTGGTGTGAGATCCACAAAAACTTCTTCATCTGGAGCTTGGTGGACCAAAACTTCATGGCTTGGCTCATTTGGAGTCACAACCAATGTATGATCTTCCTCCTTATAGGACTCCAAATAACGCCAATCTGCATTCTCATGTCCAAAAAGTGGCCGTTGTCCAACATATCCACAAAATCCTGCATCTCCGGAAGCGATCCTTCCAGGAAGAATCAAAGAAGACGCATCCTATCAAATCCATGCTCTTGACAACCTTACACTAACTTTGAAAATCGCGTCCCAGCCTGAAAAAATGTCTCACTGATGCGCTGAGCAAAGTTCACCATTCTTCTTCGCCATACTATAGTCTTGTAAGATGGAAAAAACTTCGAACAAAATTTATGCTTTAGTACATGCCAAGATGAAATAAGATATGGGAGATAAACTTTAAACCATTTAAGGCATTACCATCCAAAGAATAAGGAAAGAATTTAAGATAAAACTTTTCTGCACATGTATTTCCATCAAATGAAGCTTGCAAGCACTTTCAAACTTCTTAATATAAAGGTAAGGGCTCTCCTCATCCTTACCAAGGAATCTCGGTAGGGATTTGGTCACACGTATGTTAAACTCAAGAGAGTTTGAAGTACTTGCCATGTTTTAAAAAAATAAAAACAAACAATTAAAAAAATACTCAAAAGGTGAAAAGTAAAGAAATCTCAAATCAAAAAGTGAAAAATAAAGAATCGGAAAAGACTCACACTAATAGAAAGAAATTCCTTGCCAAAACATCCAAGTTCGTTCAAAAATACAAAAAGTTTCAAAACCGTCTTCCCAGGCAAAGGCACCAATTGATTGAACCGGAAAACGCGCAAGGAAGCGCGCCTTCCGCTCCCAAGTGTAGGAGTGTCAATGCAATATAAAATTTATAACAGGTGAGTACCGGATCGGATCACGGGGAAGAGTCGTTTGAAATCGCACGTTTGGTCAAAAATGGATGCAGGATGGGGGGAAATCGCCCTCTATATTTACTGGTGTTTTAGAAGATGAGAGAATGGGAGAACAACTAGGGGGTTCACCTACCAACCCTACATACTATGGACAAGGATTTGGGAACTCAATCAAGTGAAGATGCGAGCTTGGCATTCAACCTAACACTTGGTGTGCGGAATGGTGAAGGGTGTAGAAGGAGCTCTTTCGAGGCATTCCTTGCTACAGAGTGAGGTAAACGCGGAGAGTAGTGTGCAACTAAGCTACTTGCCCACCATGGTTGGCTTGTTAAGCATACCAATGAGTGACGACCCGGGTTTGGTTTCGAATCACCTACATGAACTCACAACCCAATCACAAAAGATGAAAGCCCATGCACGGAATGAGAATTAAAACATACCCAAGCATCGAATCAAACACACAAACACCATAGATTAAGAGGAAAGCATGTAAATAAAATCATTCATCTCTAAAATCATCCAGTTACATACAATAACCTTAAATCTAAGATACAAGAGAGAAATAATGAAGTCACCCGAGGTGTCCCTCCTGAGGCGATGCGTTCGGCTCCTCCTTGCGCTCCTCCAAGCTCCGGTGAACTCCAAAACCCTAGCCCTAAGATGAAGAATGAGGAAGAAGGAATGAGGGGGGTTGAGGGGAGGAAGGCCCCAGGAATAAACTCAACAATTCGGGTCTCGAAATAAGCCAAACTGGTCGGATTTTGGCCCAAACCCGCAAGCAATGCCCAAAGCAGCATAAAATTTCAGCACCGTCACCCTGTCTTGCGAAAATTCTAGAAAACTCATTCGACTTCGGAATTACGTGTTCCAAGTGGCGATGGAACTGTAACAAAGTGTAGTACGACTAAAAAATATCACTAGACCGGAATATACACTGAAATGATAACAGAATTCTGCACAAGAGGGGAATAACAGAGTTTCCAGACCAGAAATTTTCGGCACCGTCACACTGTCTTCCAAAAAATGCAATAAATTGCTCCGACCTCCAAAATTTCTGGAAAAATATGCGTTGGAATCAGGACTTCATGAAATTCAACTGAAAAATAATAGGAGACCAAGATGAGGATGCAAATAAGCTATAAAAATTATGTTTTATGCATATAAAAACGATTAAGTGATATCATCAAAATGCGTGTATCAGAGCCAAAATGAACACAAATTATGCACAAAATGCCATCTAATAAGGGGTAAAATATGCAATATTGAACCCTAATCAGCCAGCTAGGATTGACATCCCCAAAGATGGGTACAATCCACTGGCAGCAGAATCGACCGTACCTCAAATAAAAAGAGGACGACCGCTTGGCTCCAAGGATAAATTCTAGCGTAAGAGGAAAATACCTGGAGAAATAACAAATATCCCACCACAGGATACTGAGATCAGAACAGTAACATCTCCCCTCCTTCAGTCCCCTGAAGAGGACAATACATGAGAAATATCATTAACTTTCGTACATACTGGGGAGATACTGGACTGAAAAAGCACTGTCGACGACGACTTCGCATTCGATATTGCTGTTCATGTCGCTCAATTCGACGATGATATCGATCCACGATCTCTAGCTGAATGCAAACACAGAGATGATTGGCCAAAGTGGAACTAGGCAATAGGAGTAGAGCTGGACTCACTCTTGAAATGCAAAGTCTTTGGACTAGTAGTCCAGACACCAAGAGGTGTAAAACCTGTGGGATACAAGTGGGTATTCATAAGGAAAGAGATGAGAATAATCAGATCGTACGCTATAAAGCACGGCAGAGATTTTCCCAACGACTGGGGATAGATTATGAAGATACATATTCCCCGATTATGGATGCGATCACATTCCGATTCATAATATGCTTAACATCAATATATAGCTCATGGACATTGTGACTGCATATGTATATGGAAATATAGATAAAGATATCTATATGAAACTTCCAGATAGTTTCAAAATACCAACAGAAATAAAAGATAGACCTCAGGACGTTTATTTTGTTAAGCTTCAAAGATCATTATATGGTCTTAAGAAATCGAAAAAAATGTGGTATAACAGATTGAGTGAATTCCTTGTTCAATAAGGTTTCACCAATAATGAAGTCTGACCGTGTATTTTCATTAAAACCACGAGAACAGGATTCGTATTAATAGCAGTCTATGTAAACGACTTAAACCTTATCGGATCTCATGTAGAGATTGATGATATATCTACAAGCCTCAAACTAACGTTTGAAATGAAAGACCTAGGTAAGACTAAATATTGTCTTGGCTTACAGATAGAACACCTCAGTGGAAGAATCCTGTTACACCAATCCACATACACAAGGAAATTACTCAAAAATTTCCATATGGATAAGAACCATCCTCTAAGTACACCAATGGTCGTTAGATCTTTGGATGTACATAAGGACCCTTTCCGATAACTGGAAGAGGGGGATGAAACATTAGGTCCTGAAGTAACTTACCTAAGTGCCATTGGAGCACTTCTATATCTGGCAAACTACACGCGTCCCGACATAGCATTCACATTCAATCTACTAGCCAGATACAGTTCAGCGCCCACAAAGCGCCACTGGAACGGAGTTAAGCAGCTTCTGCGCTACCTCCAAGGGTCGATTGACTTGTGATTATACTTTCTGAAAGGTGGATCTTCCATTTTGATTGGTTATGCAGATGCAGGTTACAAGTCTGATCCACACACCGAGAAATCACAGACTGGTTTTGTGTTCACCTGCGGTGGTACGACCATCTCCTGGAAATCTGCGAAGCAGACCACGACAGTAGTCTCATCCAACCACTTAGAGCTCCTGGCAATCCATGAAGCTAGAAGAGAATGTGTCTGGCTTCGTTCAGTCATTCATCACATTCTAGTGATGACCGGCCTGAATACAGACGACCTTGAGACAACCATTTTATTTGAAGATAATGCAGCTTGTATAGATCAACTACAAGCTGGTTATATCAAGGGCGACAGGACGAAGCACATCTCTCCCAAGTTCTTCTGGACGCACGAGTTACAAGAGCAAAAGCAGATTGAAGTACGTCAGATTCAGTCTTGTAATAATTTAGCTGATTTGTTTACCAAGGTATTGATTAGATGTACTTTTAGAAAGCTTGTAAAAGATATAGGGATGCGACAGCTGAAAGACCTACAAGTCTGAAGCTTGTACGGATCAGGGGGAGTCACTTGTGTATTGTACTCTTTTTTCCTTAAGCTGATGGTTTTTCCTACTTGGTTTTCCACAGCTAAGGTTTTAACAAGGCAAACGATCTAGCAGTATCCACCCCACATTGGCGTATTGGATCCTAAAGAATTTATATGCTAAGAATGGATGGATGGGGGGAGTGTTATGAAGGGAAGACCTTTGGTCTCCACCCACTAACCATCCACCATTACACCCACTAAGTAGTGGGTGTCCTTTGGGATTCATATGAATGTAACTTCTATATGAAAGTATACTAGTATATACCCGTGCCCGTAGGGCACGGTTCGGGCACGGTTCAATTTAGATATTCCCCCCCTCAAAATCTTAGTTCCCCTGAAAATGTGGGCACGATTCATTTTAGATATTCCCCCCTTAAAATCTTAGTTCCACTGAGAAAGTGGACATGATTCATTTTAGAAATCCCCCCCTCAAAATCTTAGTTCCTTAATCAAAGTCTTAGTTCCCCAAAATTTTGGTCCACTCAAGAGATTTTAGTTCTCACATTGTTTAATTACTCACAAAATTTTTAGACACTGACAAAAATGTTAGTCCCCCAACATGTAGTTCGTTTCTAAATTTTTTTGTAAAGTTAGTTGCATTTCCCCCACATTTTTAGACAAAATATTCTATAAAGATGGGAGCTAAAAACATGTTATAGTATTAAGACACATGAACAAACAGAAAAATAGAGATGGACGTAAAAATTAGCCATGTCACCAAAACCTAGGAGTGCGAAAGTTGGCAGCATTGATCAGATTATGTGCATTAGCCATGTCACCACGTTCCCCCCCAATCACATCCAACCATGAAAACAATTGCAATTGGTGAAGTAAAAACACAATGCAAGCAACTATTAAAATTTTAATTTCTAACATCAAAAAGTAGCACCTTAATAATGTTACACAAAAGTAATGTAGATCCAGTTCTATTAGTCTAAGCCAAGTAGCACCATAATAATATTTACATTTGTTACATCAAAAATACATCTGTTACATCAAATCTGTTAATACACAATCCATCATGGTTCAACAAGAAACTTACTCTTCATTACATTATAAAAGGAATGCGTGTCAATCTCAATCCAACATCTTGTGTCATCTGGATGCACAATAACCTAAGTAAATTACAAACATAAATTGGTTAGAGAAATAAATAAATATGTGATAATATTAATAATTTAAACTTAAAACGTTTTTACCTTATGCGGGGGGAGCATAGGTGGACGTGCGTTATGGACCCAATCAAGCTCCTTAAGAACTAACTTCCAATTCTATAACACAAACGATATGTTGATATTCAATGAAAATGATATTGTGGGAATAAAATTATAATATTTTTTATATTACCTTCATAATACATGTTTCTGGTGCATCAATATTCCCTGTCACCTGTGCATCTACAATTCTTTTTGCATCTTGCTGAAAATAATAATAATAATAATAATTTACTAACTTAAAAAGTCTTAATATGAAAATGATAACTTATGTATTGGTTAGCAAACATTGGCCCACCAAATTCTTATATAATCACGCAATTTGACAGGTATATTATTTTGAGCAAGTAACACAACCTATAAGAACAAAAAATATTAAGAAATCAAATGAAATGAAATAAAATATATAGTAAAAAGGTATGATTAAAGACTTACAGTTTTATACAAATCTGCATCCACCTGTATATATAATACAAACAAATATTTTAGCTAACCATTCATATTGAAAGATTCATATTGAAAGAAATAATAAGGCAAAAAATGATTTTTACTGAAGTTAAAAATTTCATACATTGCCATATATAGTGATGCCAATCCACATTATGCAGCTAGGGGTTGTATGATAATGGTGTACCTATATGTTAGACAACAAGCGATAAATAATTTTTTTAAATAAGGACTAAATGAATAAAATAAATAGAACTATTTACAGAAAAAATTTAAAAAACTAACTTATAATATTAATCATATATTGGAATTCATAGCAAAATATCTGGATAAACGATGTTTAATGTTTTATTTGAATCGGCCGGAAGAAGGACGCATACACGATCAAAAGATGTGCACCGTGAAAGTGACACATACAGATGTCCATGACTGAAAACTAGGGCCCACAAATCAACTCCAACAAACTTTATAGATTTTCCTTAGGCGTTATTAATTGTCATGTCATAAGTTACATGGACAGAAAACTGCCGTCTTGTCATATGAAATGGTAATGTTGTATCCGATGGTGACAACGATATTCTTGGAATAAACACAAAACTACCGGCTTTATCCCCATTTAAAATTTGAGCTTCAATGCCACGTGATGCACATCTGATAACCATCAATTGAGTGCCATTGCAGAGCCTGTCTTTAGGTGCAATATTTCGTAATAAAATAATAGGACAACCCACCTTAAGATCAAGTTTAAATTGTGGCAACTCAAGAAGATCCAAAGAGTTTATGTACACAGTTGGATATCGACTTATAAGGATTGGGTCTGTTTCTTCATTTTTAGACAGGCTGTCTGCAGCTAGATATGTAATCTTTTGTCCCGAAAATATGTGTAATGCAGCAGCATTTATAAAAGCAACATCTGTTGAGTATTGATTCCCCGGATTTGGTTTTGATGATGAACAAACATAAATATCGTGAACTAACTCTTTGTGAGCACAGTTATGGAGATCGTCGCCAAATTTCTATGAATATCAAAAGCGACTTCTCGAGACTTCTCAAAGCACGTGATCGTGTGCTTGAAGCTTCGTTGAAGCTCAAGGACCATTATTGAAGTCAAGAGATTCGAATCGAAGCATTTGAAGACGGTTCGTCAAGTTTTATTTATAGTTTTCTAGCTTCGTTTCGTAGAATGTTAAGCCTTGAGTAGGTCTTACGTTTTAATCTTCATAAAGCTCATATCTTAGAGCTAGGATCTTAGTAGAAGCACATAGAAACTTTCTCGAAGATTTACGCTTCATTTCACGGCTTTTTGTGCATGTTAGTTGGTTCAAGAAGAAGAACCAACCAACTAGATGGCAATCTAGTCGGTCGACAATGCTTCTTGAACCGACTAGAATGCCTTGACTAAATTCTGCTCTTTACTATTTACAGTTAGTCGATCTAAGAAGGTTCACCGACCGACTAGTTGTGAAACTAGTCGGTTAGGAATCCTTCTTAGACAGACTAGTTGTGTGTACAATTTTTCAGCCTGAGCTACTGTTTATCATTAGTCGGTCTAAGAACGATTGTCGACCGACTAGTTGAGAAACTAGTCGGTTGGAATTTGTTCTCAGACCGACTAGTTCAACTTGATTTCAGCCTATACTATTTTGACTCTTAGTCGATCAAAGAACACTCACCGACCGACTAGTTGTGAAACTAGTCGGTTGGCAAGTCTTCTTAGACCGACTAGTTCTATATTCTCTGAACTTCACCTTTTGGCTGTGAAGCTGTTAGTCGGTCCATGTTGATTGACCGACCGACTAGTTGATGAACTAGTCGGTCAGTGATCCTTCTTTGACCAACTAGTCTGCTTCAGAATAGAGCCGTTGGAGCATTAATTGCCATGAATTTTGCTCTCTCTTTCCTCTATCCTATATATACTTGAAGGGCTGCTTTCATAGCATTCAAGACTGATATTTATTGAAGTTTAGAGATCAAAGAGAAGCAATTAATTATCATTCAAAGCTCATTCATTCCTTCAAGAATCTCTCCCTCACTCTTATTTCAAAAGAGATATTCATTGATTGTGAGCCTTCCAAGCCAATAGCTTGATTCTAGGTCACCAACATCTTCCTAGGCCTCCATTGCTGGTCTACATCTTGGAGCTAGGGTTTGGTGCCGTCATCTTCCCCAAAATTCTCTTTGCCCTAAATCGTAAGTTTTACTCAAGGCATAGGTTTTTGTGGTATGCATTTCGTATTTCATTTACTTTGATATTACAAATGTTTTACTCTCGGTTGTGAGAGTTTGTTTGTGATCTCGGGTTGTGGGAGTCACAATTTCATTTCTGTATGATTTGATCTTGTAGAGGTTTTCTACAAGTATTTCATAGTGCAAATTTGAGTTAGAGGTTTCTAACTCAAGTAGCCAGAGGGGATCCGGGTGTTTGGGATGTAGGATCACCAGGAACAAGTCGGGGAGACTTGGGTGGATCCGAACCAGTTATATCGTCTGTATGCGATTGCATTTCTTTGTTGTCAATATTTATATTTCCGCATTGTTGGTTGAGTTTGCAAGATAATTAGGAATTATCTTCTTAATTATTTTAAAGTACTATTCACCCCCCTCTAGTACTTGTGCAGTAGCTACGTAGGGCATTACATTTGGTATCGGAGCCAAGTACCTAGCTATGTCTTCCAACGACAACAAAACCGTACGTCCACCATCAAACTACAACACCTTCAGGAACCGTGAAGGAGCTTCTTCGGTGATGGAAGGACACTCCTCGACGAGGCCTCCCTTCTTCAACGGTACCAACTACGGGTACTGGAAATGCCGGATGGAAATTTTCCTCCGGAGTGCTTCATTATGGAGAGCCACGTTGACAGAGTACGTCGAGCCCGAAGAAGAAGATTTCGCGAAGTGGACTACCGCGGAGGTCACCGCGGAGGTAAGCAATGCTAAGGCAATGAATGCCTTGCAATGTGCTTTGGAGCCCGAGGACTTCAACAAGATATGCACATGTAAGAGTGCATATCAAATCTGGAACTCCCTCCTCATCTTGCATGAAGGAACGAGTAGGGTAAGAGAATCCAAACTCGTAGTTGTAAATAAAGATTACGAGTTATTTCATATACAACAGGGTGAGAAGATGAAGGAGTACTATGCTCGCTTCGTCGACATCACCAACGAGTTGGAGGCTCTTGGTAAGACCTACACCCAAAAGGAGAAAGTCTCAAAGATCATTGATGGACTTCCTTCTTGTTGGGAAAAACGTACCTTCGCAATCGAGGAAGGTAATGATATGAGTAAATATACTGTTATCCAACTAATGGGTACCCTGATGTCTTATGAGGTATGCAAGGATAACAAACTAAAGTTGCAGGATAAGATGAAGTCCTACTTGAAGTAAGACGAGCCAAAGAAAAAGGCGATTACGTTCAAGGCCGCTCCATCCACATCTACATCTACCGATGATGAAGAATCGGAAGAAGAATTGGACTTGGAATCCATTGCCCTCATGGCAAAGAAGTTCAACCGGTTCTTCTGGAAAGGTAATTTCAAGAACAAATCAAAATTTAGTTCTTCTAACGCCTCCGCTCCTTTGTGTTTCAAATGCAACAAGTCAGGACACATGAAAGCGGATTGTCCTCAAAACAAACACAAGGAGAAGTGGAAGGCGCCAAAGTTCGACAAGTCAAAGATGTACAAGAAAGGGTACAAGAAAGGACTTGTCGGGACATTCACCAACTCCGAGGACTCGTCAAGTGGAGAGTCGGATGATGAGCAAGTGGAGCAAGCACACATGTGCTTCATGGCTAGAGAGGAGCATGTTCAAGAGTCTTCCTCCGATGATAGCGAGGATGAAGGCGATGAGGTAACTATGGACGACATTAGATTAGCTAACGAGCAAATTTGGTCTAAATATTCTAAATTAGTAAATAGATATACTAAGACCAAAGATGAGTTAGTTAGTCTCCAAACCTCGCCTAAACCTATCGTCATCAACAACGACACCGTTGTTGAAGACTTGAGAAATGAGATTGTAAATCTCAAATCTCAATTTGAGCATGTTCATATTGAGGATTCGGAGGAACACAAGATAGCGGATTTGACTTCTCAAAACTCAACTTTGAGTATTGAGAATGAGAATCTCAAATCTCGTGTTTATGTGCTCACATCGCAAGTGTCCACCTTGGATGCGTCTATGCGTTCTCTCACCGAGAAATATGAGTGCACATTAGGCCGAATTAATAAATTCAATAAGGGTAAGGATCATTTGGATAAAATCCTAAATGACTTACTTCCAGCCAATCACCACATTGGTTTGGGGTATAAGATGGGAAATTCCTCCAAATCGTCTACTACCTTTGTTAGGCCAACTTCCGATGCCTCAACGAGTGGGAGCAAACACTCTATTGGTAGTTCATCTACCAATGGTGCTTCCACTTCGTACACACCCTCGTTTGGAAAGAAACACACTTTGGGTGGACCTCCAAAGAAGGGTCATGCATTTATGTACACCAAGACTATGCCACGTAGGAACACACATCCTACTCCACATGTTCACACATATGATGATTTTTATGCACCACATCCACGGGCATGTGCACACCAAGTGAGACACCCTCACGCACGTGTTCCTCCACATGCATATGTTCACCCACACCATCATATGAACAATCATCATCATGCACCATTTCATCATGTGCCATATGCCTATCCACGACATGCATGACGTAGAAATCAACAACGCATGCATGCTCCCAATAGGAATAGGGCTCCCAAAATCTTCACTATTTGGAGCCCGAAGGACACAAGAATGCATGAAAAACAAGCTTACTTGAATTCGTATTTTATGAATGTTGTGCATAATGATAATTATGTGGGGAAGTCTAAGTCCAATTGGACTTGGCTTCCGAAGGTCTAATCCTTTAGGACCCAATGACCTTGGGTACCATGGAATGATATGTTTATCTTTAGGTACTCAAGAAAAAGAAACGGAGCAACAAATCAAAATTTAGCTCCAAGAATAATTGGATACACGATAGCGGGTGTTCAAAACACATGACGAGTGATGCTCAATTGCTCTCCGGAGTGGTGCCCATTGCAAATGGGAACCGAGTCGTCTTTGGAGGCAACGAGAGCGGAACCATCATTGGTGTTGGTAAAGTAGGTAATCCTTCTAAACCATTAATAAGTGATGTTTACCTTGTTAAAGGATTAAACCACAATCTTATTTCAATAAGCCAACTTTGTGACAAAGGTTACAAAGTTAGCTTTGCGAAAGGAATGTGCCATATTTTGAATAAAAATACTAATGATGTATTATTCTCTGGCATACGCCATAAGGATATTTATATATTAGATCTTCCAAAATCACATGAACAATGTCTCATTGCCAACATGAGTGAACAATACTTATGGCACCGACGGTTTGGTCATGTGAACTTTGGAACACTTTTTAAGCTTTCCAAGTTAAATTCTATTAAAGGATTTCCTAAGCTTGTCTTTCAAAAGAAAAGCTTTTGTGACTCGTGTCAACGAGGCAAGCTTCCTAAATCGTCTTTTAAACCTAAGAAAAGCATTTCATCTAAGCGGCCTCTAGAGCTTTTACATCTAGATCTTTTTGGGCCAACTAGAGTTGCTTCATTAGGAAATGCACGATATGGACTTGTCATCGTTGATGACTTTTCTAGATTTACTTGGGTATTTTCATTAAGTATTAAAATGATGCTTTTGAAAACTTCACAATATTTGTTAAGAAAGTACAAAATCTCATTGGAACCACCATTGTCACTATTCGTAGTGATCATGGAGGTGAATTTGAGAATGAGTCTTTCTCAACTTTTTGTGATGAAGTTGGTATTACTCACACCTTTTCTTTCCTTCGCGCACCTCCACAAAATGGTGTTGTTAATAGGAAGAATAGGATGCTAGTGGAATGTGCTCGCACTATGCTTGATGATAGCCAACTTGGCCATCAATTTTGGGCGGAAGCGGTACATATCGCTTGCTATGTGTTTCATAGAATACTTTTGAGGCCCGGCACCAAACAAACTTGTTATGAATTGTTGTTTGATAGGTTGCCTCAAGTTAAACATTTTCGTGTTTTCGGTGCAAAATGTTTTATTAAAAACACGTATGGTAGTTTGGACAAATTTGATCCAAGATCCGATGAGGGGATATTTGTTGGATATTCCTCCCGTAGCAAAGCCTACCGGATATACAACAAACGAACCTCAACGATCGAGGAATCACTTCATGTTTCATTTAATGAAGGTTTTGTCCCTACTAGAATTACTAATGATGATGACTCCATGGATGTCTTATGTGATTCTATTGGTAATTCTAATTCTATTGATTCTATTGTTACTAACCCTACTAATGAATCTTTTGAGAATGTTCCTAGTGATCAGGGAATTCCCAAACGGCTTCACACAGTTCGTGACCATCCCCATGAGCAAGTCATTGGCAACATCCTTGATAGTGTCAAGACGAGATCTTAAGTCAATTACTTCGCTCATTGTGCCTTTGCCTCCTCAATAGAGCCAAAGAATATTAACGAAGCGTGAGAAGATAGTGCTTGGATCTTAGCCATGGAGGAGGAACTCATTCAATTTGAGAGGAATGAGGTTTGGGAGCTTGTTCCATTGCCTTCGAAGAACCACACCGATATAGGAACGAAGTGGATTTTCAAGAACAAGACCATCGAAAACCAAATCGTCGTCCGGAACAAAGCTCGGTTAGTTGCTCAAGGCTACCGTCAAGAGAAAGGTATAGATTTCGAAGAATCCTTTGCTCCGGTAGCTAGATTAGAATCTATTATATTATTGTTATCTTTGCATGCCATAAATATTTTAAACTCTTTCAAATGGATGTAAAAAGTGCATTTTTAAACGGAGATGTTGTTGAGGAAGTTTATGTTTCTCAACCTCCGGGTTTTATAAATGAAAAATTTCCAAATCATGTTTTCAATCTTAAGAAAGCACTTTACGGTTTGAGACAAGCTCCTCGAGCTTGGTATGACCGTCTAAAGAATTTTCTTTTGGATTTGGGTTTCAAAATGGGTGAAGTTGATTGTACATTATTTGTTAAGTATTCGAATAATGATATTATTTTAGTTCAAATTTATGTTGATGATATCATTTTCGGTGCTACTAACTTCACTCTTTGCGAAGAGTTTTCTAATGTTATGAAGGATCAATTTGAGATGAGCCACATGTGTGAGCTCAAATATTTCTTAGGTCTCCAAATTCGCCAAATGAACGATGCAATCTTCATCCACCAAACCAAGTACACGATGGAGTTGCTGAAGCGATTTGGAATGGAGAATGCTTCTTGGAAGAAGACTCCAATGAGCACGACTACACATCTTGATAAGGATTCGGGCGGTAAAGATGTAGACATTCGTCTATATCGAGGTATGGTAGGTAGTTTCTTATATCTTACCGCAATTCGGCCTGATATTATGTTTGCCGTATGTGTATGTGCTCGTTATCAGTCTCAACCTAAGAAATCTCACTTAGTAGCGGTAAAACGTATTTTCTGTTATTTAAGTTACACACTTGACTTCGGATTACTTTATCCAAAGTCTAGTGATCACTCCTTATTTTACACCCTTTTCCCGCATGTTTGCATGCCATTTTGATCGTCCAAATCATGTTTTTCACGATATATCGACGATATTGCGATGCTTTTCACGATTTGTTGTTTTTGTCGCATTTCAGGTGATTTGGCGCGATTAGGAGTGATCTCGAGATGCGCGTAATCTAGACGGCCACCGACGACCTCCCCGAGGGGTATTTTGCTGTTGGAGAGGAGCGGAAGAAGAATGGACGTCGCAGGAGCGACGAGGAGGCCAAAACAATCAGATTGGGCATTTTTTGTGTCCCACTCGGCCGAGTGGAGGAGCCACTCGGCCGACCAGCGAGACACTGCTCGGCCGACCCGTTCAGACACGATTTCCATGTGTACTCGGCCGAGCGACGGAGACCACATCGGCCGAGTGACGATACCACGTCTGCCCGAGTGGCGCCCAGACGAAGCCCCTTCAAAATATCGAAGTTTCTGTTTTTCGGCCACCTGAGCTTCAGAAGACCCACTCGGCCGAGTGGTAAATCCCGTCCGCCCGAGTGAAGTGAAGCCATCGGCCGAGTGACGACAACTCACTCGGCCGAGTCGCCCCCGAACTGAAGACCCCTGAAGCCCACGACTTACTGGAAAATGACAGGGTTTTCACTCGGCCGAGCGACTTTTGTCACTCGGCCGAGTGCGATGCGCTGCCTGTAGCGAAATTTGCGGAAAACAGGCTGTGCAGGGGCGTTTTGGTCAGGATTTTTAGACGATTTTTGGGGCTATTTAAGCTCTGTTTTTACCCTAGTTTTGGGGGCTATCTCTCAGATTTTTTGGAGCTTTTTGAGTCTACTTTTTAGCTTTATTAATTGTGATTGGAGAAGAGAAAAACTTGGATTTTTGTTGGATTAATTGAAGATCTACATTGGTTTGCATTTCTCTTCCCCAAAAACTCTATTTTTATTGTTTATATCATTGTTGTGATGAATTCCATTGCCTATTTCATTGATTATTTTTGTGCTATTGCTATGATTTGTGAGTAGTCTCCACGTCTCGGGGCGTGGGGATGAACCCTACAAGCCCTATTTCCTATTTGTGTTGAATTGGTAGAAATTGAGCTAGGATTGTTATTAGGGATTAGATTGGGATCGAATTACTACGGATAGCTAGGTATTCATATCAATTGGGATTTGCAAGAGATTGGATCCCAATTTGATAGGAAGCCCTAGAAATCCGAATTGGGTTGGAGTCGAATTTTCGAAGTATCGGTTTGCAAGAGATTGGACCGATACTAGGACCTCCGGTTGCAATTCCGTGCCGATACCCGTTTGCAAGAGATTGGACGGGTAGGAACTATCCTAATCTAGATTGTGGACCGAGTTTGCAAGAGATTGGGCTCGGTGCACAATTGGACGATGATGTTGATCCTAATGCTAGCTTCCCTAGGCTAGGGTTTGCAAGAGATTGGACCCAAACCTAGGATAGCTATCGACCGGCAACAGCGCGAGAGCGTGAGCTTGGTTCCACATTTAGTTGCAACTAGTTCATCCAAATTCTCATTCTAGCGATTTCGATACCGGCGAACCACATTTATGAAATACGGTGAGTAGTGGGGATTCCCCTTTCCCTAGACGTTCTTTATTTGATTTGATATTTCGCAAATTTGTCTGACGATTGTGACAGGATCGCCCAAGGCAATTATCTCTGTTCCTAAATAGCCAGGTTGATCAGGAGCAAGCACGGTCATTCGTCCTCCCTGTGTTCGATACCCGCTCGCCACCATACCGTGCGCTTGCGGTAAAACTAAAACCGTCGCCTCGGGACGTGTATCCGGGGCGCGATCAAGTTTTTGGCGCCGTTGCCGGGGAGGCGATTGCGTTTGATTCATTTTCACCCTAGCTATTCTTTTTCCCTTTTTTTTTATTTTCATTATTTCTATTTCTTATTTCTTGTCTAACCCTTCCACGGTACTAATCATTTCTTTGAAACTCTGTTTCCTCTGTGCATGAACACGAGATCTACGGCGGACCCAGAAGACTTACTATTTGATCCCGAGATCGAACGTACCGCGCGGAGACTTAGAGCGGAAAAGAGACAAGATCCGGAAGGGCGATATATGACCAACCCGGAAACTCCTGAAGAATTGGCGGCAAGGATGGCGAGGATAATCTCTATTCGCGATAGGCTTCGGCCTAAGACTTCTTCTACCACCTCATCCATTGCCATGCCGGGGTTGGCGGCTGACAAGAACTTCGAGCTAAAGACTGGATTGGTGGTTTTGATGCAACAAGACCCATTTCATGGGAACGCACATGAGAACCCCCACTACCACATCCAACTGTTCTTGTCAAAGTGCGCCACATTCCAGATACCGGGGGTCTCCAATGATGCTATCAGACTGCGTCTCTTCCCCTTCACGCTTAAGGACAAGGCACTCTATTGGTTGAGGACGCAGGCTGACGGAGTCTTCACTACTTGGGACGAGTTGGCGAGCGCATTTATTGACAAATTCTATCCGCCATCCAAGACGGTGAAGATCCGGAGCGCTCTCATGTCCTTCAAGCAAGGACCACAGGAGACGCTCTATGAAGCTTGGGAGCGATTTAAGGATTTGCAGCACCAATGCCCGCACCACAGTATAGAGGACTGGGAGCTAGTTCATAGCTTCTACAACGGTCTCCAACCTGGGACCAAACAAATTATTGATGCCGCGGCGAATGGTGCAATCTTGTCAAAGACTCCCGAGGAAGCTACGGCCCTAATTGAGGAGATGGCCTCAAATAATCAACAATGGGGCGATGAGCGAGGACACTCCACGTCCTCCTTAAAGCCAACTAGCATCTACGAGGCAAAGGCCGTAGCGGAGCTCACGAGCAAATTTGATTCTCTCCACAAGGTGGTGGAGAGATTGGAGAAGTTCATCACGGAGCCCCAGGGAGCACCTTCCACCTCCGCGCCGACCAACCAAATGTGTGATTGGCAAGACCAATCTCAAGTCATGTACTCAGGAGGAGAGCAAGGAGAAGGATCCATGGAGCAAATACAGTATGTTACGGGGAACCAAGGCTATTGGTCCAATCCGGCCGCAAGAAATCATCCGGGATTCTCCTACGCCAACAATGAAGGAGCTTTGAACCCGCCACCACCACCACCTCAACAAGCTCGACCACCACCACCCCAACAACAATACTATCCACCGAGGGGGCCTCCACAACAAAACTTTCAACCGAAGCAACAAGTTCCACCATATAGGCCTCCCGGATACAACCAAGGGTGGAGGAATCAAAATCAAAACCCTCCACAAGCTCCACAACGATCCGACTTCGAAACTAGAGTGGAGGCGTTCATGGTTGAGCAAAATAAGGTGAATGCTACTTTGAAGGCGGGGCAAGACTCCCTTAACACCGTAGTGGCTCAAATATCGGAGCAATTGGCGTTGCTCAATCGGAACACTCAAAGATTGCCGGCGCAACCGGAGCAAAACCCACGGGGCAACACGGGCCACATCAATGCCGTGGTTGCCGTCACTACTAGAGGCGGGAAGGACACCACCCCCGCCATGATTCCTATTGAGAAGGCCGTGGAGGAAAGCTTGGAGCCGGTTGAGCCGATAGTCGAGGTTGAAAAGGAGAAGGAGCCACAAGACAAGGAGAAATCTAGGGCGGAGCAATTAATTGAGGAGAGGCGCTTCATGCCACCGGTCCCTTTCCCCCAAAGGCTCGCTAGAGCAAAAATGGAAAAGAGGCTAGCAAAATTTCTCGAGTACCTAAGAGGAGTTAGCCTTAACATCCCCTTCCTTGACGCCATCGTCGAGATCCCCACGTACGCTAAATTTTTGAAGGACTTGATCTCGGGGAGGAAAAGGAAGGAGAAGATCATGCTAGCCGAGAAGGGCTCTTGGTTCACCAAGAGAGAGAAGGAGCCGGCAAAATTCAAAGATCCGGGGAGTTTTCGGATTCCTTGCACCTTGGGCGGCGTGCCTCTTCAAAAGGCGTTGGTCGATCTTGGGGCTAGTGTGAGTCTCATGCCCCTCTCCATGTTCTTAAAGCTTAACACCGGGACAAAGTTGAAACCCACCGACATGCGCATCCAATTAGCCGATGGACGGATAACAAGGCCGGTGGGGATTGCCGAAGACATCCCACTTCAAGTCCCGGGTGGAATATGCTTGCCATGTGACTTCGTCATCATGGACGTTAAGGAGGAGGGAGACACCTCATTGATACTTGGACGCCCATTCCTCGCCACCGCCGGAGTCATCGTTGACGTGCGCGAAGGTACCTTAACCTTGAACGTCGGAAACATTGAGGTGGAGCTCCACATTCCTAAGGCTATGAAGCATATGCCTTATCACGAGGAACTCGACTACATGGACCTCCTTGATGAGATGATAGAGGAGGCGATTCCTCACTCAATTGGTGCCCTTTTTGATGAAGAATTTGATGAAGGCCCGGATTTAGGCCAAGATGAAAAGATTGAAGACGATTCCCCTGACTTCTCCGCTGATGAAGATGAAGGCGACGCTGATGTCGCGAGGATTCGAGAGCTCTGCAAGCTCTCGAAATTAAAGTCTCCAAAGAAAGCTCCGCCGGCACGGAAATCGGCATCGCCGGTTAAGCCGTTGACCGGGGCAAATGCTAGCTTGGGGGAGCCTCCCCCCAACACTATTTGAGATAGGAGACCACCGCGGGAGAACGCTACGCCGCCACGTTCGAATCCAAGCGCGCTCCCCGGCAAGTTTGACGGGTGCATCTCATATGTACCAAACATCCCGCATTGATTGAAAATTATAGGGGGTCGAGCTCACGACCTAAAACGAGCGCTTGTCGGGAGGCAACCCGACGGTTTTTGCTTCATTTTTACTTTTTCTTTATTTTCGTTTTTGAGACTTTTAGTGTTTTGAGTCATCCGACCAAAAATTTTGTGATAACGGGTCCTATTTTTCTTGACAGGAGAGAAGATAGGTAGATCATCATGAGGAGGATGAACGAGACGATGAGGAGCGCCCCAAGAAGGCGTTCGATGCTTAGGAGGAGCATGAAATCGACTGGAGAAAGAAAGACGGAGTTTAGAGCCCAAACGAAGACAAACAGCAGAATACAAGGCTCACTCGGCCGAGTATACTAGTCCCTTGGCCGAGTCCAGAAGTTCGTCCGGCCGAGCCGCTCACGAACGAGGGAAGTCTGCTGTACCCAACTCTCTGTCTATTTTCCTCATTTCATTATAACTGCTACTCGGCCGAGTATATATATTCACTCGGCCGAGTAAAACGGATACCCTCCTAGGACGAGTCATGCCGAGTAGCTTGAGTCACTCGGCCGAATGGACTTACTCCACTCGGCCGAGTCTGGCAAAGCCACTCGGCCGAAGCGATATCGGGGAGAAATTTTTATTTGCCTCGCTCGGCCGAGTGACCACGTCACTCGGCCGAGTCGTAACTTTTCTATATATAAGCTGAAGGGGGGCGCGGAATTCGAAAACGAAAACCCCCAAATTCTTGCCCGCGCCCCTTCAGCTCCCACGCCCGATTCCCCCTCGCTCGACCCTCACTCGCCCGACCGCCA
Organism: Scilla litardierei; assembly: GCA_030789695.1. Lineage (NCBI taxonomy): Eukaryota > Viridiplantae > Streptophyta > Magnoliopsida > Asparagales > Asparagaceae > Scilla > Scilla litardierei. The sequence goes on along the minus strand of CM061136.1, from coordinate 153,135,338 downwards.
CTGCCCCGCCGCCGCTCGCCCCGCCGCCGCCGGCCGAGTCCGCCGACGCCTCGCCCGAGTCGCCGCCGGCGGCCTTGTCTCCGATCACCTCCGGTTCGCTCGTTCTCACCATTTTCTTCTCTTTTTGCGTAGTTTTTTGAGGATCCGTGTATTAATCGAACCCCTAACCCGAATCAATTCCCATATCTATCTGTTATACCCCTATTGCTCCATACATTTTGATTATTACTCGCTGATATCGCTTTTCCATGCGCAGGTTGCTTTTTGGAGCTTAGGGGAGCTCAGGGGAGCTTCTACGGGCTGTTTTGGATTTCGTGGAGGCGCAGACTTCGCACACTTCCACTGCTTAGCACTCGCGGCGTGTTTAGGTATACTCTTTCCACTCTTTGTGCACACGCTGCACTTTTCACTTTTCGGTGCGCGCTCGGGGCCGATATGCCGCCCCGGACACGGCCGCGGTCGACGAGAGCTTCCGCCAAGCGGAAGCGGTCGGACGAGCCCGGCCCCTCCCACTTGGTGGAGGACTCTCCTCCACCTTCTCCCACACACCCCGCACAGCCTGCAGGCTCCGCACACCCCGCACAGCCTGCAGCGCACCCACAGCCCGCACAGCCTCTCCCTGCCGATCCACAGCCACCACCACCGGCTCCACTGGTCGGGCCGCTCGGGATTACGTTCTGAGACGATGCACACCGCGCCGTCTTCGACCGTATCTCCCAGTGCTCGATCGTACCCTCCAGGTTTGCACACCTCGCTGACCTAGGACGCCTGGGGGTACTTGAGGGGATACTCACGTTGTACGACAACGTGGGTTGGCGCGACTTCCTTCAGGTGTCGGCGGATACTTTTACCCGCCCGACACTTGAGGTTTTGAGTTCGATCGCCCGGACCGATGAGGGATGCTCATTCCGGTTCATGGATCGAGAGTGCCAGGTCACTCTCGATATGATGAGAGCATTTTTCTCATGGCCCGCCGTCCCCGGTGCCGATCGCGGTTACGGCCCTACCCACATCCCCCCACCTTCTTTCGACGCCGGCGCCTTCTGGGCCCGGATTACAGGCCACCACGCCGCCTTTGACCCTAGTAGGGCCAAGGCCTCGGCCATTGTCCACCCCTGCCTACGTATTGCCCAGCGCCTTATGGCGACCACCTTTCTGGCCAGATATGAGCCGGGCACGATGTCTACGCCAGATCTCTACATGCTCTATGCGATGACACGTCCCAGAGCTCTATCTAGGGATGGACACGAGCTTGTCCCCGCCGTCGTGATCGACATTGCGGCTTGGTTTCTAGACCGTATCATTGTGTCGGTGGGCGCTCGCTCACCGATATGCTGCGGCGGTCTGATCACCTTGCTTACCATGATGACCGGCGAGGACCTACCCGACGACCTGCGGCGAGTATCGGGCCCCACTTCTCTGTCGATAGACGTTATGGCCCGGATGAAGATGCTTCGTCCGCATGGTGAGCGTCACTGGGTCTGGTTGCACGGCCCCTATGGGGCCGATTACATGATTCTCCCGAGCCCTGCTCGGACTCTGATTGCACCAGCCCACGTTGACTGGATTCCGGCGATGGATGTCCTCATCCCCGCCGCCTACGTGCTCGAGGCCGAGGAGGCCGAGCAGGCCCACGCCGCCCACGCTGCCCAGGCTGCCCCCGCAGACCCTGCTGCACACCCTGCCGAGCCTGCTGCCGACCCTGTCGACCCTGTGGCCCCTCAGCCTGTTCCTGACGTTTCTGCTGCTCCTGACACTTCTGTCCCAACCTCTGCCAGTGTCGAGAGTACTTTTGCTGAGCCCACTTCCACCACTGTCACCACTTCCGAGGCTGTCACCACCACTCCCACTTCCGCCTCCGGCCCTTTGTCCGTGGAGCCTCTTTCCTCAGCACTCCCCGAGCGCCCACCGACCTTTATTGAGAGTGGAGAGCCCTCGTTTGCCGCGGTCGTGGAGACCATGGCTAGCATGATCTCTGCTGGGATTGCGCCTTTTGGTCCACACACTTCCACCCCAGCGGGAGATTCCTCTGTCTCCACAGCCGCCGTATTCTCCGAGAGCGTCGTGGCGTCTGTCCACACTTCTGGGCCACTGACCTCTCTTGCCACCTCGTTGCCACCTTTGCACGCTTCTTTTGCTGCCGCTGCCTCCACTTCTCACCAGCCGGCGTCCCGGCCTCACACTGAGGCCAGGCCCACACTTGCTGGCGCGGCACCTTTTGTCCCCTTCCCTGCTGAGCCCGTTACATACTCCACTCGCGTACGCCAGCCTCGCCCTGCGCAGCCTAGACCGGTGCGTCCCTCTGCACCACCCCCGCCCGACACTGTACTGCAGAGCATACGTGCTCTTGAGTTGGCGGTGAGTGGTCTTAGAGGAGACCTTAGGACCCTGTCCTCCACCGTCTCTACGATGGCTGGACGCTTCGAGCTGATCCCCCAGATCCACTACTGCCTTACACAGGTTCTGGAGCGTCTCCCACGCGTACCCCCGCCCACCCAGCAGGTTCCCACACACACTTCCACACACACTAGACCTGCTTCCACTTACACCCTCACCCCAGCTCAGCAGCCCACACCACCACCACCACCACCTCCGCCTCAGGACGGAGACGGCGCAGCACCACCTTCCTAGGCACCCTTGATGCCATCGATTCCTTTTGCCGTTGTGCTGCCCGTTTCTGCTGGGTCCTGATGTCTTTTTGTCCACCCCCCTCCCCTCACTTATTTTGGGTTTCTCATTTTGCCGTATCTCTATATATCTTTTTAGGAGAGAGGGAGAGCTTTTCGGTGACACATATATACTCGTATCACTCATATCTGTGCATGCATCATATCCGCATCATATTTTCACTTCTTTATTTTTCCTTTTATTATCTTTTTTCTTTCCATCATGCATGCATCCTCACTTGCACCTCTCATTACTTGTCTCTCTGTGTGCCACACTTTGCACATTGAGGACACTGTGCCGTTTAGCTTGGGGGAGTGAGTCCTCACTTTCTTTTTCGTTTAGCCACCTTTATTTTCAGTTTTTCACACCGTTTTTCACTTTTGCACTTATTTTTCATTATTTTTCCTTTATCTTGCCATGCATCACGTTTTTCTTATTTTCCTGTGTGCCGCATTGCATAGTTCTATTTTCCGTTTATCTTTACTTCTTTCCTTTTTCATCTCATGCTAGAGATGAATTTTCTGTGATGATGTCTACGTGGAGTTAGCTTATTCTATATGCATGCTATATTTGTCATGTCTTAGGTTTTATTTCTGATATCATATGCTATGACTTGCTTTGCATTTAGAAATAGTAACCCACACTTTTTCCACATGAAAATGGATGAAGTTTTATTATTAGCTGAGCCTGAATATTTATATGTATGCTATCACAGAAAACACACCAAGATTCACGCATTGAATGCCTATATCTAGAGTACTGATCTCTTTTCCTATATCACTTCTATATGCATGAATTGTACACTTCACTTCAGGATGATTGAATGATGTTAGCTATGATATATCTGGATTAGTTAGCTTTTTTGTGATCGAAACTGAGTAGATTAGATTACCCTGCTGAAGTTATCGTGCATGTCTTATAGAGTGAACTGAGAGTTACATTTATTTCTTTCTCCACAAATCTTGAACATCATTTCTCTACTTTTAAAATCATTGGTGAATCCCCCCCCCTTAGTGATTCTATTTTTATGGCATTTCCCCCACTATTAATTCCTAGCTCCAAGTTTCTTATTCTAAAAAAAAGAGAGAAGAATAAAAGAGAGAAAAACATTCTTGTATATCATTACCTCTCTCTGAGTTGGGATCATTGTGTATATATTGCTTATTGCAAAGAAAAAAAAAGAAGAAAAAAAAAGAGAAAAGAAATGGAGGAAAAATCCTCAATAAAATATCCCATCCCACTTTCTCTCTTCTTTCTCTTCTTTGCTTTTTGGAGCTATATGTATGAAAAATGGGGATTTAAATATTTTTTATGCCACCACGCTTATAGATAAGCTTGGGGGAGGGGATCCATTGATGTGTGAGAGAGTGACTACTTGACATTGCACGACAACCTAGGCTAAGTAATATTCTATACTCGGTGAGATTGTTTCTAGCTTCACGAAATCCAGAAATCTAAGCCTAGCGTTCATTTCATGAAATCCAAACTTTTCCATTCTCTCTATTCTATAGTGTGATACTCTTATACTCCAGATAGAAAGCGTTCAATTGAAAAGTGTGTGGTCTGTGATTTGTATACCGCTTTAAATGATTCAGACGATGTTGATTTTAAAATCATTCCGTTTTTCATGATTATATCGTTGTTCGTGGGATTTCTATTTCTATTTGCACTATTATACTATGATATCAAAATAAGATTCTTTGACATGTATTTCTCATTCGGTGCATGCTATAAGAGTAAGTGAAACCCACGTCCTGAGAAAATGATCTAGCATCCTTCCTCTTCGTTTCTTTCTTTCTTTATTTTCATTTCGTTTTCATTCTTCTTCGTTTTTCTTTTTTTTCTCTCGTTTTTTTTCGCCGTTTTCTTTTTCCGAATCCACCGGGTTCGCCTTTTACTTATCTTCCTCGAGGACGAGTAAGAGGCAAGCTTGGGGGATTTTGATCACTCCTTATTTTACACCCTTTTCCCGCATGTTTGCATGCCATTTTGATCGCCCAAATCATGTTTTTCACGATATATCGACGATATTGCGATGCTTTTCACGATTTGTTGTTTTTGTCGCATTTCAGGTGATTTGGCGCGATTAGGAGTGATCTCGAGATGCGCGTAATCTAGACGGCCACCGACGACCTCCCCGAGGGGTATTTTGCTGTTGGAGAGGAGCGGAAGAAGAATGGACGTCGCAGGAGCGACGAGGAGGCCAAAACAATCAGATTGGGCATTTTTTGTGTCCCACTCGGCCGAGTGGAGGAGCCACTCGGCCGACCAGCGAGACACTGCTCGGCCGACCCGTTCAGACACGATTTCCATGTGTACTCGGCCGAGCGACGGAGACCACATCGGCCGAGTGACGATACCACGTCCGCCCGAGTGGCGCCCAGACGAAGCCCCTTCAAAATATCGAAGTTTCTGTTTTTTCGGCCACCTGAGCTTCAGAAGACCCACTCGGCCGAGTGGTAAATCCCGTCCGCCCGAGTGAAGTGAAGCCATCGGCCGAGTGACGACAACTCACTCGGCCGAGCCGCCCCCGAACTGAAGACCCCTGAAGCCCACGACTTACTGGAAAATGACAGGGTTTTCACTCGGCCGAGCGACTTTTGTCACTCGGCCGAGTGCGATGCGCTGCCTGTAGCGAAATTTGCGGAAAACAGGCTGTGCAGGGGCGTTTTGGTCAGGATTTTTAGACGATTTTTGGGGCTATTTAAGCTCTGTTTTTACCCTAGTTTTGGGGGCTATCTCTCAGATTTTTTGGAGCTTTTTGAGTCTACTTTTTAGCTTTATTAATTGTGATTGGAGAAGAGAAAAACTTGGATTTTTGTTGGATTAATTGAAGATCTACATTGGTTTGCATTTCTCTTCCCCAAAAACTCTATTTTTATTGTTTATATCATTGTTGTGATGAATTCCATTGCCTATTTCATTGATTATTTTTGTGCTATTGCTATGATTTGTGAGTAGTCTCCACGTCTCGGGGCGTGGGGATGAACCCTACAAGCCCTATTTCCTATTTGTGTTGAATTGGTAGAAATTGAGCTAGGATTGTTATTAGGGATTTGATTGGGATCGAATTACTACGGATAGCTAGGTATTCATATCAATTGGGATTTGCAAGAGATTGGATCCCAATTTGATAGGAAGCCCTAGAAATCCGAATTGGGTTGGAGTCGGATTTTCGAAGTATCGGTTTGCAAGAGATTGGACCGATACTAGGACCTCCGGTTGCAATTCCGTGCCGATACCCGTTTGCAAGAGATTGGACGGGTAGGAACTATCCTAATCTAGATTGTGGACCGAGTTTGCAAGAGATTGGGCTCGGTGCGCAATTGGACGATGATGTTGATCCTAATGCTAGCTTCCCTAGGCTAGGGTTTGCAAGAGATTGGACCCAAACCTAGGATAGCTATCGACCGGCAACAGCGCGAGAGCGTGAGCTTGGTTCCACATTTAGTTGCAACTAGTTCATCCAAATTCTCATTCTAGCGATTTCGATACCGGCGAACCACATTTATGAAATACGGTGAGTAGTGGGGATTCCCCTTTCCCTAGACGTTCTTTATTTGATTTGATATTTCGCAAATTTGTCTGACGATTGTGACAGGATCGCCCAAGGCAATTATCTCTGTTCCTAAATAGCCAGGTTGATCAGGAGCAAGCACGGTCATTCGTCCTCCCTGTGTTCGATACCCGCTCGCCACCATATCGTGCGCTTGCGGTAAAACTACAACCGTCGCCTCGGGACGTGTATCCGGGGCGCGATCATCTAGCACATATGAGTTAATCTCATATAGTGACGCAGATTATGCGGGATACAAATCCGACAAGAAAAGTACTAGTGGCAGTTGCCATTTTATAGGAAATTCTCTTGTCTCTTGGTTTTCCAAGAAGCAGAATTCCGTATCACTTTCAACCACCGAGGCGGAATATATTGCCGCCGGTGCCGCGTGTGCTCAGGTTTTTTAGATGAGACACACTCTTAAAGACTTTGGTATAAACTGTGATACTTGCCCTATCATGGTGGACAACCAAAGTGCAATATGTCTCTCTAAGAATCCGGTACACCATTCCCGTTCTAAACACATAGATGTCCGTCACCATTTCTTAGATGATCATGTTGCTAAAAAGGACATCATTTTAGTGTACGTTGAAACCCAGATGCAAATCACCGATATTTTCACGAAACCACTAAAGGAAGACTCCTTTGTGCGGTTGCGTCGAGAATTGGGGATTATGGGTGAATCCGAGCTTTAGGATTCATATTTTTCAATAATCTTGCTTGATATTAAATTTCTTTATATATGCTCATGCTAGATTAATTGAAATTTTCTGGATTTTTGTTTGAATTTTCGGAATTTTCGCTCGAATTATTCACGAACGTCAAATTTAAGATTTTCGATGTTTATGGGGTAGTATAATGATGTATGAGAGTATTTCGATGTATCGCCCAAGTGCGATTAGGAGAGAACTAAAAATTTCTAAATTTCAAATTTTTGGACCCTCTTAGTCGGTCCAAGTTCATTGGCCGACCGACTAGATTCAGTTCTAGTCGGTTAGTGAATGAACTCAGACCGACTAACTCTTGCTCAAAATTTGGCTTCAGTTACTGTTTGCACTTTGTCGGTTCAAGCTCATTGGCCGACCGACTAGATCGTCATCTAGTCGGTCAGCGCTTGAACTGCGACCGACTAAATGCATCGGGGACTGTTGTGTCTTTTCGCATTCTAGTAGATTAAAACAGCCTCGCACCGATTAGAATATATTCTAATCGGTGCAAACTTCTCTCCCTCAGCCAAAACCCCCGAAACCCTTCGACTTCCTCCGTCGATTCCGTTGACTTTTTCGGCCATCTCCGCCGTTTGCGTCGATCCCTAGCCATCGATTCCTCTCATCCACCTAGGTATCACTCCATTTCAGCTTCTAGGGTTAGGGCTTCTTCGTTTTTCATTCGGTTTAGGGTTTGTGTTAGGGTTCTTGCTTTCGATTTCTAGCTTGTTTGCGCGTGTCTCGTCTCGATTATGGCAAAGACACGTATCCCAATTGAACCATCGCGTTCGTCACCTATGACCATAGAGTCTCCGTCTACGGACCCCCCGTAACCCAAACGCCGAGCCAAAACGACCCATCCATCGTCTTCTTCGCCTCCTCTTAAGCGAAAGAGGACGGCGACTGCTAAGCCTAGATCTCATCCCAAGCCTAGGAAAGAGCTTGTGTCTCCAGCTTCATTCCGTGCTCCCACTCCTCCCGGTGCTTCTGATTCAGACACCGAGTATATCCCCGAGTCCGAGCATACCGCTAGGGCTCCTACTCCTCCTCCTAGGTCTAGCACTCGTCCGACTTCTAGCACTCGTCCGACATCTAGTACTCGTCCCTCTAAGGGGAAGGCTCCCATGCTAGTTGGAGGTGTCGATATATCGTTGTGTCGCGATGACCCTATGTGTCTCGCGGCTTACAACCGTATAGAGCACTGTCCTCTGCTATTGGATCACTTCGTTCAGTTCTCCGATTTCCCTCACCTAGCCGATCTTCTTTCGTACATCGGTCTCCTTGACTATCTTCGCAATGACCCCAAGGCAAATCCACACCCGTACCCCCGTCTAGTCAAGCTTTTCTATGTGAACCGTGTTCGGGGTCAGTATGACGAGACCCATTCCATTGAGACGACTGTCTTGGGGACACCGATTGTCCTCACAGCAGAAATCTTAGGGGATTTGATTGGTGTCTCGTCGTCTGGCCTTCTTCCTGCCGATATCTCTGTCGATGACATTTCTGATCTTGACCAGGCCTGGCTCTCCGAGATATTCCATGTGATCCCTCCCGCCATGATTGGCGTCCCATCCAAATCTTTCAAGCCAAACGCTTGGGTCTTGAATCTTATCTTGAAGTCATGCCTCCTTCCGAAGTACGGCTCATCGAGCTTGCCATCCAAGCCATTTCTTAAGCTGATCTACGCTCTTTTCATGGGGAGCGAGATCAATTGGGCTAGGATTATTCTTGATAAGATGGACTCTTTCGAATGTATCCAAAAGTCCACAAAATCAGCTCACATCCCTTACCCTTGCCTTCTGACACTCGTCTTCCGTCACTTCAAGGTCCCTCTCCCTCCCGATGATGAGCGTCCTCTTGGTCCTCCTCTGAATGCGACGGCCGTCAAGAAGTCTCTTGCGGCGCTACGTCACGTTCAGAAGAAGACCCCCTTCAGCTTCTGCTTCAGCTGCTTCTGCTCCTCCTCCTGCTCCTACTCTTGCTGAGTTTGCCGTTTCTCTGAGACGTGTGGAGTCTCGTGTCACTCGTTCCGAGGCGATGCTTGCTCGCATCTGCTCTCACTTGGGCATTGAGGTTCCTTCGTCTGTTTCTGACGACGAGGAGATGGATGAGGATGAGCTCCAGGAGCTCGTTAGTTCTACTGCTCATACCCCAGAGGGTACGTCTGCTGCTGCAGCTACTTCTGCCGGTGCTCCCGAGAGCACACCTGCTGCCACCATTCCTTCGGTGGATACTTCGTCTGGTGCTCCCGAGGCCACTCCTGTTGCTACTATTCCATCTGTGGACACTCCTGCTGACCCAGTGACCACCACCCCATCTGCAGAGCCTGCTGCTGCTGCTGACCCTGCCTCTACCTCCTTAGCTTGCTTGGAGGACTCTCCCTATGCACTTTGGATGATATATCTTGTAGTGAGAGTGTGGGTTAGGATAGTTTGGGTGGTTATGATATTTTGATGTATTTCTGGATGGTTTGATGTATTTTTGATATTTTGATGTACACTTGTGTTGTATGTTCATTTTGATGTCCGTCGTGACATTTTTTGTATGATGTGCTCCGATCGTTCGATCGTTATTATGTATGTTGTCAGATGTATCCATTCTATTCTATATATATATATATACATCGTGTTGACTTTTACTTCAGTGTGCACATTATTTTATTTGTCTCTGATGTTGACTTCGTCGCTCGACGACTTTCTTGATTTAATAGAAATTATTTCTATGAAAACATAGAATTGTTTTCCATGCACTAAATTCATCAAGAATGTTGATATTGGAGAGTATATTCTATAACTCAATACGTGAAATTAATTTGAGTTTTGATGATTTTATTTTTCGATTTTCGACTAAGGTCTCGTTGACACGCTTTGATTTACTTCGTATTTTCCTTTGGTGTCATTTGGACCGTGGTCGTATTCTACGACTCCCGTGCTTTTATTTGAAGCCATTGTTGTTGTCGTTGATCTCCTCCCACACTTTTTGCTTATGCCAAAGGGGGAGAGAATTAATAATGACAATGTGCTAAATGATAATTTAAAGCAATTTTCCGAGAATCTAATTTGATATGTTAGATTCAGGGGGAGTTAAGATATAAAAATGGATTTAGATCCTAAATTTCGATAATTGGATTCACATTTTATACTTTCCTCGTCTGCTTGATGCTTATGATTATTATTTAATATGGAATTAACGTGTCATCAATGCAGGGGGAGTAAGTAAATTACATTTGAATCATTATTTTCGATTATTATTTTGTTGATTTGTCATCACCAAAAAGGGGGAGAAAGTTGAGTATTGATTCCCCGGATTTGGTTTTGATGATGAACAAACATAAATATCGTGAACTAACTCTTTGTGAGCGCAGTTATGGAGATCGTCGCCAAATTTCTATGAACATCAAAAGCGACGTCTCGAGACTTCTCAAAGCGTGTGATCGTGTGCTTGAAGCTTCGTTGAAGCTCAAGGACCATTATTGAAGTCAAGAGATTCGAATCGAAGCATTTGAAGACGGTTCGTCAAGTTTTATTTATAGTCTTCTAGCTTCATTTCGTAGAATGTTAAGCCTTGAGTAAGTCTTACGTTTTAATCTTCATAAAGCTCATATCTTAGATCTAGGATCTTAGTAGAAGCCCATAGAAACTTTCCCGAAGCTTCGTGCTTCATTTCACAGCTTTTTGTGCATGTTAGTTGGTTTAAGAAGAAGAACCAACCGACTAGATGGCAATCTAGTCGGTCGGCAATGCTTCTTGAACCGACTAGAATGCCTTGACTAAATTCTGCTCTTTACTGTTTACAGTTAGTCGGTCCAAGAAGGTTCACTGATCGACTAGTTGTGAAATTAGTCGGTTAGGAATCCTTCTTAGACCGACTAGTTATGTGTACAGTTTTTCAGCCTGAGCTACTGTTTATCATTAGTCGGTCTAAGAACGATTGTCAACCGACTAGTTGAGAAACTAGTCGGTTGGAATTTGTTCTCAGACTGACTAGTTCAACTTGATTTCAGCCTATACTATTTTGACTCTTAGTCGGTCAAAGAACACTCACCGACTGACTAGTTGTGAAACTAGTCGGTTGGCAAGTCTTCTTAGACCGACTAGTTCTATATTCTCTGAACTTCACCTTTTGGCTATGAAGCTGTTAGTCGGTCCATATTGATTGACCGACCGATTAGCTGATGAACTAGTCGGTCAGTGATCCTTCTTTGACCGACTAGTCTGCTTCAGAATAGAGCCGTTGGAGCATTAATTGCCACGAATTTTGCTCTCTCTTTCCTCTATCCTATATATACTTGAAGGGCTGCTTTCATAGCATTCAAGACTGATATTTATTGAAGTTTAGAGATCAAAGAGAAGCAATTAATTCTCATTCAAAGCTCATTCATTCCTTCAAGAATCTCTCCCTCACTCTTATTTCAAAAGAGAGATTCATTGATTGTGAGCCTTCCAAGCCAAGAGCTTGATTCTAGGTCACCAACATCTTCCTAGGCCTCCATTGCTGGTCTACATCTTGGAGCTAGGGTTTGGTACCTTCATCTTCCCCAAAATCCTCTTTGCCCTAAATCGTAAGTTTTACTCAAGGCATAGGTTTTTGTGGTAAGCATTTTGTATTTCATTTACTTTGATATTACAAGTGTTTTGCTCTCGGTTGTGAGAGTTTGTTTGTGATCCCGGTTTGTGGGAGTCACAATTTCATTTGTGTATGATTTGATCTTGTAGAGATTTTCTACAAGTATATCATAGTGCAAATTTGAGTTAGGGGTTTCTAACTCAAGTAGCCGGAGGGGATCCGGGTGTTTGGGACGTAGGATCACCAGGAACAAGTTGGGGAGACTTGGGTGGATCCGAACCCGTTATATCGTCTGTTTGCGATTGCATTTCTTTGTTGTCAATATTTACATTTCCGCATTGTTGGTTGAGTTTGCAAGATAATTAGGAATTATCTTCTTAATTATTTTAAAATACTATTCACCCCCCTAGTACTTGTGCAGTAGCTGCGTAGGGCATTACAACATCATCATTCTGTGCAGACAGAATTATTCGTTCAGTAAGGTATGTCGGAGTCACTGCATCCTTAATATCAAGCTGCGGATAAATTCAAAGTAATAACTCGTTTAAATCCTTGCACCTGAATATGTGAGAAGGAAGTTCTACCACTTCTGTAGGATTTGTACCAACCTAATACATATATAGATAAAATTTAAGTTAAGGAATGGCTAAGATAAAAATAGTAAGTAAAATTAAATAAGGCATGAAATAAAATACCTCCAAAATAAATTTTGCAAAATTTGCATTCTCAACAGATGAGTTATTTAACCGCATATTTTGATCCAAGATCAAAACTTGTACAGAGCACTATAATACAGATCGTCTCAATGAGGCACCAACAATTTCTTCTCGAACCCCCTTTGGTATGACGGGCAATATTTGTCGGAAATCCCCACCAAGAACAACAGTAATACCACCAAATGCTCTGGTGTTATCACAAATATCTTGTAATGATCGATCCACTGCCTCAACACAGTGCCGATGTTGCATAAGTACTTCATCCCATATTATAAGTTTTGCTTTTCTGAATAATTGTGCTTGCATGGATTGCTTCTAAAACTACAAATTGAATTATCATGCACATCTACGGGTACGAAATGTGGAATGTGCAGTCCAACCTCCGCTAAGCAGCAATGATGCAATACCAGATGCCGCGACGGTGATAACTATATTTCCAAGACTACGCAACATTGTTGCTAGTGCATTGTACAAAAAAGTCTTTCCAGTTCCAGCACCACCGCTCAAGAAGAATGTAATACCTTTATTTTCAAATACGGATGAAGTAATTGCCGAGTAAGCATTGTGTTGTGCATCATTGAGGTAATCAATGTCTTTTTGAGCATCCATTTGTTTAGCTTTATTTATAAGTTCCTGATGTTCATACAACAATCTATTGCCAACAATTGCATTCCAATCTCCAGCAGGAAGTGACATTGGTGGAAAGTCAGATAGACACTTACCGTACTCCTCAAGCAATTCATTGATAATAATCCATAATCTTCAAGTTGGCATTGAGTTGGGGTAGAAATTGCAAATAAAGTTTGTAATTTATGTGGAAGATCATCGCAAATGTGCATTGAAAATTTATTCCATAATGCTAGGGGGTCGATCGACGAACATTCGATAAGAATAATACAAAACAGTCTTCGTAATTGATATCCTGTTTTCATAATTGAAGCCTCGGAAAGAGATTGTCTCCACTCGAAATCATCTTCAAAAAGACATCTTGCAATACATGTTGCTTTGAATGTAGGGTACTCGATAGTATTGAATGTGCGTAAATTTTCCCATGATGTTGGCCCTTTAACAACTGTTAGTAGCAACCATAGATAAAATCTCTCACCAGAATTAGTGGATGCAAAATATATTCTGCCAATTGCATATCCAGATTGTCTTGGAGTCCAGACCTTTGTTGACGAATGCCACACAAACTTTTAAGGAAATTCTTGATATGTGAGATCATGTGCAAACTCATGTAAAGAGCAACATGTAAAAAATTCAGTCAAAGTTGTCTTATCATTTTCTGCCCTAGACCTTATTGCATCTACATCTTCATCTGGATCAAAAATAACACGGTGTTACCCTGGTAAATAAAGTATCAATCTTTGAACTGACGGAATCTCTTGATGCAAAGGATGCTCAAATATTCGCCAAGCTACCTCAGGTGGTCCAATATATCTTGCATCAAGGTATTGTTGGATCTCATTTACTGCACCCAACACCATTGTGGTCCGATCATGACCTTTATAAATATACTTATGAATGTACTTCACACATCTTACCCCAGCACAAACTTCGACATTAATGTGGCAGTTGAAGCGCCTTGAGAGATACATGTTGTATGGTACAACATCTCGGTTATCAACCTGATGCCCCCTTACAGTATATAGATGCCTATTACTACGACGACGATAAATAGGATATCCATCACGATCCATGGTTGTTGCATCTGCATAATTTTGAGGGTATTTCTTAGTACATTTACCATTTTCCATACATGAAGCATTTGGATTTCGAGCACCACATGGTCCATGTACCATACATTTTGACACAGTATCGAATAATGCAGAATCTTGAGCAGGATCAGGAGATTCAGCACAAACAATTCTATCCACTTGATCACATGTATGAATCTTATCGGGACCAGGAAGAAATAAAAGAGCATGCGTATGTGGAAGACCTCGTTTTTGAAATTCAATTGTAAATACATGTGCTACTTTCTTTCCAAATACATTATTACCATCAATATCCTTCATCAAAGCCTTTCTTTTTAACTCAAATACACGTGCGACTAAATCTGGACAGTCGGTAGCCTTTTGATTGGGCAGTAGAGCCGAAGTAATTTCTAGCCACTTTGGATTTGCCGTCATGGTAAGAAAAATATCTGGGTGCTGGGTATAACGTGTGATAGCCATTGAGTCTTGAAAGATTTCAAACATGTGACGTGCACTGCCAGTGAAAGATGATGGAAGTATCATGCGCTGTCCAAGTTGGTCACATCTGGCATATGCATCGATATCTGCAAGACCCTGATAGAGCTCTGAGCGGAGTTTTCGTTGATTAAATTTGATGAATGTCAAACGATGTTGCTCAATTGCTGCCCAAGCATCAACTGTAAACTCTTGGAATAATTTTCCAGCTCTCAAAATTGAAGAATACTCGTTCTGTATTTCAAACAGACGGTAGCTATAAAACTCACACATGGTAAGGCGTCTACTTGAGGATATGTTTTGAACTGGATCCCACTGCTTCAACTCAGGTTCCCATCCAAGCTGACCATCAGGAAATAATAAGACGTAGTGTAATGGTAAGTATGCAGGATGAGTCTCATTGATTTGCATTAATTGATGATTTCCTCGAAGATGTAAAATTATATCTCGCATCCCGGAAGGTCGATAGCCATCTCCAAATAAAATAACCGCAATCTCATCTACGGTTGGGAGGTTATAACGACGACGATCCTTTTTTGAATTGTAATGCAGATATACAGGAAGATCATGACCACATAAATCTGCTTGAGATAAAACAGAATAAGCCTGACAATATAGTTTGATGAATGGATTTATGCCCGATAGACAATTTTGAATAATTTGTAAGACATCCTTGCTCAAATGTGGATTTCTATTACTTCGGAACTCCATAGCAGAATCCGGATCATATATGTAAAGTTGACTATAACTTGCTGTTTGATCCGGTTGGGGCAGAAGTGATCCTGTTCGATGGCGTAATTTTCCATGAATAGTAAATATGTTCGGGCCTCTGCCAGCAATCAATCTTTGATCCATTGTCACACCAAGGCTGATAAATGCATTAGCTGCAGATACTCCCAAGTATACATTTGAAATGATTTTGATGCCTCACTGTCACCATCATATAATTCTCGAAGTGCTGGAGGGGGTTCATTAAGTTTCGGCAATTTTACTTTTCCTTGCAAACAACATGTTCCAAAAAGATGTGTTCTCAAAGTTGACTTCGACAACTGTTCATCCAACCAGTGTAAGGCTGACAATGAGGGCATGGAATGTTCATTAATCCAAGATAGTGCTGACCAAAATCAACCTGAGTTGGTGGACCAGAGCCATGCTGAGTTGACCGACATCGGAAGATCGAGGATGAGCCATTGTCTTCTTATTCAACTGGAGAAGTTGTTAATCCAGGTGTTATTTGAGGTATATAGATAGGAGTCATATATCGACATATGTTTCGTTGAGCTTTTTCTCGTTCTCTCCTTTGACATTGAGCTAAACACCTAGCCAAAATAAAACCATAATTAAATAAAATAAGTTACATTAAAGTAGATTAGATTTTATAAATAATAACCAGGCAGATAGTTCATCATCTTCAGCACATATCGTATCGTTGTGCGACGCTAAGACCTCATCTTCATGTTCAACAGGAGAAGTTGGTACTGCATATGTGCTTTGAGGCATATCGAGTATACTGGTAGGAGTCATATATCGAGATGTGTTTCCGTGTATTTGTTCTCGTTCTCTCCTTTTGCGTTGAGCTAAAACCTTATCCAAATTTAAACATAAAAATAAACACAAATAAAATACATGGGAGGAGAAAAGATTTTATGTATAGTCGGGTTGATAATGACCTGACAGATGGTTTAGGAACTTGTCCTGAAATCATATCGTTACGCGAGGATGAGACAACATCTTCTTGTTCAAATGGAGAAGTTGTCACGGTTGGTGTTATTTGAGGTATATCAAGTACACTGTCAGAAGTCAGAGCGTGAGATATGTTTCATTGTTCTTGTTCATGTTTTCGTTCTCTCTTTTTGCGTTGAGCTAAAGCCCTATCCAAATTTAAATACAAAAATAAATATAAATAAAATACATGGGAGGAGAAAAGATTTTATCTATAGTCGGTTGATAATGACCTGACAGATGGTCCAGGAACTTGTTCTAAAATCATATCGTTATGCAAGGCTGAGACATCATCTTCTTGTTCAATCGGAGAAGTTGTCACGACTGGTGTTATTTGAGGTATATCAAGTAGACCGTCAGAAGTCCGAGCGTGAGATATGTTTCGTTGTTCTTGTTCACGTTCTCGTTCTATCCTTTTGTGTTGAGCTAAAGCCCTATCCAAATTTAAACACAAAAATAAACACAAATAAAATACATGGGATGAGAAAAGATTATATGTATGGTCGGGTTGATAATGACCTGACAGATGGTCCAGGAACTTGTCCGGAAATCATAACATTACGCGAGGCTGAGACAACATCTTCTTGTTCAACCGGAGAAGTTGTCACGGCTGGTGTTATTTGAGGTATATCAAGTACACCGTCAGAAGTCAGAGCATGAGATATGTTTCGTTGTTCTTGTTCACGTTCTCGTTCTCTCTTTTTGCGTTGAGCTAAAGCCCTATCCAAATTTAAACACAAAAATAAATACAAATAAAATACATGGGAGGAGAAAAGATTTTATGTACAGTCAGATTGATAATGACCTGACAGATGGTCCAGGAACTTGTCCTAAAATCATATCGTTACACGAGGCTGAGACATCATCCTCTTGTTCGACCGGAGAAATTGTCACGGCTGGTGTTATTTGAGGTATATCAAGTACACGTCAGAAGTCAGAGCAGGAGATATGTTTCTTTGTTCTTGTTCACATTCTCGTTCTCTCCTTTTGCGTTGAGCTAAAGCCCTATCCAAATTTAAACACAAAAATAAACACAAATAAAATACATGGGAGGAGAAAAGATTTTATGTACAGTCGGGTTGATAATGACCTGACAGATGGTCCAGATACTTGTCCTGAAATCATATCGTTATGCGAGGCTGAGGCAGCATCTTCATATTCAACCGTCAAAGTTGTCACGGCTGGTGGTATTTGAGGTATATCAAGTACATCGTCTTGGTCAAAAATTGTTTCATTATGATTCCTTTTATATTGCCATTATCGCAAGGATGAAATGCAATGAACACTTGGTAGTGAAGAACTAATCATAGGCTCAGTAAGAGGATTATGTTGTTCTTGGCCTTTCCGTGAGGCTGGTACGTCACTATCAACCGATGCCTAAATTGAGTGCATGGTATAAGCGTGATTAATGATGGTAAATCAAGCATGTAATACATTAGTTTATACTAACAAATTGCATACCGTTCGCATGTTGGTGTGAAGCAAATGGGAATGATAAAATCTTTAGGCTGGTCAAAGAATGCCAACGTACAACTGAATCATTTAGACTAAGTGTTAAAATAATATTACATTCCAAATGGTAACTAATAATTGTAAACAAATATGAAAGCATGACAACCCTTGTAACAACCATGTTAACTAATTAAAGTAAACAATTACTCCAAGTACGTACATGGTCGTCTAACTCATGTAGCTACTGTGATATTACTATTGACTACGTGATCTTTTGGTACATCAAGTTTGCTACGAAAAGCCATCAAAATTTAGGACCTAAGTGAATGTTATAATAGTTGTATCCTAGTATTGATATCTCAGTATTGATATCCCTGAAATTTAGGACATACGCCAACAAAATTTAAAGAATTCATCAATGTAACTTGTCCTCTCTTTTTATAAAAGAAAACCCATACTTAGGATTGATATCTCAGTGCATATCAATGCCATAGCAATCATTCAAGTTTCAAAATTGAATAATTTTATCAGTGGTTTAAAAATTTCAAAATTGTTTCAAAATAGTTTGAAAAAATGAAATTCATTCAAGTTTGCATGTATAATTTCAAGAGATATCATGTTTTCTAATATCATGTTTTCTAATATCTTGCATAAAAATGAGTACTAATGAGTCATGGTTCAAAATAGGATACTAATTTCTAGAGATGTGTGAAATTTCTATTAGTCATGTTTCAAAATGAGTCATTCAATTTCTACATGGTATAAACTCATGGTATAAACTCAGGTATATCAAAAATTAATAGTTTTAACCAATTTGAAATAATAGTATTCAGTTTCTTAAACAATCTCCCCAATTGAACTATATCACCGTATGAAACTGAAGCTCACCAATCTCACCAATTTCAGTTTCAATTTCATAAGGAGATAGCTTCAGTTTCATAAACAATTTGATAGCTAATAAAACTGAAATTGTTTAAGTTTCATGAAGTGCTCAGAAATTGATATCCATAAGTTACTTAAGGTGAGAGCTTCAGTTTCATATGCTCAATGCTCAAAATTGTTTAAGTTTAAGTTTAAGTTAACTATTTTCAATATTTAAGTTTAAGTTTCAAGGCTCAATATTTAATAGAAATATGTAAACAAAAATATCAAGTAATAGTCAAAAATCCTGTTAAACAAAAATATTGAACAATTTCAGTTACTTGATAGAAATATTTAAACATGGGTTGAGGGGTTGAGGTTCTCCCATTACAGTCAATTGCAATTTCTTAGGCTTAATATCCAAATTCTCAAAAACTTGCAGAATTACACATTGCAGTCAACATTTGAATGTAAACTTGAAGAATTCAGTAAACGTATGAATATTTTACCTCAATCCCTGTTACTTGATAGAAATATTCAAATTCATATCAGATGGAAATATCAAGTTTACTCCAACTGACTGTAAACTAGACTGTAAACTTGATAGAAATATTCAAATTGAGGTTCTCCCTGTTAAACACAAATATCAGGTAATAGTCAAAAATCATGTTAAACAAAAATATTGAACAATTTCAGTTACTTGATAGAAATATTCAAATTTTTAAACAGGGGTTGAGGGGTTGAGGTGCACATCTCATAAGCATTGCATTCCTGTATACCAATATCTAAACTGCCAATATTGCAACATTTTAAGGGATTTTTAATACCATTGGTATTGGTATACAGGATTGCCAATTACAGTCAATCCACTACCAATACCAATACTGTAATGTCATTGGCATGTTGCATATTGGTAGTATTGTATTGGCAAGTACAGTCTATGAAATTGGTATTGGTATTGGCAATACTGCCATTGGTATTGGTTGCAATATTGGCATTTACAGTCAATTGACAGGAAAGAAAGTAGCAACATTCCAATACCAATACCAATTACCAATACTGCCAATATTGCCAATACTATCATTGGATTTTTAATACTGCCAATGTAGCAATACCAATACTGCCAATATTCCTGTATACCAATACCAATACTGCCAATATTGCAGCATTTTTAATATCCTATATTGCCAATGGTATAGGATTTTTAATACCAATACCAATATTGCCAATATTGCAATGCCATGTGGAGGGAGCAAGGAGCCAAAAATCATGTGGAAAAATCCTGTGAATGCAATGTAATGAGCCATTCAAATATTCTACAATATGAGGTATACATTGAGCATTTAGTATTCTCACCTATCTTGAGCATTCAAAAACCAATATCTGAAATTCTAAAAATTTCAGTTGAATTAAGTTCAACTTCATATCATCAAAACCATATCAGTAGCAGATCAAACCCATAATGAATTAAGTTCAAAAAATGAAGAACACAAAATAACAGGGACAAAAAAATCATAGAGCTGAAGAGAGCTGAAAAAATGAAGAAAAACATAAAACCTGATGAACAAAACTTAGAGCTGAAAAGAGGGAAAAAACCAAGAAATGCTAAATATAATGAAGAGTCCTGTAATAGTATGTCCAAAATTTCATGTCAAGGTCCAAAATTTAACATCTCATAGAAATGAAAATCATTCAAGTTTCAAAAATTAGCAACAATGCTAAACAGGACAAATTGGGACAAATGCTAAATATAATGAGCAAATTTTCAAGCTTGCAGTTGGAATATGTAGCATCAATGCTAAACAGGACAAAGTGGGACAAATTTGCTCATTCTATTCATTGATGCAAAATATTCCTACTGCAAGCTTGAAAAATTTGCTCATTCTCAACACAACACTTTTTTAAAATTTAAAGGGTTTGAAAATCCAATTTTTAGCATCATATTGCAAAAAACACCATCAGTCAAAATTTCATTTGAAAACTGAGCATCAGTCAAAAAACACCATCAGTCATAAAACCCCCAAATATGAGCATTTCATTTCACAAAACACCATCAGTGAAAATTTCAGTCATTTGAAAAATGAGCATTTCATTTCACCTTGAAGATTTTTCTCATTGGGTTGAAAATTTCAGGTAAGTCAAACTAAATTCAAGTTCCAAAATTGTTTTTTGTCCATGCTATTTCAATTTGTCCATAGGAAATGAGCAATGAGAATAGGAAATGAGCTATTTCAATTTTTCAAAATGCTGGGAGCAATGTCTATAGGAAATGAGCTATTTCAATTTTTCATATCCCAGTTTTTCAATTTTTCATGAACTAAGCAATAAGCAATGAGCATTCAAGTTTGGAACTATTAGATATCCCAGTTTTTGGACCTATTTCCAAAATGCTCATTGCTGGGAGCAATGATATTAAAATAGTTCCAATATCCCAGTTTTTCACTGGGATATGAAATAGTTCCAATATCCCAGTTTTTCAATTTTTCATGAACTGAGCAATGAGCAATGTCCATAGGAAATGAGCTATTTCAATTTTGGAACTGGGAACTGGGATATTGGAACTGAGCAATGAGCAATGACCAATGAGCTATGAGCTATGAGCTATGTCAATATTCATATCCCAGTTTTTCAAAATTGAAATAGTTCCAAAATGCTCATTGCTCATTTCCTAAGTCAAACTAAAGTCAAGAACATTCAAGTTCCATAGCTCATCTTCTACCCCATTTCATGAAACCTCAATATTCATATCCCAGTTGCTCATTTCCTATGTTGGTTTAAGTATCAAACAAAACAGCCTTGAAATTTCAGTTGGTTTAAGTATGAGCAATTCATCAAGATCATTTTTCAGCAAGCTCATTTTCCAGCTGTTTATGGGTGTTTTCTCACCACAGCTCATTGACCGTCGGCTGTATGGTCAACGTGGTCAAGGGGCCGACTTGAGGGTCCCTTGGGTTCGCCGAGCCCGCTTGTTCTCGGCGCTACAGAGCTGAGGGGAAGCCTCGGCTCGGTGAGTCGTGCTCGGCCTCGACTAGGTCGCGCTCGGCCTCGGTCGTATCCGCGTCGAGGGGTAGCCTCGACGCCTTGCGAGTGGGTCGGTACTTGATCAGTCGTCCACCTGACGACTGCGACAGTGATGGCCGACCGACGCTGAGGGGTAGCCTCGGCGCCTCGTATGTCTTCTTCCTGGACAGATGAAGAAACTCGTCAGGGAGGCCGGACCTAGGTTCCGGCCAAAGCTCCTCCGATGCCTAAGTCAGATCAGTGTCTGAAAGGATACTCGGCGGGGGAGATCTGGCTTGTGAGGAAGCCGGAACGTCAACCCAGGCGGCGCGAGTTTTGGGGGAGGGAGGAAATGGAGTGGCGAAAGCCTAGGTCGTTGATGGAGTACCTCTGTGTTGGTTACCTGAGTTTCGATCCCATGTTCAGTCCTCCTGGCCTTCCCCTAATAGGGTCTTTTGTGATTGCCCCACGTTTTGCCTCCTCTCACGTCCTCCTAATCCGCCTCCGCCTCCTCCTACTCGCACGTCGTGGAGGGGTGGCCCATTAACGGGTCCGTTAATGACCATCATGGGATCGTGGATTCAGGGGGGCGGTTAATCCGACCGAATGGGGGGGCCAGTCGGGTGCCCCCGAGGACGAAGTGGCTGGGCCTTCAGCCTCGTCTGTGGGCCCCTTCGGGCGGGCCCGTCTTCTCCAGTGGGCTTCTCCTTTGAGGTCAGGCCATGGGCCGTTGTAATTCAGGCCCGTTGATATTAGTCGTAACAATTGCCCCCATCGCCCGGACCGTTCGGCTTTTGTCGGTTCGGTTCGGGTGATGTGACTCTTTCATGATCCGACGGGTGCGTCAGTCGAGGTTCCGCTATCAAATGAATGTCATTATTATCGCTCCGTTTGAACTCCCGTTGGTGTAGTTTATGAAGCGTCGCCACCGCCTTGATATCGCCACGTGTCCCTTGCATTCATCTCCATTGTGCGCAGGGTCATTCAAAGGGCACCAGGAAGGGAGCGCCGACATCCGTTAGTCGAACGTGGCCAGATCTTCTTCAGCATCTCCTCTGTCTAATCCTACTCCAACTCCTCGTCATGTTGTCTTCTCCTGCCCCCGGTTCGGGTCATCTAGAGGATGCAGTCCATCTTGACTCGTCTGATAGCCCTGGCTCGGCGGTTGGTAGTCAGGAGGGTGACCCCTCGGTGGTGCCTCCGAAGGTCCTGGGATGCCCTTCTTCCTTCTGCGCCACCTCCGCCGGAGATGTGTGCTACCGCTACCTTCTACCTCCATACTCCATCCGAGCCCCTGAGCCTAACGAGCAGATCTGCTTTTCGGGTCCGAAGGCGGTCGGGGTGTACGAGGTGTGCTTCCGATTCGGGCTTCGGTTCCCCCTTTATCCTTTCATTGTTGAGTTTCTGCGTGCCCATCGCATGGCCCTATGCCAGTTCTGCCCCAACACGATCGGGCTCGTCATTGGGTTTGCCGTGCTTTGCCTTCAGAAGGGGGTGGTCCCCTCCCCCCGACTCTTCTCCCAATTTTATCGTCTGAGCCGCCATCAGTCGGGGGCCTGGATTTACATTAGCGCTCGGCCCTCGAAGAGCCTGATACTAGGGCTGCCGAGCTCCGTCAAGCTCTGGAAGGGGGAGTATCTCTTCGCCATCGGCCCGTCGGATATGGATTTCCCGACTTACTGGAGCGCCGACGTGACGCTGGCTCCGGAGCTGGGTGACCCGACTGCAGCTGAACTCGAGACCGTGGAGGCCCTGTTGGCGATCCCACCGGGCGATCGGAAAGTCTACGTTCTCTTTTCTGACCTCAACCTGTGGAAGACCACGTGGCCTGCTGGTGAGTTTTTTCGCCCCTCATCGCTCCGAAGATAGTGCTCTGTGGCCACTGTTTTGTGGCTGGTAGGGTTGGTTGATGATGACTTTCCCCTGCGCAGGTGGGTTTCCCTCCAGTCCTTCTGTCCTTCCTCCTCAAGTCGGGGTTTCGGACCCTGCCTCTTGGAGAGGGGATCATGTACTGGCGGTCCGGAAGAAACAACGTGTTGACCGTCTGGCGGCTGGTGTTGAGAAGTTGAAGAGGAAAGTCCCCTCTTCCTCCCAGCATGGAATCTCTAAGAAGATCCGCACCCCCGCCGGGGAGGTCAGTGCTTCATTGCCCCAGTGTCGGGATCAGTCATCCTCGGTCGAGGAGGTTTGGCCATGGGCCGGCCCCTCATATCCGCGGCCAGGCCCTCTTCATGATATATACGAGCGGTATCTAGGTGCGTTCCGCTCCGTCCCTACGGACTTACCTCCGGGAGAGGAGGATCTTCCCCGTCCCCGCTTCCCTATTGGAGCGGGTGAGTCGGTCTTTTCCGGCTGCAGTGTGGCAGCACGGGTGGCTGAGAACTGCAGTCTCTCCTCGGACCGAGCTGCTTTGGACAGGGTCAGTGGTGACCGTCTGGCCGCTTTCGTGGTGCAGGCGGGCCAACAGGTGGGTTTTCTTCCCTAACCCAGTCTTTTGCTACTATCTTCACCTTACTCCCGCCTCTCTTGTGTAGCTATCCTCCGTTGGCCTTTCGATGAGGCGCCACTTTGTGGCTCTCTCCAAAGCTGAGACGAACGCGGAGCCCGTTCCTGAAGCCCGGGAAGGTGAGGAGGAGGCCGACCACTTGTCCAGGGCGCTTGTGAAGTCCCTAGAATCCCGCGTGGCCGAGCTTTCCTCTGCCTTGGAGAAGTCGGACCAGGAAAAAGCCTTAGCTTTGGTCGAGAAGTCCAAGGCCGAGGAGCAAATTGTCGCGCTCACCGCGGCCCCTGGCGCGGCAGTTGAGGCAGGCGCCGATCTGGGTCCTTTCATCACGGCCGATGCCCAGGAACTCAATGCCCTGCTTGAGGCGGCGGAAGAGCAGGAGAGAGCCCTCCTATCTCAGCTTAACGCGAGATCGAAAGAGATCGAGATGATCCGATCTGATCACCAACGGTAGGTGGCCACTCTCGAGGGTTGGATTCGTAAGCTAGAGGATGTGGAACTTGTCAAGGCTGCCCAGAACGCCGTGAAGGAATACGCCCTTTCCTTTGTCGCTAAGGCCATGTCTTTGGCGTTCGAGAAGGGCTTCACCCGCTGTCTGGCCGAGGTTCTAAAGAAGTTCCCGCTCGCGATGATCAACCTCGGGGAGCTTCAAGCGCACTCCGATGAAGAGGAAGAGATCCCCGCGCGGTCCGACGCTTCTCCCGCTGATGGCCTTGAGGGGGTCCCCCGAGAAGACGAGGGTGGGAGTGCCTAGATCCCTAGCCTGGTCCTTAAGTTCTTCGAGACCAGGGCTTTTTGGTGTAACCCCTCGTACTTCCCGAAAGTAAAGTGTCTTTCCCCTGCTTGTTATTGCTTATCTCCTCCCTTGGGGTGGAGCCTTCTTTGGAGTTCTTGATGGAGAAGAGTCAGTGTTCCTACCGGGGGTGTTGTTCCCCGGGTCATTTGGCGTGCCGATTGGGTCGAGGGAGTTGCCCTCGGCTCGTCTAACGTGCATTCGTATCAGAGGAGTTGCCCCCGGCTTGGTTGGCGTGTCGACGGGCCGAGGGATTTTCCCTCTGCTTGGTTACCGTGCGGCCGCATTAGGGGAGTTTCCCCTGGCTTAGTTGGCATGCCGACGGGCCGAGGGATTTGCCCTCGGCTCGGTTTCTATGCAGCCGCATTAGGGGAGTTGCCCCTGGCTTGGTTGGCATGCCGACGGGCTGAGGGATTTGCCCTCGGCTCGGTTTCCGTGCAGCCGCATCAGGGGAGTTTCCACTGGCTTGGTTGGCGTGCCGACGGGCTGAGGGATTTAACCTCGGCTCGGTTACCGTGCGGCCGCATCAGGGGAGTTGCCCCTGGCTTGGTTGGTGTGCCGACGGGTCGAGGGATTTTCCCTCGGCTTGGTTTATCGTGCCGCCATATCGGGGGAGTTTCCCCCAGATCAGTTGGCGTGCCGACGGGCCGAGGGAGTTGCCCTCGGCTCGGTTTATCGTGCCGCCATATCGGGGGAGTTGCCCCCGGCTCAGTTGGCATGCCGACGGGCCGAGGGATTTGCCCTCGGCTCGGTTTATCGTGCCGCCATATCGGGGGAGTTGCCCCCGGCTCAGTTGGCTAGTCAGCCTGGGGCGCGACCCCATGTCTTGTGACTAGCCAATGAGGTCGACCTCTGAGGTCGTCCCTTCGACCGTCCCGCCCGGGGAGCTGCCCCTGGCCTCTCGGTCGGTCGGTTCGACGGTCCACCGGGGGAGTCGCCCCCAGCCTTGCGGCCGCTTCGAGTCGACTTGTTTGCTAGGAGGGCTATCCTTGCCTAGTGGCTGGCCCACTCCGAGATTAGGCCCTGGGGAGTCTCCCGTCAGGGCGAATCATAGAAGGGGGACCAGCCTGTTTGGGGATCGCCCCTGGTCTTTGCATGGTGCCACCCGGCCACTCCCTTGGCAGGGTCCCCCCTCTTCATGAGGTTATTTACAGCCATGCTATAAGAGGAAAGCAGGGTCAAACCAATTTATTGAGAAAAGGGGGAAGAAAAAAGTTACATTCGTCTTCCGATTTCACAGGCTTTACTGGTAGTACTTGCGCAAATGCTCGGTATTCCAGGAATGGGTGAGGGTCTTTCCCTCCGAGTTTGCCAGCCGATAGGTGGCGGGTCCTAGAACTTCGATCACCTGGTAGGGACCTTCCCACTTGGCTGCCAGCTTCCCTTTGCACGTGACCTCTGGACAGAAGACCGCCTTTCTAAGGACCAAATCCCCTTGGCGAAAAATCCGCTCCTTGACGCGGGAATTATAGTAACGTGCCACCTTTTGCTTCTGGCGGATGATTGTGGCCAAGGCTTGTTCTCATCGTTCACCCAGGAGCTCCAAGCCGAGCTCCAAACCGTCGGTGTTTCTTTCTTTGTCGAAGTGTCGGATGCGGAGGGACTCCTCACCCACTTCGACTGGGACTACTGCTTCGGCGCCATAAGTGAGCATGAATGGGGTCTCACCTGTGGCTTGTTTGTGGGTCGTACGGTAAGACCAGAGTATCCCAGGGAGCTCTTCAGGCCACTTTCCTTCGGTGCCTTCTACTTTCTTGCAGAGGGGTTCTATGATGCATTTATTGGCGGCCTCGGCTATCCCGTTGGTCTGGGGGTGCGCCACCGAGGCGAAGAGTAACTTGATCTTCCACTCAGCACAGAAGTCTTTAAACCCAGATGAGTCGAATTGCTTTCCATTGTCGGTGACGATGGCGCGGGGGATTCCGAATCTGGAGATTATGGAGTTCCACACGAAGCTCTTTGCCTTCTTCCAGGTGATTGAGGCTAGAGGTTCGTCTTCGATCCATTTGGTGAAGTAATCCACGGCCACGATCAGGTATTTCCTTTGCCCTCGGCCTGTCGTGAACGGTCCCAGGATATCGAGCCCCCATTTCACGAAAGGTATTGGGCTGATGATTGGGACGAGCTCTGAAGCGGGGATGGTCCCGGTGCTGGCGAACCTTTGGCATTCCTGGCACCTCTGGACATACTCTGTCGCGTCACGCATCAGGGTCGGCCAGTAGTATCCTTGCCTCAAGATCTTCTGGGCGATTGTTGTGCCTCCATGGTGGTTCCCGCAGGTCCCCTCGTGCACCTCCCTGATGACGTAGTCCACTTCCTGCGGGCCGAGGCACTTAAGGTAGGGGAGGACGTCAGTCTTTGTCCATCGTCTTCTGTAGAGGGCTCCTTCGTGCATCACATATCGGAGCACCTTCCTCTCCAAGGTCCGACGTTCTTCCACATCGGTCGGTGTTTCCCCATGAGTGAGGTATCGGATGATTGGGTCCATCCAGGTGGGGTCTCCGTCAATCACCATCATCTCCTTCTCTTCCGTGCTGGGGCTCCTGAGGTTTTCTATATAGACGGTGCGACCCAACTCCCTGGGTGAGGAGGAAGCAAGCTTGGATAGAGCGTCTGCTCGGGCATTCTCCGACCGCGGGAGGTGAAGGGTCTCGACCCTTTTGAATTTGGACATCTCCATCTTGGCCATGGCCAGGTAGCCCTGCATCGTCTCTTCGTGCGCCTCGTAGCTCCCTTGCAGCTGATTGATGATGAGCTTCGAGTCACTAAGGAGCTGTACGTACTCAGCTCCGAGTTCTCAGGCCAGCCTCAAGCCGGTTATCGCGGCCTCATACTCGGCCACGTTGTTGGTGGCCGGGAACTCGAGCCTAAGCACGTATTCGACGACGTTCCCCTCAGGAGACCGAATTGTGATCCCGGCTCCGCTCCCAGCCCGAGTCGCCGAGCCGTCCACGTGAATAATCCATGTGTCTTGGTCGCCTGAGTGGCCAGTCGAGCTGATGTCAGTCATAAGTAAGTACAAAGGTTGGTTTGTTACCATTTCCGAGACGTCTCCCGGTGTGAGGGTCCTTTCTTCTATGGTACACTCGGCGATGAAGTCAGCTAGGGCCTGCCCTTTGATGGTCGTGCGAGGCTTGAATCACAGGTCGAATTCGCTTAACTCGACCCCCCAGTTCAGCATCCTTCCCATGCGGTCAAACCTTTTGAGGTTCTGTTCCAACTGGGAATCGGTTAGGACCAGTATCGTGTGAGCCTGGAAGTAGGGTCGGAGTCGCCTGGCTGAGAGGACGAGGGCGTACGCTAACTTCTCCATTGGCGTGTACCGCCCTCAGCGTCCTTCAAGATGCGACTGGTGTAGTATACCGGCCTCTGCACCCCCTCGTCTTCCTAGATCAGCACCAAGCTCACCGCTTCCATCGTGCGGGCCAAGTAGAGGCTCAACGATTCCCCCTCTCGTGGCTTGGAGAGGGGTGGTGGGCTGCGGAGGTACTCTTTGAGATCGGCGAAGGCTCGGGAGCAGTCCTCATCCCATGGTATTGTCTTCCTCTCGTCGGCTGGCGCAGCGATGGCCTTCCTCAGAGTTTTGAAGAATGGGAGATATCTTTCCACCGACCGGGACAGAAATCGCCCGAGGGCAGCGATGCGGCCATTCAACCTCTGCAACTCCTTGAAGGTTGTCGGCTCCCGCATGTTGATCAGTGCCTCAATTTTGTCGGGGTTGGCCTCGATCCCGCGATTGGTGATCATGAATCCCAGGAACTTACCGGATCTCACGCCGAACGTGCATTTCACGGGATTGAGCCGAATATTATACCTTCATAGCCGTTCGAAGGTTTCCCTTAGGTCGGTGATGTGGTCAGCAGGATCCTTCGACTTCACCAGCATGTCGTCGACGTAGACCTCCAGGTTTCTTCCTATCTGGGAGTCGAACACCTTGTTGACCATTCTTTGGTAGGTTGCCCCCGCGTTCTTCAATCGAAAGGGCATTTTCTTGTAGCAGAAGGTCCCTCGGTCTGTTGTGAAAGCCGTCATCTCTTCATCATCAGGATCCATCTGGACCTGGTTGTACCCAGAGTAGGCGTCCATGAAGCTGAGCATCTCGTATCCCGAGGCGCTGTCTACGAGGTGGTCGATCCGCGGCAGTGGATAGCTGTCCTTGGGATAGGCTTTGTTGAGGTCGCTAAAATCCACACACATCCGCCACTTCCCGTTAGGTTTTCTGACCATTACCACGTTGGACAGCCATTTGGGGTACCAGACCTCTCGGATGAAACCGGCGTCGAGGAGTCGCTCTACTTCATCAGAGGCTGCCTTCATCTTTTCACCACCTAGGTTCCGCTTCTTCTGCCGGACGGGTCTGAAGTTGTGGTCGGCATTCAATCGATGAACTATCACCCGGGGATCAATGCCAGGCATCTCCTCGGCCGACCACGCGAAGACGTCCAGGTTAGCCTCCAGGCATTCGACCAGCTTGCGCTTCGAGTCAGGATACAGCCCTGAGCCAATGGAGACGAATCTCCCCTCGACGTTCGTGACGGGGATCTACTCTTGTTCTTCTGCAGGGGTAGGTCTCGGTCCGTGCCTCAGGTCGAGAGAGGCCATTGGACCACCCGGCCCCCCGACGACCTTCTCGTCTGCCAGGTGATAGCAAATCTTCTCTCCCTTCGTGTCACCATTGATTTGCCCGACCCCCTTCGGGGTCTGAAACCTGATTGTCTGGTGGAGCGTCGAGACCACCGCATCGATAGCGTTGAGGAGGGGGCAGCCGATGATGCCATTGTATGCCGAGCTGACCTTCAGCACAATGAATTCCACCGTCAGTGTCACCGAATCAGGTGCTCTCCCCAGTGTGACCGGGAGGTGGATCGCCCCGATGATAGGTGCAGAATGTCCCGTGAAACCCACCATGGGCCCCGTGCATGGCTCCAAGTCTTTGCCACGCAGCCCCATCCTTTCTAAAGTCGATGTAAAGAGGATGTCGCACGAGCTGCCGGTGTCGACTAGTAGCCGCCGCACCACGGAGGTATCTACGATCAGGGACCCCACCAACGCTTCGCTCGATCCCGGCTTTTCCTGTGTTCTATCGATCCTACTGCCCCGGGAAGCTATTGGTCAGCCGCTGGTCTCCTCAACACTGTCCTCTGCTTGATCCACGCTCGCCGCCCGGTTCGCGTGCCTGGGAGGCATGGCCTCACCCCGCTTGCCACGGGGTGGGTCAGTGCCCTCCACCGGGGCCGCGCCTATTCTCCGTCCCGGGGGGCGGAGCCGTGTCATTGTCGGTGTGGTTGTTTTACGTGGGCATTGTTCGTGTTCCCACAGATGGCGCCAGATGTTTACGGGTGTTTTCTCACCACAGCTTGTTGACCGTCGGCTGTATGGTCAACGTGGTCAAGGGGCCGACTTGAGGGTCCCTTGGGTTCGCCGAGCCCGCTTGTTCTCGGTGCTACAGAGCTGAGGGGAAGCCTCGGCTCGGTGAGTCACGCTCGGCCTCGGCTGGGTCGCGCTCGGCCTCGGCTAGGTCGCTCTCGGCCTCGGTCGTATACGCGTCGAGGGGTAGCCTCGGTGCCTTGCGAGTGGGTCGGTACTTGATCAGTCGTCCACCTAACGACTGCGACGGTGATGGCCGACCGACGCTGAGGGGTAGCCTCGGCGCCTCGTATGTCTTCTTCCTGGATAGATGAAGAAACTTGTCAGGGAGGCCGGGCCTAGGTTCTGGCCAAAGCCCCTCTGATGCCTAAGTCAGATCAGGGTCTGAAAGGATACTCGGCGGGGGAGATCCGGCTTGTGAGGAAGCCGGAACGTCAACCCAGGCGGCGCGAGTTTTGGGGGAGGGAGGAAATGGAGTGGCGAAAGCCTAGGTCGTTGATGGAGTACCTCTGTGTTGGTTACCTGAGTTTCGATCCCCTGTTCCGTCCTCCTGGCCTTCCCCTTATAGGGTCTTTTGTGATTGCCCCACGTTCTGCCTCCTCTCACATCCTCCTGATCCACCTCCGCCTCCTCCTACTCGCACGTCATAGAGGGGTGGCCCATTAACGGGTCCGTTAATGACCATCATGGGATCGCGGATTCATGGGGGCCGTTAATCCGGCCGAATGGGGGGGCCAGTCGGGTGCCCCCAAGGACGAAGTGGCTGGGCCTTCAGCCTCGTCCGTGGGCCCCCTTCGGGTGGGCCCGTCTTCTCCAGTGGGCTTCTCCTTTGAGGTCGGACCGTGGGCCGTTGTAATTCAGGCCCGTTGATATTAGTCGTAACACCAGCAATATATGGGATTGCCCATTCAAGCTCAATAATTTCAAAATAAAAGTTTCAAAATAGCTTAGATGAAATTTCAGGCAAGTTTCGTTCTAATTCATGCTCATTGCTCAACCTCATTTCCCAGTTTATGAAAGCTCAATTTCATAGCCCAGTTGCTCATTTCCTGTGTTGGTTTAAGTATAAACAAAACTGCCTTGAAATTTCAGTTGGTTTAAGTATGAGCAATTCATCAAGCTCATTTTTCAGCAAGTTCATTTTTCAACAATATATGGGATTGCCCATTCAAGCTCAATAGTTTCAAAAAAAGAGTTTCAAAATAGCTTGAGAAAGTTTAAAATTGAAACTTCCATAACATAAAGTGAAATGTGACTTGAAACTATTTTGACTGAGCACATGGACAAAATTTCCTAACATCTCTATTCATTAGCACATGGACAAAATTTCAGTTAACGCAATGGATAAAATTTCATAACCAATTATTCAGCAAGCTCATCCATTCATATATCCTGTTGAATGAGCTTGCTATTTTGTTGAGCTTGCAATTCAACATGATAAAATTTTGCAAGCTCATCCATTTCAAAATAGCAAGCTCATTCCTATTTACATCTCTATGCATTCAAACCCAATTCTCTCAAACTCAGTCAAGTGAATGTATTGGTATTAAAAAAATATGAATGAAATTGCAAACTCTTAAAATTTCACTAAACTATAGCCTTCAATTAATATTGCATTTTAGTGTCCTGTAAAAATGATATGAAATTCTGAAATTTTGCAATGGATAAACTTTCAGTATCTCAATTCGTAATGTTTTTTTGTACACATCTCTATTCATTAGCACATGAGCAATTCATCAAGCTCATTTTTCAGTTGGTTTCATAACATAACAAAATGTTTTTCAGTTGCTCATTTCCTATATATGATTTCCTATGTATGAGCAACTCATGAAATTTTTCATATGGATATCATATAATGCAACATGTAACTGCCATAACTGAAAAATCAATTTTCAAACTGCAAGCATGTGACACAGGACACCTTTCCTATGCCAATTTTTCGCATTGCTAATTGCCAAATTAATTGTTTCCATGCTATTGTTTCATATGCTATTGTTTTCTATGCTAATTGTTCCATGGCATAACCAAATTTCTTGCTTGAAGTCTCCCAATTTCTCATATGACATAACCCAATTGCTTGCAGTCTCCTATTTTAAGCTCATAAGCTCATTAAACCAAACCATTAAAATGAGCAAATTTTTCCATGGCTCCCAATAAAATTTCAAACTGAAATTTGCTTGCAGTCTCCCAATTTCTTATATGACATAACCCAATTGCTTGCAGTCTCCCATTTTAATATCATAATCTCATCAAACCATACCATTAAATTGAGCAAATTTTGTTAGCAGTGTAAAAACAGGTATAACATATAGGTTTTTTCAACAAAAATACTGTTATCTTTTTTGGAGAATGGAGAAGGGGAGGCTTATATCCTGTGATTATTTAAAACAGTTCTAATTGGGTATCAAAAATAAACTCAATTGGGTATCAAAATTTTGGTTGACAACTGCCATCACAAATAAACCTCCCCTGTTATTAAATTGTATACCCAAAAAAATTGAATTGGGTATCAAGAATTGGTAAGCTGACAACCTCTAATAAACCTCCAATTTAATATCAAATTATGTAAAACTGGCACCAATTCAATACGTCTGGACACCCAAAAATTGGGTTGACAATTTTTTTGGGAGGCTTGATAGTAAATTGGGTAGCAAAAAATATTCAAATAGCAAATATCAGGTTGAAACTGGAATTGGAAATGGAATTGGATTTAGCATCAATAGGAACCGAACTTTTCTATTGGAACTGGCACTGAACATTGCAATTGGAACTTTTCTATTTAGCATCAATATTGGAACTGGAACTTTTCAAATAGCAAGGTTGAATATGAGTTCCAATATTCAAACTGATATGCGCCAACTGGGTGTGCATATTCAAACTGAATTTTTTTTCAATTGTATCAACTGGATATTGATGCTACTTGAATATTTTTTTTTGCTATTTGAATCATATTGATAATGGATTCAATATGACCCATTCAGTTCATGTTTCAATATCAATTAAAACTTTAGCATATTGATATAGATTATTGATGCTAAATTGATGCTAAATCCAATTGATGCTAAATAGAAAAGTTCAGTTCCAGAACATGACAGATTATTCAAATTTATGAATATGACAGCATATTTAAAGTACTTATCAAATATACTTATCAATTACAATACTCAAATTATTTAGCATACTCAATTACAATACAATATTTAAAGTATTTGGGTTCTGGAATTACTTGCCAAATTGGGTTCAGGACACATATGATTCTTATAAGTTGAACATTGAGCACTACACAACAATTGTAAGAGAATCATAAAATACATCAAAACAATTCTTAAAGACATCAATTTTTAGCCATCATTCTCATAAGCATAGGAACAATAGTGTAGGAAACAATTTTTTCCAGGCAACCTTTGCAAATTGTTCAACCATGGAAAACAGGGATCATTCAAAAATTATTTTTCTCCGTAAATTTTTCACATTAAAAAATTCAACAATGTTCAAACTGGAGCAATGAGCCATTCTAACAATGCATATCAATTTAGCCATTCTATAATCCTCAATGCTCCAGTTTAAGGATTGTTTTGATATAACTGTTTTCCTCAACACTGGAGTATTATGATTTAACAGTCCTAAAATCCTCAATCCTCAATCCTCAACACACACAAACATTGAATGCTAAAATCCTCAACATTTGATGAACACTAGAGTAACATAATTTCAGTTTGATGAACACTGCATTTACACACTGAATGCTAAATTGGTATGGCATTGTAAGGATGGCATTGAGCACTACAGAGCATCTGCAAACTGAACCAAATTACACATATAGAATGAAATTTTGAATAAGCACACCCAGTTGGTGCATATATTGCACCAAATTACACTTATTGCACTAATTGAATGAAATTTTGAAAATTGACAGTAATTTTCAAACTGAAATTTTCAAACTAATTTCAAACTATTTTGCAACACGGAGTATTAGGATTTTCAAACTATTTTGCAACACTGGAATAAGACTTAGCAATTTCAAAGTTTGCAAAAGGAAAAATGGACTGAAAATCAAAAATGAATAAGAGTTTGCAAAATGAAAAAACATGATTTTCAATGGACTAAAAAAGGCCAAGTGCAATTTCAGTCCATAAATTGCAGACTCCCCCTTCAAGCTCCCCTATTCATGTATGGACTGAAAATACATGAATTGCAAAATACATGGTTTTCATATGAATTAGAAAGCAAGATGAAATTTTTGTCCATGTTTTTTTGCAAACATCTCTGTTCAGTAGCACATGGACAAAAATTTATATATCATATCCCAGTTGCTCATTTCAGTTGGTATACACAGAAACATATCACAAAGATTTCAGCAAGCTCATTCTTAAGCAATATAAATGATGAAGCTCTCAAACTCACAAATTCTCTCAAACTCACCAAGGGTTGAGGTGCAGATGACGTGATGAAGCTCTCAAACTCACAAAGCTCACCAAGGGTTGAGTTGATGATGCCGTGATGAAGCTTAAAGCACTGCAATGTGAGGATAAAGCAAAAGAAAAAAATGTGAGGGTGAAATAAATTAAAAGAAAAAAATTGAGGAGAAGAGGAAGAGCTTGAGGAGAAGAGGAAGAGCTCACCGATGTGGAGGTAGAAGATGAGATCTTGATGTGCTTGCTCTGTTGTTCTTCGTTGTTAAGCTGGAGGAGGTAGAAGATGATGGTGATGATGGCGATGAGGGTGCTCTCCCTTGCTCTGCTTGCTCATGGCGCGCAAAATTATCTGCATCGCAACCCTCAAATACAGAGTAAAATGTGATGTGATCAAAATTTTCGTTTCCCTCTCATATGTGATGTGATCTAATCTCCCTCCTAAATGCGATCAACTGTAAATGGAAATTTTGAAATTTTGATTTCAAAATTTAAAATACAAAATGATTTGATTTCTTATCTTATCCAATATCTCATATCTCAATTTCTCATACCCCATATACAAAAGCTATATATATAAACAACACACCCAATTACACATAACCAAAATCTCTTATCCATTATCTCTTATCCATTATCTCTTAACCAAAATCTCTTATACAACAATACACATATCCAAATACAACAATACACATAACCAATATCTCTTATCCAAAAACTCTTATCCAAAAACCCCATGATAACATCCCTATTTTATAATATAGATAGTATGGCTATGGTTTACACCATAAGCTAGTTCTTCCAATTCTAACATTAAGTTATATTATATGGTTATTCATACTTATAAAACCACACCATCCTCTCTTCTCTCCACCTGCAACCCAAAAACCCAATCCAAGAGGCCAAACCCCATGACCATCTCAACCACCACCACCTCTTCCCCACAAGCTCCACCACGACCTCCTTCATCACAACCACATCCTCCTCCACTTACACCACCACCATCAACTCCAACAACACCTTCTTCTTCACCCTCAACCTCAAGCTAAAACAACTCATCAACCCATTTCCTCCTCCTCCTCCTCTAATTCCGGCAAAGCATTCTGACCGACCAACTCCCACACCCTCAACTCCACCACGTCTATGCCACCAGCATGACTCCGACGAACCTCCTCCTCTGATGAACCCATCGTCAAAAACTAATAACGAATGCTTGAAGCTACGTAAAGTTTGCCGGAGCTCCATCGCCACCGCCGCCGCACCACCGGCGATCACCCCCGCCACCTCCGACCACCGCTCCTCCCCATTGCCGACCGTCAGTCTGTCGCCTGTGGCCGCAGCAAACCAAACAGCTGTGGGCTGTGTTTTTTGTGTAGAAGATGGAGAGAGAGAGAGAGAGAGAGTGTGTGTGTGTGTGTGATTTATTCTAAAAAATTAATAACTCGAAATATATAGGTCAAAAAATTATCAAAAAATCAGAAAATCCCGAACGATGCAACAAACGCATTTGCACTGGTTTCATCACGATCAGTCAAGTATATCTTCCGTAGTAATTTTTTAAAGTTAAATTCGAATTACACTATTTTCACTTATAAATTAGTCCCATTGATTTTTCACAAACACGGATACATCCAAAAATTATATGTTGTAGTCCTAGTTGAGACGCTCGTTTTGACACATTGTTTAAAGAATTCAGCTATGTCATTTGGTCTGAACAATTCATTGAACATAACAAGAAAATCAATTTCTTAAATTAAAAAAATAGTTTATAGCTATTTAAATTGAGAAAAAAATACCTAATAATTATTTTAAATTTCTGAAAAATATCTGTTAGTGTTGGACAAATAGTTTATGCTTAATTACACTCATCTGCTTAATTTTAACTATTTCTGTGGGCATTTTCTAGCATAACTGCCGGTTTTATCGTATTGTAAAATTGTAAATTGTGATTGTAAAATGGTAAAATGATTTGGAACTCTTGTATGGACTCTTGATATACAGTGGACATATTGTACGCATATCATGTGATGCAATTGAAAAGAAATGATGGATGGAACTTATATGTTTATACTTGTAGTATCAATCGATTGAGTACACGTACATTGACCCGACACTAGACTTGACCAGTGGGATTGTGGTAGTCTATGGTTAAGACGATATAGGAGTGTCTGGATCTACTCTATTACTACCTCCACACACGAGGTAAGTAACTTGACCGTTGCCTAGGATATGGGGTACTTCGGTAAGTAGCGTCACGGGTAGCTCTCGTGACATGCACATTTTAGTCATATTTCGTTCTCTTGAGCATTGACTTAGCACTAGAACAGATGATAATGAAATATTGATGCAGTCTTTCATATCGTTCTTATCAAGCTCATACTATGTCGTTCCTTGCTTTGTCTCACATATTATACTTGTCTCATACTCGTTTTAAACAATGCTATTACCATGCTCAGGTTGCAAATTGCTATCAAATGTTTAACTGCTAACGGTTGCAAATTGCTCTTTTCATTTCATATTGCTAATGATATTAAATGTTCTAACTGCTAGCTCATATCGCTTCATGCACTTACAAATTAAATTTGTTATGACTATATCGTATCTTTTAGGCCAAATATATAAATCATGCTTGACATGCTTATAATCGTACCATGCTTTTCCTTACGTCACTTTCATATATATGTGTTTCATTAAATATATAACTGATGTAGCTCTTACGAATTAAACTTGTTAAATGTTTATATGATACTTATACCATGCTCTTAATTACTATACCGTGTTAGTACAACATGCCTACCATGCTTTTAATATACCATGCATTTATCGTACCATGTTCATATTCATGATATGATTTACCTCATGCCTCTCTTATACGTATGCTTTTACCTTTTTAATTTACTATGGGAATATACTTGCGAAGTAACCCTTACTGAAGGACATTTCGTTTTTGTTGATATTGCAGGTCAAGTCCGCACACAATAGAATTTGTTTGTAGTGGGAATCACGGGTATAATGATTTACAGGTTCTTGGGTGAAGGCGAGGCTTGGAGGACTTGGAGCACGCTTAGGGGTGAAGAGCCCTAGGTCGCACGAAGGTCGCACGTAGGTCGCCTGCTCCATGTAGTTGATGTGAGCTCCCTGTGAGGATGAACAATAGGTCAGAAAGGCAGGGCTGGCTGTCAGCCCTCGGCCTCTCCGATGTCTAAGTCAGCAGGTGACGCAAAATGTGGGTGCTGGGCACACTTGGAGACCCTAAGGCAGGTCGGTGAAGTGCGACGGGCTTATGAGGAAGGCACATATATATGGACGATATCTGACCTTGTGTGTGGAGATGAGTTAGAGGATTCACTGACCAGTAATTTGCCAACCAACCTCTTCAATGGAGGCAGGAGTGGGTATTTATCGGGCTGAGAGGCGGTTGCTGGCCGTCTTGTCAGCCGTCGAATCATCCCTGCTGGCACTCGAGTGCTGGGGCTGTGGCAGGGATATTTACCGGATTAATGGTGTTAGGAGACATCAGAAGCATTAATGAGACGTGAGTGGCGGCCATCAGTTCTTCCCTTTAACCCCTAGCGTTAATGGAGATTAGGTGAGCTCACGTTACCCTGTTAGAGATATTTTTTCTTGTTCGCCCTCAAGGGCGAGTTGTAGGTTGGCGAGTAGACTCGGCTTCTCTGGAGGATACTTCTTGTTGTGGGTAGGCGAGCTGGTCCTTGGCATGGCGAGCTGTCAGGTTGCTGCGACGGGCTTCTTGGGGATCCTTGGAGGCGAGCTTGAGGTGGGGCGAGGCAAGCTTCTTGGGAACGAGGCAATCAGCTTGCCAAGTATCCTATCAGGAGAGTCAGTGAGGTGTCTGCTTGGGCCTCCCTTGTGCATATGGGCCTGAACTCCATGGGCCAGCCTCTAGGGCGTAACAATTGCCCCCATCATTCGAGCTCGACACGGCCAGCCCAGCTTCAGCTTGGATGACAAATCACATTCCCACTGGTCGAGGACAGGTCAGCTGCATTTAATAAATCCTGTTCGCCGAATCTTAGAAATCATGATGGTGATATGGGGATATGGAGAATTCGAGGCACCCATCCACTGAATAGATGACGCGTGGTTGAGGTGATTGGAGGTGAATTCGAGGTGCCAGCCTAGACCGCCCGGATAACGCCATGTGGGTCACGCCAGACGGTGGTGATCGTCTGTCTCTTCTCATAAACAGAGCCGAAGAGGGAGTGGGAGAGACTTTTGCCAGAATTTTTGAAACATTAAATTCATCCCCTTGCACCGTCGAAAGCAGCTGTCGTCGACTGCCGTCATTTGCCGGTGCTTCCTTCGTTCGATCTTCTACTTCAGGTACACTCCTGATTCCAGCGATGTCCTCATCTGCTTCTTCCACAGTTCTTCTTCGGATGCCCACATCGAACATCACTTTGGGGAGGTCGGCAGGGGTGACGCCACTGAGTCGACGCCGGTGGTATCGGAGATGCCGTTTATGTCGAGACCAGAGGGAGACACAACAGTAGATCAAACCTCCAGTTCATCATCGTTGATGACGAGGGACCCTAAGAAAGGGAAAGCACCCGAGTCGACCGCCAAGGCCGCCAAAGCCGCCAAAGCCGCCAGGGTCATCAGCGGCAGCGGAAACCCGGTCGCGGTCCCCACGGGAATCTTGGCCCAAAAGTCCATGTTGCTGTCCTCCGAGATCCCAAAGATCAGTACCCAATAAATTCGGCCCCCTACACAGTCCGCATCCCCGAGCCCAAGGTCGGGTTTGCTCCCCACGGGACTACGAGGTCGGCGTGTACTTCCCAACCTTCGCCATGGGTCTTCGCTTCCCGCTCCACCCATATCTTCTTCTCATCCTCCACTTCCTCGAGCTCCCCCTCTTCCAATTGACGCCAAACTCCATCAGCATGATGGTAGACTTCCTCGTGCTCTGCTCTACCCACAGAATAAGCCCAACGCTGTTGCTCTTCTAGTATTTATTTAGGGCGAAGAAGACGGAGGAGTACTACTACGTCAGTGGGAGGACATGAAGGACACTCGTCCTTGGGCTGCTGGGCAAGGTCAGGGACTGGAAGGAGAAATTCGCCTTCGTCTCAACTCCGTCGGATCTGGTGCTAAGGTCAAACTGGGGGACGCTGAATCCCGTAGTGAACACCAAAGTTGCTCTGGAGGGGAGTGATCTGGAGAACACCGGGATCCTAGAGGCGATCCCAAGGGAGAACATGGTCTTCAAAGACTTAGTCGTGAACAAGCTGATCGCCTAGCACATCTGGTTCGAAGGTACCTGGTGTGTTGCGAACAACATTTGAAAAGCTCACCCTGATCTGTTCTCTTTTTGCAGGAGCGGCCATGAGCATATCCATGGAGGAAGTGATGAGGAAGGCAAGGGAGGCGTCATCGAAGCCCCTGCCAAGAAAATGCAATGGCCACAAGCGAAGTATGGAGGCGTCCACCACTGCTCAGGCTGAAAAAGGAGAGCAACTCAAGAAGACGAGGAAGGAGGCTGTGACTGCAGCTCCTCTGCCCCACCCAAGCGAGGTGTCAGTTGGCGACGTAGTCGACCTCGACCCAGAGGAGCCCACGGTCAGCCCCGTGACTGTGGAGTGCCAGGACCCATCGGCCAGTGCCGCGGCTACAATCTCCACAAGCTCGGCCGCTCCACCGAGACCTCCGACTGCATCAACCACCACCAGCCGTCCTACGATGGCGACCTGGCCCTTCGGATGCCCGACTTACGGGCTGGGGAAGCCGGGCCATCCGAGCTACGAGGTCGTCCTAGCCACCTTTAAGTCGACGAAGGAGGCGGTTCTCGCCCTCTCGCTAGAGGCAATCATCATGCCACGCTACCCAGTAAGGTCCCAGGAGTCGGTCTTCGATGAGGCCGATGTGGCAGCCCGCCTGGCAGAGAATAGCCTGCTGCCGAGGGACCAAGAGGCCCAGTAGGATGTTGATGTCGAACTCCTCTGTGCCACAGAAATCTTGCATAATATGGAGGTATGTCGCCCTTTGCCCCAGATAATGAACTTATTTCTGTTCCACACGCTCATTATTTGATCTTCTTTGTAGGCTATCGCCGCTTTGGTGTCCCTCCAACGACACGCCTCGGAGGTGAACCGGCTCGAGGTGACGCTTGGGAGGAAGGTGGTCGCCCTCCAGGGTGCCGAGGTGAAGCTGAAGGAGGCCATGTAGAGGCTGGAAAAAGTCCATGGGGACTATCAGGCCCAGAAGGGCGAGATCACCAGGCTAGAGAAGGTTGTCGAGGAGCTGCGAGAGAGGGCCCACCAAGAGGAAACCCGACGGGTCGCTGCCAAGTGACTGTTGGCCTCGGAGAGGAAGATGACTGGAGCAAAGGTCGACGAGCTGGAGTAGCAAAATGCTGAGCTGGAGAAAATCGATCTAGGCAAAGTCGGGACCCAGTTCGTTCTCAAATATCAGAACGACGAGCTCGTCCCCGCGCTTACGGCCATGGGGGTAGAGGGCTTCGATAATGGTCTGGAGGCTGGCTTCGAGATGGCGAGGTTGGGGAAGCTCT
The DNA here is from genome assembly GCA_030789695.1 of Scilla litardierei. Lineage (NCBI taxonomy): Eukaryota > Viridiplantae > Streptophyta > Magnoliopsida > Asparagales > Asparagaceae > Scilla > Scilla litardierei. The sequence goes on along the minus strand of CM061136.1, from coordinate 153,094,295 downwards.
ATCCCGGTATGGAGATTGTCTTCGCCCAGCTGTCGGTGTCATCTGATGACGAGGTGGAGGCTTCGACCGCATTTGAGACCGAGGTGGCGGAGGTTCCCGGTGGGGACGATCAGGAAGGCGACCGGGCAGGTACACGGGCCCCGGAGGGTGGCAGCTACGAAGGTGACATGGCAGGCATGCGGGCCCCAGAGGGCGGAGACCGAGTCGAGGCACCATAGATTAGGGCAGAGTTGTACGGTTGGCCCGGTGGCCGAGCCTGAAGTCTTGTTCTGTTTTTGGAGGGTCCTGAATTGTATCAAGTTAGTTTATAAATGAAATTTGAAATTTTCCTTACTGTCGATGTTTGTGCGGACTGTGCTTTTGTATGGGTATGCCCCCACCATTCTGCTACTGACGAGCACATGGTTGAGGAGAAGGAGAATGTTGTGGAGTCGTACGTCCGATCTAAATTGGCAGGCTGGCTGCCAGGGGGCGAGGCGGACCCGCGGCCTCTGGGGGAAGCTCGTCAGCTTGGCCCGGAGTTTGTCTGGCTCGGTAGTTGCCTGGGAGGGGGCGACCCTATGGCCTCCGCTGATGGTGCACTGCCCCAGAGTTGAGGGAGTGAAAGGTGCAAGCCGTCGCTCGTTCCTTATCCCACCCGGCGAACACTATCGAGGGCGAAGCCGTCGGGCTTGCCCCGGAGTTGATGGAGGGGAGGGTGCAAGCCATCACTCGCTCCTTAACCCAATGGCGATCCTTTTGAGGAAGAAGCTCTTCAGCCTGCCTCAGAGTTTGTATAGTGTCCAGCTCGTCTAGCTACCCAGGAGGGGGCCACCCCGCGGCCTCCGTTGATGGCGCACTACCCCGAAGTTGAGGGATGGGAGGATGCGAGCCGTCACTCGTTCCTTGTCAATCCTGGCGAACACTATCTAGGGCAAAGCCACCGGGCTTGCCCCAGAGTTAATAGAGGGGAGGGTACGAGCCGTCACTCGCTCCTTAACCCACTGACGATCCTTTAGAGGGTGAAGCTTGTCAGCCTGCCCTAGAGTTTATGGAGTGTCCAGCTCAGCTAGCTTCCCGAGAGGAGGGGTGACCCCGCAGCCTCCGTTGATGGTGCACTACCTTGGAGTTGAGGGACCGAAGCGAGCCGTCGCTCGTTCCTTGTCGGTCTCAGCGAACACTATCGAGGGCGAAGCCGTTGGGCTTGCCCCAGAGTTGATGGAGGAGAGGATACGAGCCGTCGCTTGCTCCTTAACCCACCGGCGATCCTTTTGAGGGCGAAGCTCGTCAGCCTACCCTGGAGTTTGTGGAGTGTCCGGCTCGGCTAGCTGCCTGGGAGGGGGCGACCCCGCGGCCTCTGTTGATGGTGCACTGCCCTGGAGTTGTGGGAAGCCATCGCTCGTTCCTTGTCGGTCCCGACGAACAAAATTGAGGGTGAAGCCGTCAAGCTTGACCTAGAGTTGATGGAGGGGAGGGTACGAGCCGTCACTTGCTCCTTAACCCACCGACAATCCTTTCAAGGGTGAAGCTCGTCAGCCTGCCCTAGAGTTTGTAGAGTGTCTGGCTCGGCTAGCTACCCAGGAGGGGGGTAACCCTCGTCCCCCGTTGATGGCGCACTGCCCCGGAGTTGAGGGACGGAACGAACCGTCGCTCGTTCCTTGTCAGTCCTGGCGAACACTATCGAGGGCAAAGCCATCGGGCTTGCCCCAGAGTTGATGGATGGGAGGGTACGAGCCGTCACTCGCTCCTTAATCGACCGGCGATCCTTTCGAGGGCGAAGCTTATCAGCCTACCTCGGAGTTTGTGGAGTGTCCGGCTCGGCTAGCTGCCCAGGAGGGGGGCGACCCTGTGGTCTCGGTTGATGGCGCGCTGCCTCGGAGTTGAGGGACGGAAGGGTGCAAGCCGTCGCTCGTTCCTTGTCGGTCTCAGTAAACACTATCGAGGGCGAAGCCATCGGGCTTACCCCAGAGTTGATGGAGGAGGGTACAAGCCGTCACTCGCTCCTTACCCACCGACGATCTTGGCGAAGCACATCAGCCTGCCCCAGAGTTTGAAGGAGGGGCAGGTGCGAGCCGTCGTTCATTCCTTGTCCCACTTGGCAAACACTATCGAGGGAGAAGCCGTCCGGCTTGCCCCAGAGTTGATGGAGGGAAGGGTACAAGCCGGAGCTCGTTCCTTAACCCATCGGCGATCCTATCGAGGGCAAAGCTCGTCAGCCTACCCTGGAGTTTGAGGGAGGTGAGGGCTGAAATGCAGATTTAGATAACACACTGAGTGTACAAACACATCGGTTTATTGAAAATATAATATGAACTGAATGTACATGCGTATTTATTGAAAAAACTTGAGCAATTGCTCAGCATTCCAGGGATGGGTCAGCTCCTCGCCCTCCATATTCACCAGAATGTAGGTTGCTGGCCCCAAGATGTCAGTGATGGTGTAGGGACATTCCCACTTTGCAGAGAGCTTGCCTCGTCGACCGACCTCGTGCCTGAAAGTAGCGTCCTGGAGAACAAGGTCGCCCACTTTGAAGCTTCACGTCCTGATGCAGGAGTTGTAGTATCTCGCCATCCTTTGGATGTGCTTAATCAAACATGTTAGAGCACGATCCCTTACCTCATCGATGAGCACTCGACTGATGTCGAGACCCTCTTCATTAGCTTCCTCGTCGAAGTACTGGAGGCGTAGAGACTCTTCACCGACCTCCACCGGAAAGACAGCCTCTGCCCCATAAGCCAGCATGAGGGGCTCTTGCATGTTGATGCTTTGTACGTCATGCGGTAGGACCAAAGGATGCCAGGTAGCTTATCAAGCCATGTCCCAGGGGCGTTGCCGACCTTCTTCTTCAGCGGTTCCAGGATGCACTTGTTTGCTGCTTCGGCGAGGCTGTTCGATTGGGGATGCACCACGAAGGCAAAATGGAGGTTGATGCCCCAATCCGAGCAGAAGCTTCTGAAGTCCACGGAGCCGAACTGCTTCCCATCACTATGAAGTGAGGTATCCTGAAGCGGTATATAATTGACTTCCAGAAGAAGTTCTTCGTATCCACCAAGGTGATGCGTGCTAACGGCTCTGCCTCGATCCACTTTGTAAAATAGTCGACGGCGACAACCAGGTATTTCCTTTCTCCAGTGGCCATCGGGTGGAACGGTCCGAGGATGTCGAGGCCCAACTTAGCAAATGGGACTGGGCTAAGGATCAGAATCAGATCAGCCGACGGGGCCGTTGTATGTTTGAAGAACCTCTGGCACTCCCAGCACCGCTTGACATAGTCAGTGGCGTCCTTCACCATAGTCAGCCAATAATAACCTAGTCGGATCGCCTTGTGTGCCAGAGTATGTCCTCTATAGTGGTTCCCATAGAGCCCCTTATGGATCTCACGGACGACCTCATCTGCCCTCCTGGGCCCCAGGCACTTTAGATAAGGCAAGACGTCGTACCTCGCACAGCACTTTCGGTAGAGCACGCCGTCAAAGATCATGAAAGTCAAGGCCTGTTGCTCGATCTTTCATGCCTCTAACCTGTCCTCTGGCTGGGTGCCACTCTCCAGGTAGGTGACGATCGGGCTCATCCACGACAGCTCCCGGTCGACGCATAAAAGCTCTTTCTCCCCGAGACTTGGTGTAAGCAGATTCTCGATGTAGATGGCCTTCCCAATCTCGACCAGAGAAGAGGATTCTAGTTTTGAGAGGGCATCGACGTGGAGATTATTGGACCTCGGGAGGTACCGGACCACAACTCTCTCGAACTTGAGTAGCTCGGCACGAGTGCACTTCAAGTATAGCTTCATCAGATCTTCCCTGGCTTCGAAGCTGCCCTCAATCTACTGGACGACAAGCCTTGAGTCGTAGATCAAAAGCACATTCATCGCCCCCAGTGCCCTGCATAGCTTTAGTCCATTGATGGCGGCCTCGTACTTCACCATAATATTGGTTGCTGGGAAGTTGAAGCAGAGGGCGTACTCCAGTAGGCTTCCCTCCATGGTCTCGATCACTATGCTAGCTCCGATGCCTGCCATCGTGGTTGACCCGTCGACATGGATGATCCACAGCTTGCCTCCGTGCTACGCAGATGTGGAGGAAAGATCCTCGTCGACGAGCAGTGATGGTGGTGCATCCGGTTGGGCATTGGGCGTCGCACCACCAACCTCTTCAATGGTGCACTCTGCCACGAAGTCTGCCAACACCTGACCTTTAATCACCGTCATGGGCTTGTAAATGATGTCGAACTCGCTGATCTCTCCAATCTCCTCAGATTCTTCTCAAGCGGTAAGTTGGTGTAGACGATGATGGAATGCGCCTGGAAGTACGGGCAGAGTTTTCTTGCTGTCAGTACAAGGCCATAGGTGACCTTCTTGATCGGGCTGTAGCAGGTCTCTGCCTCCTGGAGCACCCGTCTTGCATAGTAGATTGGCCGCTGGATTCCACCTTCTTCTTTGATCAGGACCGAGCTAAGAGCTTCGTCAGTGGCGACGAGATAGAGGCCAAGCTGCTTCCCTTCATCCATCTTGGTGAGCACAGTGGGCTCTGTAGGTATGCTTTAAGCTCGTCGAAGGCCACGGTGCAGCTGTCATCCCATCACACTCCCTTCATGTCGCCCTTCCTGAGGTCAAGGGCCTCCCTCAAGATTTTGAAGAAAGTGAGTGACCTTTCGACGGACTTTGACAAGAATCTCCCCAGTGCAACAATCCGGCCATTCAGCTTCTGCAAGTCTCTGATCGTCTTCAGCTCGCTCATGTTGACGAGGGTGGAGATCTTTTCAGGGTTAGCCTCGATTCCTCTCTTCGTGATCATGAAGTAGGAACTTCCCAGACTTGACGCCGAAGATGAACTTCGCCAGATTGAGCCGCAGATTATAGTGTCGCACCCGCTGGAAGGTCTCTCCAAGATTGATAAGATGATCTTCGGCTCTCTTGGACTTCACTAGCATATTATCGATATAGACCTCCAGGTTCCTGCCAACCTGGTTGTGAAAGATCTTGTCCACCATCCATTGATAGGTCGCCCTAACATTCTTCGGGCCAAAAGGCATCTTGGTGTAGCAGAACATCCCCCGGTCAGTAATGAACGATGTCTTCTCCTCATCATAGGGCACCGTCTGGATCTGATTGTAGCTAGAGAAGGCATCCATGAAAGCCAGAAACTCATAACCAGAGGCATTGTCTGCTAGATGGTCAATCCTGGGCAGCGGGAAGCTATCTTTTGAGCAGGCATTATTGAGGTCGAAAAAGTCCACACACCTCTGCCACTTGCCACTGGGCTTCTTCACCATGACCACATTGGAGAGCCACTCAGGGTAGCTCACTTCTCTGATGAATCTGGCCTCCAAGAGTCGTTTCACCTCTTCCTCCGCTGCTTGCTTCTTCTCGCCTCCTGCCCCTCTCTTCTTCTACCTGATGGGGCGTGCTTCGGAGTCGACATGTAGCTCATGGGCGATCACACCTGGGTCGACTACAGGCAATTCTGAGGGCGACCATGCGAAGACGTCAGATTTGCCCTGAGGAGGTGGATTAGGTCCGCCCTCAGCCCCTCGGGGAGCTTAGTGCCAATCGACACCGTCTTGTCCACTTCCTCCGCCACCGGTACCTCCTCTACGTCCTCAACAGGAGCAGGTCGTTGATGAGTGAAGTTCTTTTGATCGTCGATGAGGTCGATCGGCGAGGCTTGCTCGGACCCCTTGTGCTTGGTGGAGCCGACATAGCAACTTCAGGAGAGCTTCTGTGACCCCCACACCTGTCCAACTCCATGCAGACTCTGCAACTTCACCATCTGATGTAGGAGAGAGGGGAGAGCTTCGATGAAGGTCATATAAGGTCGCCCTATGATGCCATTGTAGCCGATGTGATGTCGACTACAACGAATTGTGTCATCCAAGTGACGACCTTAGGCCTCTCCCCCAAGGTGACCGGTAGCGTGATCACCCCAATAATGGGCACCGAATGTCTGGTGAAGCCAACAATCGGGCCTAAGCATGGCTTCAAATCTGCCTGGTAAAGTCCCATTTTCAAAATCATGGACAAGAACAAGCTGTCGCATGAACTGCATGTATCAATCAGGAGTCTGCTCATAATCGCTGGGCCGACGAGAGCTTCAATGACGATGGCGTCCTCATGGGGCAGCTAGACCCCCACCAGGTCATCATCAGAGAAGGAGATAGGGGGATGAGTCACTCTCCTCTGCTTTGCCCCATGCCAGCATCCGTTGTCAGGACTTGCCGAGCATAAGCCTTCCTCACCGACATTGATGTGCCGCCCTGGGCTGGCCCGCCGCATATGACATCCACATGCACGACCGGCTCAGGCCCGTGGTGGGCCACTTGCTCAGCATCGTGGGTCGGTTGATCAGGCCTTGCGGCGGCCCTCCTTCCTCGGTCAGGGGTCGACAAACCTCCGGAGATGTCCTTCTTGAATCAGCCACTCAATGTCTCTCTTCAAGGCGAAGCAGTCATCTGTGTCGTGTCCATTTTTGCGGTGGTACCGACAATATTTTTGCATGCTCCTCCCACCACCTCTCACCCTCACCTCCGGGGACAGGTCTTTGAGGAGTCCACCAGTCAGGGCCACCGCCATCACTTCGACCAGGGGGCGTTGAGATAGGTGTAGTGTGCCACCTCCTGTGCTCTCTCTTACACGCCCCTTGTGGCGGGGTTTCTGGGAGTGAAGAACCCCCTCAAAGGGCAGGGGTGATCTTGCACTCGTGAGCCCCCTGCTCACGCCCTCGGGGGCGGTCTAGGTCATAATCCTTGCTCCGGTCCTGGTTGCGGATCCGGGGTGCTGATCTCGCCTCGGCCGCTCACCGGGCCTAGCTTCAATACGGGGGTTGCACCGGCGGGGGCTCTCTACACCGGACCCAGGGACTCCTCGCTCACCATAAACTTCTCTGCCCGAGCGTAGAGGTCGGGGAGGTTGGCGGGCAGATCTCGAAGTAACAACTTATAAAGACCTCTGTTTGCCAATTCCTTTTTGAAGGCTGCCATGAGGAGCTCTTCGCCGCAGCTCGTCACGCCGAGTCGCTCTTTTTTGAAGCACTACAGAAAGCTACGGATGGTCGCCCCCTCCTTCTGGACCACCGTGAACAAATAGTTCGACGCCTTCTTCCTCCTCCACCCTGCCAGGAATTGATTGCAGAACTTCCACGAGAGGTCATCAAACGAATCGACGGAACCACTGTACAAGCCGTTTTGCCACTCCCTGGCCGCCTCCTTCAAGGTGGTTCGAAAAACTCGACAAAGGAGGGTGTCTCCTTCCCCGTTGACCTCCATCACGTCCTAGTATAGCTGCACATTCTCCAGGAGATCGCCCGAACCGTCATAGAGTTCAATGTGAGGTAGCTTGAATCTATATGGTATCCGGGTTGAGATCACCCTGCGAGTCAACGGATTGGGTTCTTCGGGGCTGAGGGAGGTGCTGGCTCTCCATCCCGTCGGTTGAAACCGTCGGATGAGCCACCTCGGCACTCAGAGGCGTTCTTCCCTCTCTCTCGAGGGGTAGGACTATGGTCGTAGCTCCTCCGCATTCCGTCTTTCCGTCTAGGAGAACGGTGATCTTACCGGGGGGCTTCTGCTACGAAACTCGTGCCCCCTCGCCTTGGGCTTGGTGATCTCCTGTGACTGTAGCTTTCAACAGGATGATCTGATAGGGCGTCCCTGACTCGTCTCAAAGATATAAGTGCTACTCCCAAGTGTAGGAGATCGATCAAGTAGTAAACCTGGAGAGTCAGGTATCGAATCCACGGGACAGTCGACCTGTAAACCAAAAGAATCAGTTTCTAAAGATTAATAAAACGACGAAAAATTACCACCTTTCGAAGATGAGATAATCGTGATGATGGTTTAAGTAAACGAAAGAGTAATACTAAAATGTCTACAGGGAGTCGATATAAAGAACCAAGAAATAGAGCATGTGTCGGTTGTGATTTCATTAAGGGTTTTGTAATCGATGATTTTGAATATCTTTTCTATAACTCAACGTCTCATCTGGCTAGGGTATGAGAACGTCGGAAGGTATGGCGATAAAACACGTAAACAAAAGTGCCCAAAAGTAATCATGTATAACGCCGATTTCATAAAGAAAGTATGCACAAGCTCCCTCTCGGGTCACGATACGTCCTCTCGGATCGTATCACGAATAAGTCTTACTCAGATCATATTCAATTAAGCATGCATACGTCTCCGATTAACATACTCAATTAGATTATACATAGAAATCGATGAAATATGTGATTATAACATGCATATAGGGCGAAAAGACAACAAAATCAACGATTACATAGCCCTAACTACATCACAACCAACACATGAAGGTACTAGCCATGCATGGAGAGAGGAAAACTCAGTTTCATTAGCAAATACATGATCAAAATGTCAAAATACATGCTAATACGTGAAATACAAGGTATAAGTTGAGATTTATATCACAAAAACTCTTCAAAAAGCCTCTGAATTTCTTCTACAAGAGCCTCTGATCTCTGTTTTCAAAGCCCCGGAAAATCTCACGAAAATATGCTCTGTAGCCCCTCCAATACGCTCAAAATACGCTCAAAACAGGTGTCCATACTCTCTGGAATATGGGGGTATTTATAGGGGTATTAAGTCGGTTATCGGATGTGAAAATATCGCTGAAACCCGCTTCTAAAACCCCTGATATCTGCAACCCTAGTCGGCGTAATCCCTGGCCGTAGGATGAAGGCGGGATGGAATGTAAGCTCTCCATGTGTCTTCGGGTTCGGAGTTTTGCTCGCTCATGCCCGCTTCTGCTCTGCTCTTCGAATCCAGCTCAGAGTTAATCGTAGCCGTTGGATCTCGAGGCAACGGTGAAGATGAGGCCACGTCACCCGTAAAACGGCTGCCTCTCTTCATGAATTGAGATCGAAGCGGAGATGATCCACGACGTTGGATCAAAATCCAACGGCCCATAATGCTCCACGTCGCTCTGCACCGATCGTCACTTTGCATATACTTCTGTTGTTCGACGCCGTTGGATCGAGCGGGCAATGGCGAAGATCTTTCCATGTCACCCTGCTGCATATGTATGTTACCCTTTCGATTTCGAACTCGACCGGCTTCGTTTCTGTCCGTTGGATCGTCGATCCATGCTCGAGAATGAGCCGTGTTGCCCCGCTTCAGATGTCGTTGAATATGGGTGGGATTTGCTGGGATCGTGCCACGTGGCACGCGGACGAAGCCTTCGCTTTGCTGCGTCGGAGCAACGTCGTTCGTTCGATCGTAATCGAACGGTCACGATTAAGCCGTGTCGCCACTTCTATGCTGTGTTGGATCAGACAGGAGTTGATCTGATGCTGCCACTTGGCAGCATCTGGGTGGTTGCGACTATATTTCTCCGTATTTCCTTCGTATTTCCTCATTTTAAGGTATTCGGCATTCAAATATTCATAGAAATTAGCACAGATTTCAGAAAAATACAAATAAATAGTCGTTGGAATCGTGAGATTGAGATCTTCGCATGAAAAATACAAAAAGTGTAGAAATACTCAGTATATTGCTGTTTTGTGCATAAAATAGGAGTTTGCTCTAATAAATAAGGGTATTCAAAATTCCATCGTATTAGAGACCAAATACGTATCATGTATGCACAAAATAGGGCTAAATGAGGTGTTAAATATGCAATATTCAACCTGAATCACACCACCAACTAGCATTTTGATAGTCTCTAGCAAAAAGAGCGACTAAATCGGATGTTTAGAAAAATATTAAATCCTTCCAATTATCTAAGGCTTGGCTCAATAACGCAATTCCAATCATAATATTCACCAAGATAATACGCAATTATGGATGAGATCAAATCCATGTCATTTTCTCTAATCCAGTTTAAATACATAACTTACAAGCATCGTTTAGCACGTGCCAAAAGTATAACACAACATCAATTCATAATTTCTAATTTTTAAGGAAGCGACATTATTTAAAGATCGTCTAATTCATGGGTGTTGAGCTTGCCATATATATATTTTTTCTTTTCTTTCTTTTTTTTGACTTAGAATGATCCATGTATCGAGCTTTCAGTTAATAACTCCTAGGTCAGACGACCTTCGGGTATTATACTTAGAAGAGCCACTCGAACTTAATAACTCGAATCATCTAAGTTTTATTATTTCCTTTTTTGTGAGTGCACTCCCCGTACATCCATTTTTCGACGCGAATCTCCAATGCTTTCTGAGGCACGAAGATCCGGCTACTTGATAAACTCAAGGGAACGATGCACTTTATTATTTTGCTCATTTTAAGGCAACTCACACCCATTCATTAGACTCACATTTCAGCACATATTTATGGCCACATTCCTCTTCAAATAGAAAATTATTCCTATCAGTCGTGTCCACTTTAATCTTACGCATCACAACGACTTGTATGGTATTAATTCAAACCATTTCAAGATATTATTCATGAGATTTGAAACTTTTCATAAGGGGCATATTAGTGGGTAATTCCATGAAGAGAAAAACAATGATTTCAAGCCATAAACAATTTTTAGAATGCCACTATTGCATAACCCTCCGATAAAGCGACACTTTAAGAGGGCTTAAATGATGGTTAGAAGATGAGTGATGGTGATTTATTCTTTTCTCTCTCTTTTTTAACAGAAAAGCTAAGAAAAAAAGAAAATCCTAACAAAAAGTCTAATACACTCCCCCCAACTTAAAGACAAACATTATCCTCAATGTTGAAAAGAGCATACTAAAGGCAAAATTCCTAAAAAGTGTAAAATAAAGAAAAGAAAATCTACTACTACTGAGTAAGGAAAGAACACACCGGTTTAAGTGCCACCCGAAGGTGGATCCGTTAGCTCCATGGTTGTATCCTCCTTGGTCCAAAGTTCTTGAAAGTGTTTCAGTCGTTGCCCATTGACTTTGAACTCATTTACATCCTTTTCATTCACCACAATTACCGCTCCGTGTAGAAAAACTTGTTTGACATGAAATGGGCCTGACCACTTGGAACGTAGATTTCTTGGAAATATATGCAATCGTGAGTTATAAAGAAGAACTTTGTCACCAAGCTTGAATTCTCTCCATAGGATCGTCCTGTCGTGCACAGCTTTCATTCGTTCCTTCGCCAATTTTGCATTTTCATATGCCTCCATCCGTAGCTCCTCATGCTCTAAGATCTACAATTTACAAGAATCATTCGATGAGTCATCAATCAAATTTAAAGTTTTAATAGCCCAATAAGATTTACGCTCTAATTTAATGGTGAGATGAAAATTTTTTCCATAAACCAATCGGTAAGGAGACATCCCTAGAATAGTCTTGTATTCCGTCATGTAGGCCCATAAATCTTTCGACAAGCGAAGACTCCAATCTTTGCGTGTGGGATTCACCGTTTTCTGAAGGATATTCTTGATCTCTCTATTTGCAAGTTCGGCTTGTACATTCGTTTGGGGGTGGTATGGAGTGGAAACTTTATGTGTCACTCCAAACTTCTTAATTATATTTGCGAAGAGCCTATTGCAAAAGTGGAAACCTCCATCACTAATAATGGCCTTTGGCACTCCAAAACACGTGAAAATATTTTCTTTCAATAACTTTAGCATGATGGATGCGTCATTAGACCTGCATGGAAATTTAGAAACATAATCAATTGCAACGAGTATGAAAACATAATCAAATGAAAACATGGGATTTAATGGCATCATAATTCTTTTTGTGATTCCCCCCAACTGTTGACAACGCACACATGATTTACAATAGGCATATGCATCTTTAAACATGGTGGGCCAGAAAAATCCACATTGTAAAATTTTTGCAACAGTTTTATGAGCAGAAAAATGTCCTCCACATATCCCATCATGGTAAAATTGTAAAACACTACTAATCTCATGATCGGGTATACATCGTCTCACAATTTGGTCTCCACAATATTTAACGAGATAAGGATCGTCAAAGTAGAAAGATTTTACCACATGTTTGAAACATTTAAAATCAAGGGAGGACCAATGTGATGGAGTTCTACCTGTCACCAAATAATTTACTATGTCCGCATACCATGGTAGAGTAGAGATGGCAAAAAGTTTCTCATCGGTAAAGGAATCTCTCAACGGTGTATCTGATGACTCTGTGCCTACCGTCAATCGAGAGAGGTGATCTGCAACATGATTCTCCACTCCCTTCTTGTCTTGTATCGCGATATTGAACTCCTACAAAAGAAGAATCCATCGTATAAGTCTAGGCTTTGCATCCTTTTTAGATAATAAATATTTGAGTGCAGAGTGGTCCGTATAGACAACGATAGCGATCCCAAAATGTAGCTCCTGAACTTGTCCAATGCAAATACCACTGCAAGTAATTCCCTTTTCGTTGTCGTGTAATTTCTTTGAGCATCGTTCATGGTCTTACTTGCGTAGTAAATCACATAAGGAACTTTTTCTTTCTTTTGCCCAAGAACCGCTCCCACTGTAAAATCACTCGCATCGCACATAATCTCGAAAGGAAGAGTCCAATGTGGAACCTACAAAATAGGCGATGAGACAAGTAAGGATTTCAGTTTTTCAAAAGAATTTTGACACTCTTGCGTCCAAATAAATTCAGTATTTGAAGTTAATAAATTGCAAAGAGGTCGAGAGATAGCGCTGAAATCCTTTATGAAGCGTCTATAAAATTCTGCATGACCCAAGAACAAATGTATATCTCTGACGCTTTTTGGCGTTGGCAACTTCTCTATTACTTCAACTTTCGCCCTGTCCACCTGAATACCTGCTTTAGAATCTAAGTGACCAAGTACCAAACCTTCCGTAGTCATAAAGTGGCACTTTTCCCAATTGAGTAGCAAGTTCTTCTCTTTACATCTGCACAAAACAAGGGCTAAGTTAGATAAACAATTTTCAAAAGAAGTGCCATATACAGAGAAATCATCTATAAATACTTTTACTATCTTTTCAACCATATCACTGAATATGCTTAACATGCAACGTTGAAAAGTAGCAGGTGCATTGCATAATCCAAATGGCATCCTCCTAAATGCGAAAGTTTCAAAGTGACAAGTGAAAGTGGTTTTCTATTGGTCCTCTAAAGCAATCTCTATCTGATAATAACCTGAGTAGCCACCTAGAAAATAATAATATTCATTACGAGCCACTCTCTCTAAAATTTGATCTAGGAAAGGCAGCGGGAAGTGGTCTTTTCTTGTTTTTAAATTACACTTCCTATACTCAATACACATTCTCCATTCAGTGGTGGTTCGCATAAGTATGAGTTCATTATTTTTATTTTTAACCACAGTTAAACCAGATTTCTTAGGGACAACTTGAGTTGGACTAACCCACTTGCGATCAGAGATGAGATAAATAATTCCAGCATCAAGTAATTTAAGAACCTCACCTTTTACCACTTCTTTTAATGTCGGGTTCAACCGATGTTGCATTTCACGTGTAGGTTTTGCATCATCCTCAAGATAAATATGATGTGTACAAGTTAAGGGATTTATACCTTTGATGTCTGTAATGGACCATCCAATGGCCCGTTTATGTTCCCTAAGCACATCAAGCAATGTGTGTTCCTGTTCAAGTGTAAGTTTGGAAGATATTACCACGGAGAAAGTCTTATCTTTTCCAAGGAAAGCATACTTCAAGTAGTCTGGCAATGGCTTCAGCTCAAGCTTTGGATGCTCCACGTCAGAGGGCAGTTGTGGTGGCAGTCCAGCTGGTAATGGTTCAAATCTCAGTGCCCATGCTTCCCTTGATTTTTCATGAGTGCCCTGCACAGAATAAGACTCATTAATATCATCAAAATTATAGTCAATATAGTGAGATTCACATTCATACTCAGCCTCAAAATAGACTCCAATCAAATTTTCAATAAAACATACCTCTTCAACAGTTTCAACACCTGTTGGCAACTTACATGATTTAAAGATATTTAATTCAAGCTTCATGTTACCAAACGTTATCTTTAACTGTCCATCCCTACAATTGATTACAGCATTGCATGTAGCTAAGAATGGACGTCTCAAAATGACAGGATTGATGTTACCAGAAGGTGGTCCATGTATGTCTAGGACGATAAAATCCACGAGGTAGTAGAACTTGTCCACCTGAACCAAAACATCCTCCACGCAACCTCTTGAAACTTTCATTGATCTGTCTATTAACTGTAGCACCACTGGCGTTGGTTTCAGCTCTCCCAAACCTAAGTTCAAGAAAACAGAGTAAGGCAAAATATTCACACTAGAACTCAAATCAAGTAAAGCATTTCCAAAACTCTTAGTTCCTATAGTGCATGTAATAGTAGGAGAACATGGATCTTTATATTTAGGTGGAGTGTTATATTGAACTATGGCATTTACCTGTTGCGTGAGAAAACCTTTCTTTTCACATTAAGCATCAATTTCACAGTGCATAAGTCCTTTAAAAATTTAGCATAGGCAAGCACTTGGTTTCTCGCATCAAGCAAGGAAATATTAATTTTTCCATGTTTGAAGATGTTCCTAATTTCTGCCTGATACTTATCTTTTGAAGGTGGTGCTAGCCTCTGTGGAAATGGAGCTGGAGGTGTATATAGTTCAGGCTCTTTTTCTTTGACCTCCTCTTTTTCTAGGCCTTTTTCCTCCTCTTGTAGCTTTTGTGGTACATGCTCATCCTCTTTCTCCCTAACGATTTGTTCATGCCTATGTGGTTCTGGTTTTTTTATCTCTCTACGCAAAGTAGTCACTGCCTTGCATGGTTTTACGTTGTCACCTGAAAAAGAAGAGGAGTTTATGTTAGGATTTGCAATAGATTGAGCTGGTAAAGTACCTTTTCTAAAGATGCAGCAATTTTAGAAAAGTTTTCGTTAACATGCTGAAACTGCTGCTAAAATTAGTGTTGAAGCTGTTGTTGTTGATGATTCTGCATCTGCATTATTTGCTAAAGTACGGCAGTGATATCAGCGCTCTGCTCATTCTTTCCTTGATTGCTCGCATGATTTGGATGTTGGTAAAGGATGGTTGTCTGTTGCGCCGACTGCTGTGGTCCCCATCTCAAATTTGGGTAATTCTTCCAAGATGAGTTGAAAGTGTTCGAATTTACCCCTTGATTGGACACCCAATTCACTTCAGTTTGTGGGTTCCTTATAGTCTCTTTCATAGCAGGAATCGCGGGGCAAACAGACGTGTCATGAGTGGGCTGCTCACAAATGGCACAAAACGGTCCAGCGTCGACTGCTTTTGCTACTCTCAAGTCTAGGCCTTGTAGCCTCTGCGTTAGCAATGCATCCACATGCGCTCTTATTGCATCATCTGGCTTCAATGAGTGCATGCCCCTTTAGATGGTAGAAGTGGCTCTGATCTGTCAAACTCTGAAGAAGACTCCCATCTCCTCGCATGCTCTGCTATGGTCTCCATGTAATCACATGCCTCCGTAGGAGTTTTCTGAAAGAACTCGCCGTTGCACATCATCTCCATGTATTGCCTAGTTTGCGGTTGCATGCCATCGTAAAAGAATCCAATTGCACGGCCTTTGTCGTATCCATGGTGTGGGCAAGCGATCAGAAGGTCCTTGAATCTCTCCCATGCTTGGTCGTACGACTCCCTCTCCTTCTGCGAAAAGGACATGATTTGTCGCTTCAAGGCATGTGTCCTCTGCAAAGAAAAGAATTTTTTTAAAAAAATCTGTTTGCAATTGTAACCAAGTAGAGATGGATCTTGGTGGCAAAGAATTAAACCAATGTTTTGCTTTATCTTTCAGAGAGAATGGAAATAATTTAAGATAAACAGAATCAGAGCTAATTTTTCCATCCAACTGTGTTGAGCATACTTCTTCAAAATTTCTGACATGCAAATAAGGATTATCATTTTCAATGCCATGGTAAGATGGTAAGGTTTGAATCACACCTGGCTTCAGATTGAAATTATGAGCATCCGTAGGTAGAACTATGCATGAATCAGACACCACCCTAGACGGCATATAAATTTCCAATAAAGGTCTTTCTTGTGTAGGTGGTGTGATACATGTTCCATCATCATTATTAGCCATGTTTTCTGTTCGTACTAATCTATGTGAAGTAAGAGACCTATGCCACATAAACTAGCAGAAAAAGATGTTTTTTATTTTATGTTTTTATATTTTTATGTGTTTTATGTAATAGAAAGAAAATAAGAATCCTAAACTAAAAGATGGAAAGATCTCACCAAATATTTCTCGAGAGAAACTGAAAGTATGGATCACAAATACCGCTGTCCCCGGCAACGGCGCAAAAACTTGACTCGTCTCAAAAGATGTGAGCGCTACTCCCAAGTGTAGGAGATCGATCAAGTAGTAAACCTGGAGAGTCAGGTATCGAATCCACGGGACAGTCGACCTGTAAACCAAAAGAATCAGTTTCTAAAGATTAATAAAACGAAGAAAAATTACCACCTTCCGAAGATGAGATAATCGTGATGATGGTTTAAGTAAAAGAAAGAGTAATACTAAAACGTGTACGGAGAGTCGATATAAAGAACCAATAAGAGGAGCATGTGTCGGTTGTGATTTCGTTAAGGGTTTTTTAATCGATGATTTTGAATATCTTTTCTATAACTCAACGTCTCATCTGGCTAGGGTATAAGAACGTCGGAAGGTATGGCGATAAAACGCGTAAACAAAAGTGCCAAAAAGTAATCACATATAACGTCGATTTCATAAAGAAAGTATGCACAAGTGCCCTCTCGGGTCACGATACATCCTCTCGGATCGTATCACGAATAAGTCTTACTCAGATCATATTCAATTAAGCATGCACACGTCTCCGATTAACATACTCAATTAGATTATACGTAGAAATCGATGAAATACGTGATTATAACATGCATATAGGAAAAAAAGACAACAAAATCAACGATTACATAGCCCTAACTACATCACAACCAACACATGAATGCACTAGCCACGCATGGAGAGAAGAAAACTCAATTTCATTAGTAAATACATGATCAAAAGGTCAAAATACATGTAAACACGTGAAATACAAGGTAGGGTTGTCAATTTTCAGTCCGGCCCGATAGCCCAGTACGGGCCCGGCCTGATAAGACCGTGCCTTGGCCAACAATTTTGGCCCAAAAACCTTATCGGGCCAGGCCGGCCCGGCACGACTCATTTTCGTGCCGGACCCAGGCCGAGTTATTCAGCCCATTAGACGGCCCGGCCCGAATAGGAGCATGTGTGCGGTTCTGACTTCTAAGCCTTCTGAGTTCTGACCGCCCATTGCAGTATTGCACTAATAATACACTAATGCACTAATGTCTAAATAATGCAATGCCCACTAACGCACTAATGTAGGGCCCTACACTAATGCAGTCAGCCCACTTATTTTTTATTAAATATTTAATTAATAATGCATTGATTTGATTATTTGATTGCTTAAGGATTAAGGCTCATTAAGCTTTGCTGCTTTGGACTGTTACTCTTTACTCTCTTTGAAATGTCAAATCTGTTGCATAATGCTTCATGCATTGGAGTCATTGGACCGACCCTCCCCCTGGCCCCTGTTGCTTGCTTGGTAGCTTTGAGCCTTTGATAATTCATTCCTAGCATTGCGGTCTACTGAAGAAGTCCTTGAGGCTTGAACATAGCTGATCCTCTAGAGTCCAGATAGCACTACATTAGTACATTCTGAGATAACAAAATTAACATAAACACCAAAAGAACAAAAGAAGGTAATTTTTATTATGGAAAGAATTGTTTTACTCTAAATGGTCCTCCCAAATTCGATATAGTGAACGTGCCTCCCGGCAAATACGACTCCATCAATTTAAAAATTATAAAATAATGTATCATAAAATAACTTTTTCAACCCTATTGGATCGGACCGGGCGGCCTGAATTTTTATCGGACCGTGTCTGTGCCGCCCCGGAGTGGCCCGAAGTCTTATCGGGCCAGGCCGACATGATCCTTTAAGAAATCCGGGCCAGGCCGGCACGGCCCGATAAGACCGGACTGGCCCGAATTGCCACCCTTAATACAAGGTATAAGTTGTGATTTCTATCACCAAAACTCTTCAAAAAGCCTCTGAATTTCTTCTGCAAGAGCCTCTGATCTCTGTTTCCAAAGCCCCAGAAAATCTCACGAAAATACGCTCTGCAGCCCCTCCAATATGCTCAAAATATGCTCAAGTGTCCATTCTCTCTGGAATACGGGGGTATTTATATGGGTATTAAGTAGGTTATCGGATGCAAAACTATCGCTGTAACCCGCTTCTAAAACCCCTGAGATCCGCAACCCTAGTCGGTGCAATCCCTGGCCGTAGGATGAAGGCGGGATGGAATGTAAGCTCGCCATGTGTCTTTGGGTTCGGAGTTTTGCTCGCTCGTGTCCGCTTCCGCTCCGCTCTTCGAATCCATCTCGGAGTTAATCACGGCCGTTGGATCTCGAGGCAACGGCAAAGATGAGGCCACGTCGCCCGTAAAACGGCCGCCTCGCTTCATGAATTGGGATCGAAGCGGAAATGATTCACGCCATTGGATCAAAATCCAACGGCCCATAGCGATTCACGTCGCTCCGCACCGATCGCTGCTTTGCATATACTTCTATCGTTCGACGCCGTTGGATCGAGCGGGCAACGGCGAAGATCTTGCCACGTCACCCTGCTGCATATGTACATCGCCCTTTTGATTTCAAACTCGAGCGGCTTCATTTCTGTCCGTTGGATCGTCGATCCACGCTCTAGAATGAGCCACGTCACCCCGCTTCAAATGCCGTTGGATATGGGCGGGATTTGTTGGAATCATGCCACGTGGCATGCGGACGAAGCCTCTGCTTTGCTGCATCGGAGCAACGTGGTTCATTCGATCGTAATCAAACGATCACGATTAAGCCACGTCGCCGCTTCTGTGCTACATTGGATCAGGTGGGATTTGATCTGATGCTGCCATGTGGTAGCATCTGGGCGGTTGCGACTATAGCTCTCCGTATTTCCTTCGTATTTCCTCATTTTTAAGGTATTCTGCATTCAAATATTCATAAAAATTAGCACAGATCTCAGAAAAATACAAATAAATAGTCTTTGGAATCGTGAGATTGAGATCTTCGCATGAAAATACAAAAAGTGCAGAAATACTCAGTATATTATTGTTTTGTGCATAAAATAGGAGTTTGCTCTAATAAATAAGGGTATTCAAAATTCGATCATATTATAGACCAAATACGTATTATGTGTGCACAAAATAGGGCTAAATGAGGTGTTAAATATGCAATATTCAAACCGAATCAGTCCATCCGCACCATCGAGGCCGACGCTAAGCGGACTCCTCGGCTCACCTCTTGGAGCCTCTCTCTCTCCACATCAAGGAGGCGAAGCCATTGACGAGACACTTCCTCCTGTAATCTCTTGTGCTGAGCGAATTCTTCCTCCTTGTCGATCTCCCTCTACAGAGCGGCTACCTCTGCTTCGTCGAACCGCCTCTGCTGTGCTGCCGTTGCTTCCTCATCAAGCTGGGGGAGAGGTCTCTCCTCACGCTGCAGGGCTCAAATGGGCCTTCCGCCCGAGATGGTCCCGTTTGCCACGCAGCGGTCCACTCCTCCATCATCTTAGTAAAGCCCTGGAAGCTCTTGTAGATGCCGAGGGTCGCATCCTGAATGGCCGCAGCTGACCCCTCAAAGAGTTGTTTCACCAGGGAAGCTCTCCTGGGAGAACGAGGCCCTTCGACCCGAGGAGGCCTCAGGGCATCGTCGAGCATGGCCTCAAGTCGACTCGGCCTCCTCAGAGGTAGAGGAGGTGTGACAACAGGTGACTTGTCGTGGAGAGGATTGCGCTGAGTGCATGTGGATCCTGACATATGTGTAACCCTTGTTCCCACAGACGGCGCCAACTATTGCAGGTCAAGTCCCCTGACGTGCGTTTATATTTCATATATTTGCGCACATTTTCTTCCGTGTTTTTCCATATTTTACCGTCGTCTTTTATTCGTTTTCTCGTGTTTTCTTATGTTTTCTTGTTTTCTTTCACTTTTCAGTGTTTTCCGTGTTTTGTAGGAGTTTACTGGCATTTGGGGGCATAAAACAATTATATCATGTGTCCCGGAGCAACGGGAGGAGTCACGCATGATCCAGGGGGTCAAACGACGAAGATTGCATCTTTCAGCCCCTCACCCGGTCGGTTGGTCATCTCCAACCGATCGGGTGATGCACGCGTGCACCACCCGGACGCAGCTTAGAGCTCACGAGAAGTCACCCGGTCGGTTCAGTGACCGGGTCAAAAGCTCAAAGTCTCTGGAATTCGGAGCTGAATTGCCAACCGATCGGGTGACCTTCACCCGATCGGTTCACCTGTAGCTGAATTTCAACATCCAAGACACGAAGATCCAACCGGTCTCCTCACCCGGCCGGTACCAAGATCCAACCGGTCGGCACGAAGATCCAACCGACCGCATCCAAGATCCAACCGACCGGTTCATCCTGACCGGGTGATGCCCCGCATTGCGCTGTAATTTTGTGAAGCGGTTCACCCGATCGGTTGACTTGTCAACCGATCGGGTGATGTCGTTTTCTATAAATAGAGCCATAGGTTTCCCAGATTCGAGAGTTAGTTAATTTTTGCTGTTTTCTTCATTTTGTGACGGCTGTAATTTTCCAGTTTTTGTAAGTTTTTGGATCAAAACTTTAGTATTATCTTAATTGCTTTACTACCATTGCATTTCTATTGTCTGATCATGATTTTTACGGTTCATTTTCGTTTAGATCGCTTTTTACTAAATATGTGTGAGTAGTTCCCAAATCTGGGATTTTGGCGGAAACCCCTTCGGGGGCTCTTCCCGATGCGTCCATAGGGTTAGGAAATCGATAGGGATTAGGAATCTAACGGTTGTGCGGGGTGTTTTATTATCATCGGCAGGAAAAAGACCGCCTTTGACCGTTGAGCCAAGGGGGAATAAACTTGGCTGTTGACTCCCTAGCCATAGCTCACGCCCTTAGCGTAGACGCCGAATCCTAGCGCGCGGGAGCGGCAGGATGAGACGTTGGGAGTTATCGTTGCGAGCTTAGTGCTCCTGGAGTCGATCAGTGTTAATGGACACGGAAGTGCCCACTGATCGAACCCGGGAAGTCTGGCGTATCATCCTGGGCACCGACCGGAATATCGGGACCGTGGGATGCCGGTACCACTTTCAGAGGCAACGTCTCACCATTAGACCCTAATTCCGATCGCCATCCTACCCGTAGGTCGTGTCGACGAGAGTCGCTCGTTGGGTTCGAAACCAAAGTCCCGGGTTTTTCCTTCATATTGTCTATACCTTGCATTCCTTTACCGTGACAACCCATCATTCGATCTGGGCTAGCTCGCCCATGGGGTGATTTTGATCCTCTTTGACACAAGCACATCCACGCCTCCCTGAGTTCGACCCCCAAGCCACACTACAACACCGTGCGCTTACGGTTACAAATATTTAAATTCCCACGCCCCCGTTCGCATCATTGCACACATCCGGCGTGCAAGAGCCGCGCCCGGCGGGGGCCGGTCAAGTTTATGGCGCCGTTGCCGGGGAGGCAACGTGCTTGTTATTTTTGGATCTCATGAACCCTAGTGTCTAGCTCTCATCCCTACCTCGCGATAATTTTCGCATTCTTCTTTTTCCTTTTTATTTTCTTATTTTTTATTTTTATTTTTATTTCTTATCTTATCTGTTTCTTTCCCACTTGTCGCTTCACGGGTGTTTGTTGTTTTTCATGCGCAGGAGTTCAAGAAGTCTCGACGACTTGATCCCCGTTGATCCAGAGATAAATGCCACCCTAAGGCGTTTGGCCGCCGAGAAGCGAAGAAGAGAGGATCCTGAAGCCATGGGGGAGAACACCCCGCCTCACAAGTCCCCGTTGGAGTACTCGATGCCTTCCATCGATTCCACCTCCGTCATCCGTCCTCCAGCTATTACGACCCAAAGCTTCGAGCTTAAGCCATCTTTGGTGACGTGGATCTAGCAGGATCAATTTTCGGGTGCACCCTTGGAGAGCCCGATTGAGCATTTAGACTCCTTCTTGGAGAAATGTGACACCTTCCGGATAAACGGTGTCACAACTGAGGCGATCCGACTGAAGATGTTCCCCTTCTCCTTGCGAGATAAAGCCAAGCTGTGGCTTAGGGGGAAGGACCCGAATACATTCAACACCTGGGAGAAGCTCTCAAATGCTTTCCTGACGAAGTTCTTTCCCCCGGGGAAGACCATGAAGCTGAGGAGTGAGATCTCCTCCTTCTCCCAGGCCAGCCACGAGTCCTTGCATGAGGCTTGGACAATATACAAGGAGATGCAGAGAAGATGTCCCACCATGAGCTCCCCAAGTGGCAGATCATAAATCTGTTTTATAATGGGTTGATGGACGATTTAAAATCTTCCATGGACGCCGCGGCTGGAGGGTCCTTCATGTCAAGAAGCGAAGAAGATGCCGGGCAAATTTTGGAAAATATGGCATCCAACAATGAACGGTGGTGTGACGAGAGAGCCACACCAAGGTCTGGGGGCATCTATAGAGTCGAAGACGTCGACAAATTGTCAAGCAAGTTTGACTTGCTGTCAACCCAGATCTCCGCATTGATGGTAGGCGCCAGTGGCACCGGTACACAACAGATTGCTGCGATGGAGTCCGAAGCTTTTGGAGAGTTCGACGATGGTGACATCTCACCACCGTTGGATCAGGCGAGCGCATTATTTTACAATCCTACAGGGAATGCGCCTTTTCCACCACGAACCAACTCAAATCCGGCCTACTCTCCAAACAAACGGAATCATCCGAACCTTAGTTACCGGGCGCCTTATCAACAGCCGGCTCAGCAACAACAGCAGATATATCAGCTGGCTAGGCCCCAGCAGCAATTTCAGCAGCAGCAATTTCAGCAGCAACAACCTCCACCACAGTATCAACATATGCTCCTAGGAATCAGCAGCCCACCCAGCAGCAATACGGCCAGCAGAGGGCCATTTCTCCGGTTGAGTCCCTCTTGACTCAATACATCGCCAATCAGGAGAAGATAAATCTGAAGCTAGAGATGGGACAAAGGGTCCTCACTGATCAGGTGACCCAGCTGGGGTTACAAGTGGCTAACCATCAGAGACCGCAGAATCTTTTACCGCCACAGCCTGAGGTGAACCCGAGGAGGGTAAATCGGACCTTGGCGCTCACGCATGATCATGAGAACGTGTCCGTCATCGTCTTGAGGAGCGGAATGCAAATACCTACGAGAGAACCCCCCCAAAGGACCGGAAGCACCGTTGGTCGTGGAACGACCAACTGTGAAATTAAATGACGACTGTGCTTCGTCGCCCAAGCCAACTACTCCGGAGGGAGTCCATAATGAGGAGAAGAAGAAGGATGAGGAAGGGAACCTAAGAGTGTTCAAGCCCGTTGTGCCTTTCCCACAACGGCTTGCCAAAGCCAAAATCGATGAGAAGTATGGCAAATTCTTTGCCATGGTGAAAGATATGAGCTTACAAATCCCCTTCCTCGAGGCCATCGAGACAATCCCCTCATATGCCAAATTTTTGAAAGACTTGGTGACACGGGGATCTAGAAAAGAGAAGGTCGTGTTAACGGCGGAGTGCAGCGCACTCATTCCGTGCGCAAATCTGCCCAAGCTCAAGGACCCCGGAAGTTTCTCCATCCATTGCTCTATTGGGGAAGTGCAAATCCAGAGGGCGCTCGTCGATCTAGGCGCGAGCGTCAGTTTAATGCCCCTATCGCTATACAAGAGAATAGGGATGGGAGACTTAGAGCCCACCGGCATGACATTACAACTTGCTGACCGTTTGGTCAAGTATCCGGTGGGAGTAGTGGACGACCTCCCCGTCGATGTGAAAGGAGTACATGTACTGGTTGATTTTGTAGTGATGGACATGCCGGAAGACAAGCATACCCCAATTATTCTTGGACGGCCCTTTATGGCAATCGCCGGAGTTTTGATAGACGTGAAGAATGGGAAGCTTTCCCTCAATGTGGGCCAAGAAAGAGTCGAATTTGACTTAGGCTTGTCGATGAAGCATCCAAATCCCCCCGGACGATCCGAGTATCAGTGTGTTGGAGAACGAAGAAGATAGAGCTGTTGAAACAAGTGCCTGGGAAGTGCTCTCGAGGAATCCCCCTGATAGCTTGGGGGACCTTGGAGAGCAAGTTGGCTCCCCAAAGAATGAAGTTGCTAATGAGGCGGTCGCGCGACATGTGATCCCTCCCAGATTCCCTAAGTCTCATCCTACGAGGAGAAAAGGAAAAGAACCCATGGACCTCACCGGCGATGAGGTCCGGATCCTGAAAAAGATGGCGGTAGACGCCAATTTGAGGGAGAAGCCCCCGGATCCTGTAGACAAAGGGAGGGTAGTTGAGCAAATCTTTTTACAGCCGCCGACTACACCAATAGCCACATGCTCTGGAGCTGAAGAGATGCCGGATTTTGGGCATCACCCGTATCGCCCACCATGAACATCATCAACGGGCGTCGAGCTAAACGACGTTAAACAAAAGCGCTTCATAGGAGGCAACCCATGCTCTAAACTTTTACTTCCGTTTTTAGGACTTTTTCTTAACTTTATTTTATCTATTTTTATAAATAAATCCAGCTGCAACAACTTCCGTCATGGAACTTAGGCGATTTTTGGGTTTTTGCAGAAAACAAGACCCCAACCGATCGGGTGATAACTCACCCGATCGGTTGGGATGTATCAGCTAACAACCGTATCAGTGACTAAATGAACCGATCGTGTGAAGAAAGAACAGACCGGGTGAACAGACCGGGTGACCTGGGGAAACTCTCGGAAAAATTTCAGAATTCATCAACCGACTGGGTGACAAGAAGCGAGACCGGTTGAGGGACCGGGTGAGAAACTCTGAATTCTCGAGAAAATGTGTGGAGCGGCGAATCGATCGGTTGAGTTCTCAACCGATCGGGTCGTCTGTAGCGTTTCTTCAGCATCAAATTTCGACCTAAAGTCAACCGATCGGGTGACAACTCACCCGACCGGTTCGACTTAAAACCTATAAATACCCCCCGACCCACCCGTTCACAAACCCTTGCCCGATCTCACAATTTCACCTTCGTTTTGTCTCCTCCAAGCTCCCGACTGCCAAAAACCCCTCTCCCACAACCTCAAATCCTCCATTAGCCTCTCTCTCCACCTCCCCCTTGCATCTCTCCATCTCTTTCCCTCTCCCTCTCTCCTATTTCACACTTTTCTAGCCCTAATTCCCAACATCCACCCCCCACCTTCGAATTTTTGCTGAAAAAGAGTACCGCGGCTCCACACTTCTCCCATTGCACGGCATTGGGTCATCTACAAGCGAGGAGCTCGAATTTCTACGGGGTAACTTCGCTCCACTTCTCAAATTTCAATTTTTACCCTAGATATTTAATCTGCTTGGTTGTTCGTGTGTGTGCACTTCAATAGTATTTTGCACTCATTTGCATCACTCATACGCACACATGGCTCGGGAGAGAGATAAGGGGAAGGGTATCATGCGGGAGGAGGAACCGTCTCGAAAGAGACGTAAACAAACACGTCCTCCTCCCCACACACGTGAGCTGACACTAGCCCCTCCCCCACCTATCATCCCCCCTGTGGACCCCATTTTGGGCCTGCATGGGTACCTATTTAGGAACCAAGAGTAGAAATACTTCTACCACAGACTAAACACTCGGGGGCATCTGTCAACCAAGTTTGCCCACACCCAATCACTCGTCGACCTCGGTGTCTTCACCGAGGTCGAGACTCTTTTTGCTAACCTTGGTTGGTTGGCCTTCCTGAATGCCTCTGCGGTATCCTACCCGTCACTCACCCTAGAATTCCTTTCCTCTCTCGTTTGTGAGTCGGGGTCGACTGTCACTTTCCAGGTGCGTAACCAAACCATCAGCACCAACCTGGATACCATCTGCGATATATTTGGTTTTCCTATTCTTGGGAATGACGCTATCCGACACTACGGATATCCCCCGGAATTTGACGTCGATACTTTTGGTTCCACCTCATCATACTCCGTCGCTATCCCCGTGGTAAGGCCAAGGCCTCCTCCATCATCCATCCCATTTTTCTTCTGGCCCATAGGATCTTATCCTCTGCATTTTTCCCGCTGGAGGAGTCAGGCACCGTGACTATCCCTGATCTTTTTATTCTCTGGGCCATGACTTTCCCCTTTGTTCGTGATGATGATGGAGTTAGCTTTAGGGCCCCGACTATTCCTGTCCATGCCGGCGATTGGCTTGTTTACAAGCTTCTCGAGATTAGCAGGGCCGGGAAGGGCAAGATCTGTTGTGGGGGCATTATCACTATTATTGTTTCTTCCCCCCAGTTTAACATTCCCATCCCCCAAGATCTTCCTACTGCCGCAGGACCCTCACTTCTAGATCTTGACGTCCTGCGGCACATTCATATGATTAGGCACCGCCCTGATGGTCGTTTCAAATTCAATTACGGCCACCCACCTCGCCCCTACACCATTCTCCCCAACCCCGCTCGGATGACCATAGCTTTAGTGGCGGATTGGACTTTTCCGCCCGATCCTGAGTTTCTAGCAGGGTTGCACCTTCCTTTCTTTCCCCCGGACGCACGCAGATCACCTTCCCCTATCGCCCACTTAGGAGAGCAGGATATTCCTGCGTCCCGGGGAGATATTGGGACTGGCCCGAGTCACCCTGTTTCTGCTCCTGGCACCATCACTTCTGAGCACCTTTTTGCGGACATCTCTGGCCTTGTGTTTAGTGCCGGCATGACCACTGCCGCCGGCACTACTTCCACATCACCTGCCGGCACCACTTCTGCCTCACGTCAGTCCACTTCCTTCGGTCGCCGTCAGGTCTCTGCCCGTCTTGCTCTTGAGAGGGAGGTCACAGCCCTCCGTGATCTTGCCATGTCCTCTGCCCCCTTGGACCCATCACCGTCCTCCTTTCTCACTCACCCACGTTTCCTCGCACTTGAGAGGAATGTGGCCGCCATCCTTCGCCTTCTCACTCACCTCCACGGACCACCACCTCCCACGCCACCACCACCTTCACCACCTCGACGATCTTCTCCTCCACCCTCCCATACATCCCCACCTCCATCACCTCCCCATCACATTCTTCTCCTCCACCATCCCACACATCCCCACCATCCCCACCTAGGCGATCATCTCCCCCTCCCGTATCCATTCCCATCCCCATATCCACCTCTGCACTCATGACCACTTCTCTCACACCCGCACCACCTTCTACCTCCTCCACCGTCACTTCATATGTGTGCCGAAAGAAATTGCAGGTGCGCTCCAAATCTCTCCCACCGCCACCCACTACTGTCACCATCACGTCTTCTCCCCCCATTTCTATTCCTTTTACCACCGCCTTGATCGCCGTGCTTCCACAACCACCCACCACCACCGACATTCCAGCCATCATTCACACCACCACTGCACCTATTCCTCCACCTCTTTCCCCGCTTCTCCGCACACCCCCTGTCTCCCCCGCCCACCCATCCATACCCTCTTCCGAGGAGGGCGAGGATTCGCCTTCTCCTGATTTTTAATTTCCCTTCTTAGTTTTTTTTTCTTTGTTTTTTGACATCCCCCTTGCATATTTCTGCACTTTCACGTTCATATTTCATTGCTAGCATTGTCATGTCTAGCTTGGGGGAAGTCTATTTTGCTGTGTTGTCGTGTTTTGTTTTCTTTGTTTGTGTGTGCTTGTTTTACTTTTTGTCGTGTCGTGTCGTGTGGTTTGATCGTGTCGTGTCGTGTCGTGTAGTTTGTTCATTTTCATTCTTTCTTTTTCTATTTTTGTGTCGTGTGGTTTGATCGTGATTTTTCTTTATTTTAAGTTTCGTATCTGTGTTTTTCTTGTTTTTCATTTCTTTTTGTGCCTATGCGTATTCCCCCCCATTTTCATTGCCCTCACGTACTCACTCTTATTGCATTGAGGGCAATGCAAACTTCAGCTTGAGGGAGTCGCACTTTGTGCGTCATTTGAGTCTTTCTTTTTCGTTTTTGTGTCGTTTTCATCGTGTTTTTAATTTTTCTTTTCTTCTTTTTATCTCTTTCTCCTAGAGATGAACCCTATGATGATTGCCACAAAATCACACACACCTAGCGTAGCATCGATAATCACGCTCACTAACCCTAGGATATCGAGTCCCCCTGCATTTCACGCATCGTGGGCCCACTTAGCTTTTTGTGAGTCGTGTGTCGTGCCTAGCCGTGTGGTGTGCTTCTACTTTGTGATTTACTTTATATACCTGTCCAGGAATGACCCCTAGATTATCATGTTTCGATATGAATATGCGGTACTTATTTCTACTGTCTGCATCTTCTGCATGCTATATATATCGTACGCTTCATTTTGCATGTGTCGGGATTCCACAATTAAGGACTAGGATAACCCATTTAGCCCATGCTCTATTTAGCGAGAATAGCTTCCGTTGCCCAAGTGTTTAGATTCCGACTTCTTTTTTGTTTTACTTGGTGCAAATCCCCTCGCAGTGTACCGTTCTCCCACTTGGGAGAGTACACATGTGTATCCAAAAAAACCCCAAAAATCCAAAAAAAGGAGAAAAGAAAAGAAAAACCCAAAAAGAAGAGAATTGAAAAGAAAAAAAAGAGAAAAAAAATTGTATACCCAAAAATCGAAAAAAATTTACAAATACCCAAAACCCAAAAAAAATTCCCGTGTGAATATTTTCCTACTTGCCGAGAATAAAGGGAAGGCGAGAATTTACACCGAGTGTTCTTCTCCACATCATCTCAACCCCCATCGGTTTCAAAAACACTTGGCTTAAGAACGTTTTAGCTAATATCTAGGCTATAGTGGTGTGATTTCCTTAACCCTAGTTGTGGAGTCCCTGACGCATGATATGTTTCGATTCTCCCTATTCTCATGCATGCTTGAACTATATATTCGCCGCTTTATTCGAATCGAATCGATATTTGGGTCATTTCCTGGGTTTGTGTATATCGAGCTTTATCGCACATCGTAGATAGTGACACGGACTGCTAGCGCACGACCACACTCACTCGCGCTTCACCGCGTAGGCCCACGGCACTTGTCTGGACTTGTACTCCTTGGTTTAGTGATGTGATTTGGCGTTTGCTTGCTTGGTGTGTCGTTTTTGATTTTGTTGTCCCTGACGGGCGATCTAGGATATAGAGTTTTCTTTTTCTCTCTTTCTCTCTATTTTCTCCCTCCGAGCTCCTACTCTCACTCGTCTTCCTCGAAGACGAGGAAGAGTTCAGCTTGGGGGATTTTGACGTGCGTTTATATTTCATATATTTGCGCACGTTTTCTTCCGTGTTTTTCCGTATTTTACCGCCGTCTTTTATTCGTTTTCTCGTGTTTTCTTGTGTTTTCTTGTTTTCTTTCACTTTTCCATGTTTTCCGTGTTTTGCAGGAGTTTACTGGCATTTGGGGCATAAAACGATGATATCATGTGTCCCCGGAGCAACGGGAGGAGTCACGCGTGATCCAGGGGATCAAACGACGAAGATTGCATCTTTCAGCCCCTCATCCGGTCGGTTGGTCATCTCCAACTGATCGGGTGATGCACGCGTGCACCACCCGGACGCAGCTTGGAGCTCACGAGAAGTCACCCGGTCGGTTCAGTGACCGGGTCAAAAGCTCAAAGTCTCTGGAATTTGGAGCTGAATTACCAACCGATCGGGTGACCTTCACCCGATCGGTTCACCTGTAGCTGAATTTCAACAGCCAAGACACGAAGATCCAACCGGTTGCCTCACCTGGTCCGCACCAAGATCCAACCGGTCGGCACGAAGATCCAACCGACCGCATCCAAGATCCAACCGACCGGTTCATCCTAACCGGGTGATGCCCCGCATTGCGCTGTAATTTTGTGAATCGGTTCACCCGATCGGTTGACTTGTCAACCGATCGGGTGATGTCGTTTTCTATTAATAGAGCCCTAGGTTTCCCAGATTCGAGAGTTAGTTATTTTTTGTTGTTTTCTTCATTTTGTGACGGCTGTAATTTTCCAGTTTTTGTAAGTTTTCGGATCTTTGTAAAACTTTAGTATTATCTTAATTACTTTACTACCATTGCATTTCTATTGTCTGATCATAATTTTTACGGTTCATTTTCGTTTAGATCGCTTTTTACTAAATATGTGTGAGTAGTTCCCAAATCTGGGATTTTGGCGGAAACCCCTTCGGGGGCTCTTCCCGATACGTCCATAGGGTTAGGAAATCGATAGGGATTAGGAATCTAACGGTTACGCGGGGTGTTTTATTGTCATCGGTGGGAAAAATACCGCCTTTGACCGTTGGGCCAAGGGGGAATAAACTTGGCGGTTGACTCCCTAGCCATAGCTCACGCCCTTAGCGTACACGCCGAATCCTAGCACGCGGGAGCGGCAGGATGAGACGTTGGGAGTTATCGTTGAGAGCTTAGTGCTCCCGGAGTCGATCAGTGTTAATAGACACGGGAGTGCCCACTGATCGAACCCGGGAAGTCCGGCGTATCATCCTGGGCACCGACCGGAATATCGGGCCCGTGGGATGCCGGGTACCACTTTCAGAGGCAAACGTCTCACCATTAGACCCTAATTCCGATCGCCATCCTACCCGTAGGCCGTGTCGGCGAGAGTCGCTCGTTGGGGTCGAAACCAAAGTCCCTGGTTTTTCCTTCATATTGTCTATACCTTGCATTCCTTTACCGTGACAACCCATCATTTGATCTGGGCTAGCTCGCCCATGGGGTGATTTTGATCCTCTTTGACACAAGCACATCCACGCCTCCTTGAGTTCGACCCCCAAGCCACACTACAACACCATGCGCTTGCGGTTACAAATATTTAAATTTCCACGCCCCCGTTCGCATCATTGCACACATCCCGTGCGCAAGAGCCGCGCCCGGTGGGGGCCGGTCATCCGTACACAATAGAATTTGTTTGTAGTGGGAATCACGAGTACAATGATTTACAGGTTCTTGGGTGAAGGCGAGGCTAGAAGGACTCAGAACACGCTTCAGGGGTGAAGAGCCCTAGGTCGCCTGAAGGTCGCCCGAAGGTCGCTTGCTCCCGGTAGCTGAGGCGAGCTCCCTACGAGGATGAATAATAGGTCAGAAAGGCAAGGCTGGCTGTCAGCCCTCAGCCTTTCTGATGCCTAAGTTAGCTGGTGACGAAAAATGTGGATGCCGGGCACACTTGGAGACCCTAAGGCAGGTCGGCGAAGTGCGGCGGGCTTATGAGGAAGGCACAGATATATGGACGATATCTGACCTTGTGTATGGAGATAAGTTAGAGGATTCACTGATCAGTAATTTGCCAACCAACCTCTTCAATGGAGGCAGGAGTAGGGTATTTATAGGGCTAAGAGGCGGTTGCTCGCCGTCTTGTCAGCCGTCGAATCATCCTTGCAGGTACTCGAGTGCTGGGGCTGTTGAAGGGATATTTACCGCATTAATGGTGTCAGGAGACGTCAGAAGCATTAATGAGATGCGAGTGGCTGCCATCAGTTCTTCCCTTTAACCCCTGGCATTAATGGAGAGTAGGCAAGCTCACGTCACCCTGTCAGAGATATTTGTGCTTGCTTGCTAATTCGGGTTGAATATTGCATATTTAACACCCCATTTAGCCCTATTTTATGTGTATATGATGCTTAATTGGCCTCTAATACGTTCGTATTTTGTATACCATCATTTATTAGAGCAAACCATTGATTTGTGCACAAAATATGAATTTTATTAAGTATTTCTGTCTTTTTATATTTTTCATGGCTAGATCTCGGTCTCACGATTTCAACGACTATTTATTTGTATTTTTCTGAGATCTGTGCTAATTACTGTGAATTTTTGAATGCAGAATACCAATTAAATGGGGAAATACACACAAAATACGAGAAAATACGAAAACGTATACGGCTCTCCGACCTTCACGTGACACATAGCTCTCATCCGTCGTTTTCCGCCCCATCGAACGGCACTCAGTAACGGACGACGCAGCGATCTGTGGACCACTCGATCTCGATCTGACGGCCACCGGTGAACACCAAAGCAAATGCGGAGCGTGCGAACTTGGGGCGACGTGGCTCAATCTGAGCCGTCGCCCCGGATCCAACGGGTCGTAAGCTATTCAATCGCTGCAAAGAGCAGCTCACGATTTGGGCGACGTGGCGCACGTATAGACGTTTGATCTCACATCCAACGGCCCAGAAGCTCTCCGAGCTGAACTCGAATTTGAGAGCAGATGCGGGCGAGCGGGTGAAGATCCGAACCTGCAAGGAAACGTGTCATTCCCTTATTCAATCCCACAACGAACGAACGACTTATATTTGCGACGGCTGAGAGATAGCGTGTTTGGTTCGAATATGGTGCGATTTTGGACCCGATAAGCGACTTAAACCCGCAATGACTTGTATTTAAGGTATTCTAGAGTTTTTGTTGCGTATTCTGGCATATTGGGGGCTCTAGGAGCCGTATTTTCGCATGAAATTTTGGAGGCCCTGGAGACAGAGGCTAGTTCTATCATCTGAAAGAGATTTGAGGCTATTTGGAGAGAATTGGTGACATTTTTCCTATCTTTAGCCTAGTATTTTGTGTATTTGGCTTGGAATTGAAGTGTTATTCACGTATTTTGAGCGTTTGATGATGTATTTGTCTATGAATACTGAATATATTCTCTTCATGTGTGGTTAATCTTCATATGTGTTGGTGTTGATGTAGTTAGGATGTCGTAATCATTGATTTTGATATTTTTTTCGCCCTATTTGCATTGTATAATCACGTATTTTGTCGATCTTTACATATATGTTGTTTGGGTATGTTATACGGAGACGTGGGCATGCTTGAATCGAATATGATCTTTGCGGACTTATTCGTGATGCGATCCGAGAGGATGTATCGTGACCCGAGAGGGCACTTGTGTTTATTTTCTTTATGAAATCGACGTTATACGTGACTAACTTTTCGGCACTATTTCATGCTCTTTATTGCCATACTTTCTGACGTTCTCGTGCCTTAACCGGACGAAACGTTGAGTCATAGAAAAGATATTAATAATCATTGATTGCACACTCCCTAATGAAATCACTACCAACACATACTTTCCATATTAGTACCCCAATATCGAATTCACAGTAGTTATCGTAGGATTTTCTTTTATTATTTTAAACTCTTGATACCATATCTCTATACTTGATAGGTGGTTGGTTATTATCGTTTTAGTACTCTTTACAAACTGAAGTTTGTGGTTTTGCAGGTCAGTTGTCCCGTGGCTACGATACCTGGACTCATTAGGATTATTACTTGTTCAATCTCCTACACTTGGGAGTAGCGCTCACACATTTTGAGACGAACCAAGTTTTTGGCGCCGTTGCCGGGGATAACAGTACTTGCGATCTATGATTTCAGTTCGTATGGAGAACCATTCGGTGAGATCCTTCCATCTTATAGTTTAGGATTTTTATTAGCTTTTTGTTTTGTTTTCCCTTTAAAAAATTTCAAAAAAATGGAATACATGAATTTCTATCGCACAAACAATTGGTATGATGCAGAGTACGATGTTGCACACAAACATAGAATGGAGAAGCTTAATATCGTTAGTTTTAATCAGACTGATTGTGAAACTTTCTTTTATGCCTGGAGGATGTGCACATACATAGTATCGAGATATCCGCATCATGTGTACACAAAGAAAGAGCTTATGGGTTCTTCTTGTTCAGACTAAAACCACTGCTGTAGGAATTTTTGGGAGTCATGACGCCGACAGAGGCGTGGAAATACATGGAGTCCTTACAAGAGACTGATCAGATCATTAATGAGACTTCAGAGTGTGATTCAACAGAGCCTTCATGCCTTGATCAAGGAGATCAAAGCGTAGACGTACCATTGCAACCCTTGAAAGAGGAAGTTTATTTGCTCATTCAGACACAGAGGCTACATCCCATCAATTCCAATAAAACTTCCTTGCTCGGAGTTGGCAAATTCAGCAATCCATTGAAAATCTTACTCTGATTGCAACTTGCTTAGAAGAAAATAATTCTTTTGAAATTCAATTTCAAGAATCTAATATGAGTTCATCTTCTATTGCAGGTATATCGAGCGAGCCATGTCACAATGAAGTCACAAATGAAAATATCAACATGGCAGGAAGTGTGTGCGAAAGAGAGGATGAGCTAGCAATTTTGGATGAACAGGAGGAGGAAATAGCGAGGGACATGTGTTCAGAGATTATCGATATGGGGCCCGAACTCTCTTTCACCCAGTTTTTTCCCAAAATCATTCATCCCTCTCCCCAATGACCGAGCATCATACTGAGAGCAGTGCATATCTTTCAGGGAGTAGTCATCAACATGCTTTAATTTATTTCACCTATTTTGATAACTACATTTAGAATATTTTTATTGAAAGGAATTTAAGACTAAAATGGATTGACGTAACTCATCTCTTGCAGGATACATGTGAACAGCTTATAGAGATGCTGGGAGTTACGTTGCTGGGATCCAGTTTAGCCATTGAAGGAAGATTACTCGCCAAGGAGCGCAAGGAGCAAATAGAACAACTTCCTCCACCATTAAAGATTCGGCATCCGCCATTTGACCACGGTGTGTTCTTTCCATTAGCGTAGATTTTTATATGCTGTTTAGGATGCTTGCTTTTGAATAAACTCGGACTCATTTCGACATTAAGGACAATGTCCATCTTTAGTTCGGGGGAGTGTATGAGACCTTAGGATTTTTTAAAAAAAACAAGGAGAAAGAAAAGAATAAATCACCATTCTCATCATTTAAAACTCCTTCACATACCACATTAGCGGATGATTATGCATTGATTAAGTTCTAAAAATCGTTTATGGCGTGAATTAATTATTTTTCCTTTATGGAATTACTGTTAATATGATATTCATGAAAACTTTCAATTGCCATGATTAATATCTCGAAATAGTTTGAATTTATTTCATGCATGCTACGGTGATGAAAAAGCTTAAGTATACACGATTTATTAGATTAGTCTTCAAGTTGAAAAGGAATTTGGCATTTGCTATTAATGTTTATGCTCGATTTATGGGTGTTGAGTTGCTTACGAAAAAAAGGAAAAAAAGTTAAAAAGAAAAAAATGCATCGTTCCCTTGAGTTCATTGATTAGCCGGGTCTGTTGGGGAATTGGCGGTCCCTTAGGGTACAAAAACTCTAGTCTCGTCCTAAGTCGGACGGAACATAGACAGAAAAACAATTGCAGCGGAAGGAAAAACTAGTTAATCTAAATTAACATGCAGTTAAAACATTTTTAACTTAGCCCTAAGGTCCAAGACCCTATGCCAAGATCTATGCCGACTTGGGATAGATCTGACCATCCCAAGAAGGATCTAGCCTACTGCGATTAAACTAAACTAATGCTAATAAAATACTTTAACCACATACCCGGAATCTCAGCCCTGGAGCAGGCGAGATGTTCCGCGCCGTCTTCCGAGCTGCTCCCGTACCACGCCGAGCCGCTCCTTGAACCGCTCCCCGAACCGCTCCTCGAATCGCTCCGCATCCCGAGGCGATCAATCCCCGTGCCGCCGAGCCAACCACGCGCCGAAGAAAGTTTCACGCAAGTGAAACCTCCGCCTAGATTTCGGATCCAGAATCCGAACTCCTTTGTGGCTTTGCTAGAGCCCGCAGGAGTAAGGCAGAAATTTAGGGAGAAGAGAAATATTAATTTAAGCTTAGATCCGAGCGTGCTCCAACATTTACGAGAGCCGCTCAGATCTAGAGCTTGGGACGAGTTTTGAGAAAGGGGGAGACCCCTATTTATATAGGCGGCGGACTCTCCCCTTTTCTCAAAATCCGATGTGGGACTAAACAATGAGTTAATTAAAATCAAGTTAGTTTGCACTTCATAAAGTGCAAACTTCCGTGAATTTTAACTCACTCACCGGTCAGCTTCAAGATCAATACAACCTATCAATACGACAAGCGTTCAACGGTGAACGCATAGGAAAAAACCGTTCGTCAATCGGAGTTCGTTTGACCCTCCAATTGAGTGTCCAAAGATCAGCCCAAGGCTAGTTTTTCACAAAAACTGAGCCGTCAAGTAAATCTGCACACTTAGGGTTCGAAACCCTAGTGGTGGGGCCCACGGGTGGGCCCCATGCAACCCGCACGCGCCTAAATTTGCCTGGGCCGAGCCTGGGCTAAGCCCAGGCTTGTGCCTGGCTAGCCCAGGCCGAGCCTGGGCTTAGCCCAGGCAGCGTCTGGGCTAGCCCAGGCAGCCTGTTCTGCCTTGTATTTACTGGGCCTGGCCTGGTCTGATCGTTTGGGCTGTTTTGGCTCTAACTTGAGCATCCGGTGTCCGA
The DNA here is from genome assembly GCA_030789695.1 of Scilla litardierei. Taxonomy (NCBI): domain Eukaryota; kingdom Viridiplantae; phylum Streptophyta; class Magnoliopsida; order Asparagales; family Asparagaceae; genus Scilla; species Scilla litardierei. Next base: position 153,058,136 of record CM061136.1, on the reverse strand, counting down.
TTTGGACGCCGTTCGAACCTGGGCGTAGACCTGGACATTCCCGTCTTACCCGTGAACTTTTCCTTGCATTTATTTTATTAAATATTGTATTAAACAATTTAATACACATTTAATCGCTTTTGCATCAAATGCAAAATAGTCCATATCTAGGCTTAAATTACCATATTGCATCAAATGCAATTATTCCATCCCTTGCATCAAAAATGCAAAATATTCTCCCTAACTAATTTCTACCTATTACTAGACGAAGAATCGCACTCTGTGTGAGACCCTACAGCCTGACCCTTACAACAGGTTGGGCTCGAAGCCCTATACGGCAGTGACCACGAGCAGTGGTTGCCGTCCTTGCTTCAGGAATCATCATTATGTGGTTAACTCATTGACATGAGTATTGTCGGGACCACCCTGACTGTTTCCGTGATGAATTCCGTAGTTATAGTCTCTTCGTCTAAAATGTGTCGAGTAGATCAAGTCTAGGGTACGGTCAAAACTGTCAACCCCAATAACTTGACTCCGGTTAGTTTCTATCGATCTTTAGTCAACTAATGTTGGACTTCTTCCAACATACTCTGCGCAGAGATTATACTAAAGACCGAACTAACTCTACGACACTAACTCCCATTGACCGGGAGAGACGAATCCTCTCCTGGTCATTACTCGCCTCGTACGTTTCAAGTGACACCCAATCAAAAGACCTTTCGACAGGCATTGCCTCGAAGCTAGGTCAGTTGATATAAGTGGCACCGTTCACGCACAGGTTTGTCAAAATGACCTCAAGTCAAAAGACCAACTATCCTATCATCACTCAGAGTTATCACTGACAGATTGGTCAATATAACCATATGATAACTCTAGTGGATCGTTCAGTGAACTCATTCTAATGAGCACCTGTGTCTCGTCTTCGACTTCGCCAAGTCAAGCAATCATGAGATCATCGCCACCGCTAAACGGTGAAGACTAAGACACAATGGTCTAACCGATGTTTTGATATCCTTGTCTCGGAACATCTACGACCACGAACCATTTTAGACTTATGCTACAGACGGTCAAACGTTTCTCCATGATCGAGATACTCATCTCGATACCCGTTTGACCTTGCATAAAGTCTCAGGACTTTACCTAAGTTGATATCTAATGTTAACTACATTACAATATAACTTAGATAAATTATTACCAAACAGCTTACTGTTATTTCGAACAGGATGTTTGTGCTATTCACACAGGAATAAATGGCCTCGAGGGCATCATATTCCTACATCTCCCACTTGCACTCAGGCCTATTTATCTCGGTATCTTATACCGTTTTTACACATAAGTTTTCCCGACTTCATGTGGTAGAGCCTTCGTGAGTGGATCTGCTAAAACCGTCTACACTATAGACTTAAGGGGGTTTTATGTTTATATTAGACCAACCTTTTGAATCTAATTCACTTGGTCTATCGGAATCAATAATATTTTATTTACTTGGATCTTATCCAATTTATCGTACCTTACGATAATCATTTTAAATTAGTAATTGGTCATCTCAAATGGCTCATATTTATTTCTGATAAAGTATCAAACTTTTTGATTACTTTGTCAAAATATATGTTCCATCTCTTTGATGATTCGCATGTAATTTATACGCTCCCACTGACCTTGAAAACTATCTGGCTAATTCATATAAGTCAGTCTGTCTAAATCATATTTAGAAAAACGAACTTATAAGTGAATGTTCCAATTTTCATGATCAACTTAAGCGTTTTACATCGGCTTTGGTCCGAGTAGATCTGTACACATCTGTTGGCGAAACCGGTTTCATCATAATCCGTTTTAAAGAAATTAGGATGAAAACTGTTCCCGTCCAACATTATTGTACTTCAATATTTCCTTTTCTGCACCAATCTTTCAACTTAAATATTTACTTATAGAAAGTGAGGAAACATTTTCCTTGGGCACGTAAACTAAATTCTCAAATTTATTTACGCACACGGACCTTCATCAAGTTTTAAATCGGAGTTACTACTCCGAATTTCATCCCGGAAGTTGACTAAGTCATCATCAGTTATGATGTCTTAACTCGACTTTTCGTCTCACGAAATTCGAGTAAATATACAACTTCCTCGTGATTGATTTAATGAATATCTTATTGATAATGTTCTCATAGAACTTTATCAAAACCTAGGCATTACTATCTGGGACTTAACCCAGAGGGAGGACTTAACTCAGAGTCACTTACAATGGATCACACTAAATCTAATTAAGTGTGATTCATACTTTTTAACACACCGATGTGTTAACAGACTTGATCTGAGAGAAAATCACATTTTCTTTTAATTACACAAGATTTTATTTAGCTAAGTATTTGACCATTCGATCTAATCGAATCAGTTTAAATACTTTAGTCATTTCGTTCTTTATTTTATCAGACTTGTGTTTCATCAAGAACACGTGTCTTAATAAAATATACGAATAACTTATTTTGGTTAATCTAGACTCGGGTACATCAGTATGTACTAGACTGAGTTAGACAACTCATTCTCCCACTGTCTCACAGATGGGTTTCGGCCATTGTATCTAAGAGGCTAAGACTCACAAGTGTCCGTAGACTTCATAATACGAGAGGTCAGACCCCTCTTTATGTGACTTGTGAAGCTTAATCTCTTGATACGGCCTAGTCTAATTTTACCATATAAGTTTGCTACTATCTTGTGTATTTATATATTAACATTTAATATATATATAGTCATTTACAAATTACTTAACACAAAACATTACTTCAGAAGCAATGTGACGACATTCGTCAAAATGTGTTAAACGTCTTTTGTATAACAACTTATTCCGAAATGTGACATCAAAATATGTCACGTTTTCATTTCCTCCTACTTATGCCTTTACTAATGATAAATTAAACTAACTTTCTCAATTGACTTTCCGAAGTGCCTTCTTCCTTTTCTAAATCAAATTTAGATATCAACATAAATAAATAGATATGCAAGCAACTTGTGTATCCAAACGCTTGAGCTTTGCAATCTTGAGTGATTGCTTGTCTCAAGATCCGGTTGGGATACATAGTCTTGCACCGCTCATGCACTCGTATTCGACTCAAACGGTTTAATCGAATTCTCGAACTTTGCGGATCAAAATTGTTTGTCCATACAACCTTGAGGGTAGCTCGACAAGTTGTAGGGAGAAACATACTTTGAATGTTCTATATGTTCAAGCTGCCTCATATAGAGACGAGTGACATGTAGCTTTAATTTATTTGTTGGACCCAGAACTTAATGAAATCATATTTCTTAAGTCTGTTCTTTAGAAGGTCATTTAATGTCAACGAGAATATAGTTTTTATTCTATCAATTAGAATTTAACTTGATATTCAATTAATCAACTTTTGACCAATTAACTTATTAAAATATTATATACTGATTCCTTCGGTAAACATAGTCTTGCCCTAGTTTTAGCATATGTTCAATATTAAATATAGGTAGATTGGCTTTTATCTATCTATACCCTCCCACTATTTTTACGAACGTTTTAAAGCTTAATAACGAACGATTTAATCGAATTAAAAATAATGGGTAAGAGTTCCAATCACCTTGAGTCTAAACAACCTTGAGTGTAGCTCAACAAGTTGATTGACTCTGCGATCGGAAGATGACTCTTCATCGATCATATCAGATATGACTCTCTTAATCGGTTTTTGCCCCTAGCCATTCGTGATCATGAGTGTGCTCATCCAAATCACAATGTCTAGTCTAGTCGGACCCTTGTTTTCATGTCTAGCCTGACTTGCCCCTCAGCTCGGTGTATGCACGACACGTCGGTTTGGGTCAGGTCTTAGACTACATCTAGGCAGACTACATCCTTGACTAAACTTGCGCCGCCGCTCGGTGTATTCACGACAACGTCGGTTTGGGTCAAGTCAAGATGTCATCTTATGTATTTAAGAAGTTGGTTTCTACAAGGTTGCCATGTCACAGCTTGAGTGTATCTCAACAACTGTAACACGGGCCCTATAGTTGCTAACCCCTAAAGCAAGGAGGGCTACGGCTAATCTTGAAAAAGATCATTAACGTATTTGACTTAGATATAGTCCAGGGTGTCATACAATCATGATTCGCGACATTGCGGTCCAGCGGAACTCAGCCAGGGAATTGACTAAGCCAGGATCACTACCCCTTGGACTAGCAAGGGTTGACCCAGAACTCTTCGCCAAGCACATTGACTGGATCATGGTCCATTGAATGAAGCTTGTCATTTTTGTATGTATGCCATAGACTAAACAGCTTTTATTAACAACTAATTAATCCTATCAACTAGTTGAATCCTTAAATTCAAAATTTTAGGATTTGTTTAATAACTTTTATTAAGTCCTTATCAACTATAAGGTTCACGTGCTACCCTAATCGTTATTAGGATTTTAATAAATTTTATTAACAACGCTAGAAGCGAAGTCCTTTAATGAAAATTAATTATAACAATTAGAATTGAAAATTCATTTAAAGGACTACCCTAATCAGGAATTAGGTCTTAATATTGTTGTTAATGATTTATTAAAACATAGCATTTCATTAAAATTCAAGTAATAAATTTTAATCATTTTTAATGGCTAACCTAAAGGGTTGTCTTGTGTTATCAAATAAGGGACAAGATTAACAAGCCATTAAAATAAAGCTACACTAATTTTATCAACATAAAATGAAAGTGTATATCTATTTAACAATTAAATAAACTAATTTTATCGCATAAACAATTTTTAGACTTTTAAAATCAGTTTTAAAAATATCTTATAAATTTAAAACATTACTTTAAAAATTTTCCATGTTCAAAAATTTATCATACACAATTTTTAAACATCTAAAATATTTTAAACTTATCGCATAAATTTAAAGCCTTAAAATCAATTTTAAAATTTATCACATAAATTAAAAAACACCATTTTAAAATTTCCATGCCCTAAAAAATTTATCATATAAAAAATTTTTAGGCATCCAAAATAAATTAAAACTTTTAAATATTTAAAATTAGTTTTAAAATTATCACATAAATTTTAAAACGTCATTTTAAAAATTTTCAAGTTCAAAAATATCAAAAAGAATTTTTTTTTGAACATCTAAAACATTTTTAAAATTTTATCTCATAACTTTAAAACATTTGAAAAGCATTAACAAGTTTAATGAAATCGCAGTACCTAGATCGACTACGCAAACCTAGGCTCTGATGCCACTGTTGGGGAATTGGCGGTCCCTTAGGGCACAAAAACTCTAGTCCCGTCCTAAGTCGGACGGAACATAGACAGAAAAACAATTGCAGCGGAAGGAAAAACTAGTTAATCTAAATTAACATGCAGTTAAAACATTTTTAACTTAGCCCTAAGGTCCAAGACCCTATGCCAAGATCTATGCCGACTTGGGATAGATCTGACCATCCCAAGAAGGATCTAGCCTACTGCGATTAAACTAAACTAATGCTAATAAAATACTTTAACCACATACCCGGAATCTCAGCCCTGGAGCAGGCGAGATGTTCCGCGCCGTCTTCCGAGCTGCTCCCGTACCACGCCGAGCCGCTCTTTGAACCGCTCCCCGAACCGCTCCTCGAATCGCTCCGCATCCCGAGGCGATCAATCCCCGTGCCGCCGAGCCAACCACGCACCGAAGAAAGTTTCACGCAAGTGAAACCTCCGCCTAGATTTCGGATCCAGAATCCGAACTCCTTTGTGGCTTTGCTAGAGCCCGCAGGAGTAAGGCAGAAATTTAGGGAGAAGAGAAATATTAATTTAAGCTTAGATCCGAGCGTGCTCCAACATTTACGAGAGCCGCTCAGATCTAGAGCTTGGGACGAGTTTTGAGAAAGGGGGAGACCCCTATTTATATAGGCGGCGGACTCTCCCCTTTTCTCAAAATCCGATGTGGGACTAAACAATGAGTTAATTAAAATCAAGTTAGTTTGCACTTCATAAAGTGCAAACTTCCGTGAATTTTAACTCACTCACCGGTCAGCTTCAAGATCAATACAACCTATCAATACGACAAGCGTTCAACGGTGAACGCATAGGAAAAAACCGTTCGTCAATCGGAGTTCGTTTGACCCTCCAATTGAGTGTCCAAAGATCAGCCCAAGGCTAGTTTTTCACAAAAACTGAGCCGTCAAGTAAATCTGCACACTTAGGGTTCGAAACCCTAGTGGTGGGGCCCACGGGTGGGCCCCATGCAACCCGCACGCGCCTAAATTTGCCTGGGCCGAGCCTGGGCTAAGCCCAGGCTTGTGCCTGGCTAGCCCAGGCCGAGCCTGGGCTTAGCCCAGGCAGCGTCTGGGCTAGCCCAGGCAGCCTGTTCTGCCTTGTATTTACTGGGCCTGGCCTGGTCTGATCGTTTGGGCTGTTTTGGCTCTAACTTGAGCATCCGGTGTCCGATTTGGACGCCGTTCGAACCTGGGCGTAGACCTGGACATTCCCGTCTTACCCGTGAACTTTTCCTTGCGTTTATTTTATTAAATATTGTATTAAACAATTTAATACACATTTAATCGCTTTTGCATCAAATGCAAAATAGTCCATATCTAGGCTTAAATTACCATATTGCATCAAATGCAATTATTCCATCCCTTGCATCAAAAATGCAAAATATTCTCCCTAACTAATTTCTACCTATTACTAGACGAAGAATCGCACTCTGTGTGAGACCCTACAGCCTGACCCTTACAACAGGTTGGGCTCGAAGCCCTATACGGCAGTGACCACGAGCAGTGGTTGCCGTCCTTGCTTCAGGAATCATCATCATGTCGTTAACTCATTGACATGAGTATTGTCGGGACCACCCTGACTGTTTCCGTGATGAATTCCGTAGTTATAGTCTCTTCGTCTAAAATGTGTCGAGTAGATCAAGTCTAGGGTACGGTCAAAACTGTCAACCCCAATAACTTGACTCCGGTTAGTTTCTATCGATCTTTAGTCAACTAATGTTGGACTTCTTCCAACATACTCTGCGCAGAGATTATACTAAAGACCGAACTAACTCTACGACACTAACTCCCATTGACCGGGAGAGACGAATCCTCTCCTGGTCATTACTCGCCTCGTACGTTTCAAGTGACACCCAATCAAAAGACCTTTCGACAGGCATTGCCTCGAAGCTAGGTCAGTTGATATAAGTGGCACCGTTCACGCACAGGTTTGTCAAAATGACCTCAAGTCAAAAGACCAACTATCCTATCATCACTCAGAGTTATCACTGACAGATTGGTCAATATAACCATATGATAACTCTAGTGGATCGTTCAGTGAACTCATTCTAATGAGCACCTGTGTCTCGTCTTCGACTTCGCCAAGTCAAGCAATCATGAGATCATCGCCACCGTTAAACGGTGAAGACTAAGACACAATGGTCTAACCGATGTTTTGATATCCTTGTCTCGGAACATCTACGACCACGAACCATTTTAGACTTATGCTACAGACGGTCAAACGTTTCTCCATGATCGAGATACTCATCTCGATACCCGTTTGACCTTGCATAAAGTCTCAGGACTTTACCTAAGTTGATATCTAATGTTAACTACATTACAATATAACTTAGATAAATTATTACCAAACAGCTTACTGTTATTTCGAACAGGATGTTTGTGCTATTCACACAGGAATAAATGGCCTCGAGGGCATCATATTCCTACATCTCCCACTTGCACTCAGGCCTATTTATCTCGGTATCTTATACCGTTTTTACACATAAGTTTTCCCGACTTCATGTGGTAGAGCCTTCGTGAGTGGATCTGCTAAAACCGTCTACACTATAGACTCAAGGGGGTTTTATGTTTATATTAGACCAACCTTTTGAATCTAATTCACTTGGTCTATCGGAATCTATAATATTTTATTTACTTGGATCTTATCCAATTTATCGTACCTTACGATAATCATTTTAAATTAGTAATTGGTCATCTCAAATGGCTCATATTTATTTCTGATAAAGTATCAAACTTTTTGATTACTTTGTCAAAATATATGTTCCATCTCTTTGATGATTCGCATGTAATTTATACGCTCCCACTGACCTTGAAAACTATCTGGCTAATTCATATAAGTCAGTCTGTCTAAATCATATTTAGAAAAACGAACTTATAAGTGAATGTTCCAATTTTCATGATCAACTTAAGCGTTTTACATCGGCTTTGGTCCGAGTAGATCTGTACACATCTGTTGGCGAAACCGGTTTCATCATAATCCGTTTTAAAGAAATTAGGATGAAAACTGTTCCCGTCCAACATTATTGTACTTCAATATTTCCTTTTCTGCACCAATCTTTCAACTTAAATATTTACTTATAGAAAGTGAGGAAACATTTTCCTTGGGCACGTAAACTAAATTCTCAAATTTATTTACGCACACGGACCTTCATCAAGTTTTAAATCGGAGTTACTACTCCGAATTTCATCCCGGAAGTTGACTAAGTCATCATCAGTTATGATGTCTTAACTCGACTTTTCGTCTCACGAAATTCGAGTAAATATACAACTTCCTCGTGATTGATTTAATGAATATCTTATTGATAATGTTCTCATAGAACTTTATCAAAACCTAGGCATTACTATCTGGGACTTAACCCAGAGGGAGGACTTAACTCAGAGTCACTTACAATGGATCACACTAAATCTAATTAAGTGTGATTCATACTTTTTAACACACCGATGTGTTAACAGACTTGATCTGAGAGAAAATCACATTTTCTTTTAATTACACAAGATTTTATTTAGCTAAGTATTTGACCATTCGATCTAATCGAATCAGTTTAAATACTTTAGTCATTTCGTTCTTTATTTTATCAGACTTGTGTTTCATCAAGAACACGTGTCTTAATAAAATATACGAATAACTTATTTTGGTTAATCTAGACTCGGGTACATCAGTATGTACTAGACTGAGTTAGACAACTCATTCTCCCACTGTCTCACAGATGGGTTTCGGCCATTGTATCTAAGAGGCTAAGACTCACAAGTGTCCGTAGACTTCATAATACGAGAGGTCAGACCCCTCTTTATGTGACTTGTGAAGCTTAATCTCTTGATACGGCCTAGTCTAATTTTACCATATAAGTTTGCTACTATCTTGTGTATTTATATATTAACATTTAATATATATATAGTCATTTACAAATTACTTAACACAAAACATTACTTCAGAAGCAATGTGACGACATTCGTCAAAATGTGTTAAACGTCTTTTGTATAACAACTTATTCCGAAATGTGACATCAAAATATGTCACGTTTTCATTTCCTCCTACTTATGCCTTTACTAATGATAAATTAAACTAACTTTCTCAATTGACTTTCCGAAGTGCCTTCTTCCTTTTCTAAATCAAATTTAGATATCAACATAAATAAATAGATATGCAAGCAACTTGTGTATCCAAACGCTTGAGCTTTGCAATCTTGAGTGATTGCTTGTCTCAAGATCCGGTTGGGATACATAGTCTTGCACCGCTCATGCACTCGTATTCGACTCAAACGGTTTAATCGAATTCTCGAACTTTGCGGATCAAAATTGTTTGTCCATACAACCTTGAGGGTAGCTCGACAAGTTGTAGGGAGAAACATACTTTGAATGTTCTATATGTTCAAGCTGCCTCATATAGAGACGAGTGACATGTAGCTTTAATTTATTTGTTGGACCCAGAACTTAATGAAATCATATTTCTTAAGTCTGTTCTTTAGAAGGTCATTTAATGTCAACGAGAATATAGTTTTTATTCTATCAATTAGAATTTAACTTGATATTCAATTAATCAACTTTTGACCAATTAACTTATTAAAATATTATATACTGATTCCTTCGGTAAACATAGTCTTGCCCTAGTTTTAGCATATGTTCAATATTAAATATAGGTAGATTGGCTTTTATCTATCTATACCCTCCCACTATTTTTACGAACGTTTTAAAGCTTAATAACGAACGATTTAATCGAATTAAAAATAATGGGTAAGAGTTCCAATCACCTTGAGTCTAAACAACCTTGAGTGTAGCTCAACAAGTTGATTGACTCTGCGATCGGAAGATGACTCTTCATCGATCATATCAGATATGACTCTCTTAATCGGTTTTTGCCCCTAGCCATTCGTGATCATGAGTGTGCTCATCCAAATCACAATGTCTAGTCTAGTCGGACCCTTGTTTTCATGTCTAGCCTGACTTGCCCCTCAGCTCGGTGTATGCACGACACGTCGGTTTGGGTCAGGTCTTAGACTACATCTAGGCAGACTACATCCTTGACTAAACTTGCGCCGCCGCTCGGTGTATTCACGACAACGTCGGTTTGGGTCAAGTCAAGATGTCATCTTATGTATTTAAGAAGTTGGTTTCTACAAGGTTGCCATGTCACAGCTTGAGTGTATCTCAACAACTGTAACACGGGCCCTATAGTTGCTAACCCCTAAAGCAAGGAGGGCTACGGCTAATCTTGAAAAAGATCATTAACGTATTTGACTTAGATATAGTCCAGGGTGTCATACAATCATGATTCGCGACATTGCGGTCCAGCGGAACTCAGCCAGGGAATTGACTAAGCCAGGATCACTACCCCTTGGACTAGCAAGGGTTGACCCAGAACTCTTCGCCAAGCACATTGACTGGATCATGGTCCATTGAATGAAGCTTGTCATTTTTGTATGTATGCCATAGACTAAACAGCTTTTATTAACAACTAATTAATCCTATCAACTAGTTGAATCCTTAAATTCAAAATTTTAGGATTTGTTTAATAACTTTTATTAAGTCCTTATCAACTATAAGGTTCACGTGCTACCCTAATCGTTATTAGGATTTTAATAAATTTTATTAACAACGCTAGAAGCGAAGTCCTTTAATGAAAATTAATTATAACAATTAGAATTGAAAATTCATTTAAAGGACTACCCTAATCAGGAATTAGGTCTTAATATTGTTGTTAATGATTTATTAAAACATAGCATTTCATTAAAATTCAAGTAATAAATTTTAATCATTTTTAATGGCTAACCTAAAGGGTTGTCTTGTGTTATCAAATAAGGGACAAGATTAACAAGCCATTAAAATAAAGCTACACTAATTTTATCAACATAAAATGAAAGTGTATATCTATTTAACAATTAAATAAACTAATTTTATCGCATAAACAATTTTTAGACTTTTAAAATCAGTTTTAAAAATATCTTATAAATTTAAAACATTACTTTAAAAATTTTCCATGTTCAAAAATTTATCATACACAATTTTTAAACATCTAAAATATTTTAAACTTATCGCATAAATTTAAAGCCTTAAAATCAATTTTAAAATTTATCACATAAATTAAAAAACACCATTTTAAAATTTCCATGCCCTAAAAAATTTATCATATAAAAAATTTTTAGGCATCCAAAATAAATTTAAACTTTTAAATATTTAAAATTAGTTTTAAAATTATCACATAAATTTTAAAACGTCATTTTAAAAATTTTCAAGTTCAAAAATATCAAAAAGAATTTTTTTTTGAACATCTAAAACATTTTTAAAATTTTATCTCATAACTTTAAAACATTTGAAAAGCATTAACAAGTTTAATGAAATCGCAGTACCTAGATCGACTACGCAAACCTAGGCTCTGATGCCACTGTTGGGGAATTGGCGGTCCCTTAGGGCACAAAAACTCTAGTCCCGTCCTAAGTCGGACGGAACATAGACAGAAAAACAATTGCAGCGGAAGGAAAAACTAGTTAATCTAAATTAACATGCAGTTAAAACATTTTTAACTTAGCCCTAAGGTCCAAGACCCTATGCCAAGATCTATGCCGACTTGGGATGGATCTGACCATCCCAAGAAGGATCTAGCCTACTACGATTAAACTAAACTAATGCTAATAAAATACTTTAACCACATACCCGGAATCTCAGCCCTGGAGCAGGCGAGATGTTCCGCGCCGTCTTCCGAGCTGCTCCCGTACCACGCCGAGCCGCTCCTTGAACCGCTCCCCGAACCGATCCTCGAACCGCTCCGCATCCCGAGGCGATCAATCCCCGTGCCGCCGAGCCAACCACGCGCCGAAGAAAGTTTCACGCGAGTGAAACCTCTGCCTAGATTTCGGATCCAGAATCCGAACTCCTTTGTGGCTTTGCTAGAGCCCGCAGGAGTAAGGCAGAAATTTAAGGAGAAGAGAAATATTAATTTAAGCTTAGATCCGAGCGTGCTCCAACATTTACGAGAGCCGCTCAGATCTAGAGCTTGGGACGAGTTTTGAGAAAGGGGGAGACCCCTATTTATATAGGCGGCGGACTCTCCCCTTTTCTCAAAATCCGATGTGGGACTAAACAATGAGTTAATTAAAATCAAGTTAGTTTGCACTTCACAAAGTGCAAACTTCCGTGAATTTTAACTCACTCACCGTTGAGCTTCAAGATCGATACAACCTATCAATACGACAAGCGTTCAACGGTGAACGCATAGGAAAAAACCGTTCGTCAATCGGAGTTCGTTTGACCCTCCAATTGAGTGTCCAAAGATCAGCCCAAGGCTAGTTTTTCACAAAAACTGAGCCGTCAAGTAAATCTGCACACTTAGGGTTCGAAACCCTAGTGGTGGGGCCCACGGGTTGGTCCCATTAAAACCGCGCGCGCCTAAATTTGCCTGGGCAGAGCCCAGGCCGCGCCTGGGCCCGCCCAGGCGCCTGAGCGCGCCCAGGCCCGCGCCTGGGCAAAGCCCAGGCGGCCTGGGCTTGCCCAGGCCGAGCCTGGGCTAAGCCCTGGCTTGTGCCTGGCTAGCCCAGGCCGAGCCTGGGCTTAGCCCAGGCAGCGTCTGGGATAGCCCAGGCAGCGTCTGGGCTAGCCTAGGCAGCCCTGTTCTGCCTTGTATTTACTGGGCCTGGCCTGGTCTGATCGTTTGGGCTGTTTTGGCTCTAACTTGAGCATCCGGTGTCCGATTTGGACGCTGTTCGAACCTGGGCGTAGACCGGGACATTCCCGTCTTACCCGTGAACTTTTCCTTGCGTTTATTTTATTAAATATTGTATTAAACAATTTAATGCACATTTAATCGCTTTTACATCAAATGCAAAATAGTCCCTATCTAGGCTTAAATTACCATATTGCATCAAATGCAATTATTCCATCCCTTGCATCAAAAATGCAAAATATTCTCCCTAACTAATTTCTACCTATTACTAGACGAAGAATCGCACTCTGTGTGAGACCCTACAGCCTGACCCTTACAACAGGTTGGGCTCGAAACCCTATACGGCAGTGACCACGAGCAGTGGTTGCCGTCCCTGCTTCAGGAATCATCATTATGTGGTTAACTCATTGACATGAGTATTGTCGGGACCACCCTGACTGTTTCCGTGATGAATTCCGTAGTTATTGTCTCTTCGTCTAAAATGTGTCGAGTAGATCAAGTCTAGGGTACGGTCAAAACTGTCAACCCCAATAACTTTACTCCGGTTAGTTTCTATTGATCTTTAGTCAACTAATGTTGGACTTCTTCCAACATACTCTGCGCAGAGATTATACTAAAGACCGAACTAACTCTACGACACTAACTCCCATTGACCGGGAGAGACGAATCCTCTCTTGGTCATTACTCGCCTCGTACGTTTCAAGTGACACCCAATCAAAAGACCTTTCGATAGGCATTGCCTCGAAGCTAGGTCAGTTGATATAAGTGGCACCGTTCACGCACAGGTTTGTCAAAATGACCTCAAGTCAAAAGACCAACTATCCTATCATCACTCAGAGTTATCACTGACAGATTGGTCAATATAACCATATGATAACTCTAGTGGATCGTTCAGTGAACTCATTCTAATGAGCACCTGTGTCTCGTCTTCGACTTCGCCAAGTCAAGCGATCATGAGATCATCGCCACCGCTAAACGGTGAAGACTAAGACACAATGGTCTAACCGATGTTTCGATATCCTTGTCTCGGAACATCTACGACCACGAACCATTTTAGACTTATGCTACAGACGGTCAAACGTTTCTCCATGATCGAGATACTCATCTCGATACCCGTTTGACCTTGCATAAAGTCTCAGGACTTTACCTAAGTTGATATCTAATGTTAACTACATTACAATATAACTTAGATAAATTATTACCAAACAGCTTACTGTTATTTCGAACAAGATGTTTGTGCTATTCACACAGGAATAAATGGCCTCGAGGGCATCATATTCCTACAGGGTCTTCGTGCCTTAGGAAGAATTGGATATTCGCGTCGAAAGATTAATGAATGAGGAGTGCATTCAAGAGAAAATACAACTTAGATGATTTGAGTATTAAGTTCGAGGGGCTCTTCTAAGCCTAATGTCTGAAGGTCGTCTGGCCTAGGAATCATTAACTGAAAGCTCGCTACATGGATCATTCTAAGTCGTCAAAAGAAAAGAAAAAAAGAGAAAGAAATGTTGAATAAACTAAGTAATTTTAATACCCATGTTTTGAACGATCTTTTTGAGATGCCAATTCCTTGGAAATAAGAAAACTAGATTATAATGACATGTTATATTTTTGCTTGCACAAAATGATGCTTGCATGTTATTTATTCGAATTAAATTAGAGAAAATATCATGTGATTGATCTTATTCATGGATTGTGTACATTGATGGACAAAATCATGTTGGAAAGCGCATTATTGAGCCATGTCATAAGCAATTGATAGAATTTATTGTTTTATTAATACTCCAATCTCATCGCTCTTTTTGCTAGGGACTAGCAAATCGCTAGTTGGGGGGTGTGATTCGGGTTGAATATTGCATATTGAACACCCCATTTAGCCCTATTTTATGTGTATTTGATGCTTAATTGGTCTCTAATACGTTCGTATTTTGTATACCATCATTTATTAGAGCAAACCGTTGATTTGTGCACAAAATATGAATTTTATTGAGTATTTCTGCCTTTTTATATTTTTCATGACTAGATCTTGATCTCACGATTACAATGACTATTTAATTGTAGTTTTCTGAGATCTGTGCTAATTACTGTGAATTTTTGAATGCAGAATACCAATTAAATAGGGAAATACTCACGAAATACGAGAAAATACGAAAACGTATACGGCTCTCCGACCTTCACGTGACACGTGGCTTTCATTCGTCGTTTCCTGCTCCATCGGACGGCGCTCAGCAACGGATGACGTGGCGATCTGCGGACCGCTCGATCTCAATCTAACGGCCACCGATGAACACCAAAGCGAATACAGAGCGCGCGAACTCGGGGTGACGTGGGTCAATCTGAGCCGTCGCCCCGGATCCAACAGGCCGCAAACGATTCAATCGCTGCGAAGAGCTGCTCAAGTTCGGGCGACGTGGCGCACATATAGCCGTTTGATCTCACATCCAATGGCCTAGAAGCTATCCGAGATGAACTCAAATTTGAGAGCGGATGCGGGCGAGCGGGTGAAGATCCGAACCCGCAAGGAAACATGTCATTCCCTTATTCAATCCCGCAACGATTGAACGGCTTATATTTGTGGCGGCTGAGAGCTAGCGGGTTTGGTTCAAATATGGTGCAGTTTTGGACCCGATAAGCGACTTAAACCCGCAATGACTTGTATTTAAGGTATTCTAGGGTTTTGTTGTGTATTCTGGAGTCTTGGGGGCTCTAGGAGCCGTATTTTCGCATGAAATTTGGATACCCTGGAGACAGAGGCTAGTTCTATCATCTGAAGGAGATTTGGGGCTATTTAGAGAGAATTGGTGACATTTTTCCTATCTTTAGCCTTATATTTTGCGTATTTGGCTTGGAATTGAAGTGTTATTCAAGTATTTTGAGCGTTTGATGATGTATTTGTCTATGAATACTGAATATATTCTCTTCATGCGTGGTTAATCTTCATAAGTGTTGGTGTTGATGTAGTTAGGCTGTCGTAATCATTGATTTTGATATCTTTTCGCCCTATTTGCATCGATCTCTACATATATGTTGTTTGGGTATGTTATACGGAGACGTGGGCATGCTTGAATCGAATATGATCTTTGCAGACTTATTTGTGATGCGATCTGAGAGGATGTATCGTGACCTGAGAGGACACTTGTGTTTATTTTCTTTATGAATCAACGTTATACGTGACTAACTTTTCGGCACTATTTCATGCTCTTTATCGCCATACTTTCTGATGTTCTCGTGCCTTAACCGGACGAAACGTTGAGTCATAGAAAAGATATTAATAACATTGATTGCACACACCCTAATGAAATCACTACCAATACTTACTCTCCATATTAGTACCCCAATATCAAATTCACAGTAGTTATCGTAGGATTTTCTTTTATTATTTTAAACTCTTGATACCATATCTCTATACTTGATAGGTGGTTGGTTATTATCGTTTTAGTAATCTTTACAAACTGAAGTTCGTGGTTTTACAGGTCAGTTGTCTCGTGGATATGATACCTGGACTCACCAGGATTATTACTTGTTTGATCTCCTACACTTGGGAGTAGCGCTCACACATTTTGAGACGAACCACTCGCCTTTAAGGGCGAGCTGTAGGTTAGCGAGTAAACTTGGCTTCTCCGGAGGATGCTTCTTGTTACAGGCAGGCGAGCTAGTCCTTGGTATGGAGAGCTGTCATATCGCTGCGGCGGGCTTCTTGATGATCCTTAGAGGCGAGCTTAAGGTGGGACGAGGTGAGCTTCTTGGGAACGAGGAGATCAGCTCAGCAAGCGTCCCATCAGGAGAGTCGATGAGGCGTCTGCTTGGGCCTCCCATGTGCATATGGGCCTGAACTCCATGGGCCGGCCTCTAGGGCGTAACAGTTGACTTATGAAATATCCGTTAGGACTTGAGAGTGAGTTTATAGAGAATACTGCTATAGGGGTCGAGCTAGGGCTCGAAGATTTTGGTGAGTTCCAGCCCACAGCAGACTAGGACATTTTATTTACCTTCGCATAATGCTTTCCAATTGGAATAATGTAGTTTGTTGTAATTTGTTGATTTGGCCATGCTAGGCCCAAGATGTATCTTAATTTCTGTACACTTGATATGTGTAATGGCCCTAGTGCCATATACAGTATGGTGTATATGTTTGTGCTCCAGGATATGTGTATGCGTATATACATGTGTGTATATATGTAGTGTAAATAGTAAATATGTAGGGTGTATAGTAATTATCTATTGGTTGCTTACATGTATGCCTATATGGATGCATGCATGCCTATTTGAATGTGTTATCAAGATATATATGGTTGCTTGAATGAGGATGTCTTGGATGTATATGTGGTTGATAATATGTATAGTAGTGCTTATAGTAAATTAGTGCTAGGGTTGTATGTCTTGTAATAAATGTTGTTGGTGTGTAATGTATGTGTGTACTAGTACTCTTTGTATATGATTATTAGTAGGATAATATTATTAATGATGGGTGACCCTATTGTATGAATGGCATGTTTGTCAAAGGTTTTACATTGGTGTGCATAGAAAATTTGTAGTGTGTTTAGTAGTCATGGTATTTAATTATTGTATTATTTATAGTTGTGATGAAATTGGTTGTATTAGTTGTTTATTGATAGGGAGTGTGTATGGTAAAGTAATGCTTGTATGAAAATTAATGTAATGTGTGTGTGATTCAGATTTGTGAATTATTACTATTATGGATTATTATTAGTATGGATTGTATTATGAATGATCCTCTTAAGTGATGGCATTATTGTATTTAAGTTTGGTGCATATAAATGTTAGTGTGTTAAAATAGTGTAACCTTAACGGGTGATTCTTTAATATATAGTATTTTGTAAATTATTTTATTAATGTGGTGAAATTGCTTAATGTAGTATATATGGATTTGTGTTAGTGTGCATTTGTGTAACATGATAGTGTGCATTTGTGTTAGCATTTGTATTTGTTATATAAGGATGGCATAAGGCGTAATTACATATCTAAGTTGGAGGGTGATTTATAGAAGGGTATTTGGGTCTTTTTAGCTAGGATGACATCTTCTAGCTAGTTTGACCCTTAAGAATTAAGAATGATTATTGGGAGAAAATAAGAATAAAAAAGTGTAGAATTGAATAGAACCCTCTAGATTCTAACCTCATTATTTCTTTCTCCTTTCTCTTTTATTTCCTTTTTCTCTCATCCTCATTTTTGTGATGTGTCACGCTCCGCTTCCCATTATACTTGGTAGCGAGAACGCGACCAGGTCCGCATGGGCTGGAGCGGTGAAGCTCCAACCCAATAAGCGTCTGTGATTAAACCGTAGGTAGGTCCTTGCATGCAAACTCAGAACAATATAGAATTTCATTATTATTACATCAATGTCCAGATTTACATGTACACAAATAAGACCTAGCATAGCCATTAGAAATAGAAACACAATGAATTTACACCTGAATAAATTTACAACAATTAATAAACTATTGCAGAGCTGCGAAGGCACGCCGTTCTTCCGCAGGGGATCTCGTACTCCTGGTCAACTCAGCCTCGGCTTCAAGGTGTGCTCTTCTGCAAAATCTGTCTAACACCTGACGTATATTTCATAAGATAGAAAACATGGAAATATATGTCAGTGCGGGTTGCTCGACAAGATTTAAAATGTTAGTAGAAAAGACCCTCGGCAAGGTTTTCAAAAATAGTTGCATGGCATTTTAAAACATTCATAATGACAATTAAATTGCAGAGATTTACGCTAGCATGGCAGTTCTATAAAAGGAAGGTACATGTCAGTTCTATACAAAATGAAAGAAGTAACAATTCTATTTAACATGTTCGATATATCCATTTCGATCTATTGAATAGTGTGGGCAAGTTTGTGCCTAGTTTCACGTCGTTAGACGGCTAGTAAGTGGATCTACCTTCAGGTGCCCCCGAGAGATAGTCAGTTTACTACCGGCTAGTCCCTGCAAACCCAACCCCACCTAAGTGTACTTTTATCATCTGGACCACGAGCCAGATACGGCGAACCGAGCCATCGGGAGTTATAGTACTGGCATAAGCCAGAATAGCCAAACAGGCCATTTCGTTCTATGATTTGTCAAACTGGCCACAAGTTCTATGATTTGTCGAACAGGTCGCAAGTCAATGATGTGTCCTCTACAATTTACAGGAACTAATTAATTAAAGTGTCCCCACACACGTACACACAGGTTTTGTTCTCATAACTGACTTAATGAAAGTGTCCACACCCACGCACACACAGATTTTCATGTCACAAAACACAAAAGTAACCACATGGAATTTGTTGTCACAACTAGATGTAACAATATCTTAAAATATGTAAAAAGTGCACACTTGCATACCATAATATCTCGTTTTAAACAATTAAATGCAACGCTGTAAGAATGTACACTTGCCTGATATAGTCGATTATGGTGTCCAAGTGATCATGGTGAGAGATGTGATTATCTGCATCATTAGATCAAGTTTAAGGGAAGTTTAACTTATCAAAATATTGTTAAAACTAATACACACACATATACACTCCTATATTTATATTTACAAAATCGTATACATGTATTACAAAATACTTTACTGTTCACATACACTGACTAACATTCCTAAAGTATTAACACACACACACACACACACACATATATATATATAATTTAATATACCATATATATATATAATATAAAACATTTATCTTAAATATAAACATGATATCGTTCACGTAACTCACCTCTACTCTTCGTTCGAGCGTCGACAGCGCTTGCAAGCAGGCGTGGCGATGTGCGGAGGTCGGCAGTTGTTCACGACAACGGAGGGGATGGTGGCACGCGCGGTTGTTGCGGTTGCGGAGGAGAAGACCGCCTTCACTTGGGGAGCGAGTGTCGATGATGAACGACGGAGGGGACGTGGGTTATGGGCTTGAATGGAGAAGGACATCGGAGCAAGGGAGGTATGGACCGGCGGTGAGCTGGGGTCATGCCGGTGTGGGTGCAGCGTTGGGCTGCAGGATGGGGGGAGGAGCTGCTCAGATGTCGGAGGCGGATTGGCGACGAGGTGGCTTCGACGACTTGAGGTCTTGGGTCGAAGTCGGAGAGCTGATGGTTTAAGAAGAAGGAAAGAAAAAGGAATGAAGAAGGAGGGGGCGTCGAAGGTTGATAGGTGGTTGAGGCGGAGGGAAGGGCTCGGTCGCTGATGCCCGGAGGTGGGTCGGAGATGGCTGGGTTGGAGTGCGACGAATCTGGAGGTCGAGAGAACGAGGCGAAGGCTTGGGTCATCGAAGGGGAGTGGTCGGGTTTCTGACGGGAGGTCGGGGGCTGGAGGGGTGTTGGCGTGCAGTTCGTGGGCTGTGGGTCGTTGAAGGAAGATGAGAGGGGAGGCTGCTGCTCTTAAGAAGAAGAGGAGGTGAACATGGGCGGTTGCGATTTTTGTGCCTAGGTTACGCGTGCATGGGGAGAGGGTGATGTGTGGGAGAGACGTGGGTTGTGGGAGAGATATAGGGTTTGTTAGAATCTGAAATTAGCTAGTTAAAGTTGTTTTTTAAAAGATTAGTTAGTTAAGTTACAAATAATAAGTTGTGATAGAGATGGGTTAGTAAATTAATTATCAAAATCTATACGTTAAATAATAACAGTTCGAATTCTAGAGATATAATTAAAAGATAATAATAATAATAATAATAATAATAATAATAATAATAATAATCAGATATTAACAACTTCGCACCTCGATATCCAAAAATTGCAAAGGAAATACCGGGGCGATCGCGCTTCCGAGAGGATTGTGAATGCGGGGTCCGATCGTGAGCCTGAGCTAAGGAAATAAACACCAAAAATCTAAATGCAAAAATATACAAAATACGATGTAACAAAAGAAGTATGTACGGAAATACGTACGACAGAAAAGGGGTCGTTACTTCCTACCCACCTTTAGAAAAATTTCGTCCTCGGAATTTCTTAAGCTAGGTAAGGATCAAAGAACACCCGATAGATGATGGATGGAAGTGATATCATAGTATCAAGGAGGCAAGAGACATATAGAGGACCAAAACTTCTGAATTGAAAAGATCTAAGATTTGAAACAACTACAAACAAACAAAACGAGTAGGAAAAGACAAAGCTAAGATATGCACATTTATGATATGAATCATTAAATATGAAGATGGGATAGGACTCAGACGTCATCATTCGTCACCGGCTCGTCGTCTCTAACTTCCTCGGCGACCATGGAGTAAGTTTGGTGCTTATTGAGACGCTGAGGAACCGGCGGTGATTCCTGTTGAGCAGATCCAGGTACTCCAGCAGGTTCTTGACGGTTCTGGTTGTGAGTGCAGTCCCTTGCAGCATGTGTAGGTGCTCCGCAGATCAGACATTGGTTCAGCCTCTTCCTACAATCCCGCCTCTGATGTCCGGTCTTGCCATAGAAGTGGCAGGTCAGCTGTGTATGGTCGACATGAGCAGCTGGCCTCTTGAACTGCGTGGTCTGGGGAGGCCAAAAATTTCCTCTGGGCTCCATTTTAGGTGGCTCCAAGGGACGCTTGCTTTCTCCAGCTGGAGGTCCTACTGGAAGTCTCGCCACAACTTCATGTTCCCGTGCACAATCCAAAACGTCTTGGAGGTTTGTTAGTTTCGCTAAGGTCATCGAGGCTTGAACTTCGGGATTCAGGCCTTTGCGAAACCGAAATACACAGTCTTCTGGGTCCTCGACCAGGTGGGGTGGAAAGCAACTGAGCATAGACAATTCAGCCTCGAACTTGTCGACGATCCTATCTCCTTGGGTCAGGTTAGAGAAACGCTGCTGAAGTTCTCTTCTGACTGCTTTGGAAAAGTATTTAGCATCGAACCTTTCTCGAAACATGCCCCAAGAGATCGGTCGGACTAAACGTCTCTCTTCCAGTTGCCACCAGATCCTAGCATTGTCGGTTAGTTGGAGCTTCGCGACATCGACCCTTCCAGCCTGAGGAATACGAGCAGTACTCAGCTTGTCTTCAGTTCCTTGGACCCATTCATCAGCAGCTAAGACCCTTCTTTCCCCGAGAAGCTCTTGGGTTGCAGCTCATGGAATTGCATAATTCCGAGTTCAGCTCGAGGAGGTGGCGGTACAGGTTGTGCAGGCTGTCGTCCTTGTTGAATCAATTGCTGCTGAATCTCCAGCATTCCTCTCATGGCGCCCATGAGTTCATGAATGTCAGGGCACCACTTCTGTTGGCTCCATTTTCGTTTCAAGTGTGGGGTCCACCTGCCATGCTGCAAAAGAAACAAGTAAACATTTGCGTACCAGATCTGTCTAGACAATCTGGCTAATAATGACATCCATATTGTTCCGAGTATTTTGCAGAATGCATGACCCGCATGGGCCACCAAAAAAACCTGTCACGCCCCGCTTCCCATTATACTTGGGAGTGAGGACGCGAGCAGGTCCGCATGGGCTGGAGCAGTGAAGCTCCAACCCAATAAGCGTCTGTGATTAAACCGTATGCAGGTCCTTGCATGCAAACTCAGAACAATATAGAATCTCATTATTATAACATCAATGTCCAGATTTACATGTACACAAATAAGGCCTAGCATGGCCATTAGAAACAGAAACACAATGAATTTATACCTGAATAAAGTTACAACAATTAATAAACTATAGCAGAGCTGCGAAGGCATGTCATTCTTCCGCAGGGGATCTCGTACTCCTGGTCAACTCAGCCTCAGCTTCAAGGTGTGCTCGCAAAATCTGTCTAACACCTGACGTATATTTCATAGAAGTAACAGTTCTATTTAACATGTTCGATATATCCATTTCGATTTATTCAATAGTGTGTGCAAGTTCGTGACTAAGGTTCGCGTCGTTAGACGACTAGTAAGTGGATCTACCTTCAGGTGCCCCCGAGAGATAGTTTGTTTACTACCGGCTAGTGCCCGCAAACCCAACCCTACCCAAGTGTACTTTTATCATCTGAACCACGAGCCAGATACGACCAACCGAGCCATCAGGAGTTATAGTACTGGCACAAGTCAGAGTAGCCAAACAGGTCATTTCGTTCTATAATTTTCCAAACAGGCTGCAAATTCTATGATTTGCCAAACATGTCGCAAGTATATGATGTGTACTCTGCAATTTACAGGCATTAATTAATTAAAGTGTCCCCACACACGCACACACAGGTTTGATCTCACAACTGACTTAATGAAAGTGTCCACACCCACCACACGCAGATTTTCATCTCACAAAACACAAAAGTAACCACATGGAATTTGTTGTCACAACTAGATGGAAAAATATCTTAAAATATGTAAAAAGTGCACACTTGCATACCATAATATCTCGTTTTAAAAAATTAAATGCAACGCTGCAAGAATGTACACTTGCCTGATATAGTCGATTATGGTGTCCAAGTGATCATGGTGGGAGATGTGATTATCTGCATCATTAGATCAAGTTTAAGGGAAGTTTAACTTATCAAAATATTGTTAAAACTAATACACACACCTATACACTCCTATAGTTATATCTACAAAACCGTATACTTGTATTACAAAATACTTTATTGTTCACATACACTGACGAACATTCCTAAAGTATTAACATATATATATAATTTAATATACCCTACAAATATATATATATAATATAAAACATATATCTTTAATATAAACATGATATCGTTCACGTAACTCACCTCTACTCTTCGTTCGAGCGTCGACAGTGCTCGCAGGCGGGCGTGGCGATGTGCGGAGGTCGTCAGTTGTTCAGACAGTGGAGGGGATGGTGGCACGTGTGGTGTTGCGGTTGTGGATGAGAAGACCACCGGTGCTTGGGGAGCGGGTGACGATGACAAACGACGGAGGGGACGTGGGTTGTGGGCTTGAACGGAGAAGGACGTCAAAGCAAGGGAGGTATGGACCGGCGGTGAGCTGGGGTCGCGCGGGTGTGGGTGTGGCATTGGGCTGCGGGATGGGGGTGGCAGCAAGGTGGGTTCGACGACTTGAGACTTGAGGTCTTGGGTCGAAGTCGGAGAGCTGATGATTTAAGAAGAAGGAACAAAGAAGGAGGGGAGGCGTTGAAGGTTGATAAGTGGTCGAGGTGGAGGAAAGGGCTCGGTCGCTGCTACCCGGAGGTGGGTCGGAGATGGCTGGGTTGGAGTGTGGAGAATCTGGAGGTCGAGAGAATGGGGCAGAGGCTTGGGTCATCGGAGGGGAGTGGTCGGGGTTCTGACGGGAGGTCCGGGGCTTGAGTGGCGCTGGCGTGCGGTTTGTGGGTTGTGGGTCGTCGGAGGAAGATGAGAGGGGATGCTGCTGCTCTTAAGAAGAAGAGGAGGAGAACATGGGCGGTTGCGATTTTTGTGCCTAGGTTACGCGTGCATGGGGAGAGGGTGATGTGAGAGAGAGACGTGGGTTGTGGGAGAGATACGGGGTTTGTTAGGTTCTGCAATTAAATAGTTAAAGTTGTTTTTTAAAAAAGATTAGTTAGTTAAGTTACAAATAATAAGTTGTGATATAGATGGGTTAGTTAATTAATTATCAAAATATATACGTTAAATAATAACATTTCGAATTCTAGAGATATAGTTAAAAGATGATGATGATGATAATAATAATCAGATATTAACAACTTTGCCCTTTGGTATCCAAAAATTGCAAAGGAAATACCGGGGCGATTACGATTCCGAGATGATTGTGAATGCGGGGTCCGATCGGCGCCTGAGCTAAGGAACGCCTGAGCTAAGGAAATAAACACCAAAAATCAAAACGCAAAAATACACAAAATACGATTTAACAAAAGAAGTATGTACGGAAATACGTACGACAGAAAAGGGGTCGTTACATGATGGCCGAACCACACCCTTGCCGTGAGCTCCCCATTCCCACAGCTTATTTCCTCCTAATTTCTTTCCAAGTTTGCATGCTAATTAAGGGAGGATGAAGAAAAGGAAAGAATGATTTAATGCGAGGATTTAAAGACCATGAAGGTGGCATCTTTATTTGGTAGGAAACTTATTCTCTTATATAGTATATTATTTAAATAGATTGATCTCCTTTTAAGCTTCTAATTGTTGCAATTGCATTACAAGCTCCTTATAATTTATATGCCCTCTCTTGTAGCATATTTGGTTGTCATCTCTATCATTGTTGTTATTGATGTTGTGGTGGTTGTAATTGTCATTGTGGTTCTTTTGCCTTGGGTGTTGGTTTTGTGACCATGTTGTTATTTGATATGCACATAATATGTTTAAGGGAATGCCTAAAAGAAACCATGTTAAAATTTGGGTGTGGCATATTCTAGAAAATTACCACAAACGCTTAACCCATGATTCGGCCATAGAAGTCATTACATAAGTATGAATTGTTCACTTGCGGCATGAAGGACAATTGTGAAATGGGAATTGAAAAAAATGTGGAAGTGTTAATGAAAAGGAGCATGGAGTGGAGAGTACGTGGACATGCATAGGTTGTTGTGGAGGCATGTATGGCATGGATTCATTTGTTATGTGGTGATATTTGGAAATGGAAAAGGGGGGCACAAGGAGGTGCATGACCCTATGTGAATGCGTAATGACCTTAAAAAGAAAGTAAATGGAAACATGAAGTCATGCCATCATACTCCATGACCCACTTATGCATGGCAATGTGGACCCATATCTATGCCTAAAAAGAATTTATGTAGTACTTAATGTCATGTTTGTTTCTTCCTTGGTGTATTAACTTCTTCACTTATGGAGATTGTAGTTTCCATTTTTTAAGCCTTGTTATAACTTTGCTCGCATGCTCATCTATTCCCATGTGTACATAATTCCCTTATATGTAGTCATATAAATGCCATGTTGTTTACAGATTTTCTCTTTATTTATCATTTGCATTATTGTATCGTTGCATTCCTTAAATAATATGCTATATGGAGATGGGTATTCCTACTTGGACATGCTTTGACGTGTTCCTCCCCCTTTCAGGTTGTAGCAGGTGGAGTCTTCAGCATTGAGAGTGGGTTGGAGTTGGGAGTTGGACCATTGTAGTAGGTGGATTTGTGGGGTTGTATTGTTGGGTTGTACTTATGTTGAGTTGTTGTTGTATAGATGCTGTATATAAAGAACAGATGTACATGGACGTAGTTATTTATATCAGTGTTCTTGACCGTCTCAGTGTTTCTTAGCAATTAATGTATGTGCCTCAATATTATCGTGTGTTGTTCTCTGTGTTTGGTTGTGGGAATACTACAGGTAATACCCCAGCAGTACACAGTGGACCTGCTCATTCAATTATTTCTATTCTTTTCTTCCTTCGTAACACTTGCTACTCTGGGAGAACCTATGATGGATTCGTACTTCCCGGGTATCCTAGGAAGCGGTGTGTTACAATATATGACAATGTTGTTTGAGCTGTTTCTTAAGTCCACATGCAAGGACATGTAATTTTTACACAGACGCTTAGTGTGTTTAAACCAAGGAGGAAGAAAAGAAAAAAAGTACCCCTCCTTTCTTTAAGCACACCGCGGACCCGTCGTGTCCTCGCCCCCAAGTATAACGGGAAGCGGGGCGTGACAAGGTGCATCACTGAGTTATTAGAGAGATTGAAATGCATAGATGGACATAACCCTAATGAAGTCCCAACACACACCCCCCATTCTCTTATTATTTCACCAACACTTCACCCAATACATTTAAGTTTTATTGTGATATTCAAATTTTCAAGCAATCAGTTCATCTTCAAAAGGTGTGAATCAACTCCTAGCTTGATTTTGAATTGCGATTATGCAGACAAGATTTGTCCCTGTGGATACAATACCCGATTCACTAGGTTTATTACTTCTTGACCTCCTTTGGGAGTTGTAATATTTTTAGGCAAGCAGTGGCTCCTTAATCCCTATATAATTTTTTGAAGGATATCATGTTTTATGTGTGAAAGTTGGCTTGATTTGAGGCGCTAAGGGAGTTGGAGATGCGCATGTAAGTAGTCATGCAGATCTAGCTCGCATGTGCCTTAAGTTCCATGTATTTGGCTCTGCATGGCCAGATACGTGGACTTAGGTCTATGCTAGCTAACTCCCACAGGCCTACGACCTTAGCTCAAAAGCTCTAGCTCGGAACCTCAATAGCTAAGCTCCAGCAGGGAGCTCGATAGCTCGAAGGTATTGACCACAGGATGCAGAATCCTATACGAGTTAGAGTTTCTCTTCAAATAAGATTATGTTTGAATTCGAATTGCTAGAATTCTATTTGAATTAGAGTTCCTCTCCCATATGAATTTGTTTTGCACCCATGCCTTTGAGGCTATCAAAGAGGCATTTTCGGGAGGGTTTTGAGAGAGGTTTTTCATGAACCCATTGAGAGCTTCAAGCCGCCATTGTTGAGAGCCAATTTTGAGAGATTGTATTGAGAGATTTTAGGAAGATTTTAAATTCTTCTTCTTTGTCGAGAAGTTAAAGAGTTGTATTTGTTCTTCCTATTGAATGAAAGTTTATTGAGTGTTCCCGTACATGTCGAGGGCTTAAAAGATTCAATCTCTATTATGTTTTTTTTCCTTTTGTGCTCTATGTGTTTGATTGGTCATACCCTCACAACCAGATCATCCAACGGCTAAGTCTTTTGCACCATTGCACATAACAAACTTGTATCAAAGCTATCACTTCAGAGATCAGAGTAGGTGGTAAAGATGAGCAATAACGATGATGACAACAGTTCGAAGATGACCTCCAAAGAGCAACCTTCAGTAGCTCAGACGATCATGTTCAACATGAAGTTTGAGATAAAGAAGTTTGATGGAAAGATCAACTTCAGGATGTGGGGATGTGAGGTCTTAGATGTCTTGAACCAGCTTGGTCAAGATATAGCACCAGATGAAATGCAATAACCATGGATCAGAAGTGAAAGACATTGAACCAGAACACATACGTTACAATCTGATTGTACTTAACAAAAGGGAAGAAGTACCCCTTCATGGAGGAGACCATTGCTAAGGTGTTTTGGGAAGAGCTCAGAAATAAGTACATGCAAAATAATATCCAAATCACTTGCATCTAAAGAAGAAGTTGTTTGCCCTAAAGCTCGAAGATGGAATGTCTATTAAAGAGCATCTTGACTACTACAACAAGCTTCTGACTGACCTAACGAACATTGATATCAAGGTCGACGATGAAGACAAGGCGATGATTCTTCTCAATTCTCTACCCAAAGAGTAAAAGCATATTGTTTCAGTCCTTACATAGGGAAAGAATTCGATTACGTTTGAAGATGTGTCCAATGCTCTTACTAATGATGAGTTCCGAAAGAATGATGAGTTGGACACGAGGAGCCGAGGTAACTCAACTCTTACAGTGGAAAGAGGCCAAAGCAATGGAAGGGGTGGAGGTCAGAAAGGATATTTTGGATCCAAGTCTCGGGACAAGAGCAGAGGACCTCCTCGTAAGGACTTAGCAAAGGACAAATGTGCCTTTTGTCGAGAGAAAGAACATTGTGTTAGAAATTGTTCTAAGGCGAAGAAGAAGCATGACACTATAGCAAATATCGTCAAGGGCATTGAGATCAACGAGTGGGTATTGGTTGGTTCTTTGAAGGGGGTGACGTCAGAAAATTGGGTGCTTGATTCTAGATGCTCCTTTCATATGACACCACATAGAGAGTACTTTACGACCTTTTATGAAGGTGGTAAGAGTACGTTCCTACTTAGAGATGATCGAGCTTGCATGATGTCGGGCATTGGCAAGTTCAGATCAAGATGTGTGATGGAGTCATACAGAACATCGACAAGGTATGTTATGCTTACAACCTAAAGCAAAACCGCATATCGCTTAAGTCACTTGAAGCCTAGGGATGTAGAGTAACCATGGAGAACAGAGCTCTGAAGTTGACTCGAGGAGCTATGATTTAGATGAAGGGGAAGCATAAAGGCATCCTCTACTATTTGAATGGCTTGGTAGTGACTGCCACTGCAGCTATCCCTCATGAGGTCGACAGAGAGGACTCCTTACTTTGGCACATGCATTTAGGACATGTTGGAGAGAAAGCTCTGCAAAAGCTTATTGAGACAGATCACATACAAGGCGTTACGATAGGGAAGATTGAGTTCTGTGAGCAGTGAGTCTTCGATAAAAAGACACATGCATCTTTTAGGATTGCAATCCACAATACGAAAGGAGTGATTGACTATGTTCACATCGATGTGTGTAGGGACCGACGAGGATGACCTCGTTGGAAGGTAAACACTATTTTGTGTCTTTCATTGATGATTTCTCACGCTTGGTATGTGTGATTTCTCTGAGGTCTAAAGACAAGGTGCTGGGTAAGTTCATAGAATGGAAGACATTGATTGAGAAATAGACTAGCAGAAAAGTCAAAAGACTCCGAAGTGATAACACTGGAGAGTATAGGTCTAACCCCTTCCATGAGTACTGCAAAAAGGAATAGGTTCAAAGATACTTCACTGTTAGTGGTACGCCATAGCAGAACAAAGTAGTTGAGAGGATGAATCAAAACTTGCTAGAGAAGGTCCGATGTATGTTATATATAGCAGACCTATCGAAGGAGTTCTGAGCAGAGGTTTTGGCGTATGAGACCTATCTGATAAATTAGCTACCTTCTGCTGCATTGGATGGATGACCTCCTTTAGTTGTTTGGTGAAGAAAGCCAGTTTTTGACTATGATTCTCTAGATGAGGATGTCAGACTTACTATGTTGTGAAAGAGGACTAGCTCGACGCTAGAGCCAAGAATGCCATCTTCTTGGGCTTTAGCCATGGTGTCAAAGGATACAAGCTGTGTTGTTCGAGACAAAGGAAGGTGATCTTGAGCAGAGATGTGACATTCGATGAGTCATTACTATTGAAGAAACATGGACCAGTGATGGAGCCTAAAGAGACACAAGTATATCATGTTCATATGGAAGTGTCGAAGGTTCCTGATAGCTCGGATATTGACTCTAGCTAGAGTTCGCTAGAGATAGCAGTTGAAACAGTCCAGACAAAATGTGTTGATGGTGGTTCAGGTCCAGATAGTGGAGATACCTCTTCTTCACGTATAGCACAACAGATGGATTTCATTGTGATCTCGAGACCTAGGCGTGACAAACGGTGACCTGCGAGGTATACATAGATGGTCTCATTTTCTTTTTCCACAGCTAGCATTTATATACCCACTTTGTACGAGATGTAGGACATTTTGAAGACCCAGAGAAGTGGAGAAAGGTAATTGATTAGGAGATGGAATCATTGTTGAGAAATGATACATGGGAGTTAGTGGAGCTTCCTAATGGAAAGAAAGCAATTAGGTGTTAGTGTGTCTAAACCAAGAAAGATGGAGCCACAGATGGAGATGTTCGCTATAATGCTAGACTTGTTGCAAAGGGATATGCTCAAAGAGAAGGTATAGACTACAATGAGGTCATCTCTCCAGTAGTCAAGCATTGCTATATTCGAATCTTATTGGCATTGTTACACAGCTCAAAATTGAGTTAGTGCAACTAGATGTCAAAACCACATTCGTGCATGGGAAGCTAGAAGAAAAGATTAAATGTCTCAATCCGCTAGCTATTAGAGAGGTGATGGACTTACATGTAGGTTGAAGAAGTCTCTTTATAGGTTGAAACAATCGCCTAGAAAATGGTATAAGCATTTTAAGTTCTTTATGACGGATGATTAACTGTACTTTAAAAGTCCCTATGATCATTGTGTGTTCTTTCGGAGACTAGACGATGGGTTCTTCATATATCTTCTACTTTATGTTGATGACATGCTCATAGCATCTTCAAATAAAGTAGAGATTCAAAGATTGAAGAAAGAATTAAGTTGTGCATTTCAGATGAAGGACTTAGGAGAAGCATAGAGGATTCTTGGTATACAGATCCCTTGAGACTGAAGCAGAGGTATTGTACATCTTTAATAAAGTCGCTAGTAAAATATTATTATTCAAATGCTTGGTTCTAAATGTATGAAGTCTGTTGCTACTCCGCTTGCACCTCACTTCAAACTTTGTGCCAAGCATTCTCGGAAGAACGAGAAAGAGAAGAAGTTCATGGAGAGTACACCGTATGCAATGTGGTAGGTGCCTTGATGTATGCCATGGTGTGTACCCGACCCGACTGATTTGAGAATAATATTGCATATTTATTCCCTCATTTATCAAAATTTTCTGCATATATTGTGTTTATTTTAGCTCCAATACATGCATTTTCTCTTTATTATTTAATATTGGAACTTATCATCTATTTATGCACAAAACAAAATTTTTATGATTTATTTTTAGCTCATTTTATTTTTCAGGTAAGACTGCAATTTTTCAAGCCTAATGGTTATTTTTTTTCAGATTTTTCGGATGTCGAAGCAAATTTCTGGGAATTTTACATGTTAAGAAATCATTTTTAGGAAAATAAAATTTAAAAAAAGAAAAGAAAAAATGTGGCATATGGACCACCCACTGGCCGGCCCGCTTTCAAAAAACAGAAATAAAAAGAAGAAGAAGAGAAAACGGCCCAGTCGGGCTTGCCCACCTGGCAGCCCGCAAGCTGCTACAGTGCCAAGCATTGAGCCCCTGAGCGGGTCTGGGTGATCGGGTCGGGCAGCTGCAAGCTAACCCGACCCAACTGCAAACTTCTAATGCACGTGCACATAAGCGGGTCGGACGGTGCTTATCGTCCGACTCGACCCGACCAATCTCCTTTAAACATGTAACAGTGAGTAGGCGGTTCTATGGGTTACTGGGCACACCAAACCCGAACCGATTGCCCAGTTTACAGACCCGAACACATTTTGGGGTGATTTTCCTAGGGTTTTGAATCCATTATTCCCCATTCCATCTTCTACCTTCAAAATTTTATGGTTTTGGAGACCATTAGAGGAGCTTGAGGCTTGGGGAGCACAAATAGGAGATAGCTTGCATTGTAGAGATATTCTTCGATGAAATCTTCCGTTTATCTTTGTGTATTTGTTTCTACGTCTTGTAATAATGAATTGGATGCTCTATTGTATAAAAAATGATTCCTTTCTTATTATTACGAGCTAGTTCAATATTTGTATGAGTTGTGGTTAGTTTAGGGGCATGTAATTTTTGATTTCCATTGTCTTTTGCATCAATTAAAGTTTATGTCATTGCATCTACGGGGCTTTATATTGTGTTGCATATGCATTACCCATTGAGGAGTTCGATAAGGATGTTGTATTGTGAGGCATTACCGATGTGTATTTGCATTACCAGTGAGGGGTCTCAAAATGATGATGCACCATGAGGCGTTACCTACACGTGTCTACACTACATGTTAGTGGATCCGAGAATGACATGCCATGGGGTATTGTCTACATGCATAGTACACATTAAAGGGCCCTAATAGGGTGACGTGTTTCGAGGCATTATCTAGTGCAATTATGATATAGAACTTATGAATTTAGTGATTACTTAAGCTGCTAATTTCATTGTGATTGAATTGTGGACTTTTCGATCCTCATACCTTGGCATGTATTGGGATTGAGTTATAAAACCCGTGCACTTCCCAAAAGGACGCACAAGTGACTTTGGAATCACAATTAGCATAAACCCTAAACGAACCCATGACTCATGCAAATCCCCCATAACTGGGTTTCCTTTTGATCCTCCGACCCTAATTATCTTAAGTTAGGTAGATAGTTTCACCACACATTTCCCATCATCTCATTAGTGAGGCGGTCGTATCTTCACCATTACCATTCTTTAGTCAATCGAAACTGTGAGTTGTAAAACGACTTGTCCCCTGATTAACCATGGACTCACCAGGACTTTACTGCTTGACGAACACCTATACTTGGGAGCATGGGAAATATTCTTCGAGTGTCAAGCTTTTGGTGCTATTACCGGGGACAACAATTCTACATATTCACAATTTTTAATTAGCTTGAGGATTTGGTGAGATCCTTCCATCTTTTGTGTACATAGTATTTATATATGCATCTTAAGTGTTTGAGTCTCTTTATTTGTTTATTTTACACTTATTAAGTCTTTTGGTTGTTTGTTTTAATTTTTTTCAATTTTTTTAAATTGCAACTTTTTCAAACTTTCTTGGCTTTGACATAGAGGTAATCCAATTCCTACCAATTTTTCATGGTACTTATGTGGAAAGCCCATATTCATATATAAAGTAGTTTGAAGAAGTTTGCTTGCATTATATTGATGGGAATACTAGTGCTAAAATGATTTATTTTGAGCTATTCCCCTTTCTTTGGAAGATAATGCTAGATGGGAATACTGGTGCTAAAATGATTTATTTTGAGCTATTCCCCTTTCTTTGGAAGATAATGCTAGAAAGTGGTTTGATGCTTTACCTTCTAGATATGTTTTCTCTTTGTTTGCACACCATGCTAGTTTCTTCACAAAATTTTTCCTTCATGTAGGACCAGGATATGTAAACTAAAAATCATTAACTTCACTTTACATAATGGCGAGCTTTTTTTGAGGCCTGGAAGCGGTTCATGTAGATTTTGCAAGGTTGTTCACACTGTGGGTACTAAAAGATGGAGCTCTTCCAGTCCTTCTTCGAAGGGCTGCATCCAGAGAGCTAATTATTTATGGTGATATTAGACAATGGTAGATTCATGGATAAGAATGAACATGAAGCCTGACGATATTTGGAGTCTATGGTAGATGATATTCATGTATTGGATGAGACTACAGATGGAGAGGGGAGTGAGCCATTATAACCTTCGCATAGTCGCCAATATGTGCTTGGCTGTGATGACGTAGTCCACCAGGCCCAGGGCCTGTATGACACTGAGCATCTCACCACTATGATTACTTGCGAATCGATTGTCCCATGTCAATTGAAAATTGAAGAACATAATGACGACATGGTTGATTATGATGGGGGTAGTCATGAGAGAAGTGGAAGTGTCACGCCCCGCTTCCCGAGTAAGGAAGGCGAGAGGTGAGGAGGTCCGCTCAGACGTGGAGTTGTGAAGCTGCAGTCTGGTAAGCGTCTGTAAAAATTTCGAAAAGTAGCAGATCCTTACATTGCAATGAAACAACAATAATAATAAAGCAGATAAAAAAACTTCCACCAATAACATCGGACAATTATTCCAAACATAACAGAGAAAGTCACAAAGTACAAAGTCTCAACAAAGGCGTAAAGCATGGCCAAACAAAACAAAGAGAGATAGGTGCTACGCACCGAAACCTAACAGCAACTACGGAAAGGTAACAACCAAGGGGAGACCCCAAACGAGTCTAGGACTGGTCACAAGTGTCCTCGAACTCAGTCTCAGCAGGGACTTCAAACTCAACGTCCACGAACTGCTTGTCCTCTACTACCTGCTCTGTCTCAAAGTCTGACATGTGACACCCAAAGAGAAAAGGGCACATGTCAGCAAAAGTCTCCCAAGAAAGGCGGAGGACTTTTGTGCAGGATACAAATAAAATAATGCAACTAGCAGTTCTAACATGATGATATGGCATGACATTAAAAGAGTGCAACAATTAAATGAACAAGATGATAACAATCAAGCACGGAGTAGCAAAAAGCTACAATTCACTATTTCACGATTCACGAATCACTGATTTATCACTTTGTGCACAGAGTTTCCGTCTTTTAGCTGAAGTGGCTCTACGGGCTCACTTCTACGCTCAAGCGATCGTTTAACCCTACCCCTCCACGTGTATATGGACTGGCGCCCATTTTCTGGATTACGAGCCAGGAAGTGTTATTGGCATAGGATTGTGCCCGCAAAGTAGGTGCCTAGCCTTAATAGTTACAATTTTTGTAGCGTGTGCTATGCAATCACGATAGAACAATTTGATGCATGACATGACATGGTAATGAGCAATTAAAGTGCGTACAGTTAATTGAAAGTAAACGTGACATGATAGCATGAAAAGATAGCATGGTAAAGGTGTTGGATCTAGCTTCGTTGTCAAGCTAGATCTAGTAATGGCGTCTAGGCGACTATCATTTCATCGCCTAGTCTCTTTTACGCTACTACACAAATTGGCCTAAAACATGGCCTAAATAATTACTGGCAAGTATAACTTGCCTGTTTCCGGTGGTATCGATTGTCGTAGGTTCGTCTGGACGGGTACTACGTGTCGTTACTACCGGTTCTCTGTTTTGGTTAAACATATATCTGGGTTAGATTTGTCCGACATAAAATTAAATGATGATTTGTCTGATTTTTATTGGGTTCACTGGCTAGGGTGGTGTTTATATTGGGTTATATAAACAGTGTACACATTTATTTATTCTAATATTACTAACGGTATTTAATCATATCAACATGGTGAACTTATCATTAACAAATTAATATCAATTTTAATACTAACCAAACTTAATCTTACTTTAGATAAAATGATATGGTTAAATTTATTATTAAGTCAACTTACCAGGTTTGACTAAAGTAACATGGTTAAAAAAATTAAATGTGACAACTTAATATTATTTAAAAAAACAATTCTTATCTACCTCTCTCTCATTCTCTCTTTATTCACATATGGTTGTCAACTACCCTTTAACAAATATTTTAATAAAAACATTAACATACATTCTCTCTCTTTCTTACTACTAATTACTAAGGCTGACACTTCACTTTCATGTCTCTGTCACCCTCTCCCTTATGTCTCTATCTCTATTTTTTTAAAACCCAAGCCACCCTCTTAACTCCCTGTCTCCCCTCATTTCGTTTCTTTCTTATTTATTTTTTTGTTTTAAAGTTTGCATCAACAAGCAATGAAAGTGATCCCTGCGAAAACAAAAGGGATGAAGGGCTCACCACGCGCGTCGACGGGGGAGGAGGGAGGATGTTGGCTTGCGGCGTTTCGGGCGGGCGGATAGCGGCGCCGGCGGCTAGGGCTTCTCACGGCGACGCACAGGCTTCCGGCGGCTTGTTCCCGGTGACGCACGGCTCCGTGCTGGGCTGAGGGTGGCGGCTCGTGGCTTCGGTGATGGGTGGTGATGGTGATGGTTAGCCAAGGGGAAGTAGGAGGAAGAAGATGAAAGGGAGAGTTTGTAGGGTTTTCTTGGATTTAATGTTGAATCTGAAATTGCTTTGGATCTGAAAATATTTGCAAGAATTTGAATTTGGGTTTTCAGATTTGGGTTGTTGTCTTTGATTTCAGAAGTTTGGATTTGGTTTTGATGGATGGTTTGTTTGTAAAGAGATGGATTTGATTTGGGAAAATGATTTGTAGGGTTTGAAATCTGAAATTTGTTTTCAGATTTGTTGTTTGAATCTGGAATTTGTTTGTGTTGATGTTTTCCTCTCTTGATTCTGATTTCAAAATCAGTTTTGGGGTTTGTATTTGGGAATAACCTGGTTTGGATTTGATTTGTTGGGGGGATTGGTTGATTTTTGGGAAGAATCAAAATGGCATTCATGTGTTTGATTTGTTGTTTGGGTTTGTTGAGGCTGATGAAGATTTGGGTGAATGGGTTTGTTTGCAGACGATGAAGGTGGATTTTCTGGTTGTGGAATACTCAAGAAATGGGTTTCAGCAAGTTTGGCAGAGGAGATTAC
Organism: Scilla litardierei; assembly: GCA_030789695.1. Taxonomy (NCBI): domain Eukaryota; kingdom Viridiplantae; phylum Streptophyta; class Magnoliopsida; order Asparagales; family Asparagaceae; genus Scilla; species Scilla litardierei. The sequence goes on along the minus strand of CM061136.1, from coordinate 153,021,824 downwards.
GAGCTTAAGAAGTAGAGCAGGGGGAACACCTTTTCCCATTGTCAAACCAGACATTAATATGATTAGGGTAGAATTTATTACCATCTTTAGACTAAGGGTAGAGACGTACTGCTTTGCTCAAACGAAAACAAAGAGAGAGCCAACTTTGATTTCAGAAGATGTATCTGGTTGTTTAAAACGTGTGTGTTGTCGTGTAGTTAAGGGTTAAGGCATTTACGTAATTAAGTAAGTTTAATTAGTCATCATTAAAAATGAAAAAGTAATTAGTGAAATTAATTAAAGTAATTAAGATTTTGTAATTAGTAAATTGTAATTAGTATAATAATTAAGTTAAATTATTTTAGTTAAAACTTGATGGTAAATAATGGTGACACGGTAAAACGAATTCAGTGACGCGCTTGCGTCGACACGTATGGATGAAAAGTTATCTGAATGACTGAAGAAAATACTGGTACGCACAATCGAAAACACGCCTAAAAATACTGGCCGTTACAGGAAGATGTAGTCTATTCCTTTCGGTTTGATTTGGAAAAGGAATTGAGTGAATGAGAGACTTTTTAGGAGGACATGGAGGAGCGCTCAGAACCTATTTTTAGTGATTCACCCTCACCCCAACATGATGATAAGGCTGTTGATCAGGAGGGGGAAAATGACAGAAGTGGTATTTGAGAGCATTTGAAGAATTGCTAAGAATGCCTATTTTTTTATAGTGTGAAGGATGATGTGAGTGAGGGTGAGAGTGTATCGTTCATTGTCATGGAACCCGAACTCTACCCTCCTATAGTTGCATCCCAATAGCCACCACCACCTTCTCTAGTGGACGATCATCTCGCGATTGATCTTGCACACGCTTTTAATTTCATTGCTAATTTTATTGATAATATTGATGTTTTTCTTTTGTGTAGGAAGTTGAGATGAAAGTTAAGCAACACCAAGCCAAATCTCCCAAAACCTTCCATGACATTTTCCAAAATCTTCTTGAAGCTTTAAATTCATATTTTTATTTTGATGATTATATTTGGGAAACATTTATTTTAGGGAAAGTGTTCCCATATATATCTAACACAATCCATGTCCAGCATGACATAGGAGAACACTTTAAGGATGATGGAGATTGTGTTGATAGCAAGCAATGCTCGGAGTGGAGGTGGAGCATCGGTTGTGAAGACGCTCACAGAGGAGTGTAAGGAGCTGATCGAGCAACTATTTCCATTACTGGAGATTCAGGATCCGTCATTTGATCACGGTGTGTTTTATCCAGTAGAGTAGATAAAATAAATAAACGTCTTAATTTTAGCAATTTAATAATTATTTTTTCCTTATGCTTTTGTTTCAATCATTCCTGAATAACTTTAACACTCTTTCAACATTGAGGACAATGTTCATCTTTAAGTTGATGTAAGAGTGTTAGAACCTTTAGGATTATTAGGATTTTGCTTTTCAAATTTTTTTGAGAAAGGAGACATATATTTTACATCATCCAATTACATACAAGCATATCATTTTATCCTCATGGCCTCTATGCCATTATTTTATTGCTTAGTCCATTGTATGCTTTATGTATATGCATTATTTTCAGATTGATACGTTCTATTCAAATTCTTAAAATTGTGATTGATGTGTTTTTATTGTTTTTTCTCATGAAATCACTTTTAATATGACATTCATGAAACGAGTGCATAATTCCATGAGTTTTGTCTTCAAGATGGTTTGGATTGGTTTTGTGCAACTTTTATGATGAGGCCAATTGAGTAGAGTAGGTTACAATTTAATGTGATTTGGCCATGTACATGTTCTTGGATTATGCCTAAGGCGTGTTTGGTTGGTATGTTGAATCATGTAAAGAATAAAAAATGAATAAGATAAAATAAATAATAAATAAGCGCATCGTTCTTACTGAGTAGCCGGGTCTTCGTGCCTCAAAAAGCATTAGAGATTCGTGTCGAAAGATAGGGTTTAAGGAGTGTAGGGGAAAGAATAAATATGAACTTAGATGATTTAAGTTAGTTGCTCCAAGGGGTCCTCTTGGTCTAATGCCCTAAAATCGTCTGATTTGGGAGTTATTGACCTAAAACTTGTTATATTAATCATTCTAAGTTTCATACAAAAAAAGAAAAGAAAAATAAAGAAAGAAGGAATAACAATGAGTCGCTTATCCAACATCCATAAGTTAGGGAAAACTTAGTGTTGTTGTGGCCAAAAGAATTGAGATACCATGATACGTCATTGTGTTTCAATCTTGATGTATGCAAATCATTGATTGTGCCTTGTTATTTGAGCCTAATTAAAGAATTATTCATGGATTTGTTCTATTTCATGAGTTTGTATATTGAATTTGAGATCATGATGAAATTTTTTTTTATACCATGAACAATGAATAGAGTTTGACATGCTTTGATTGAAATCCAAATTTATCACATATTTTGCTAAGGCAAGGTAAAAAGCTAGTTGGGGATGTGATTTGAGGATAATATTTCATATTTATGCCCTCATTGATCAGCTTTTTGTACATATATTGTGTTTTTTTGACTGGTAAGCAACTTTATTCATATAACTCAACAATTACAATATTGGATTACAGAAATGATCCAAGCTTAAAGACTCTAATGAAAACAACCATAAATTATCAAACAACTCAACACGGGTAAGAAATCCTAACATTTTGAATTCCGTGAAACTCTTGAACTTTTCCGTCGAGGAGAATCTATATATTTCTTTTTAAGCGACTTCAGTATTGGTGCTAATCGGTAAATTTCCTCCTCCCACTCTTGATTTACCATAGTAGCATCCTCATAAAACTCCTCCATCCACTCATTCTTATAGTCTGCATCAGTATCATCGTCGTATCAACATTATCAGAATCATCTACACAGACATTTTTCGCAGGGCCCACAGAAGATGGATCACCGTACTCCACAATACAAGGAACAACTGTATCATTAGATACATCTGCTGTAGTGGTCTCAACAGCAGATGGACCTCCCCCTGTAGCTGAAGGACCTACACATGTAGCATTATCTTCAGGAACCAACACATTAACATGACTTAGTTTTCTTAACCCATACTTTCTTGAAGGGACACTGAGCAGAAGAGTGCCCAAAGCAATCACATGTCAAACAGCTTGAAGGCAAGTTTTCATACTCCACTCTAATGGTCGCATTATCCTCCTCCTCTACCATAACATCAATAGTATTAGGTAATTTTTTCTTCGCCTCAACTTCCACGAAACATCTAGCATAAGAGTATCGTTCTCTAGATGTTGTAGCCTTATCTACAAATAAAGGCTTTTCTACAGAGCTAGCAATAATACTAATGCATTCTGTAGACCAAAATTTCAAGGGTAAGTCAGAAATCTCATCCATACTGGAATTGAGGGCAGAAGATCTCTGTCCATTGTAAGTTCTGGAGTCCAGCGACACAGCACAATCACTCTTTTATCAAACATCCAAGGCCCATCTTGAGAAATCTGCTGCAATCTTCTTCTAACTCAAAAACGAAGAAGAAAAAACCATTATCCCTGGAGTGGACCTGGAGCTTTCCTTTAGGACGCCACAACCGATAGACACATGCTCGAAGATGTGAGTAAAATAGTTTGTCCCCCATAACATAACCTGCCAGAGTACGACTCCATTTTGCAACATTAGCAGTGATCGCTTCTTTAGGGATCCAATGGACAGCCTTATCGGATGGGGCCTCTCTGGGAGGAAAGTATTTGCAATTGCTATTCTGCTCAACAGGACACCCAATCGAAAAGAGCGAACTCCATGCATCTCGCCCCGATTTTGACACCCTCAAAGGAGCAGAAGGCTTGCCAATAGCTTTATCAATATGAATAGAATTAGGCACAGTCTTAGTATTAGCATATGAGATCCGTTGAAAGTAATATGACGAACATCGATAATAAGGATTTCCTGCATTGATACATACAGGGTCAGCTCTCCCCATAGCATGTCAGAGGGGAGGAACCCCGACACGAGATCCGGAGGCGCCTGAACCTTAGAAGCCATGAGTAGCCTCAGATTAGTAAAGGGGCAATCAGAATCTGAATCAGAGGAGCAGTCGATAAATGGAGATAACAATCTTCCCGGAGGATATGCGTATGGCGCAAGTACTGATGCTGGACAGTGGGATCAATGGCACAATCAGATCTGAGGGCAATGGCACAATCAGATCTGAGGTAGCAATCAGATCTAATCAGATCCGAGGGACGGTGGGATCAATGCCGGAACAAAGCCGGACAGCAGGAATGCCAGACGTCGGGATCAATTCGACAGGGTCAGGGTGCCGGATTCAGGGTTAGGGTGTCGGATGTTAGAGACGGTGGGATCAGGGTGCCCTGCTTCGTCTGCTAAAGGCCGGATGCACGAGATCAAATGGCGGGCGGCCGGATGTGCGAGATGTGATGGATTCGCTTCCCTGAGCCGTCGACAATTGACAGATCGATCACTGCAACCGAACGTGGATGAAGATCAATGGTCGAATATCAATGGTCGGCAACCGAACATGGAAGATCGGAAACCGAACACCACAACCGATGAACTAAAAGGTATCTGAGGGTTCTTGATGGTCGGATCCGATGAGCTGGACCGATCTTGATCAAAGTCGTCGGATCTCGAATGAGGAGATCAGGAGATCACCACGGGACTTTTGCACCGGATCTGGGCGGCGCCGGAGACTGGTCGAAAGGCCGATGCAGCCAACAATACCCCAAGGGCTTCTCTCCTAGGGCCGGCAGCCTCCTCTCTCTCAATTCTAAATGTAAAATTCCACGCCTTACATATATTGTATTTATTTTAGCTCCGATACATGCATTTTCTCTTTATCATTTAATATTGGAACTTATCATCTATTTATGCACAAAACATAATTTTTAGACTCGTTTTATTTTTCAGGTAAATATTGCAATTTTCCTATACCAACAGATATTTTTCCAGATTTTTTAGATGTTGGAGCAATTTTCTGGGAATTTTACAGACCATGAAATCATTTTCCGAAAAAGAAAATAAAAAAAGGAAAAAATGTGGCAAGTGGGTTGGCTAATGGCTGGACCAATTTCAAAAAAAGAAATGAAAAGAAGAAGAAGAAGAAGAGAAAACGGACCAGTTAGGCTGGCCCACCTGGCCGGCCTACAAGTTGCTAGGTGGTGAGCTACCAAGTGGGTCCGGGTGATTGAGTCGGGCGGCTGCAAGCCAACCCGACCTGACCATATACTTCTTTTGCACATGCACAGAAGCGGATCGGGCGGCGCTCATCGCCCGACCCGTGTCATGCCCTATTTTGCACTATACGTGTATTTTACTCTACACACGTGGTATTATTACCTATGATGCATACGTGGGCATGAAATAAGCGTAGATATAGATGTATGTGACATAGTGAAATGGAGATTAGGCCGTAATACGTGGCTAAGGGAAGAGAATGCGAAATGTGAATGCGGAAGAAGTGCAAATGACGTCGTGGGAGTAAAACAACAGGAATGTGTTAGACGTGTGTGTGTGAAGCATGTATGCATGCATATGTGTGCACGGATGTGTGTAGGAAGATCCATGCTAGTGTCAAAGGGGTTAGGGGTCAATGGCAACCCCCGTAAATTTTTAGAAAGGTCAGGGGCAAAACGGTCTTTTGACTAAATTTGTTGTGCGTACATACTTAAGTGGTCGGTGCATAAAGTAATGGCAAACTTGTAAATACCTAAAAGTTGAGGGGCATTTTTGGAAGGGTATTTTAGTCATTTTAGGTTATTCATGGCTTGGGGAGCAAGTGTGTGTAGATGTTTCTAAAGGAAAAATCTTTTCTTTCTTTCTTGAACTTTCTCCACCCTTCTCCCTTTCTCTTTCCCTCTTCCACCCAAATTAGGCCGGCCACCCTAGCCTCCTTTTCTCCTCCTTCTTCAACTCAAAACCCCTAATTTCTATTTCCAATTAGAAGGTGTACAAGCTAGCTTCAAGAGGGAAGAAGATGGAGAAGAAAGAAAGAGGAAGAGAAGAGGAATTTGAGATTGAGGTAGGAATCCTCTTGGATTTGGGATTCTATTAAACTGAATCTTGTTATTATGTTTTTATAGCATGTTTTACTTGATATGAATTAGGGATGGTGAAATTTGATGAGCCATGTTTCAATTTTACAAAGTATCCCTTGAAATTCTTAACAAAGCTATCTCCTTTTAAATCGTGAAATTTGGTTGTGTGTTATTTCTGTAATATTGGTTACTGTAGCTCGAATTAGGGTTGGAAACAAATATGAGCTTGTAGATCTTGAAGTTTTACCCCAAAATCAGATAAATTTTGATAAAGTTTCAATTCATAAATTAGGAGTAATAAATCCATCTTTACAACATGTCTGTTTGATTTTCAGTGTTGACACAGTTTAGTCAAATTGGCCTAAACACCTGCACACATCATGAAATTTTATGATCTTAGTCTTGTTGGAAATTTAACAAGTTTTTTTTAAAATTCACCAGTGTTCTTATATGTCGAATTTCTGCCTCCAACATGCTCAAAATTGGCCTTCAATACAGACCCTGAAATCTGTCTGAAAAACAGATTTGACACACTTCACTAATTAATTCACCATAAATCATATAGTTCATATTTTTGCATGAAATTTTACTTGTAAATCCATAACTTCCATATCTTCCATTTTCATTTATAAAGTTTTGTCAAATTTTCAAGATAAATAAATGAAATGTGTTAATATTTATGGTTGTTCTTGCAATTTCAGCAAGCTGAATTCATTAAGTGCTATTCTTATTCATTAAGTGTGGTTAATTGGACATCGTTATAGTTGCTTAATATGGTTGTATGGTGAGATGAATATTCATGCCCTTGGCACATGTAAATATTATTGTGTTGCTTTGATATGAATGACACCCGTCAGGTGTTCGATGAAATGCCTCAATGAATGCAATATCCAATAAGTTGAGTAACGTGCATGTGTTAGTATTGGCCTGGAGCCACAGTGATAATTAGTGAATTTAGAGGCTTGAATGGTATGGATATATTGTAATTGTGAATGGCTGATGTGTTGTGATGAAGGGCATGTTACGTGAGTGCATGACCCAGATTGCTATGTGATGATGCGATAACTGAGGGTATAGCACTTAGGTGCATGACCCTTGTTGATGAAAGGAAGTTACCGAACGTGTACCATGCCACCATGATTCCTATAATGAAGCTTAAAATGCTTAATTGATGAATGAAAATGTCTCAATCCCCTTCAAAAGGGGGTAAGTTAGCAAAACCCGGGGTTTTAGGTGGGAATTGAGTAAATTGTGGATATGAGGCCTGGAATGTGGAGTTGGGAGATGATTATGTGATGTGTGGAGTTTATACCCACTCTCCTTTACTGGGAGTGGAGAGGATTCTTATACCCACTTTCCTTTACCAGGAGTGGAGGGGTAAGGAGATGGAGAGCCTCACTCCTGCCAGGGACAGGGGAGCTGAGAGGCCCGGCGTGCAGTGCCCGTGTCCACTGTGTCGTGTGCTATATTCACCCCAAACTTGGGGTGAAGTCCAGGTCCTGGTATCACACAGTTTATCCAAGTTCCAATTAATTCAATTATAAAATAATAAAAAATAAGAGTTTGCGTGTTACTCCTTCTACTGGCGGCACTTTCACTTTCCCTTTGTCGTTATTGTGACTCTGCGCTATGCCTCAGGCACTTGCACTTTTCTTATTAGATAATGGTTTGCTTGAACACTTGCATTATTAATATTATTACTCGTGCTGACTCTTTTCTTGCAGTAGTTCGACATTGGACCGCAGGTATGATTCCCTTACTTAGCTATTTGCTTTTCATTACGTTGCTTAGTTGCATGCCGTAGTCTTTTGCCTTGTCTTGTGGATTAATAACCTTAAGACGGAGTTCCAAATCCAAGTTGGTTCCTACTGGGGCACACATTGATGTGCTCCTCCTTATTTTTCAGGTAGCAGTGGTATCATTGTTGAAGGTGACTTGGAGTTGGGTTCAGGGGTAACACTTGGTGTGAGTTGTAGTTGTGGTTTGGTATGGTTGTCTTGGGAGGTGGAGAATGACGGTGTATATGTAGTGGTGTACATGGATGATGTATATAAATGGAAGTTGTTATATATATATGTGATATGTTATTGTTGTTCTTTGTTATTTATGAGTTGTTTGTTATTATAGTGGAGCTTCACTTGTACTATACCAGCACATGCGCAGTGGCCTGCTTATTCAGTTTCTCCTTTCTCTCTCTTTTCCTCTCTTATCACCATCACTCTTCAGAATACTTGGAGAAAAAAATCTTAATACCGGGTATTCTGGGGAACGAGGCGTGACAGTTTTTGGCGGCCCATGCAGGTCACCGCACTGCGATGTGCGTAAGGGTAGTACATGTAATGCTTCAGTAGGTGATCGGGATACATTAGCCCTAAGGTGGGTAGTGACCTTAGAGTCTTAAGTGATCCACCCTTGAACCCCTAGCTTTTGGGAGTTCGGGGATGAACTTCCTGTGATGTATCATACTATAGATGAGTAGTTGGGGATATACGGGTGTATTTATAATTGTGTGAATCCGCGTGTATAAGTGCGTTTGTTGTGCTTGGATGTTAGAATTATATATGTTGTGGTATGCTTGTAGTCAGTATATGTATTTATATTTGAATGACATGAAAGTTACCTGTATCTTGATTGGTTATAGTGTGTGGGCGTTTATACTAGGTGGGTAAATACTTGAGCGTATACATATATTGTCTCTATATAGATACATGATACGGGTATGTGAGTAGGTATGTGTTATACTTGTATGACTCTGAGGTGTAGGTGATAAGTATATGTTTATTAGTGGATGTGTACTGGTGGATACATATCAGCTAGCAGTGATATTATATGTTTGTAGAGTCGTGGGCGAGGGTGTGCACGTATGTGATGTGAGTGCGTGTATACGGTTCGCTATCTCCTAAAATTATAGTTGTGTTTCCCGTGGGGAGCACACCAATGTGCGTACATCTACCTTGTATGGATAAAGTAGTGGGATGTTCACAATGTCTTTGGACATATGTGGAAAAGTGTATATGTGTGAATATATGTGAACTTGTATGTGTAGAAGGTGTGGATGTATGTGAGGGAAGCTAGTGCATATATATCACTAGTGTTGTATTGCTAAGGTATGAATTCCTAATGTGTTAAAATTTAAATAACTGTGAGTATGTCTATATACTGCCTATGTGTTTATATGAATTGGTATATTTTCTTAAGTTGGTATATGGTTGTGGGTTGTATTATTGAGTGCAGATAGGTGTTGTGTTATGGCTATCCATAAAATGTATGTAGCAATGTAGATAAGTGATTGATGCATGGTAGTATGAGCAATGCTCCAGGGTGTTTGGAGTATATGTATCCTAAGGTGGGTAGGGGTACTTTAGACCCGCCCACCTAGGTTGAGTCCCTTAACTCTATACCGTGCCTAACATGGGATGGGGATATAAGTGTGACGTGTATCATATGTATAATGTGATCGATGTAAGGATTCGGGATTATACAATGCATGTATAAGTGGGATATCTATGGGTTTACTCGGTTAATTGGAGTTATGGTTTATATATGAGTATATACGCTTACCCCGTAGAATGGTGTTTATAAGACTGTTTAGATATATATGTAGTGCAGGTATTTTTCTTTATATGGTGGCTGAGGGAGGACTGTGTATTGGTATATGAGATACTTGTATATATATGTGTATGTGTTGTAGTTATTATTGAATGTGTATTGGTGTATGTCTTATGAGTGGTTATATGTATATGTATGTGAATGATCCCTATTCGGATATGCATGTATCAGTATATGAATGTATACGTATATGGAGTGTGACTATCTACTGAATGTGTACGAATATTGAAATACACTTATTTGTGAGTATACTAGTATGTTAGCAAAAGTGTGTGCATATTAAATGTTAGGTATATAGTGGTATGGGTAGCTACCGACTACCTGCTGGTATAGTTTGAGTAGCTTGACCGTATAGGTGTGTAATAGCAGGATATGTATGCTAAGTGTGAATGGGTGTGTGTGCTCATATATGGTGACGTGTGTACAAGGTGTTTTGGTTCAGTACGTATATATATGCATGTTTGTGTGTATACCTACTATTAGAATAATAATTTGGTGTGTATGAGCAAACGTGTAATTGGCCATGGGTAGGCTTAGATGTCGATATATGTATATATAATTGGGGTCATATAAACTATCGGTGTGGTGTATTGGTTGATGTATATATATGAATATGTGATATGGTTGTATGGATTTCCTTTATATATGTCATAGCAGAGTGTATGGATGTGAAAATGCGTGTGCAGTGTGTAGTAGAAGCATACATGATTGTGATTATATTAGTTGAATATATATATATATATATATATATATATATATATATATATATATATATATATATATATATATATATATATATATATATCCTTGTTTGTTTATCTGTGAAACTTTCCGACATTGTTGCCTATCTATGTATAACTGGGAGAAGCTTATCCCTGTGTGTATGCATGTATGTGTAGGCCTGTACTAGAGCATGTGTGTATGTGTATATATATATGCAGTATGGATATGAATGTGATGAGTATGAAATACGGGTGTATGTATATATTTAATGAATGTAAGTGAATGAGACTGTTTGATATGTGACTATTGGACTGTATGTATTTGGTTGTACATTTATATGTATACGCATGTGTGAAATGTAGATGGATATTTATAATTATTTGACTAATATGGCAGTTGTGCGTATAATATACAAGGGTGGCTGTATATATAAATATAATATGGGGGAACGTATTATGTTTGTGCACTCTTGTGTGTATTGTGAGTGGTATATGTACCTATCCGTGTGAGGCAGTAGGTGCACTGCTATGGATGCAATGTTAGATGTATATTTATTTATAGTTATGATTGTGAACCTTATGTGACTTGAGCATACATGTGTTAGTACGTGCACGTAAACATATGTATGGATGTGACTAAATATTGTGTGTATATAGGTATTTATGGGTCTATGAGTTTGAGTGAGCCCATGTGACTAAGTATTGGGTATATAGGGATCCGGTGTACATACGGTGTGACACCGTAATAGTGACCCTGTTTATCAAGCAATGGTGTGTAATTTAATGTGTATTGATGGGTGTCTGTGCATGGATGTAGACATATACGTAAGTATATAAAGAGGTAGAATATAAAACGTTTATACTTGAATGTATGGTGATGTATCTCAAAGCATGCCATGTATGAATACCTTATGTATCGTGATATGGATATGGTGTGATGTCCTATGCATCTAGATATGAGAAGTGATCTAAATACGTGTAATAATACGTATAAAGACTTAATTGTGGTGTGTGATGTATATGTTAATGTGTGAATATGTGTGCCTAGATGTTTATGTGAAGAACATATACGTATATGTATGTAATGATGCATAAAGTGATATGGATGTGCTACTGGATGAGTAATATGATGTATCTGTGACATGTGTACGATGCGGATGTGTATGGATGATAGTGAAGCGTATAGTGTATATAAGTGTGGTATAGATACGTATTCTTGTTTGTACTTCGCGGGTAGTAAGACCATCATCCCTAGCTGACCTCAGCAAGGTTCACACCATAGAAAGTCCGAGGACGGACTTTATTTTAAGGTGGGTAGGATGTCATGCCCTATTTTGCACTATATGTGTATTCTACTGTACACACGTGGTATTTCTACCTATGATGCATAAGTAGACATGAAATAAGCATAGATATCGATGTATGTGACGTAGTGCAAGGGAGATTAGGCCGTAATATGTGGCTAAGGGAAGAGAATGCGAAATGTGAATGCGGGATAAGTGCAAATGACGTCGTGGGAGTAAAACAACATGAATGTGTTAGACGTGTGTGTGTGAAACATGTATGCATGCATGGGTGTGCACGAATGTGTGTAGGAAGAGCCATGCTAGTGTGAAAGGGGTTATGGGTCAATGGAAACCCCATAAATTTTTAGAGAGGTCAGGGGCAAAACGGTCTTTTTGACTAAATTTACTGTGCGTACATACTTAAGTGGTCGATGCATAAAGTAATGGCAAACTTGTAAATACCTAAAAGTTGAGGGGCATTTTTGGAAGGGTATTTTAGTCATTTTAGGTTATTCATGGCTTGGGGAGCAAGTAAGTGTGTGTAGATTTTTCTAAAGGAAAAATCATTTCTTTCTTTCTTGAACTTTCTCCACCCTTCTCCCTTTCTCTTTCCCTCTTCCACCCAAATTAGGCCGGCCACCCTAGCCTCCTTTTCTCCTCCTTATTCAACTCAAAATCCCTAATTTCTATTTCCAATTAGAAGGTGTACAAGCTAGCTTCAAGAGGGAAGAAGATGGAGAAGAAAGAAAGAGGAAGAGAAGAGGAATTTGAGATTGAGGTAGGAATCCTCTTGGATTTAGGATTCTATTAAACTGAATCTTGTTATTATGTTTTTATAGCATGTTTTACTTGATATGAATTAGGGATGGTGAAATTTGATGAGCCATGTTTCAATTTTACAAAGTATCCCTTGAAATTCTTAACAAAGCTATCTCCTTTTAAATCGTGAAATTTGGTTGTGTGTTATTTCTGTAATATTGTTTATTGTAGCTCGAATTAGGGTTCAAAATAAATATGAGCTTGTAGATCTTGAAGTTCTACCCTAAAATCATATAAATTTTGACATAGTTGCAATTCAAAAATTAGGATTAATAAATCCATCTTTACAACATGTTTGTTTGATTTTTAGAGTTGACACAGTTTAGTCAAATTGGCCTAGACACCTGCACACATCATGGAATTTTATGATCTTGGTCTTGTTGGACAGTTAACAAGTTTTTCTAAAAATTCACCAGAGTTCTTATATGTCAAATTTCTGCCTCCAACATGCTCAAAATTGGCCTTCAATACAGACCCTGAAATCTGTCTGAAAAACAGATTTGACACACTTCACTAATTAATTCACCATAAATCATATAGTTCATATTTTTGCATGAACTTTTACCTGTAAATCCATAACTTCCATATCTTCAACTTTCCTTTATAAAGTTTTGTCATATTTTCAAGATAAAGAAATGAAATGTGTTGATCTTTATGTTTGTTCTTGCAATTTCAGCAAGCTGAATTCATTAAGTGCTATTCTTATTCATTAAGTGTGGTTAATTGGCCATCGTTATTCTTGCTTAATATGGTTGTATGGTGAGATGAATGTTCATGCCCTTGGCACATGTAAATGTTATTGTGTTGCTTTGATATGAATGACGCCCGTCAGGTGTTCGATGAAATGCCTCAATGAATGCAATATCCAATAAGTTGAGTAACGTGCATGTGTTAGTATTGGCCCGGAGCCACAGTGATAATTAGTGAAGTTAGAGGCTTGAACGGCATGGATATATTGTAATTGTGAATGGATGATGTGTTGTGATGAAGGGCATGTCACATGAGTGCATGACCCAGATTGCTATGTGATGATGCGATAACTGAGGGCATAGCACTTAGGTGCATGACCCTTGTTGATGAAAGGAAGTTACTGAACATGTACCATGCCACCATGATTCCTATAATGAAGCTTAAAATGCTTAATTGATGAATGAAAATGTCTCAATCCCCTTCAAAAAGGGGTAAGTTAGCAAAACCCGGGTTTTAGGTGGGAATTGAGTAAATTGTGGATATGAGGCCTGGACTGTGGAGTTGGGAGATGATTATGTGATGTGTGGAGTTTATACCCACTCGCCTTTACCGGGATTGGAGGGGATTTTAATACCCACTCGCCTTTACCGGGAGTGGAGGGGTAAGGAGATGGAGAGCCTCACTCCTGCCAGGGACAGGGGAGCTGAGAGGCCCGGCATACAGTGCCCGTGTCCACTGCGTCGTGTGCTATATTCACCCCAAACTTGGGGTGAAGTCCAGGTCCTGGTATCATACAGTTTACCCAAGTTCCAATTAATTCAATTATAAAATAATAAAAAATAAGAATTTACGTGTTACTCCTTCTGATGGCGGCACTTTTCCTTTCCATTTGCCGTTCTTGTGACTCTGCGCTATGCCTCAGGCACTTGCACTTTTCTTATTAGATAATGGTTTGCTTGAACACTTGCATTATTAATATTATTACTCGTGCTGACTCTTTTCTTGCAGTAGTTCGACATTGGACTGCATGTATGATTCCCTTACTTAGCTATTTGCTTTTCATTACGTTGCTTAGTTGCATGCCTTAGTCTCTTGCCTTGTCTTGTGGATTAATAACCTTAGGACGGAGTTCCAAATCCAAGTTGGTTCCTACTGGGGCACACATTGATGTGCTCCTCCTTATTTTTCAGGTAGCAGGGGTATCATTGTTGGAGGTGACTTGGAGTTGGGTTCAGGGGTAACACTTGGTGTGAGCTGTAGTTGTGGTTTGGTATAGTTGTCTTGGGAGGTGGAGAATGACGGTGATATATGTAGTGGTGTACCTGGATGATGTATATAAATGGAAGTTGTTATATATGTGTGATATGTTGTTGTTGTTCTTTGTTATTTATGAGTTGTTTGTTATTATAGTGGAGCTTCACTTGTACTATACCAGCATGTGCGTAGTGGCCTGCTTATTCAGTTTCTCCTTTCTCTCTCTTTTCCTCTCTCATCACCCTCACTCTTCAGAATACTTGGAGAAAAAAATCTTAATGCCGGGTATTATGAGGAACGGAGCGTGACAACCCGACCCGACCGATCTCCTTTAAACAACAACAGTAAGCGGGCGATTTTGCGGGTTAGCAGGTGCACCAAACCCGACCCGATTGCCTAGTTTACATAACCGAACGAGTTTTGGGGTGTTTTCCTTAGGGTTTTGGCTCCTTTCTTTCCCATTCCATCTTCCACCTCCAAATTTTTAGGGTTTTGGAGACCATTAAAGGAGCTTGAGGCTTGTGGAGGACAAAGAGTAGGAGAGCTTGCATTGTAGAGATATCCATCGGTGAAATCTTTCATTCATCCTTGTGTATTTATTTCTAGGGCTTGTAATAATGAATTGGATGCTATTTTGTATAAAAATGATTCATTTCTTATTATGATGAGCTAGTTCAATATTTGTATGAGTTGTGGTTATTATAGGGTCATGTAATTTTTGATTTCACCAATTAATATTTTTGTCATTGAATCTATGGGACTTTATATTGTGTTGCATATGCATTACCCATTGAGGGGTTTGATGAGAATGGTGTGTCACGATGCATTACCTACGTGTAGTCGCATTACCCGTGAGGGGTCTTGTAATACCCCGTATTCATATATACGAGTATAATATACGTATTTCTGGACGTTCGTGTATGTATAAATTCTGGATATTTATGTGAATTTTACGTAATTTTTATAATAATAAAAAACTATTTTAAATAATTTTAACGATTATTAGACATGAGTATATTTGGAATACTTGATAGAATACATAGTATGTAATGGATAGTTGGTATTAATTAGTGTATTTCTAATTTTCTAAAAAATTTAATTGATGATGACACATCCACCTTCTTATGTGTCATATTCCCATTAAACCTCACCTACTTCATACTTATGTGTTTATATGCATGTTAACCATGGCTTAAGCCATGATATCGAAGTATACACTTGGCCTTCTATTGTTGCATGAATGGGCGATGAGGATTAAAAGAAGGAAAAGGGAAAAGAAAAAGGAAAGAGAAAATTTTCTAGGCTTCATCCTCTCTCCTCTCCTCCCTTAGCTCATCCCCTTCCACCACCCACACAACCACCATCTCTTTCCCTTCCACCACCAATACACTTTCATCAAAAAAAATTCCATACAAACTGCAATCTACTACAATCCCTCATTCACCAAGGCCAAACAATCACCATAATCAAATATTTGAAGCAGGAGGAGTTTGAAGAGAAGGAGCTTAAGGTCTTCAAGGAGAAGAAGGGCCAAAGAAAATTAAGGACTTTTGAAGGTTGGGAATCTAATATCATTAGTTAGGTTTTAGTTCTAGGATTTGTGTTGTAGGAAACCAATTCCTCTTAGTAGATTAATTACATTGTTGTTATTATTTTAGCTGGAATTTTGGCACTGCAAAATTAGCTGTTAGTAAAATGCATGTAACTTATGTTTTAGACATCTTAAATTTACAAAACAATATAATATGGAAAGCTTATAAAGTTCTCTACAATTTTCATTTATTAACCATGATCAATTCTGTTTGTGCTGTGACTGTACCACTGATATATGCAATAGTATCAAATTCTGCTAGAATCTTCACTCTGTTACAAAAAAGAGTAGAATTTCCACTGTAGTGATCTAGTAGTTATTATTTTGGTCAATTTGGCAAGCTAACCACAATATCTACAACTTCGGTATTTTGTCCTCACTGATATTTTGACTGAAAATTAATAGAAATAACATATCTTTAAGGTTCAACATTTAGTCTGAAAGACATTTTCTGTACACTGTGGGGTTTAGGCTGTATCAGTTAGCATACTTGCTCAAAAATCATGAAATTTGATATATGAAAGTAAGTTGTTTATCTACAACTTTCATTTAAAAACTTTCACCAAATTCATAATAGAACTTGAGGTTAAAAACCTATGTTTTGGTGATTCTACATGTTTTCCTGGTTGATATATTACTAATGCCATGCTATAGTAGATCCATGTTAGTAATTTCTCATGTTAAGAGTTTGCCATGTCATGCTATACTACTTGATGTATAAATGGTTATCATTCATGTTAAGTCATTCATGTTTACCATGTTCAAAATGATAATTTGAATATGTGCCATGACCATGCCATGAGTTATTCAAGTTTGGGTTTTTCTCACATTAGTCCCTTAAATTATGTGTATTTTGATATTAGTCCTTTAAATCTTTGTAATTTGAATTTAGTCCCTTAAATGTTTAATATTAACCTAAATAGTCCCTTTTGTTAACCTAAATAGTCCCTTAAATGTTTAAATTTTAACCTAAATAGTCCCTTTAAAGGACTAAATTCAAATTACAAAGATTTAAGGGACTAATATCAAAATACACATAATTTAAGGGACTAATATGAGAAAAACCCTTCAAGTTTATATACCATGTTACCATATTGCAAGCAAGAAAGAGAAGTATGTTGATTTGATTGTAAACTTCATGTTTAGATGTGAACACCATGATGTTGCCCTTTTAAATGATATTATGTTATGTGTAAACTTCATGTGGAATTGGACATGAAAAGAAATGTGCAATTGAAATAAATAGATGAACAAAAAGGAATGTTCACGGAATTGGAAATGAGTATGAATGCAGTAATTGAGACCGCCAATGATGAAAGTATATAAAATGATGAATTAAGAGTGAGATGAGAGTTAATAAATATCTGGGATTCTCGGTCCATTCGAAATGGGTGAGATTCCAGAAACATGTTTAGGGGAAACCCTGAGTAATGTATAGGCATGAGAACTAGACTAGTGAGGATATATATCTCCCTCGTACTCCTGTCAGGGGGAGTTGAGCAGAGGTGGAGAGGCCAGTGGTGTACTCTTGATGCACCATTAGATAATTGTCGTTCCTTTGTTTTGCCAAAAAAACCAAGAATTGTTTCACTTCGGACAGGGAAAGTTACGAGAGGCACCGTTTACAGTGCTTGTGTCCACTTGCGGGGACCATTTTTCCACCACCTTGGGTAAGGTCCAGTTCATAATGTCCTACAATTACCCAGGGTTTCCAATTACTCATTATAAATATAAAATTATGAAGATTAATGCACATTCATGAAATTATGATCTGCTTACTTATGCTTCTTTTATGCTCACCACTTTTTCTTTACTTTATGCATTTCCATTCCGTAGTCCTTTCTTTCCATCACATGCATGTGATGCTTTACTTCATATTTATTTAATTCTGTAACTCTTACTATTCATACCTGCCTGTGATGTTGTTTACTTTTCTTGTATGTTAATTTAGCTTGTGGTATTCGTTTGAACACCTACTTTCTTCATGAGCCGTAGTAGACCTGCTTATAGTCAGTGACCAAACTTTACTAGGTAGAACATTTCTAAAACTAGACCCTACCTAGTGATGTTAGATTTTTCTACTGAATCACGTGTTGACGTGTCCCATTTACTTTTTTCAGGTTTAAGAGTAGTACAGCCTGAGAAGACCTGACTCAGGAGTTAGCTCCCAGTTCGTGGTAGATATGGAGTCAACAGAGGGCAGCCTCTTCAGTTGGTTCTCAAGATAGTATATGGAGTAAGTTGTACTAGTGCGTATCTTTTTTCCTTTTGTGGGATTTCTGGGATTTCTTCTGTTTTCCACTTTTGTACTTGATGTTGAGATGATGTACATAAAGATGTATCTTTTTTTAATACTAAAGAATGTTGTACTTTTACATTATTGTCTTTCACTCTCTGTGTTGGAGCATTACTTGTACTTCCCAGCATGTGCGCAGTGACATGCATATTCTTCTTGTACTCTCTCTCTCTCTCTCTCTCTCTCTCTCTCTCTCTCTCTCTCTCTCTCTCTCTCTCTCCCCCCTCTCTCTCCCCCTCCCTCCCTCTCCCTCTCTCTCTCCTTCTTTGTAATACTCGCTGATCTGGAAATACTTGGGACAGACTTGTACTTTTCGGGTATCCTGGGGAGCAGGGTGTTACAGGTCTCAAAAGGATGATGTGGCACTAGGTGTTATCTACATGTGTCTCACTACACGTTAAGTGATCCGAGAATGATGTGCTGTGAGGCATTGTCTATGTGCATAGTATCCGATGAGGGGCCCTAATAGAGTGATGTAATGTGAGGCATTGTCTAGCGTAATTGTGATATAGAACCTATGACTTTAGTGATTACTTAATATGCTAATTTCATTGTGATTAAATGTTAAACTTTCCGATCCACATACCTTGGCATGGATGTAAGATTGCATTATAAAACCCTCGTGCACTACAAAAAAGGACGCACTAGTGACTTTGGAATTGCAAGTAGCATAAACCCTTGATGAACCCATGACTCGTGCAAATCCCCCTTGACCGAGTTCCCTTTTGATCCTCCGACCCTAGTTATCTTAGGTTAGGTAGACACCCCATTAGTGAGGTGGTCGTATCATCACCATTACCATTCCTTAGTCAATCGAAACTGTGAGTTGTAAAACGACTTGTCCTCGTGATTCGACACTGGACTCACCGGGACTTTACTGCTTGACGATCTCCTATACTTGTGAGCGTGTGTAATATTTTGCATGTGTCACCGACCTATCACATATCGTAAGCATGGTGAGCCGATACATGCGCAATCAAGGTACATTGTCCAGCAGTACAATGGATACTATGATATATCAATGGCACCATTGATATAGGATTGACATATAGCCGATGTGATGATGGCCCGCAAGCTATAGGCTATGTCGATTCTGACTTTCCAGGCAACCAAGATGGAAGGAGATCTAAGACAGACTATGTCTTCACCATGTCAGGAGCTCCAATCTATTAGCAGAGTATATTTCAGTCTACAGTGGCCTTGTCTACAACAGAGGCTGAGTACATGGTTTTCACTGAAGTAGTAAAAGAGACGATGTGGCTTATGTGCTTAATGGACAACTTAGGGATATACCAAGAGAGGTATGATCTGTACTGTGACAGCCAAAGTGCTGTGCACTTAGCTAAGAATCAAGTCTTTCATGCACATACCAAGAATATTTATATGAGATACCACTTGTTCATGACTACATGGGTAAAGACGACGAAGACATCAACTTGCTGAAAATCGAAGCTAAAGACACCCCAGTTGACATGCTAATAAAGACCGTATCAGGAGTCAAGTTCAAGCATTGCTTGGATTTTCTCAACATTGTCTGAGATGTGTCGTCTCGGTGGGGTCATTGAGGCTCGGAGGAGCCATGTGGCTCTTTGGAGCAAGTTGAAGGGAACATAAGTTGATTCTCACCGAGGTGAAGCATTGAGGGCTAATTGTGTGACATAGGCCCAAATCTCGCAAAGGTGAAGATTTGTGAAAGTTGACTCGATTTGAGAGACTAAGGGAGTTGGAGATATGCATGCAAGTAGTCATGCAGTGTTAGCTCGCATGTACCTTGGGTTCTGTGTATCTGGCTCTACATGGCCAGATACATGGACTCAGAGCCGAGCTAACTCCCGCAGGCCTAATACCTTAGCTCGGAAGCTCTAGCTCGACACCTCTCGACAGCTCGGGCTCTAGCAAGGAGCTTGGTAGCTCAACAGCACCGACCATAGGATACAGAATCATATACGAATTAGAGTTGCTCTTCAAATAGGATTCTGTTTGAATTCGAATTGCTAGAATTCTATTTGAATTAGAGTTCCTCTCTCACATGAATTCGTTTTGCGCCCATGCCCCAGAGGCTATAAAAGGGGCGCTTTGGGGAGTGTTTTGAGAGAGGGTTTTCATGATCACATTGATAGCTTCAAGCCACCATTGTTGAGAGATAACTTTAAGAGGTTGTATTGGGATCTTTTTTAGGGAGATCTTAAGTGCTTCTTCTTACTTGAGAAGTTGAAGAGTTGTATTTGTTCTTCCTGTTGAATAAAAGCTTTTTGAGTGGTTCCCCGTTAACGACCTATAAGATTCAATCTCTATTGTGTGTTTTTTCTTTTGTGCTCTTTGTGTTTGATAGCTCGTCCCCTCACCACCGGATCATCCAATGGTCCGAGGCTTCCACACCATTGCGCACAACATTATGTGCTGCACTCTATCAGTCTCTGTTTTTTTCCGTGTTCTTGATACTGAGAAAATACCAGTCAAACTTGCTCTCTTTTAGTTTGTTTGCATCTTGGGAACTATTTTTGTATTTTTATTTGTTCCACCTTTAACAAGATTCCTGCCGATATCTTGATTAGGCCGGCTCTCAAATTTGTTTATCTATGCTTGTCTCTGTCCAATAAAAACGACCAGGGTTTGAATATTTCAAACTTGGTTGTTCCAAGCCTCTGCCTGCCTGCATTTGGCCTGTTATCAGTTGTAATTCGGCAGAGATTCTGATCCTCTTGAGCTCCAAACGGAAGCTACATCGAATAGTATTAATCCTCAATGTTATGTTCGGTTGAACAAATTGCAGGAAAAGGGAAAGATGGCTTCTTACTCAATGGAAGAGTTTCTCGGGGACGGCGTGCTCAAGGGCCTCGGCCCGAAGCTCGTCGAGGGGGGCTGGGACGACGTGCCGACGCTGAAGATGATGAACTCCGAGGATATGGAAGCAATGGACCCCACACTGCCACAAAAGGTTCGGACATCGGACATCGGACATCTTGTTTAAATGTAGCTCCCATATGATCAACAGAAACGCTTTTTTTCCCCCATCAGGATGCACTGGAGATCAGGACATACTTGCACGACCGCTCCCTAATGCAGTATGCCGACAGGCTTGAAGCATCAGGCAAGCCTCTCCCCGAGCTCCTAAATTTGAACACTTCAGTCCTGGCCTCAAAGCTCGGCATGAGGAGAGGCCACATCTCCCGCTTCATCGACAGAACAGCCTCCTGCGCGATACCGATGCCGCCATCACCCGTGTTTTCTTCCACTAGGAAGGTTCGGAGTGCGAGGCACGAAGGGTCGGTCATCGAGCCGTCGGTGGCGGACTGCAAGATCGGCGAGGGCCACGTCTTCAAGGGGATGGTTGCCGCTGCGCCGTCTGGGTCTGGGCTGTGCTGCTGCGTCCGGCATCCTCCCGTGGCGGACGATGTGGCGCCGCTGTCTTCGATAGAAAACATCTCAGTGCAGAAGCTGACGCCGGAGTACAAAGTTGGCGCGGAGGTGTTGGTGGCAACCAAGGCTCCGCCGATGAGGGCTTCGGAGCTATGGCGCGACAGGCCAGTCGTTCTTATCTGCATCCGGCGCCCAGGGTACGTAACTGACGCTTCTGAACCGATCCTGCGTATTAGAGCTTTCTTTCATCTGCGACGGGTGATTCATTTAAAAACACTCGGCACGCAGGTGTATCATGTGCAGAGCCGAGGCGCATCAGCTGTACGCAAGGAAACCGGTGTTTGATGCAATGGGGGTCCAGTTGGTCGCCGTGGTACATGAACGGGTAGAGTCCGAGGTTAAGGAACTATGGCCGCGTTATTGGGGCGGGGTTGTAGTTCTTGACAGGAGCAGGGAATTCTACAGGGCTCTTGGCGGCGGCCGGCTGCTTAGGGAAAGATTTGTGACCGGGTTTCTTCTGAACCGGCGCGCCATTGCCAATTACAGGCGTGCCAAGGGGACCGGGGCTGAGAACAACTTTAGAGGCGACGGCGAAGTCAAGGGCGGGCTGTTTGTGATCGGCCGTGGGAAAAGCGGCGTCGCGTACCAGTTCGTTGAAAGGAATTTTGGGGACTGGGCTCCCGTTGCCGAAGTCATCGAAATATGCAGCAGGATTCAGGTATCTACTGTGTATGCGAGGGGTGATTGACGCGGTTTGTCCCAGGTGACAATGTACCATATAAATCCACCCTAAAGTCAAAACTCATCCAAACTAAATCATGGATTTGACATTCAACTTTAAAAAACCAAAAAAAAAAAACACCTCTAAGCCCACTAAACTACGGCTTTTCCATTAGGGCTTTCTTCCCCTTTTACGTAATACACACACATACACCCACTCTTCTCTCTTCTTAACCACTATGCGCAGGTCTTTCATTCTATGTGTTTGTTTGTTTTTTTGTGCCCGTGCAGTTTTGTGCATGAACAGAATTATATATGCTACTAAAAAGGGAATTACAAGCATGACATTATTCCATATGGCATGTTTGTCTCATTCGGCATTTACTAAAATGACATATTATTGCGCAAAACACACCCAAAAACACAACCTAATCAAAAAACCGAAAAATCCCAAGACAATACACACCCCCATGTTCTTTCCATTTGAACCCGATTTTGCACCCAGAGAAACACACGTGTAGGTCCTGTGTCCTGAATGTGCGAGGGGTTTTTAGGATGCTCGTGCACGTTGTGCACGTGTTATTTCTAGTCTATTACATAAAAGAGGGATTTAACAATGTCTCATCAACCCTCAAAACATAAAAAAACCCAACAAAAAAAAAACCAAAACCCCACCCCCAAAAGCCCAAAACACACCCAATCAAAAACACCAAACATTCCAAGACAATATCCTCACTCACACCCACAGTTCCCATTTGCACCCAGTTTTGCATATAACGGAACAGCCATGTGGTGCTTGTGTCCTGATTGTGTGAGGGGTCTTTTTGGTTGCCCCTCTGCTTTGTGCACCAGCTATTTCTGGTTTCTTTTTAAAACATTGAAGATGAATATCCAATTTTTGAGTCTGGCGTGTCTTTATTTAATATTTATGTGATAATAAAAGACTAACTTTTTGTAATTATTATTTTTGTCCAGAGCGACAGGCCAGACCAATGGAAATCAATACAGAGTGGCTGAAAGTGTGATTGGCATAATGGCATTTCACTTCTCTTCTCTACAACTCCCGTTTTATCTTACAGGTTCACGACGTTTGTAATTCAAAGATACTTTGGTGCTTCATGTCATCGGCTACTTGCCTTCTTTTTAAAGAGCCAAGTACTTGATACTGTTGGAGTTGGATGCAGAGAAATTATATATATATATATATATATATATATATATATATATATATATATATATATATATATATATATAAAATAAAACAGGGATGTTATCATGGGTTTTTGGATAAGAGAAATTGGATAAGAGATATTGGTTATGTGTATTGTTGTATAATAGGGATGTTATCATGGGTATTGTTGTATAAGAGATAATGGATAAGAGATATTGGATAAGAGAATTTGGTTTTGGTTATGTGTAATTGGGTGTGATGTTTATATAGATTGTATATAGGGTATGAGAAATTGAGGAATAAGATATTGGATATAAGAAATCATCACATCACCTAAAATTCAAATTTTAAATTTTGATCACATCCTCTTTATTTTGATCGCATCACAAACGGAGGGAAAATTTTGATCCCATCAGTTCTCTCCATCACAAACGGAGGGAAAAACTCTTCCCGCTACGCTCACACGTTCCTCACAAAATTTTGATTCACTTCTCGCCATCACAAAATTCAAAGGCCTCACAAAATTTTGATTCACTTCAAAGGGAGATCACGAAGAGTCAGGGAATTTTGATTCACTTCAAAGGGAGATCACGAAGAGTCAGGGAAAGCGCACATTCCTCCTCGCCATCTTCTTCTACCTCCAGCTCAAGAAGAGCAAGGGAGAGCACGAAGAGCAAGCTTGATGTCCTGAACCACGGTTAGCTCTTCCTCTTCTCCTCAATTTTTTTTCTTTTACTTTATTTCATCCTCATCAAGAAGAGCACCCCCATTGCAGTGCATTGAGCTTCATCCCATCCTCAGCAACTCAACCATTGGTTTGTGAGTTTGCTAGCTTCATCACGTCCTCTGCACCTCAACACTTGGTGAGCACCTCAACCCTTCATTCAAGTATCTCTTTTTAGTTAAGGCAGTTGCACTTTAAGTCAATTTTAGTTTTTATGCTTTTTGTATAGTTTGTATAGTTTTTAGTTAAGGCAGCTGAATTTTGTCCTGTGGACATTTTGGTTATTTTGAAAATTGTTAATACTGAATTTGTTAATTGTTAATACTGAATTCAAATACCATGGTATCTCCATGCTAATATTAGTCATATAGTTTAATATTTGCTCCATGCTAATATATCTTAAAGTTTTAAACCCATCAAGCTATTTTGGTTTTTTGGTCCTAAAGTTTGTTGGCATTCCATTTTTAAACCCATCAACTTTCAGTTCTTCATTTTTATGTTTTGAATTCACTTAACTTGCAACTGAATTTGAAATTTTGAAAATTTGAATTTTGAATAAAAATTTCATATTAAAAATTTCATAGGACACTTAATTTCATAGGACAATTAATTTCATTTTGAAAATTTCTGAATTAAGTTAGTTGGGTTTAAAAATGGGATGCTTTGAATTTCATAGGACACTTAATTTCAAAATTCATCCTCTTTATATAGGGTATGATGTTTTGAATTCACAGGACACTTAATTTTTATGTTTTAAAAATCTTCACAGTTCTTCAAATTTTGACTGAATTTGCTGAATATGAATTTCCTGAATTTACTGGATATTTGCAACTGGAAATTCAGCAAATTCCTGAATTTCCTGAATTTCCAGTTGATAAGCTCTTCATTTTCATTTTGTGATTGGATGAGAGCTTTGGTTATTGGATGAGAGCTTGATGAGCTTGCTAATTTTGATAAGCTCTTCATTTGGTTATTGCTGATAAGAGCTTGCTGATAAGCTTTGGTTATTGAGATAATTTTTTTTGGTTTTGCAAGTTGACTGTTGATGTGGTTTGGTTAATTTTGCATAAGCTCTTCATTTTGATAAGCTCTTCATTTTAAGCTCTACATTATCATTTTCATTTTGCTTGATTTTTTTACTGTTGCATGAAAGTGTCCTGTGAAGCTTTGGTTATTGGATGAGAGCTTGATGATAAGATTTTTTTCATTTTGATAAGCTCTTCATTTTATAAATTTGTTAATTTGTTAATGAATTTGTTAATGAAATTTTTTTTAATATGCATTTGTCAATTTGTTAATTTGTTAATGATAAGAGCTTGATGATAAGAGCTTGATAAGATCTTGATGATTTTTTTAATTTGTTACTGAAAATTTCAATGTTGGATGAGAGATTTCTGATTTGCTTCATTTTGAGTTCTTCACATCAAGTTTATATTGCTCAGAACATGAAGAATAACACTCAGGATATCAAGCTCAAGCTCAAGTTCTTCACATCAAGTTTATATTGCTCATTACTATTCTGAAGGATTACTCAGAACATGAAGATTAACACCAATATTCTGAGTAATCTTCATAATTTTAAAAATATATTGCAAACTTAATGCAAATCATGTTTTCCATATCAAATATTCTGAGTGTTAATAATAGTCTGAGTAAACTTGATATCCTGATATCATAATGTTAATAATGTTAATATTCTGAGTAACCAATTGTCATGTTAATATGTGTTATCAAAAATATATCACTCAAACTTTTTAATGAATGTGTAATTTTTTAATGCTAAACTTGATATCCTGTTAATTTTGTATTATCATGTACCCAATTGAATTTTTTACTGAATGCTAAACATATCACTCCCCCAATTGAATTTTTTACTGACTGTGTAATTTTGTATTATCATGTACCCACACTCCCCTTGCAGATCAACCTCTCAGTGAGAGCTTCATCCCTTGGTTAGAGCTTCATCACAGCTTGGTGTTTTGAGTTTGGTTTTTCAGGTATGTAGAAAAATTGATTGAATGTGTAATTTTGTATTGGGCATGTTTTTGGTTAGAGATGTGTATTCAGTTATGGAGAAAAATTGAATGTGTACTTTTGTATTGGACATGTTTTTGGTTATATGAGAAATTGGGTTACATTTTCAATGTGTCCTCTCCTGTATGAGGAATTGGGTTATAACCCAATTTAGAGATATTGGACATGTTTATAACCCAATATTTGAATGTGTACTTTTGTAATTTTGTATTGGACATGTTTATAACCCAATTTAGAGATGTGTATAACATTTTGGTTATACCCAAAAACATGTCCCAATTTGAAAATGTTATCCAAATTGACTGTGTACTTTTGTATTGGACATGTTTTTGGTTATACCCAACTTTTGTATTGGACAGGTCACATACAAATCTATTGATGAGGGTTGAAGAAACATACGTTGAGCAAATGTAGATATCTGTTGATGAGTGATATCTGTGATAGTTTTTTGCAAATGTGAGCAAATGCAATATTGTCAATTTGCAAATGTGAGCTGCTTGATACTGTCCATTTAAAATTTGAGCTGTCAATTTGCAATGTGAGCTGTCAATTTGCAAATGTGAGCAGCTCACATTGACAGTATCAAGCAGCTCACATTTTTTTGTCAATTTAAAATTTGCAAATGTGAGCAGCTGAATCTATTGTCAATTTTTGAACTATCACATATGCAATTTTTTCCATATGCAATTCTTTTGCAATCTATTGATGAGTGATATCTGTGATAGTTTTTTGCAAATGATATCTTGAGCAAATGTCTGCAATGTTTGAAGCAAGTTTCAATTTATGTTAATGTGTCCTGTAAATTATGTTTGAAGCAATGTTTGAAGCAATGTTTGACAAAATGTGTCCTGTAAATTATGTTAAGCCCAGTAGCTATTTCAATTTACTCTTCTACCTAAATTTCAGTGTCCTGTCAATGTTGATTATGAGTTTGATATTGGAATTATCCATTAGCAATGTGAGTTTGATATTGGATTGAGGATCATAGAAGCAATGTGAGTTTGATATTTTGAGAATGGTATCAAATTTTGCATGTACTGATTGTCAAACTGATTGTCCTGAGAATGGATAATTCCAAACTCCAATATCAAACTGATTGTCCTGTAATGAATGGATATTTCCAATGGAGTTTATCCTGGAATAAGCAAACATAATTTCCATGGATAAGCAATGTGAATGAATGGATATTTCACATTATCCATGTACTCAAAATAACTTCAAAAAATTATTGAGAATTATGTTTGGAGTTTGGAATTATCCATTCTCAAAATTTTTGAAGTTAGTTTGAGAATGCATTATTGCATGTACTGAGTTTATCCATGGATAAGCAATGTGAATGGATAATTCCAATATCAAAAATTTTATATTGCAAGCTTAACATCAAGTTTATATTGCAAGCTTGAGCTTGAGCTTGAGCTTGAAAGTGTTGAGTTTTTGATATGGAAAACATGGATTTGAGTATTTGAATGCCCATGAGTTCATTTGCATTTGAATTGATACTTTGATAATTTGAGTTCAATGTCAATTTGCTTCGAATGCCAATGATTTGCATTATGTATTGGAATGAAATATTGGAATTTGTATTGGAAATTATGTATTGGAATTTTTTTAACAGGACACTTTCATGCAAATTTCCAAAATCCTGTCACAACACTAATCCTGTCATTGCCATGTTATTGCATATGTAATTGACATGCTTCTTATATTTGCTTCACTCATTTTAGGGCTGAATTTATGTGTAATTACATATATAAATTGGGTGTTATGTTTATGTGTAATTGGGTGTTATGTGTAATTGGATAATAGATCATTCTTACTTAAATATAATGGATAACCTGAAGTTGCTTATACATGATGAATTGCTTATACCTGATGAACTTGATATCCAGGATCTGGTTTTTTTCGATGCCATATCACTAAATCTTTCTCTTACTATTTCTCATCATTGTATCATAGGCTTAAAATCATGAAATATGTGTTCTTTTTTCTTATTCTAATTCTTTTAATCTGTGTTTGTTACAGATGCTTTAGAATGCCTATTTTTTCAATATAATTATTTGAACATGGATATCTACAACTCGATCGATACTGATAACTGGTGAATAATTTCCAAACGATTGAAATCAAATTCTTGATGCTTTTTTTAGGTTTTTATGGAGAACTTTAAATTTTGGTTTGTTTTATTTGTCAATTCTGTTCATTTTGGTTTATAGAGCAAGGATTTTATTATTTTTAAATGTGAAATACCAATCGTTGATGTCAAATTCTTGATGTTGTAATTTGAGAGTAGATGACGACGTGGTATTTGAATTGCTTGAAGTGAATTTTAAGGAATTATGATGAAATATATTGTCTTAATGTTGACACCTAGAGAATTTTTTTTTGATTTGATGTAGTTTTGGGGGTTACAATATGCATGTCTATAGTTAAAACTTGACGTGATGTGTATGTTCTGCTGGTTACATGGATGGTGGTTCGTGTAGAGAAGACGATGAGCGATCTCTTGATCAGGACGGACTAGACGATGCGACTCGATCAATATTGATCACAGGTGAATAATTTCAAAATGATTGAAATTTCTTGGGATGAGCTAAATCATGGGTGATCTAAGATTTTGAGGGGGAATCGTAAATGAGCCGCGCCGAAGGCGTCCGCTAAATTTTTTTAACTAATTTGTTGTTCTGCACCGAAGGCATTCGCGTCGAATTTGTTGTTCCGCGCTGAAGGCGCATGCGCCGATTTCGTTGTTCCACACCGAATGCGTCCGTGTCGCTAAATATTTTTACGCTAATTTGTTGTTCCGCGCAATTTTGACCTTGGAAATAATTTTTTGGGGAACAAAGATTTTGCGGGGGAAAATCTTAATTGAACCGTGCCCGCGAGCACGGGGTATGACTAGTATATATATATATGATCATCTGTCACCAACTTTAACAAACAAAGTTGGATCTTAAAGAAATTATAGAAAGAACAAAGATAAAACCACCACACGCAAGTCAAGCAATCACAAAGAGAGACAGATTCATGAACAACAGCTTACATATAACCCATAAATCTGCTCCAACAGATTGACCAAAACACACATCCAACGGGCAAAAAAAGGCTAGAAATTTTACCTTCATAGGCTGCCAATACAGCACTAATCGACTCCTGTTATGTACTAGTCGACTAGTTGTTCATTAGTCGACTCATGAGACAACACGTGTCAACGCCCTGCATGATTCAGTCCAGAGAGCCAGAAAGTTCACTGGCATACTCCTATACTAGTACTGGTCGAGTAGTCTATTGGTACATTGATACGGCTCTAAAACATTAGGAAATTACTAATAAAATATTTTTAAAACTTTTTTCATGAGTTTTTAAGTGTGTGTGAGCTTCAATCAAGGCTCATGCTAAGGCAAGGAAAAAGAGAATTACATCAAAAATAAACTTTACAATGAAGTCCATGACGTATCTTTGGTTCTCCAAGCTCCTTGTCTAGGTTCCTTTGATCCATGGCCTTGTTGACCTCGCTTCTAGACTTGAGTGCTTCTTTTTTAATTTGCATTAAGCTTTTATACCTGCACTCATAGATATCACTTCTCATCAAAACTACGAGGGATGTGACTCAGTATCTTAACACGGAGGAGTTGGCGCTATGGCCCTAACAACATGTTCGACCGAGTCATGAAAACCTAATCTGAAGCAAGGCATGAGAAAACAATTATGGCTGGGACTGGACTTTTGAACTCGTTCAGAGCTGGTAAACAGCTATCACAGCTTGATTGCCAGTTTGCATACAACTCATCACATGCCAATCTGATAAGTTTCCTCTCGATTCATGGACAAAAATTACCAGGTCTACATCCCATTGCTGATGCTTACAGTTCACTAGCAGCCCAAGTACACATTGGCAATGAATTCTCAGGATCAACCAAGCAAACACAGTGCTAGAGAAGCAAAATGGTCCACGCAAATCTTATGTGATTTTGTTGGAACGAAAAGAGTTAACTGAGCCAAAGAGATAGTTTTGAAAGTGATCCCAGTAGTCTAGTTCATCAAATGAGATGATTCATTCAACGAGTCAAAATTGGTGGTACCTCTCACAAGCAAACACTTTGGTTTGGTGGTCCTTTGCTCATCTATTCACTGCTGAGAGATCTTTATCAGGCTGCAGAGATTCTGTCATAAAAACAGTGATCAAGCAGGCTTAGGACCTTCAATAAATCGTTGAGCCCCCACTCTTTTTACTGATCCAGAGAATAAGCTTGCTGGCAGCGAGATCTCAACAGCGGCAAGGACGCAGGCTTCCATCCCCTTTCCCTTGGGACAGCTGGGTACACATCTAGTTCTCGACTTTTTGCTTTCTTAGCTCTGCTATTTTCTGATCACCATGAAATTTTCGTAAATGTTATTTGCTTCAAGCAGTTTCTGAACATTTTTGGAAATAAATTCTGAGAGCCAAACAGCCCCTTAGCTTACTGATCATAAATGGCCAAAGAAAATAACCACAAAAATTATCATGGAATACATGAGTCATGCAATTGGAACGGAGAATGGATTGAAGATAAATATATAACACCCCGGAAAGAATGAAATGTAATATGATCAGTTGACACCGAATTCAAGCTTACAACATTCACTTCCTCCCCCCTTTTAGCCTGAAAGAGCAGAAGAATGCAATTCTCCAGCATCTATTCTCTATCTTACAGTTTCTTACATGGTCGCCTCTGAGGGAATATCATCCGTCCACCAACGGTGATCATGACTTCGAACAGCTTCAGATACATCCAGAGACGAACCCAATGCAGCCGATGATATGAGTCTTCCTCAATGCAATGCCATGGAGTCTTATGGTACGAGTATTCATGAGTGGAATCCATCGCCGGGTTTGGTGTTTAGTTCATGGGTGTCGAAAGAGGGATTGTCAACAAAGTTCATCTGAACAACATTATGGAGCTCTTCCTCCCATGCATTCGGCATCTGTGAGAGAAGTAGAAGGCATAATTAGCAAGTTCACTTCCGGCATCGCTGGACAAGGGAATGAAATGGTCAAGGACCAGCACACTGTAAAATTATGGGTTCGATCTCAAGATTTCGGCCATAAGAAAGTAGCTAATTATAGAACTTGGTATGAACCCTATGCTGAGCAAGTGGGTTTTGTTGCTAGAAAGTTATATGGCTGCCTTGGCATTACTACTAGCAACAACATTTGATACCACCACTTATGACTAGAATCGAAGATCAAATTTAAGCTTCAAGCTACGAATGGTGAACAATCTGGCCATGGATAGAACAGCGTCACTATATGTATCAATTTGCCAATATGCACAAAAGATACGAACATGCTGATCTGCTACAACTAAGGAAATTCAATGCAAGGTTGAAGGGGTCTTCAATTTGACACACTAATTTGGTAGTATCACAACCGTTCCCACTATTGTTTTCTTTTTATCTTAGAAAATCTTTACTATTTAATGCAAAACTAAAGGCCTTCAATTTGACACTAATTCGATGGTCACATGAACGTTCTCATATGTTCTCACTATTGATTTTTTATTTTTTCTTTCAATTTGCTTAGAAAATAACATGACTTCATGTATTTAACGAGTCCCTAATAATTAAAAGTATGGTTATACATATTATCACCTTTTAATGCAAAGATAGACCATTAATATTATGTATTTAACAAGCCTTCGATAATACAAGCACATACAAAATGGACAAGTTCTATGAATCCTTTCTTTTTCCATTGCTTGTGCTTCTGCCCATGCTAGCAAACCTAGTTGCTCTAAGTTTGGAAAACAAGTATATTGATCGAACACACCATAAATTTTGTGAAACTTGATCTCAAGATAATAATGGTCCACGCAGAAACAATGCCATTAGTTTCAAAGACATGCATCATAAATTTTGTGAAGAAAATTGTAGATAAGTAGGAAAACCTGAGGCAAATGCTCTTTGAATCCATCCACAGAGGCCAGTTGAGCGTGTATCGCCCTTCTATGTGCGTCCGATGCGTTCCCTATGCCCGGCATCCCAGCTCGAACCAACCCATGCTGCAATTGCGGACGGGTCACTTCTGGCAAGAAATTGCCAACAGCCGATGAACCGCCCCTCAAGTGAAGAAGCTGGAGCCATGAAAGCAAAGGGAAATGCTAGCATGTTAACCAACCATACACAAAAACATCATGGCCTTAGTTGCATACAACATTTGTTACATACATCTTTAGACAGAAGTCCTATGTTGAAGTCCAGTCTTGGGTTCACAGCTGCAAGCTTCATTGATAAGAACTGGCAAAGTCGGAAAAAAATGAACATTAAAACAAAAATCCATGCCCAAATTTTCCTATGAGCATCATTAGAACACAAAGCTTTTGTTTACAAAAACATCAATACCTCAACTTGCCGTTGTAGTGATTGCACATAATTGATGATTTCATCCAGCATGACTGCCTTTCCAGTGACCTAAACATTCGCGTAAAAAAAAATCAAACTAAGATTCAACAAATCTTGCAAAATTTCAAATGCATACTTTGCTGCAGCCAGGAACAAGGTCTTGAAGGAACTTCATCCGTTCGCTGATCTTTTCTCTCCTTACCTGCAATATCGACCAATTACGCATGAATTCTCCTACTCCGAAACAAATCTTACTTCACGAAAACCTTACCCTTTCAGCGAGACTATGGCTATTGGTTGCTTGGCCACGCCGGGCTCTCACATGAATGTAGTCTCCCTTAGCTCCATCAGCGCCGTCATTGGCGTTACTCTCCTTTGAACCCTTGGTGGAAGTACTCCTCTGATCAACTTTATGCATCTTCTCCTTTGTGTTCTCAACCGACAGAGGCGAACCTTCATGTGATTGATCCAACTCCACCTCCTACAATTGTATATCGTTACATAGCTTGCAAAACTAACAAGAAATCGTGTGCAGTTAAAATTCTACCTGGCTGTTTCTTCTTCTTTTCTTGGCGCCGTTTCCTCTTGAACAAGAATTGTCCTCTCCGTCTCCGCTGGCCTCTGCCTCGCCTGAATCTCGCCGGCCCTGAGAAGCACTAGGGTATGCACTCAACGGCTCGTTTGCCGCGGCGAAAGGGCCGAAGCTGCCCCCATTGAAGCAAGAAAACCTCGCGGCCCTCTCGATGAAGCCGGAATCAGCTGGGCAGTTGGAAATGCTTGGATTCCATCCCAACGGAAGCGAATTCATCGCGTTCCCGATGGACGAAGGGTCAATTTGCCAGTCAGAGGCAAGGCCAGAACTTGGATAGCTCGAATGATCTTCATTGCCTTCGCTCAAATCCATTGCTCTCTCTCTCTCTCAGCGCAACAGCGAGCGAATCTAGCTACAAACCCAGTTCACAAAACCCACCAACTGAAATAATTTGGGGCTCCTCCAAATCGATCCATGAAAAAAATAGGAAACTCAAAATCAAAAAAAAAAAAAGAGTAAGAGAGAGATTAAATACCACTTTATTATGCTCTGCTTGTTCTTCTTCTTCCTCTCCTTCTTCACTTGTTGTTGGGTCAAAGAGCTCCCCTTGAGTCAGTGCAAAGAAAGCATTAACACCCCAACCACACACATCTAAAAGCAGCAAAAAAAAATATTTAAAAAGGAAAAGAGAAGAAGAGGAGGAGATACCAACTTCAGATTTCTTTCCCCCTTTTGAACTTCAATGAACCCTTCTCTCCATCAAAACTATTTGTTGAATCTTTAATGAAGCTATTTATAATGGGAAATTCTGAGCATTGGGCTCTTCTTCTATTGTGAAACATCGATGGGCAAATTTAATGGAAGAATGGGTTGCTTGCATTTATACTTACACCTGCAGGCGAGTGAAAAAGGAGCAATTGAATGAATGATTAAAATTATGAACCACCCCAATTGCTGCTGTAAAAAAAATTATGCAAGCAGGAGATCAAAGTTACTGCCATCAATCGAGGGGGACCTCTCTAGTTAACCTACTCTCCTTTTTTAAACAAAAAAAAAAATTGCTCTCTTAAAATAATTGCTCAATTAGCTTTTTCTTACAGCATTGTTTATGTTGTTATTTTATGGGTTATTGTTATTGTTATTGTTGTTTCTGTTGTTTCTCCAAAGGTTGGCTTTTGTGCTTGTGTTTATGGGATAAGAAGTTACCGTGTTCAGATGGTAGACCTCAAAGTCTACCATGCCCACCATGATTATTAAAGATAATTGCTAAATATACCGAAAGCGAATGATGTGTATTTAGTTTTTGTCTTTTTTGTCAAAGCAGTTAAACCAAAATGTTATATACATCATCTTCTTTGATGTGACAATTTTACCAAAAATGACAAAAAAACTTAAATACATCTCAGTCGGTTCAATATATTTAGCAGGACTCCTATTAAATGGCTCTCAAGATAACGAAAAACGCGCATAAGATTAAGAACAAGAATATTAGAACTTTCGTGGGCACAAGATCACGAACAATGATAGAACTTACGTGGGCATAAGATCAAGAACAAGAATATTAGAACTTACGTGGTTTGGCCGATCAAGCTCTGTTTACATTTACGAAAGACAGATAGAGAAATGCGCTATTAAAAAACAAAATTATAAGATGAACGCTCATCTCATCACTAATCTCTCACATTTCCCACTTGCACTCGATCTCTATCTCATAAACACCATAAAAGCTACCAAGGGCAAATCCAAGCTAAGCCATCTCTCATCTATCAATAAGAGATATATATAGTTGTACAAGGAATCCATTTCCCAATGTAGCTTTTATACAAGTGAACCTATCCATTTCACATCTAAGTACAACATTTATTTAGTTTTGGTGCACACAAATAAGAAATCAAATTTCTAAGCTAAATAGAACGTCTAATCTAGATCTAATTTCGTACGATAATGAATTCTAATTTGAATCTAACCCTTGAATCTAATTCAAATTCAAACTCTTATGTATTTGTATCATAATTTTCAACACTATGCCATGATATTAACACATAATATCACTTGGAAATCTTACCTGGATGCAAAACATAATTACACTAGCCACACAAAACTAAAGTTATACCTTGTTATCGCCATGTTGCTTCACAAACAAATCTGCATATACACCATGCTCCACCTCATGGAAACATCTCATATGCATATTATAGTCTTCAACTGAGCACTCAGAACTGCTTTACTGTCATGTCCCAAACAATCACGATCACTACACCATGCTCAACCTGAATATATAACGAAGCATTCATGATGATCCCATGTTACGCCCGGACTCTTGCAATCACTACATCATGCTCAACCTAGATCTCTAACTGAGCACTCATGACGCTACCATATTATGCCCTGAATATTCTCAATCACTACACCATGCTTCATTTGGATCTAATCACCATGACCGGTGTAACGACCTGTATTTTTTCAACACTTCAATTTACGTACTTAACGTAGTTTTAACAATTCAAAATTTCTTTATAAATGTAGTAAAGAGTTTTATAACAAAACTGATTTCAAAAATTCTTATAAAAATATTTTTTAAGCACGAGACTAATTATAATGTATTTCAATATTTTCAGATTTCCTCAAACACTTAAAATAATTTCGATAAAAATTCGTTTTCAATAATTACCGTTTTGGCTTAACAAATTAATTTGATGTTCAAACATTTTCAAAACGTTTTCAAACTTCTACAGTAGCATCCTATGATCATTTAGGGCTCCCCACATTAATTTCGTAATTTTCTGATATCAAATCAATAGAGAACCGCAAACCCGCTTTCTAAATGTTTTGGCCTAAAACTAGTATCTTCGTAGCTCATATCCCAAAACGGATCTTGTATTCGCGATCCTCGCGATGATACGATTCTGTGGGTATGTTTTCGTAATTTTTCGGACACGTTTACTAGTAGGAGCAAAATCGTAATTTCGTTTTTGGTATTTTACAAACTACTTATCACTAATTACCTTTTACCTACCCTATTTAATTATGTTACCCTACCTAATCCCTTACCTAATCCTACAGCTACCCACATCCCCATCTACTCCCATTACAGAATTTGGTCTCCCTCCCTTAATCACATTTTTGCCATTCCCTAAATCTATATAAACCCACCTCCTTTGTATTTAACCCACAACCAGTCTCTCTCTCTCTCTCTCTCTCTCTCTCTCTCTCTCTCTCTCTCTCTCTCTCTCTCTATTTTACGTTCAAATTTAACACAGGCCGTTAACCCTGCCCGCTCTCCTCACTCTCTTCCCCCTCTCTCTCACTCTCCTCTCCCGTTCACTCTCTCCCGGAGATCCGATCACCGCCCTCTGACCTCGACCCACGCTCCGCCGTCGACCGCAGCCTCCGCCGTCTTCCGTCCTTCGTCCACCCCTACAGCGCCGGCGAACACCCCACAGTGCCGACAGCCTCTGCCCTCGCCGCTTCGACCCACCGCCGCAGCAACCGACGTCGCCCGCCGCCGCTGCCTAGCCGTGCCCTGCCTCCGTCCGCTCCCGGAGACGCCCGCCGTCGCCTGCCGTCGACCCCCGCCGCCGGGCGCTGAGCCCCTCCGCCGCTGTTGAGAACGAAGAACGGTGGGTGCGTTATAAAACGCGATGGCATTCTTGTAAACAAGAAGTAAATTCGTATTTTCGTATTTTAATTAATTATTAATGGGTATTTATGGTTTTAAATTCATAACTTGAAATATAGGCCTCAGAAAAATGTGAGATTAGCTCCAGAAAATCAGAAATAATATTCTGGATCCAATGACGCAGGTTTCATCTCAATCAGACACTTAATTTTTCTAAAATAAAATTTTAAGCTAAAAACTTAAATACGTTTTTTTCATTTAAAAATATGTAACTTCTTATTTTCACATAATCTAATATGTGATAAAAATATATGTTATAATATTAGTTAATACGGTCGTTTTGACTGCTCACTTGAACATTTTCGACTAGTATTGCATCTGGAAGAAATTATTGAATAAATACGTTACTAATTGAAAAATTGTTTTTAATTTGTTTTTGAGCTTTTAAAAAATTATAAAAATTACTATAAGCTTCTGAAAAATATTTCCTCTTGCAATAAAATTATTTTTATCATATCTAGCATATATAAAAATTTGGAACGTTTTTCATCACCGTTTCAATCAGTTTTGAAAATCAAAACGATCAAATTATATAAATAGAAAATAGTGTGTGATTTAACCAATTGTTTTTTTGTGTTTGCAAGTACCAATCCTCGTGCACCAGCTCCTCTAGCTCCAACCTCGTCTTTTCATGACGAGCTCGAAATTAATAAGTCACAGTAAATTCTAGATTTGGAAAAGTAGATAGTGTCCCCGTATGAACTTTTAAAACAACAACTTTTGTGTTCCATGTTTGTTGGACTTTTCTTTATCCTCAAATTTGCTAGCATCCAACTTGCTTTGCTTTAAGAAAGTCGACCAGCGAACCTAGCTTAACTATCACCGTGAACAAGGAATTAATGACATCATGTGGCACATCTTATGGAACATTTTATGGAATATCTCGTGGAATGTTTTGTGGAATGTTTTGTGGAATGTTTTGTGGAATATCTGGTGGAACATCTCGTGGAACATCTTGTGGAACATCTCGTAATAGATACACGTCACTGGGGTTTGGGGCAACTCATTGTAGAGAAAGTGTGGGAGCTATGACTGGAGTCACTCTCTCGTGCCTCGTCTCATCTCGTTTTCAAAGTATGTTGTGGTTGACGCCCGGGATTTGCTCCCCGTGGCAATGGAGATGACCCATGGTTGCATATCATACTTTCCTACATGAGTCACATCACATAGTGTAGATAATTAATGCCAACACTAAGATAACCATTGGTTGTACGTCTTATTCAATACTTTGCATGTTTATTATCGTTACAGTTCATGCCTGTTAGTCTCACCATTACTATCAACGTGTTTGCTCTTGCACATTACTTTTCGTACTTGCACGTCCACATTTTTTTTGCATTACATGTACTTTACTTGCCATACTTGTGCAGTTACCAGTACTTTACTTCACTTGCTTTGCCTGCTTTACACTTGCACTACTACAGTACCATTTGTTATTTCTTTACAGTTCTGTTTACCATTACTACCAGCTATGTATAGTTTTGCTCAGTACTTTACCTTTCACTCTGGTTGCTTGTACATAGTTACTTTTTTTGCCATACTTGTACACTGCTTTTTTCTATATTTAGAATTGTTGTGCCTTACCTACGGTTCCATCTCTGTGGCATCGCAGACGACGTACATATGAAGGTAGATTCTCTTGAGTTGATAGCGCCAGAGTTCAACCCTGAGACCGCAGCTTTCAGTTTTATTTTGGATATGTATTTTCTTTCTTTCATGTATCATTGTTGCAACATTTGTACAGTATGGATTGTACTAATTGGACGCTATTTGGGTATCTCTGCATCCTGGCTATTTTGGTTTCACTGGTTAACCGCGGGACCTTCGCAAATATCAAATAAGTAACTGGCCCCTGAGAGCGGGTCGTTACAAGTTTGGTGGCCCATGCAGGTCCGCGCTAACTACCTCATGAACAATATAGCAAGATCAGGATGTACAATATAAAATACTCAAATTAACCTCGAGTACGAGATGTCTTGAGTATTCACCTGTATTGGATATACAGGTGAAGCGTCCTTATTACCATCTTCATTAGGTCTTCATTGATCCTCATCACTTCCTTTGAACTCTTAACCCTTGCTTAGGAACTCATGTTCCATTCTTTGTTATACCCTCCCTAGTAACCTCTTTTGCTAACATTTATAGTGACTTTTCATAGGTTGAACTATCTACCCACTTCATCACCCTTCCTTCAGTTGATGATGGCACACATATAAATGATAAGCTTCCTTCAATGGACCATGATCCAGTCAATGTGCTTGGCTAAGTTTGTTGGATCACCCTAGCTGGACTGGAGATAAGTGATCCTGGCTTAGTCACTTCCCTGACAGTGTCCGCTGGACCGCAAGGACGTGAATTATGATTATGTAACGTCACTATCAACCTTCCTTTAGCTTGATGACCATTCGATTGACCTTCTTAGAATCTTTCTATTTCTAGTTTGCTTGGACTCTAGCTACGTCTATTTTAAGGAGGGTAGCGTTCGGCTTTTCGATCACCAGAAGTTTGAGTTCGACAACGGAAGCGAATCGAAGGACGCTCAGAAGTATTCAAGGATGGTGTTGGAGATTTTAAGACGAATCAAACCGAGATGTCTAAGCTGATGCCGATACTTCTTCATCTTTCTTGGACTCGTCTCTATCTGAACCTATTTTGACTTGAGACTAGCCATAGAAGCTATGGTGATGTCAATAGTTTGTATTCATATATAACATCTCTTGTTTTCTTGATGTTATAATATCACATTTCATGATTTACTAGATTACTACCTTTTCTATCATTTATTTGCTTGAGCTTCTTCATAACATCAATTATTTTCAAAAGATATTTTTAAATTTCGAGGACGGAATTATTTTAAGGAGGGTAGAATGTAACGACGTGTTTTTTTCAACACTTCAATTTACGTACTTAACGTATTTTTAACAATTCAAAATTTCTTTATAAATGTAATCAAGAGTTTTCTAACAAAACTGATTTCAAAAATTCTTATAAAAATATTTTTAAGCACGAGACTAATTATAATGTATTTCAGTATTTTCAGATTTCCTCAAACACTTAAAACAATTTCGATAAAAATTCGTTTTCAATAATTACAGTTTTGGCTTAACGAATTAATTTGCTATCCAAACATTTTCAAAACGTTTTTAAACATCTACAGTAGCATCCTATGATCATTTAGGGCTCCCCACATTAATTTCGTAATTTTCTGATATCAAATCAATAGAGAACCCGCAAACCCACTTTCTAAATGTTTTGGCCTAAAACTAGTACATTCGTAGCTCAAATCCCAAAACGGATCTTTGTATTCGAGATCCTCGTGATGATATGATTCCGTGGGTATGATTTTTCGGACACGTTTACTAGTAGGGGCAAAATCGTAATTTCGTTTTTGGTATTTTACAAACTACTTATCACTAATTACCTTTTACCTACCCTATTTAATTACGTTACCCTACCTAATCCCTTACCTAATCCTACAGCTACCCACATCCCCATCTACCCCCATTACAGAATTTGGTCTCCCTCCCTTAATCACATTTTTGCCATTCCCTAAATCTATATAAACCCACCTCCTTTGTATTTAACCCACAACCAGTCTCTCTCTCTCTCTCTCTCTCTCTCTCTCTCTCTCTCTCTCTCTCTCTCTCTCTCTCTCTCTCTCTCTATTTTACGTTCAAATTTAACCCAGGCCGTTAACCCCGCCCGCTCTCCTCACTCTCTTCCCCCTCTCTCTCACTCTCCTCTCCCGTTCTCTCTCTCCTGGAGATCCTACCGCCGCCCTCCGGCCTCGACCCGCGCTCTGCCGTCGACCGCCGCCTCCGCCATCCTCCGTCCACCCCCACAGCGTCGGCGAACAGCCCACAGCACCGACAGCCTCCTCCATGGCCGCTTCGACCCGCCGCAGCCTAGCCGTGCCCCACCTCCGTCCGCTCCCGGAGACGCCCGACGCTGCCTGCCGTCGACCCCCGCCGCCGGGCGCCGAGCCCCTCCGCTGCTGTCGAGAACGAAGAACTGTGGGTGCGTTATAAAACGCGATGGCATTCTTGTAAATAAGAAGTAAATTCGTATTTTCTTATTTTAATTAATTATTAATGGGTATTTATGGTTTTAAATCCATAACATGAAATATAGGCCCCAGAAAAATATAAGACTAGTTCCAAAAAATCAGAAATAATATTTTGGATCCAATGATGCTTGTTTCATCTCAATCAGACCCTTAATTTTTCTAAAATAAATTTTTAAGCTAAAAACTTAAATACGTCTTTTTCATTTAAAAATACGTAACTTCTTATTTTCACATAATCTAATATGTGATAAAAATATATGTTATAGTACTAGTTAATACGGTCGTTTTGACTGCTCACTTGAACATTTCCGACTAGTATTGCATCCGGAAGAAATTATTGAATAAATACGTTACTAATTGAAAAATAGTTTTTAAATTGTTTTTGAGCTATTAAAAAATTATAAAAATTACTATAAGCTTCTGAAAAATATTTCCTCTTGCAGTAAAATTATTTTTATCATATCTAGCCTAAATAAAAATTTGGAACATTTTTCATCACCGTTTCAACCAGTTTTGAAAATCAAAACGATCAAATTATATAAATAGAAAATAGTGTGTGCTTTAACCAATTGTTTTTTTTTTGCAACTACCAATCCTCGTGCACCAGCTCCTCTAGCTCCAACCTCATCTTGCTACGACAAGCTCAAAATTAGTAAGTCACAGTAAATTCTAGATTTGAAAAAGTAGATAGTGTCCCCGTATGAACTTTTAAAACAACAACTTTTGTGTTCCATGCTTGTTGGACTTGTCTTTATCCTCAAATTTGCTAGCATCCACCTTGCTTTGCTTTAAGAAAGTCGACCAGTGAACCTAGCTTAACTATCACCGTGGACAAGGAATTAATGACATCATGTGACACATCTTATGGAACATCTTATGGAATATCTCGTGGAATGTTTTGTGGAATGTTTTGTGGAATATCTGGTGGAACATCTCGTGGAACATCTTGTGAAACATCTCGTAATAGATACACGTCACTGGGATTTGGGGTAACTCATTGTAGAGAAAGTGTGGGAGCTATGACTGGAGTCACTCTCTCTCGTCTTGTCTCGTCTCGTTTTCAAAGTATGTTGTGGTTGACGCCCGGGATTTGCTCCCCGTGGTAATGGAGATGACACATGGTTGCATATCATACTTTCCTATAGGAGTCACATCACATAGTGTAGTTAATTAATGCCAACACTAAGATAAGCATTGGTTGTACGTCTTATTCAGTACTTTGCATGTTTATTATCGTTACAGTTCATGCATGCTAGTCTCACCATTGCTATCACCATGTTTGCTCTTGTATGTTACTTTTCGTACTTGCACGTCCACCTTTTTCTTTATGCATTACATGTACTTTACTTGCCATACTTGTGCAGTTACCAGTACTTTACTTCACTTGCTTTGCCTACTTTACACTTGCACTACTACAGTACTATTTGTTCTTTCTTTACAGTTCTGTTTACCTTTACTACCAACTATGTACAGTTGTTGCTCAGTACTTTACCTTTTACTCTGGTTGCTTGTACGTAGTTACTTTTTTGCCATACTTGTACTCTGCTTCGTTTCTATATTTAGAATTGTTATGACTTACCTACGGTTCCATCCACGTGGCACCGCAGACGACGTATATATGGAGGTAGATGCTCTTGAGTTGATAGCGCCAGAGTTCGACCCTGAGACCGCAGCTTTCAGTTTTATTTTCGCTATGTACTTTCTTTCTTTCATGTATCATTGTTGAAACATTTGTATAGTATGGATTGTAATAATTGGACACTATTTGGGTAATTTTGTACATCTCTGCATCGTGGCTATTTTGGTTTCACTGGTAACTGCAGGACCTTCGCAAATATCAAATAAGTAACTAGCCCCCGAGAGCGGGTCGTTACAACCGGTAACTAAGACGAAACCAAGGATGTACAAACCAAATGCTACACCATGCTTTGAAACAGACCATCGACCAAATCATGAGGCTAGATCTCCTCACCAATACCGTCAATGCTATCATTGACCTTTCAATTATCTAACTTGCCCCATGTTATCGTGATCAATATTGATTTGCAATTAACCACTGGTACCAAGGAATAAAATTTTCCCAATTCACTTCCACCATTGCATCTGATATATCATTACCTAGGATTTGACCACATGAACATGAATATATATACGAAAAGTACAAGAACACACAACAATTGGTAACGAAGTTCGGTGCGCACACCTACATCTGCGGGGCCACGCCCAGAAAAACAGATTACTCCATTATTTCAAAAGATTACAATCACTAACATTACA
Source organism: Scilla litardierei (assembly GCA_030789695.1). Classification (NCBI taxonomy): domain Eukaryota; kingdom Viridiplantae; phylum Streptophyta; class Magnoliopsida; order Asparagales; family Asparagaceae; genus Scilla; species Scilla litardierei. The sequence goes on along the minus strand of CM061136.1, from coordinate 152,978,597 downwards.
ATTTCATTGGGAGAACGCACTCCCTCTCAATACAAACCACAATGGGTGATTCCAATCAATCCCATGGAGTAATCATCGCAAGATCCCCTTACAAAAACTAACTAGATCAAACTCCCATTGATCCCTACCTGCGTAGCCGTCAGCCTCCTTCCCAAGATGTAGAAAAACAATCTTCGCAAAGATCAACCCTAGTCGAATTTGCTTGAGAGCTTTTTATATCACGCTCCACCAATTAAGGAACTGTTTCGGGTAAACAGTTCTACAATATCTCAAGCAGATTTTCTGCCCATAAATTAAGGAACTATTTCGGGTAAATAGTCCTATAAAATCTCATGTAGATATTCCCCATAAATATAGTAACCACCAAGATTCACCGAGATTCTGGACGAGCAAATCAGATCTGAGAGGAGCAAGAAAACAGATCTGAAAATCAAAACAAAAGGCTTGCATTCGGATTCCGGATACCGCATGTTATGAACAATGTTATATGATGCAGAATGGAGGAGGCATAGGATGATTCAGCCTGAGCAACCACAGTGTCAAAAATAAGTCTCAGATTGATGGGTTTCTTGGTGCCGACGTAGAACAGAAATTTGCACATATCTTTAATGACTACAAAAGCATTTGAGGTGGGGAGCCAATTTTGAATCGCAACACGATAGACCAGAAAATACTTAGCTGATAGTGATGAGGATGCAAAGGAAGTATATTTTAGCCAGTGAAGAAGCTTTCTAGTAGTAACTTCTCGGATGAAAGAGTCAAAATCCTCACTCACAGCATCAACATATGAAGCAATAGAAGCCATATCCTCAAGTAAGGCGGTGGCATCATCCGGTGTCTTTGACAAAATAGCTCCATTGGCGGTTGCATCAATTATTTGCTTTGTGCTTGGTTGCAATCCGTTATAAAATCTATGCACAAGCTCACATGCCTCAATACTATGATGGGGACATTGGTGTTGGAGATACTTGAAATGCTCCCATGCCTCATATAGAGTTTCTTGATGTCCTTACTTGAAGGACATGAGCGCGCTTCTTATCTTGATAGTCTTGGATGGCGGATAGAATTTGTTGACAAATGCGCTTGCCAGCTCATCCCAAGTAGTGCAAATCCCCTCGGCTTGCGTCCTCAACCAATACAATGCCTTGTCTCGAAGAGTAAACGGGAAGATGCGCAGTCGAATAGCGTCAACCGGCACGCTAGGCATCTGGAAGGTGGTGCACTTGGACAAGAACAATTGAAGATGGCAGTGTGGATTTTCTTGTGAGTTTCCATGAAATGGGTCTTGTTGCATCAACACCACTAGTCCGGTTTTAAGCTCGAAGTTCTTGTCGGCTGCCAACTCCGACATGACTATGGAAGAGGTGGTAGAAGTGGTCTTAGGCCGTAGCCTATCTCGGATGGAGACAAGCCTAGCCATACGCGTCGCTAACTCCTCTGGTGTTTTCGGTCGGGCCATATGATCTTCCTCTATAGCAAATCTCCTCTCAGCTCTAAGCCTCCTTGTTGTATGGTCGATCTCAGGATCAAATAATATATCTTCTTGGTGTGCCTTCGATCTCGTGTACATGCACAGAAATAAAGATTCTTGATAGAATTGTTAGCACGATAGAGGAATGAAAGAGTGAAAATAAAAATAAAAAGGAATAACTAAGTAAATAAAATAAAATACCGTCGCCTCCCCGGCAACGGCGCCAAAAATTTGATCGTGCCCGGATATACACCCGGAAAACGACTGTAGTCTTACCGCAAGCGCACAGCATAGTGGAGAGCGGGTATCGAACACAGGGAGGATAATTGACAGTACTCTATTTCGATCACCTAGCTATTGATGGAATAATGGAGTGGTTTGGATGGTAATGTGTCACAATCGTTCAAATAACAAATAGAATTCAATATAATAAAAGCGTCTAGGGATAGAAAATATCCACTACAGATCGTCACTTATCCTTGTGGATCATGAATCTCAATATTGCAAGGCTTGAATTTAGGTGGATTAGTCTCAACTGAATGTAGAACCAAGCTCACGCTCTCGCGCTATTGACGGTCTATAACAACCTAAATTAGATCCCACTCTCGTGCAAACCCTAACCTAAGCTACTAGCATGAAGATCGACATCATCATCCAATCGCACCTCGAGCCCACTCTCGTGCAAACTCAAGCTACGATCTAGGTTATGATAGTTCGTATTCGTCAATCTCTTACAAACGAATATTAGTATAGATTTATAATAAAAATCCTAGCTTTGGCCCAATCTCTTGCAAACCAAACATAGAGAATCTCGATTATAAACCTAAATCGAATATCTAGGCATTCCCATCAATTGGAATCCAATCTCTTGCAAATCTCAATCGATGGAAATTCCTAGCTATTCGTAGTAAATCAATCACAACCTAACATTTTATCAATCCTAGCAACAATTCAATTCATTCAGCACAATTCAAAGATCGGATCCATAGGGTTCATCCTCATGCCCTAGAACGAAGAAACTACTCACAATTCATCATAGAAATCTCCGAAATAAGGAAATAGATCAAAGCACATCCATAGCTAAGAGAGAACAATTCATAAAAACAAGAGGTTAAAAGAGAAAGATCAAACCAAATTGCTCGTCTATGATCTCCAGCTGAGAATTGCAATAAGAATAGCCGTCAAAAAATAATTTCTAGTCTCTCTCCTAAAATTAGGGATAAACTAGGTTTAAATACAAGTCAAATTCGTCCAGAAATTCCTGACAGAATTGCCCCTGGCGCAGCCAAAAACCCTAATTCACGACCCAGTCAGACTGCGCCACTCGGCCGAGTAGAACATGTCACTCGGCCGAGTGACAGACCCAATAAAAAACAGAGAATCTGGGAAAATTGGTGGTCTATTGCTCGGTCTGACTCGGGCGAGTGGTCTTCCTTACTTGGCCGAGTGAGCTTTCTTGCTCGGTCGAGTAGGTCTTTTCGAATTTCCAGTAAGTCGGCTGCTTTTTGGGAGAAAATCCCTGTCAGACTCGGGCGAGTGGGCTTCTCCATTCGGCCGAGTGAACTTTCTTGCTCGGCCGAGTGAACTTTGAAAATCGGCAGTCTGTATCCGTTTCACTCGGCCGAACGCACTCCTTTACTCGGTCGAGTGAACTATCTGTTCGACCGAGTGAGCTGCTTCAGGGCTCTTTTCTTTTCCTCCTCGCCTCCTCATCGATTCTATCGAATTTCTTCCTCTTCCGCTCATCCTCCAGCGCTGCTAACTCCTCAATAAAGCCGTCGGTGGCACTCCGGTGCGCATGAAAGTCCCTTGATCTTATTTTCGCTCCAGATCGCTCCATATCTCCTGAAATATGACAAAAATAAGAAATAGTGAAAAGCAACACGATATCGTCGAATAATCGTGAAAAACTCAATACGGGCAATTGAAATGTCATGAAAACATGCAGAAAAAAGGCGTAAAATAAGGAGCGATCAATGTCAGATAGTTGGGTGCTCGATTTAGAATTCTTCTTTTATATGACACCACACAGAGAGTACTTTATGACCTTCCATAAAGGTTGTAGGGGTATAGTCTTACTGGACGATGACCGAGCTTGTAGCACTACAGGAATCAGGACAGTTCGGATAAATATGGACGATGGTGTTACATGAGACATCGATGAGGTATAATATATTCCCTACCTAAAGCGTAACCTCATATCATTGGGTTTACTCGAAGCTAAGAGATGCCGAGTGACGATGGAGAATAGAGCTCTAAGGGTGATCTGAGGAGCAAAAATCATGATGAAGGGAAGACGTAGAGGTAATCTCTATTACTTGGATGGCTCGGTCATGACTAGCACAATAGCACTTACCAGTGAGGTAGACAAAGACGAATCTTTACTTTGGCACATGCGTCTAGGGCATGTTTGAGAGAAAGCTTTACAAAAGCTTATCTAAGAAGATCGTCTAATAGAAGTCAAGACTGAAAAGATAGAGTTCTACGAGCATTGTTCTTCAAAAAATAGACACGAGATTCTTTTGGGACGTCCATCCATAACATGTAGGGAGTGCGTGACTATGTTCACTCCGACGTATGGGGACCGACTAGGTCAGCCTCATTAGGAGTTAAATACTACTCCGTATCTTTCATTGATGATTTCTCATGCATGGTTTAGGTGTTTCCTCTGAAGTCTAAAGACCAAGTGAGCAAGTTCATAGAATGGAAGAAGTTGGTTGAGACTCAGACGGTTCGAAAAGTCAGGCGACTATGAAGTGACAATGGTGGAGAGTATAGGTCGGACCACTTTCAGGAGTTCTACAGATCGGAGAGGATTCAGATACACTTCATCGTCAATGGTACGCAGCAGCAGAGTGGAGTAGCTAAAAGGATGAATCAGACTTTACTAGAGAAAGCCCGATGTATGTTATCTAATGCCGACCTATCGAAGGAGTTCTGGGCTGAGTCCATGGCGTACGCAACCTATCTTGTCAATGGCTATCTTCTACTGCATTGGATGGACGTCATCCTTTCAAGGTTTGGACAGAACAGCCAGTTCTCGACTATGAGTCTTTGCGTATATGGGGCTATTTAAGCTATTACAATTTGAAGGAGGACAAGCTCGATGCTAGAGCCAAGAAAGCAATCTTCTTGGGCTTTAGCGATGGTGTCAAAGGATACAAGCCGTGGTGTCTGAGATAAAAAAAGTGATTGTGAGAAGAGACATGGCTTTTGATGAGTCAGCGCTGTTGATGAAGGAGCATGGACCAACAGTAGAGCCCAAAGAGAACAGACGAAGCAGGTCTACATGGAGGTGTCTAAGGTTCCAGACAGCTCAGCTACTGACTCTAGCCGACCTACACCAGAGATTACAGATGATGTACTCCATACATATGCTGGTGATGTTGGTGGTTCAAGCTTGGATGGTGGAGATAGCTCGTCTCCATAGGTCACATAGTGGTTGGATTCCATTAAAACTATGAGACCGAGGTATGAGATACGAAGACCTGCACGATACATTGAGATGGTCTCATTTGCCTTTCCCACTGTAAGTATTGACATACCCACTTCTTTCAGAGATGTAGAGCACTCTAAAGACCCAAATATGTGGAGGAAAGCAATGGATGAAGAAATAGAATCACTACTGAAGAATGAAACATGGGATCTGGTGGAGCTTCCTAAGGACAATAAAGCGATATGGGGTAACTGGGTCTACATGAAGGACAGAACTAAAGTTAGAGAAGTTCACTACAAAGCTCGTCTTGTGGCAAAGGGCTATGCACAAAGAGAAGGTATCGAATACAATGAGATCTTTTCTCTGGAGGTGAAGCACTGCTTAATTCGGATCTTATTGGCACTAGTTGCACAGCTCAACCTTGAGATGGTTCAACTAGATGTCAAAACGGCGTTCTTGCATGGAGAGCTCGATGAGGAGATCTATATGGTTCAGTTCGATGGCTATGAGAGCTGCAATGGCTTGCATGTTTGCTGAAGAAGTTACTCTATGGGCTGAAGCAGACACCTAGACAATGGTACTTACGTTTCGAGCGCTTTATGACAAATGATCAAGGGTATGTTCGAAACCCCTATGATCATTAATTGTTCTTTCGGAGGCTGGATGATAGGCTGTTCATCTATCTTTTGCTTTATGTTGACGATATGCTTATCACTTCATCAAATAAAGAGGAGATACATAGACTAAAGTCAGAGCTGAGTTATGCATTTGAGATGAAGGACCTAGGCGAAGCATGAAGGATACTTGGGATGGAGATTTACCGAGATCGAAGTGGATGTATAGTTCAACTTTCACACAGTCTCTATTTGAAGACAGGCGTGAAGAGATTTGGTTGTGAAAGTATGAAGTCCGTAGTTACTCTGCTTGCACCTCACTTCAAGCTCTATGCTAAGCATTGCCCGAAGAACGATGAAGAGAAGAAGCTCATAGAGAGCATACCGTATGCCAATGTGGTAGGAGCCTTGATGTATGATATGGTATGTACTCGACCCGACCTATCACATGCAGTTAGCATGGTGAGTAAACACATGCACAATATGGGAAAAAGTACACTGGCGAGCTGTTCAATGGATACTTAGATACATCAATGGCACCATTGACGTCGGATTGACATATAGACAAGCTAATGATGGTATGCAAGCTATCTGATATGTCGATTCTGACTTTAAAGGCGACTTGGATGGAAGGAGATCTATGACAGGCTACGTTTAACCTGTCGACAGCTCCTATCTGTTGGCAGATTATACTTTAGTCTACAGTGTATATGTTTATTACGGAGGCATAATACATGGCATTGACTGAAGCAGTAAAAGTGACGATATGACTGATGGGCTTGATGGATCACTTGAGAGTATACCAAGAGAGATATGACCTTCATTGTGATAGCCAAAGTTCGGTGCACTTAGCTAATAATCAAGTCTTCCATGCACACACCAAGCATATCGTTTGTTTGAGACTATGTAGGAGAAGAAGACAATGACAACAATTTGCTGAAGATCGGAACGGAAGACAACCCTACAGACATGTTGACAAAAGTGTATCTGGAGCTAAGTTTAAGCACTGCTTGAACTTACTCAATGTTGTTCCGAGATGATGTCAAAGGCTGCCCAAGTATGGGCATTGTGGCTCAGTGGAGACAAGTGAGCCCTGACGGGGGATTGAGCTCTACGAGGCAAGTTGAAGGGAACACAAAGTGACTCTTACCGAGGTGGTGCATTGAAGCTCAACTGTGTGATGAATACCTAAATCACGCCAAGGTGGATATTTTTGAAAGTTGGCTCGATTGAGTTGCTGAAGAAGTAGTGAAGATGTGCAGACGAGCTATCTTGTGCAAGGATAGCTCGCATGTGCTCTGGATCATGCCTATCTGGCTCTGCACAAGTTAGATACTCTGATGTCGGGCTAGTGGACTTCTACTGTCATGCCCTGTTTTGAATTATACGTGTATTCTATCGTATACACGTGGTATTTCTACTTGCAATGCATACATTGGCATGAAAGGATTGTGGATGTCAATGTATGTAACGTAGTGCATGGGAGTGGTGCTGTAATATGTGGCTAAGAGAAGAGAATGCGAGAAAGGAACGCGGGAGAAGTGTGAATGACGTCGTGTGTATAATGTGTCACGCCCCGCTTCCCAAAAAGGTCGGAGGCGAAGCGTGACTAAGGCCCGCTTAGGCCAGGGCTAAGAGCCCGGACCCAATAAGCGTCTGTGATATTCCAAACGAAGGAAACAGGTCCATGCAAATTAGTACAGAAACAACAAAGTATTGAAAAGAGATATCATTTCATTTTATTCCAAATAAAACATCCAAAAGTACTGAGAGTCTAAAACGCCCGAAGGCTACAACTGCAGAAAAGAAACTACTGGTGCAAGCACCCAACCTAGACAAGAAAGCAACAGGTGCTACCCACCCAATCTAAACTGGATCAGAAATCTGGATCAGCAACAAGAGGCCTCTAACTCTGGTCCTCCTCCGGGTCGTACTCCGGATCAACGTCCTCTGGCTCTCCGTCAGCTGGCAAGTCCGCCTCGTCAACGTACTCTGGCTCAACACCTGACGTACAGCACCAAAGAAAGGAACTGTACGTCAGGTAAAGTCTACAACAAAACGTCAGACTCTATTGCAAGTGTACAGAACTATTAAACATCGTTTTACTGGTTGATTAGCATGCTGGGGTTACAACAAGTACAAGAGAAGTAACGTAGCAGGAAAGTAAAGCGTAGCAGGCAGTAGTCGTAGCGTGTGCTACCGACTACGGGACTAACCTAAAGGTGTCAGAACAAGACGAAGACAGACAAGACAAGTAGGACACGACACGTCACGTCACGACACGACACGACACGAAGGGTTCACGCCTTACGGGTTGAGGGGGATCAGACCCTCTCCCCGTGCGCACGCTCAACCCGACCCCAAACCCCAGAACTCATGACAGGAAGCACGGAGATCACTTTCGCAAGGAAAGCACCTGAAACGCCCGAAGGCTTTTTGTAACATGGAGATCACTTCCGCTCGGGAAGCATCTGAAACGCCCGAAGGCTTTTTGTAACACGGAGATCACTTCCGCTCGGGAAGCATCTGAAATGCCCGAAGGCTTTTTGTAACACGGAGATCACTTCCGCTCGGGAAGCATCTGAAACGCCCGAAGGCTTTTTGTAACACAGTGATAAGACACAACCAGTGTGTATAACAGTGACAAGACACGACCAGTGTACGGGAGAGTTATTCTAGGGTGTCCACACGCACGCACACACAAGATAATCCTAAAGTATCACAAGTTGTTGTTCGTCGGACTTAGACTTCGTCGTCAAGTCTAAGTCGTCAGGGTGACCCAGACGCTATCATTTCACGTCCGGAATCTAAACACTCACAGTCTAATAGTTCTAACAATTTAAGACCAAGACGCGGTCAAAATCGCAAGTGGGTACACTTGCCTGCGATGGCGAGGGGGTCGTCCGTTCGGGGCGTCTCGTCCAGTCGTCGCGTCCGCGGTAGTCCGTCTGAAACAGTCACGGCGACGGTGTCAGGTCGCGATTTCAGAAATTCCTATTAGGTTTCGTTTCTAGGTTTTCGGGACTATCCTATTCGTCAAAAATCACTTTTTTTTGATGTATCAACCTAATCGACGATCTATCCTATGTGCACAGTCAAATTAGTCCGTTCGTCGATTTTCTATGTTCGTACAACGTTTTACAGGAGCTGGAAAGTAAATTTAGTTCAAGTTGACGGTTTTTAGTTTAGGGTTCAGTCAGCTATTGTGGGGGTTTCTACGAGTTTCGGGGAACCAACCTGAACCGGAGTTTGCTGTTGATTGGATGTCGGGTCTGATCGGAGAACTCCTCAGCTTCAGATCTGGTCCTCCACGTCTCTCCAAAAGTTCGAACTTACGACGAAGGCCTACGACGTGTCGCAACGTCGTAGACGGCAAATCCGCGAAGTAGCACGTCCAAGTGGGGCCCACAGCAGTGCTATGGGTCCAAGGGGGCCCACAACACCTCAGGAGCACTTGGGGGGCCCACCACAGAAGTTGGTGTGGGAGAAACCCACTTGCGACGAAGTTCTGTCGGTCGGGCTTGGTCGGTGCGGTGGTTCCTCTCGGTCAGACCGAGAGGAGCTCTCGGTCGTGCGAGCTGCGATGCGGGGGGTCGGGCACAGCATCGGTGCGGGGGAATTTGTCGGTCAGACCGACAGATCCCGTCGGTCGGGCGCTTGGACGAGGCTGGCAGCGGAGCGGGGTGCGGAGCGGCCTTCGGGTGTGGAGCGGGCTTCGGTCAGACCGACGGGGCGGGTCGGTCAGCGCTTGGCGATGCGGTGAGGAGCAGAGCGGGCGGCTGTGCGGAGAAGTCTCTCGGTCAGACCGAGAGACATCCTCGGTCGGAGCGGGGCGACAGCGGGGTGCGATGCAGCGGGCTGTGCAAGCGGCGATGCGGGGGGCTGCTCCGGTCGTGCGCTAGGATTTGCGGGGGTGAGCTCCGGTCGTGCGCTGTGCGATCGTCGCAACGTTGCGACGAAGCTTTGGAAGAGGAAACGGCGGCTAGGGTTTTGAGCAATGACGAAAAAACTTTGCCTAGGGCTAACTTAAATAGGTTAGAGCTAGGGTTAGGGTTAGGGTTCGGAAAAACGTTATTAAAATAATTTAAAATAATTAATTTAGTTAAAATTACTCTCCTCTCCCTCACGCGAAATGGGTGCGGCCAAAAATTCTAAAATTTTGCCTAAAAATTCTTTAATACGTTATCATAATATAGGAATTTTATTGTAATTAAAACTCTTATAAAAATAGGTTTTAAAATTATTTAAAACTTTCAAAAAATGGAAAATAGGTCAAATTAAGTCTAAAAATTATAAAATAATTATGGGGTGTTCTAGATGACTAAAGAAAGATAGTGGAGAAGAAGGATCTAAATTTCGATGTCGAGAGACGAAACTAAAATTCGTAACGTCTCGCATCAAAACAGAAAGTCGCGACGTCACGTCAATTAAGATAGCATCGCTGAAGAACGAATCGAGATATGTTGTCACAAAGTTATTCCACAATCTAATACTTCCAGAGACGATCACGTCGATACATCACTCAATAATATTCAAAATCAAATAAAGTCAAAAATAAACACGTGCACCATCAAGAGCACGTGCACAAAGAAAGTACGATCGGAAACCGACCGTTACATAATGCAACATGTATGTGTTGGACATGTGTGTGGGGTGCATGTATGCATGTGTGGGCATGCATGGTTGTGTGTAGGGGAAGTCACGAGTGTGAAAGGGGTTAGGGGTTAATGGCATCTTCGTAAATATTTAGAAAGGCGAAGGGCAAAATGGTGATTTGGATTAAATGAGGGTGTGTGCTTAGTAAAGAAGTGTATGTATAAAGTAATGGCAAATTTGTAAATACATGGAAGTTGAGGGATACTTTTGGGAGGGTATTTTGGTCATTTAATATGTTGCATGCTTATCCTAAGAGAGGCTTCTTGGTAGAGATTTTTTAAGGAAACCTTCTCTTATAATCTTGAACTTTCTTTCCGTTTCTCTCTTCTCATCTCCCTATCCCCTCTAGGCTGGCCATCTTCCCTTCCTTTTCTCCTTCTTCTTCAAATGAAAACCCTAATTCTCTCCTCCTAAAATCAAGAAAGCCTAGGTTGCTTCAAGGAGAAAGAAGGTGGAAGGAAGAGAAAGAGAAGAGAGGAAGAAAAGGGTCATCTTAAGGTAGGATTATAACTTGGGTTTGGAATTTCATTAATTTGTTCTTGCTTTCATGTTTTTATAGCATGATTTACTTAATATGTAGTAGGGATAGCCAAATTGATATGCCATGATTCAATTTCACAAATCACCCCTTGAAATTCTTAGAAAAGGCACCCCCTTGAAAATCTGAAAAATCATGCAGTGAGTTGTTACTTGAATTCTGGTCACGGTGGCTTGAATCAATTTTCGAAAAAATTATATACTTGTAGATCTTGAAATTATACCCCAGAATCATATAAAATTTGACATATGTTCAATTCAGTGATTAGTAGTAAAAATTCCATCTTTACAACATGTCTGAATTTCTTTCAGACTGGACACAGTTCAGCAAAATTGAGCTCAGTCCCTGCACACACTATGGAATTTAGTGTTCTTGGACTCGTTGTAAAGTTAACAACTTTCTCTACAACTTCTCCCGGGCATATTTTCAAGAATCAAACTGCAACATGACTTAAAATGGCAATTGTTACAGCCCTCAGAATCTGTCTGAAAAATAGATTTGACAGGCTTCACCAAACAATTCACCATAAATCATATAGTTCATATCATTGCATGAAATTTTATATGTGGATCCAGCACTACCAGATAAACAACCTTCATTTAGGAAATTGTGTCAAATTCTCAATGAAAACTGATGATATATGGCCATTTACTTTGACTGTCTGTAATTTCCAGCAAGCTGAATCATTTCAATGGGATGTTAAATTATGCATTGTTGCCATTTATACTCCTATTGTCCATAATTGTTGTTATTACATTAAAGGAAGTTTGATTGGTGTGATATGCTATTAAATTTCTAATGTGATTGAGATGTCGTACATGATGCATGCCAAGTGTTTGTGAAAATGCCTAAATGAAACAAAAGTTGAGAAACATGAGAAATGAACTTGTATACTCTCGTATCATGAACCCTGTAATAAATTGATGATGTTGGGGACATGGATTGCATGGTTACAATGTTATACGTGAATGTGTAATGTGATGTGATGGAGAGCATGTCACGTGAGTGCATGACCCAGGTTGCTATGTGATGAGGCTATGACTGAGGGCATGACACTTGGTGTATGACCCATGTTGATGAAAGGAAGTTACGAAACATGTACCATGCCATCATGATTCCTATAATGGAACTTATAATGTTCAATTGATGTTTTGGAATGTCTCAATCCCCTCCAAAGGTGGTGAACTGTTAAAACTGGGGTTTGGGGTGAAATTTGAGTAAATTGTGGATATGAGGCCTGGACTATGAAGGTGGGGAGGAGATGATGCGATTTGTGATGATTATTCCCACTCGCCTTTACCGGGAGTAGAGGGGACTTGGCATTTTTGATGCTGTGGTTTGGATGTGGAGAGGTGCAAACGGAGATCCTCACTTTTGTTACCGTCCAGGGAGGAGACGGAGAGGCCAGGTGTTCAGTGTCCGTGTCCACTGCATCGTGTGCCATACTTACCCCAATCTTGGGGTGGGGCCCGTGAGGCAGGTCCCCTGACGGGGCAGGTTGAGAGGCCCAACGTACAGTGCCCGTGCCCACTGCGTCGAGTGCAGTTTCCACCCCAAATCTTTGGGGTGAGGTCCAGGTCCTTGTATCACATAGCTTACCCAAGTTTCCAAGTAATTAAATTAGTAAATAAGAGTTTTACATGTTACTTGTTCTGCTTGCACAATTTCCCTCTTCCCTTTACCTACTTTGCTAGTGACACTGTGTTATTCATCTGGCACTTGTAATTATTATTTTTAAGGTTATGTTTGCGTGAACACTTGTATTATTATTCGTGCTAACCCTTTTTCTTGCATTAGCTCGACATCGAACCGCAGGTATGATCCCTTACTTGGCTAATACTTTCCTTCATATAATTTAGTTTACACGCCTTATTTCTTATGCCTTGTCTAGTGATTGATAACCTAAAACGGTGTTCCAAATCCAAGTTGTTTTCCTAATGGGACACGCATTGACGTGCTCCTCCCTATTTTCCAGGTAGCAAATAGTTGGAGAGCCTGGGAGACTTGTGAGCATGGAGTTGTGGGAGTGGGATTGTTCAGGGAGTTGAGTTGTACTCTGGGGTCGTGGAGTTGATATTGTCCTTTGGAGGTGTGAATTGAGTTGAAATTTATTGATGTACATTTGTATCTGTCGTTGTGTTGGCCCTTATATTAGATATGTGAAATTATGCATGTACTCTTTGTGATGTTGTATAAGTGGAATGTGATATCCTTGTTGATATATATGGAGCATTACAAGTACTATTCCAGCATGTTCGCAGTGGCATGCCTCTGTCGTCTTCCTCTCTCTTGCATTCTCTTTCTTCATTACCCCTGCCCTCTTCAGGATTCCTGGGAAAATTTTTAAAATTTCGGGTATTTTGATGAGCGGTGCGTTACATCTACATGCATGGATTCCCAAGTCAGATGGTCAGCAGCTCATAGCTCAGCAACTCTACAGTCCGAACTTCGGATAGCTCGGCCCGGCAATTCGTCAGTTCGGTCTTCAACAGGGAGTTCGACAACACAGAGGGGCCGACCGTAGGATGCATCGTCCTATTTGAAGTAGAGTTGTGATTGGATTAGAACTCCGTTTGAGTCGAAGTTCTAGTCAAATTGGAATTCCTCTTCTATTAGAACAACTATTGTGTCCTAGGCTATATAAGTGGTGTTTAGGCAAGGGTTTCGATGATCGATGTTATTGTGATATCGAGAGCTGTGAGCCGCCATTGTGGAGAGCCAACTTCAAGTGATTGTATTGTGAGCTTTTGGGGAGATCTTGAGTGCTTCTTCTTCGTTGTGAAGTTGAAGATATAGATTTATATTTTGTTCTCCCCTTTCGTAATAAAGCTCATTGGTGTTTCACAGACCGGTCCACGGCCTAAAGTTGCAATCTTCATGCCTTATCCGTACAAAACTTCATTTAACATGATACCATATAATTTTGACAATTATATGAGTGGAAAACTGGTTGCATGTAATTTTAACTTTAAACTCTAAGATGAATCATATCACGGACAGTTATAATCAGTGCAGTGAGTCGTCATCGCATAAGATGCAATAGAGGAAACCCAGATCTACGTGTAGCAGGCCATCATAGTGAATCATTTATCACGTAAGGTACGAAGAAGAAAACCCAACATAAGCCAACGATCAGGCGGACGTGAAAGTAACAACTGTTGATGCTCAGAGTATTCAGGGTTCAGACTGCATATGATACTGAGTTTGGTCCTTGATGTCTAGGGCACTGTAACAGCTATAGCCTGGCCAATGCGTTAATCATGTACGTTTCTCGTTGTGATGGGTACGTACCATGCAAGAAGACCCCAACGATCGAGAGACGTTTCAGCACTTGGCCGCAGTAACCTACACGTATCTGTAGCTGGCTGAAGACCAGCTTTTGGAGTCGATCCTCACGTACATCTTTGATCATCACAAGCTTTGCACATGGGAAAGACAATAAGAAAAAACTTTAATCTTGGATGCAGTTGATTGAGGATGAATTAGTTCGACTATTACTCTTTAGGGTTAATGGCAAGTATAAGCTTGCGCAATGACTATGATAAAATGGGACAAATAAGTATGATAAAATTGAACAAGATCAGTATATTAACAAGTTGGGTAACTGGGCTCTGAGCTTCTTTCAGTTTCATGAGAACTTCGAAGTTAAGTGTGGCTAGAGCAGTAACAGAATGGGTGACCTCTTGGAAGTATAAAAAAACAAATTGAGTAATTTATGATTAAAAAACTTAGTTTGATTTAGGGCTGGTTTCTTTGCTTGAAAGTGGAATTTGGATTCTTAAGAAGTTGTGGAATCTTGGATTGAGAAAAGTAAAGTTTTTTGTTTCTTTAGGTTTGAAAGTGGTGTGGAAAGTGAGTATGAGAGTTTTATGTGGGGGCGTACGTACTAAACTTTCTAGTGTTTCTTTGGGTTTGAAAGTTGGGGGGTATTCACACAAAAATACCATAATGTTTGAGGCGTCTTTCATCTTAATACCCTGAACTTTTAAGTTGTACATATTTATATCCTAACGTTATATGTCGGTTTTAACTTGATACTTTTTTTCTATTTTCCTTCCAAATGACTGAACACGTGGCTGTACATGATGAAATCTGTATGATTTTACCCTTCCTCTCGTCTTCATATGGGTAATCACAAAAAATTACCCTAACGTTTACGGTATATTTCAATTTATACCCGGAACGGTAGCAAAATAGACTCTTATGACCATCAACGTGGCGGTGAATCCTACTCTCCTTTGCTTCACAGAAAAGAATTTCGATGAATCCTGATGAATACAAGAGGATCGGTATGCCAATGTAACAAAATTAATACACCGATATCCACATATCCCTCGGAGAAAGGCTACTCAGATTCGATAGCACCCGCCGGATGGCACCATGGCGTGGACATCTTGTCATAGGAGGTCCTCAAGCAAAAGACTGTCTAATTCTATCTCCATGATCGGGTCAAATGATCATTCTTGATCAAAATCGGGCCAATGCTGAACAGAATCGGCTTCAGTCATCAATGGAACCAAAGAAGATGGCCACACCTCGGCATCTGATGGTGGTGGTAGTGCTAGCGGCAGCAAGCTCGGCAAGGCATCAATGCTGGATAGTAGTTCTTCGAGAGAAAATACATCATCCGATGACGACGATAATGGATTGTTGCTGTCGCCGCTGCCTGACTGATTAGTGGCATTATCAAACACCACACCACCGCTCCCAGTTTCATAACCATCGGCCACAATCACCATCGAGCTCTGTCATTGCTATTGCTGCTTCTACTGCTGTTGTTGTAATTGCTCGACTTGCCTTCTCTTTCTCCTTCCCCAGAGATGATGATTCTCGTGGCGATGGGCTCACCGTTGAGGCTCTAGCCGGGGGGGTTACGAAATTACTGCTAGGCTGGACATTCCCATGAAGACCAATGATGTAGAGCTCCATACGATAGAAGAATATGGCATCGATGTGGACCCCGGGGTATGAGCCCGACTGTCTTGTTCTCACGATTGAGCCAAAGATCGGTGTCTTTCGTAAAAGTCGTCGCGTTCATGTCGGAGCGTAACCGTTGCCGGTCGGGGAGCAGGTCGTCCTCTTTCTAGAGCAAGTAGAGTCGGATCGACTCGTAAAGGATTCGGGTCTGACGAATGATGGATCGAATGCGAACAGCTTCTTCAGAGGTAAGGAAGGAGACCCGTCAGAGGTCAGTGGAACGTCCTTTCCAAACTGCCTCTTTATGTTGCCTGCCGCTAATGGCATCTCTATCCATTACTGCCTTCAGCACTTCTTGAACCGACGCCCTGGATTTGTCCTCATCATCAATTGTGGCATCGATGGTGAGATCGTCGGATTTTGTTGGTAACATGCTCTCTTCGGTGATTTTGGATGTTTGCCTCTTCAGCTCATTGACGTGCTGGATGACTTCTGCTAGTAAAGAGGTCTTGTCTGTCTACAGACATAGAAAACAATGAGAATTGAAACTATTCTCTCTCTAGGCTCCAAGAATTTTTCAAGATCATGGCCATAAACTTGTAGGTTTAAATTTTATCATTATTGCTGGTAATTTTGGATGAATTTGGATATGCATAGTACTTACTTTGATCATGCTAGGCAACAAACTACGTAGCTTAGCAAAATGAGCATTGATGTGCTCCTTAAGCCTGTGCTCGGTCTCATTGTGGCTTTTCAAAGCCGCCAGTGCATTGGCATCCATGATATCCTTGTAAAGCCCCGCTCCCCAGGATACCCGGAAAGTACGAATCCGTCCCAGAATCTCCGAGAACAGCGAGTGTTACGAAGGGAGAAAAGAAAAAAATACAAAAGAGATCGACAGGCCACTGTGCATTGCTGGAGTAGAACATGTAATGTTTCACAAACACAAACATAAACAACACAGAGAACAACAGAACTAGCCAAGAGAAAACACTGAACTCTATATGATCCAACATCCCATGCACAACATACTTAGAATCAACCAGTGGTATATACATATACAAGTATCTGAACATACATAGATAACAATCTGTATACAGATACACAAGGATTTGCTACAAGTGTTCAGTTTATAATACATCTGTGTACAAAATATGCTACAAGTATGTTCAGTTTATAATACAACTGTGTGCATAGATAAATGAAGATCTATACCCACAGATCTACTACACAAGCATGTGTACACACATATATAAGAGATTGTACATAAATATAAACTGCACTGGACACAGATATGAAATACACATATATACAATCAGAAGTACATACATAAATATATGCCCATATATCTATATATATACATAACAGATGTACACACATATTCATACATATGTACATACTTATATCACTAACTGTACATCCATACACACTCAGCTGGACATACATGGAATACCATGGAAACATGCATATAATCCCGACTACCCTGTGAACATGCATACAATGGAATACGAACACACTTATAATATAATAGGAACACACATATATTACAATCCAAACACATATATACTACAATACTTACTAGCATACACACACAATACTGTATATCATACTATACACACTACATAGATACACACAAGCATACACACACTTTCAAGCATACAAGCATACACACAAGCATACAAACACTTTCAAGCATACACACACTTTCTAGTTTATTCCACTTAGGTGCATTACATCTTACCCATCATAAAAATAAAGTTCGTCCTTGAACTTTTTAGGCCGTGGGCCTCACCGAGGGTTGGATAGATATAAGAGTCCCCACAAAATACAAACAATCATACATGTATTATACCATCATACACTACTAATGCAAAAATACTAACAGGACGATACAGTAAGAATACACTCCAAAGGTTTACTAGAAGCATATAATCAGACATTCGAGACATCCAATGCATACATACTCATACACATCCAATAACTATCTCTACATACAAACACATACATACAAAGCGTTACACACATATATACACAACAATCATCCTTATATGCCTAAAGATGACTCTGTACCTCGGGCTTCCTAGTACTTAGGCCTCTACCTTAAGGCCTTACCCACCTTAGGACTCTACTATCCTCTACTGAAACATTACATGCACTATCCATACGCAGCCGCAGTGCGGTGACCTGCATGGGCCAACAAAATGAAGAGGTGGGAATCCCTCTCCAACTCTTTGTCATTTGCATGCATCTTCTTTGATAAAAGGGTTTATATTATAAACCAAGTTATTAGTTTTTCATCTCTATATGCTTTATTTATGCTTCTTATTGTGCTAGGATGATAAAGGTGCCAACTTTATGTTTTATGTTGTAAAGATTCAACATGATTACATTAGATGCCTTACAGTATTTTTGGTCCACTTCCTATCACATTAGAGCAAAGAAACCTGCCCTTGGTGAAAACATGTTAAATCTTAAGGGATTTACTTTTAACTTCTTATCTCCATCATATCATTGTTAGTTTGCCTCGGGACTTGGAACTTGCTTAGACCTTAACTTTATAAAATTTAGGTCTACTGATCTCTTTCTTTTGTTTTGTATAATATAT